>JAZDUH010000174.1:5685000-6305000 GCA_036419115.1 Scarus forsteni
TTTGTACTACATTCTTTAATAATGCATCAGGCCTAATTGTTTTGCTGGATGTCCTCAACCTTTTTCTTATTTTGAATTTGATTTATGAAACACACTTTAAGTGTAATTTAAGTTGCCTGATTGAGCTTAGAATTTTCTGGACAAGTCACCCTGACTTTGGTTTTATTTAGTCACCAATAAAAATGTGGATTTACAAATCTTCACTTCTTAGTGTATTCATTTGATAAGTCATGCACTACAATTTTACAATATCCTAGAATTCAAATTCTTTATTTGTGTACTTTAACCAGATATGAGATTAAAATGCGATTAATTAGATTAATTAATTATAAATCCGGTAATTAATTAGATTAATTTTTTAATCGTCTGACAGCACTAATATTTATATGCTGAACATTATATGCCTACTCTACTTCTACAGAGTTTTTCCCACAGGCCTGGTTTACTCTAAAAAATGACTTTTTACAGTGGTTAAAGTAATCAGTTTGTCGAAAGCATGATTGTGTTTTTGGATACAGAATATGTGAAGTTATGTGTTTTGAAGTTTACTCAGTCAGCCATTGATTCTGAGAGTGCTTGAATGTTGGGATTTGGCACAGTGCTCTTGGCTCGTTAAGATGGTTCAAACCTGACCTGGGGTGTTGTTTGGACAAAGTTTTCGAGGACTTGTGCAGACTGAAAGGTCTCCAGCTGCTGCTGTGGTTTAAACGTAGAGTTTTCAGAGATGATTGTCTCCACTGGGAAGGTTTAAGAGCTTATTTTCTTCACACATTGCCTGAGAACCGCAGCAGTCAGCACAGCGTCACAATGGGTGGTGGATCCACATCCTCCCTTCAGCCATTAAAACAAATAGCTCTTTATCCAAGAATGTCTGCGTGTGTTTGTGAGACGATGATAGAAACGTGCGTTGTTGGATGGGAGCAGAGAGAGATTTCTATATAATTCTGGTCATTTCAACAGCAATGGATTCTTTATCTGATATTCCCTTTAGGTTATTAATGTATCTGCATGTAATCATTTATAAATATTTTGGTCCTGTGTAAGCAGGAACAAGTACAGTACAGACAAATTCCTAAGAATTACAGTAAAGAGCATAATCCATCAGCTTTAATCCTTGTCTCTCATGGGAGGCGGGTGTCTATTCCAGCTGACAATGGGACGGTACATCCTGAGGCCTATATCACGAAGCAGGATTAATGTCTTAGCGAGATAACTTCAGGGTTAACTCTTGATTATCGATAGCACGAAGCCGATTCATTTCTTATCGGAGTAGATCACCATGGTGACTTACTCTGAACGGCTAACCTGCTCCAGAGCAGGATTAGTTGGGGGTTGAATCTGATCCTGTGAAATGACCCTCGCACTAGCCAATCAGCTTCTCCAAATCAATGCCCTGCCCTGTTCTCCTGAACCCGGTAGAAGGAGGCACACAACTCTTGAGATGAGCATGAAGATGAGAAAGAGTGTCACCATACCGATTTGACCCACTAGATCAACCTGACGACACACTATGAGACGTACCGGTTCTCGTGGCCCGGAATCATCTATACCTGGGTGATAAATTGGAGCCATTTATTCCCCGTGTGACCCGCAGGAGCGGTGCAACGACTGTCCCACTGTTATTGTGCATCACCTGCTATATAAACTTCACTTCTTTAGCCCCTTTCATACATTCAAATGCATCATAAAGTGCTCGACAAATAAAAGGGATGTAATTCTTATGTTACCTAACACATTATTCCATCATGTCCATCATGTCATTCCTGCACTGAATTCATGTGTTTGAGGGATTTTTTTTCTTGCTGATTTTAAATTGTTGATTTAAAAGCTCCGTGTGTTTTTATGATTTCATTGAGGCGACGACTTAAATCTTAAATGCAGCCGATATGACATAAAACAGACCAATCTACCAGACGCAGTTATGCTTTTGTATTTATTTTTTATCTGCTCCCACGACCTCCTCAAGACAGAGGGATTACATCTGAGGGAGTGGGATGATAATTGTCAAACATGCAACACACTTTCACAGTATAATGCTTCATGAGATTCATGGGTGTGATCAGTGTCAGATTTAGCCAATGATGAGTAATTTGCGCATTTTCACAGTCCACCACACATTTTGTCTATGATTTACAGCTGCTACTGTGTTTCCTTTCTCCATTATACTGGGTTTTTCATCCTCATATTTTAACATTATCAGATGCTGCTCTTCACATGTGAAATGTGGAGCTCTGTCAGTGCATTCCCAGCGCTTCTCAGCGTGTTCTCCGCTCATGATGGTGATTGGTCAGCTGCCTCTGTGCCCTCCCCTTATACGTGCGCATTCACGGTTCTTGATGAGACAATCCTGGATTGAGTTACTGTGTTGATAACTTGCGTCATGCTATCGATTATCCTGATTGCCATTGTTGAGATTACTTAATCTTGGATAGATGTGAGTTACCGGGGATAAGTTGACCTCACTTCATGATATAGGCCTCGGGACTGGTCACCAGCCAATTGCAGGGTCACATTGAAAGAGAGACAACCATTCACAAACTCACCTATTTAGAGTTAACAATTAACCGGAAAAGCATGTTTTGTGGTCTGTGAGAGGAAGTCAGATTACCCAGGGAGACCCAGGCATGCACAGGGTGAACATAAAAACCACACAGAAAGGCCCTGACGGATGTGGGGTTTGAACCAGCAGCCTTTCTTTCTGTTGGGTATGGACAGTACCTGCTGCATCACTGTGCTGCCAGAGTGCATTATGTAGTAAAGTAGTGCACATGAAAAGAATATTCCCCCATGAGCACTGGATCAATTGGGAGTAATATTATTGACGCAATGGTGCTTTCACCAGTCAGAAACTTTAAAACGTCTACAATCTCAGTTAGTCAGCAACAATTTACTGCTGTGGTAGTTGGTGACAACTCTTAATTATTTAAAGAGATTAATGTAAAAACAAGCAACAATTCATCCTGAAAAAATGTACAACAACTGACTTTTCCACGACCAAGCCACTTTACTTTATCAGGAATCTGGGTAAAAGCCCAGTGTGGGGCTTGAAAGCAAGTTCAGAATAATCATATACTATAGATCTAATTGAGGTGAATTCTAGGAAGACTAAATCAACCTAATTCAGTTTTGTTTATGAGACTAAAAAAAAGAAATGTTACCATTTTAGCCAGGCTGACCTTTGCATGTGTTAAAAAAGTTGAGGTTTGGTCAGACAAACAAAATAATTAAACTTTTTAACTGCTTCCAAAAACTCTGAAAACTGAGTGTCGTTACAATTTTGGTTAAAAAATAAGCCTCATTTGATAAATTATTTTAAAAACAGTACACCCAAAAGAATGGAAAACATCATCTGTTAGGGCACGGAAATCAAAAGTCTGTGGTTTTATTCAAATAGTCGAATATTGAACAGATTCTAGCTTTATACCACACATCTGAGAATGCTGATCCAGCCTTACAATAAATGAATGAATGGATATATAGTGTGCAACTGGGAAAATGTTTGGATAAGTAAGTGAAAATAGTGCTGTCTAGACTAGTGTCAGACCTCTGCAAATCAAATTGAAATGTGCAGATAGAATCAGTTTTGAGTAACAACTAGACAGTGGGATACAGGAAAAAAGATGGCAGCCTCAGATAGAGAGGAACAGGAAAATAAAAAGTGGGACATTGGAAAAATGACAAAGCAGACAGAGGAAAGACAGACAGGCTCGTACAGACCGAGAGATGGAGGGAGTGCAGTGTGTGAGGGTTACCACAGCCCTGCCACAGAGTGGTGTGTTTACATGGTAGCACACCACATGGCTTTTAACCACAGACATGGCACCGCTCAGAGGGTAAGTCTGCAGCTGTGTGCATGTAACCACATGCATGTCTGTGGAAAGAGATCCAATCTGCTTTAATATGAAACCTGTGATTTAAAGATCCAATCTGAGTTTGAATAAAACCGTGGACTAATTTAGTTCCGAAGACAGGTGAAGTTTGACACATAATCCCGACGCGGGTGTTGTATTTATTTCCTTACAAAAAGGAGGCAATGTTTGATTTTTACTTCATTGATTTTTTTTTTTCACAGCATCAGCAAAAGAATATATTTCTCAAACAGCAATAATTTATGATTTTATTTCAGAACTTTTGATATAAGACGACAAAATCTTGGATTGTGGTGGTTAAACCTTGAGTGACACTCAGCTATCAATCTGAGGGTTTGGGCTCAGCTCCAGCTGTCACATGCTGATATGTCCTTGGGCAAAACACTTATCTGCAGCTGCTTTCACTGCATCAGCATAATGCAAATGTGTGTGAAAGCCTGTGAATCTGTTGATACTTCTTGGCAACTAAAATAGAAGTTAAACTTGACCCTCTTTCAAGCTCCATCCTTTCCAGGTAGCTTTCCCTCATCAAGCCACAACTTGTCATTACGTTAGACCAGCTCTCCTGCAATCAGACACAAAGTCATTGAAACACTGAAGCTGAAACTTGATTGGGGCCCAACTTTGACCAGAGGCAGCCCTGCAATTGCCAGTGTAGGAATTTGAGTGGGAAAAGGTGTGGACGGTTAGACGTGATCAGTGGTGTAAAAGTGCTCTAGGTAGTCAGAAAAAAACCCCCAGATATTCTGCTGCTTTCCTTTTCCAAGCAGGAGAGTGTGCTCACACACTTACTCAGCACAGAATAAATAAATAACTAAATAAAACAGATCAAGGTGTACATATAACCACATTTTTTCTTTTGGCAAAGTCACAAAATGTGTTTTTTTTCTGAATAAAATTTCTTCTATATGGAGGATGTTCATTTCCATTGCTTACATGTAAGACCTCATTCACACTTGCAGTAAATAAATAAATAAAATTACCCTGACTTTGCCTGGCTGAGCCATATGTTTGAACACAAACAGCCAAGTACTTCACCTAGATTTTAATATTTGGATCATGTAAAGACTGGCTGAGCCAAAGTGTGAATGCTGCAGCAAATAATCAGTGGGCGAGTGGGTGCTCTTCTAGTGTGACCAGTGTGAAAACAGAAAAGGGCTGCTCTTGTACATCCAAAGAGCCTCTTTGTGCTGCTGATGGATATGGAGCTACAACACTGCAGCTTTCTTTCCACATTGCGATTGTTGTGAATAGAGCTGCTTCATATTAATTTCTGCATGTCTCAACTCTTTTGTCGATGCTGTTGATATGCTTTTTGAGATGGTATAAATACATTTAGGATATACACTGATGCCACAGCATATTTTTGAGGTCCTGTCCTAACGGCACCCCCACCCCCTCCACCATCTCTCCCTCATTCAACAGGCACACACTGCTGAGAGAAGCAACTGTGAACAACCATGTCAGGGCATTTCCTGGGCGGGCTACCTGGACTTTATCCTGATAGCATCAGGGTTGCATGTGTGAAAGGGATATAAGTAGATTTACCATGGTTTAATCAATTGTTAGACTGTATACCCACAATTTTTTCTAGCCTCACAAGCATTCTTAAAACTTTGCTTTTCAACTGGATGATTTCCCAGATCCTCCTTTCCTCACTTTTCACCTTTGAAAATAAGCTGAAGCATGTTACCCATACTGCAGGTTAGGTTTAAAACTGCAGGAGAGTGGAGTATTTTGCCTTAAATCCGATGATTGCTTTTCCTTTTCTTTGTAAAGGACTTCGTAATGACTACTGCAGCTCTAGACCACTGTTTTCCACTCCTCTTTGAAAAAATGGGCTGCATGGTGTTACAACTGTAAGCACTGATGCCTCACAGCAGGAAGGTTCCTGGCTCCAATCCCTGGTTGGACAAGACCTTTTTTGTGTAGACTTGGCATGTTCTCCCAGTGCATACATACCTTTTTGGGTACAGTGTCTCCCTCCCAGACCAAACACATTCTCGTTGGGGGAGCTGCTGATTTTAAATTGCCTAAAAGTGTGAGTTTAAGCATGCATGTATGTGTGTGCCGGATGACTGAAAGGGGGCATCCATGGTGTCTCCTGCCTCATAAACTTTATTTAGCTCCAAGTGTACTCACCAGCAACCTCCATTAATTACCACATGATTTGCAGTATACACAAATTATTGTAAATACATAAAAAAAATCAGATTGTACATTGCATGAAACACTCACGCTATCTATAGATCAGTGTTGTTTTACCATCTTCGGTATTTACAATGGTTATACTTCTATTATTTCGTCCATTTTTTATCTGAAAACACATTAACAAAAACCACATTTCCCTATGCCATTTAACTGGACAGTTTTAAAATCTGTTGCTTGTAAATTCTGTCCCTTTTTAACTTTAGTGCAAAGGAGGATGGGGAAGTGAAAAAGGGGCAGACGGATCAAGAGTTGAAGGGAATAAATGAACAATAACAAGGTGAGTGATTTGAAAGAGAAACATAAGCAAGGTGCAGAAAGAGCTGGGCTTGGGAGCAAGGCAAGGTTATGGGAGTCATAGGATAGCGAAAAAAAAAATAAAAAAAGGGGAAAAATATACATGTAAAAGGTTAGTCTGCAGGAAAGGGTGGAGGAGAGGAGAGTGAAAGCAGATAGAGAGGCAGACAGGAAGGAAAAGGAGTGTAAGAGAAAGAGCATAGAGCCAGTGAGGGAGAAGGACAGATGGAAGAAAGTGGGAAAGGAGAGAGAGGGATGGAGGTGGAGGTAGACTTTTGCAAGGGAAGGAGAAGAAGGAGAGAAGTGGGGGGATGGACACAGAAGGAGGTAGAGGAGGGGTCCTTCAGCTGCTTATTTGAAGAAAAGCAGTTGAAAGTAATTGGTTCCTGATGTGAACCTGAGCTTAGTACTCCAAATAAAAGGCTTTTCTGTCAGCTGTAATGGCTTTTCCATGCCGCCCTGCATTGGAGGGGGCTATGTTAGCATCTAAGCACATCTTATGAGCTGCTTTAGACTAGAAGGTACGCAGTCATTCAAATGATCAAACTGTGATCATCTGATCAGCATCATTAACCAAAGGCAGTTTAAAGAATTTCTTTCATGATCAGGTCAAATTAGAAACCGGATAAGGCTCCCTAATATGAAAAAGTGCTGATAACTGGCAATGCAGCTATTTGAATAAAATATGTATTGCTTGTTTTTTTGAGGCGGAACAACAATTACAAAAAAAATAAAATAAATAAAGGGAGCTGGATACATGTATGGACAGTAGGGGTCCTGTACATACAGTACCTTGGTTGTTTGGTCAAGGTTTTTGATTTAATACAAATTTGGAAATGTTGGCCAATTGGGGTGCTTTTTATTATATATATATCCTCTAATTGTGAGGCATCTAAGGCTTAAATTTCTCAAACGTCTAGGGGTTAACATGAAGGTAGACTTATTGTTTTTGCTCCTTGAACATTTTTAAAAACAAAGAAATAAAAACATCTTCCAAAACATACATGAGGCAGTTTTTGATATAAAATAAATATGAAGACAAAAATACAAAACATCACATTCAAGTGCTTTTGCCCCCAGATTACATGTTTCATCTATTCTATTCTATCATTCTGGAAAAAAAAACAAAGAAAAAAACTAACAAATCAACAAATTTGACTTTGAAACTGAGGAAGTTATTCAATTTAGGTAACAACTAAAAATTATTTTTTTAAGATTACATTTCAAAACACCAAGATGGCCTTTTATATACCTCATTGTAACTTTTCTGAGCTGACTTTGAATGCATCATGGTATAGTTGTTTTTGTCAGCTTTCACGAGCCAATTAAGGCTCATACAGTTTGTGAATACATTATTTAGCTGACTTCAACAATACAATATATAATCTGACGGACTAACAAGGCTGTTTGGAGCACATGAAAACAATTTTTCAGGCAAAGAAAACATTTAATGCAGGGGTGTCCAAACTTTTTACATCGAGGGCCGCATGAACAGGAATACATGGACAACTGAGCCACTTTCTACGCCTCACTTTTAGTGTATTGAAGTTAAAATTTTAGGGTTTATGGGTGGGTTATAACCTGTCGAGGGGCCTTTGTAACCCCGGGATATTACTAGATTCACAACTAGTACGGGCAAGACCTTTTGAGCAGCAGCGATGGGAGACACATCTTAGCTTCACTTTCAAACACAATACGAGAGTAAACTGCAAGAATGTTGGTGCTTGAAGATGAATGTTGCAATATACTTTATAAATGAGAACTTGTGGCAAAGAAAATACGGCAGAAAATGTGCATGACTGATGGTATTTGCTGCTGTAATTAAAATGTCTTGATTGCTCAACTGTTTCGGGGGCCAATTCAAAATGGGCAGCGGGCCGCATTTGGCCCCCGGGCCACAGTTTGGACACCCCCCATTTAATGAGTCTGTAAAGGAGTTAAAAAGGTTTGTTTCAAGTGACAGTGAAAGGGTCTGAAATGCTTAAATGCTTAAACTGATGCACAGTACTGATGTAACTGGTCATATTGACAATATGTTATAAGGCTTCAAGGCTTGATAGCATCATTGATGATCTCAGATTTTACAGATTGTCAGGTCTTCTCATCCCTCTCAATGCATTTACAGGTGCATAAGGTTTCCTGCTCAACTTTAGTAGGCCCTTACAATAGCAGGAATCTTCTCACCCCTGTGTGCTGACTTGCAGGCACAAATGCAGCCAAAAGTATTGAGAGAAAAGGGAAGCAATTAATTAAATGTGTGTCTGCTGAAAAAGGAAATACTGCAATTCACACATTTGGAAGTCATACTCTTCTGATAGGTCTCTTCTTGCTGCAGCTCTTGTAAGAATTTATCTACATTAATTAAAACTTCAACACACATGTCCAAACACAAACACATGGACACCCACCAGTGCAATGACCCTGAAGTTAAGTGAGAGTCTGAGCCTCTACAAACACCAGACCTTATTGACCCCACTGACTCAATAACAAACAGCTGTCACACAGCGGCACTTTATGTGAGTGTGTGCTTTACCCATGCTTACCCTCCTGATTTCCTCCCTCTCTCCCTCTCTCTCTCTCTCTGTGGCTGACTGTGTTTGCCATCCGGGTTGCATGAAACTGATGTATGTGCACGTGGGTGTAAACACATTTTATACAAATGATGGATTATGGCTTCACATGTGCTTCAGCTGGCTGGTTATGCAAGCAAAAACTCAGGGTGCATAATCAGAGCCTGATTGCAGAAGTGGGACTAAAAATGGAAATGGTGTAACTATTTTATTTCTTTAGCTTGACATTCAGGTCCTTGCAGGGCTTACTTAAATTTATATGTTATGTATGCTTTTATCTCCTTATCTAATACAGCTCTAGGGGCAGATGTTTGGATACATTACAAGCACTGCAACATCACTAACAATAGTTTAATTAACTCTCCTATTATCTTTGGGGTCAATTTGATCCCAAGTCATTGTTTATCATTAAAAAAAATAATAGATCACTTTATTCTTTTTGTTTCATATTTCATGACCTTTCCTACTTTGCTGGAGACAACTGATTGAGCATAAAATTATCAGGATGATATTTTCAGTGTTCTGAATACATTTTGCATGCATTGGTGTTCCTCTGGGGTCAGTTTGACCCCAAGCTGTTTAAGCTGTGCAAAAATTGTCTGTCTATGTGAGTGACCTAACATCCCCACACCTGCAGGTGCAGAGTTGATCGTTTTGAGTTGACACATAACAGGGGAGTGGTAAAAAACTATTCCCACAGGAACTTTGATACTTCCCATGGTCTGGGCATGTGGGAAACAACCTGATTTGTGAACTCCTGCCAACATGAGGGAGCCAATGTCGGCTTACCAGTTGATCATATCCAAATCTTTCCAACTCTCAAGTCATCAATAGAGCTCTTCATAACACCATGGATTGGACATATTATACTTAGGATGACATATTTGGAGTGGAAATGTGTGTATGCAGACAGTGGGAAAGACCTGGATGTAGTTGACTTGAAAGCCTATTCTGGCTTGATCATTTTGAGTTCACTGTTCAAAATGTGATGCAACAGCAAGTCTTTGGAACCTTGAGGCTGATAGGGCATTATTCCCAGCCAACATTTCTCTGAAGACATTTCAAGATTTGGAATAACAAAAGCGTTAGAAAGATGTGTGCTACAAAGAACAGGGGGAAAAAACAAGTAAAAGAAGAAGTTTATTTTTCAAGATACATTCATTCTAATTTGAAATTTAGTTTGGCCCGATGGTGGCACTAAAGGTAATGTCAACTTACTGGTCTTATTATCAAGGGGTTATTTATGTATACAAATTGCAAATACACAAATTACCTGACAAAAAACTTGGTCAGCAATTTTGTATAAACCAGTGCCTGAAGACAAATATCGCTGGGGTCAAATTGACCCCAAGAGTAAAAAGTGTAAGTAAAATTTGAGGATAATAGAAGGGTTGAGGGATGTTGTCACAATCATGCACAGTTAATCTGAGCAGTAATTACTGTCAGAATTTCACTACAAGCCCTAAAGCAGTAAATCAATTCAGACAGCGAAGTATGTCTGTCTCCACTTCACTCAATAGTGCTCTTCGTTGAGGTGGCTATTTGAACTATTCAGAGATGACCTGGATAACGAACTAGTAGCTCTCAGTTACTAACCTGTCACATCAAATGGACTATTCAATTAATACAGGTAAAGAGCAACAGGAGGACTTCTTAACCCTTTAACTACCAGCTGAAATGTTGGGCAAATGCCTATTATTTTGAAGAATATTAAATGTTAAAACAAAAAACAAAAAAACCTTGTTTCACCAATGTTCCAGGGGATAGAAAAAACTGCAAGCAATCACAAAAACTGCTATTTTCCTTGTGAAGAAATTAAAGGTTTAAAAAGCTAACAACTGATAATGAATAGCAATCAAAAATACCTTAAAACTGATAATATTGACTTAACTAATACAACTAAGCATGATTCAAAAACTGCTATTTAAAAAGTAGAGCTCTGTTCATCAAAAATGTCACTTTTAATACTCAAACTCAATATAATCTATTTAAGATTTTTTTTTATTGCTATTTTATTTAAAAACATTTCTGCCTTAAACCATTAATTCCCACACGAAGAAAATACCTGCTTTTCTTAGTGGTTTTCTCTCTTTCCTAAAATGTAAACAGAATCAGACAATGGTTTGATTTTATTGTATTTTTAAAACATTTAATATTCCTGAATTTGTTGAGGATTGTTGAGAACAGTTGAGCTGGTAGTTAAAGGGTTAAAGACAAATGAACAAGTCTGTGAAAGCCATAATACTTCATAATTGGTAGGTGGTCAAATAGTTACTTCATACACTGAAATGCACATTGATTATTTAAGAATCCTGCAATATGATTTTTTTTTCTGTCTCACGCTTAAAGTGTACCCACATTAGAAATTAACGACTAATCCACTTTTGTAGGTGGGAAAAACTGCAAAATTGGCACATGCCAAATACTTTCTCCCCAGTCTGTCTGTCTGTCTGTCTGTCTGTCTGTCTATCTATCTATCTGTCTATAGCAAATAATACACATCTTTAACATGCTGCTAAACTGTACTCTTCATCCTCTCTGCCTGAATTGTTGGAGCCTAAATATGAGTAAAATGGCATTATCTTTTAAGAAAGTATACTTGAGTAGATTTTGCCCAGCACCTCGTCTTTCAAAGGATAATAGTTTTGCTACAAAGCCTGTCAATGATGACATCACATCGCAGCTCAGATCCTGTAATTGTGAGGGAGCCTTGAAACCAGTAAACACGAGTCCATTACAGAGCAGCACTTCATCAGACAGACATTTAATGATGGAGAGAAGCCATTAGCATGTGTCACCACCTGACACAGAGGAAGTCACCATGGATAATCTGTCAACCCCATCTCATAAATCTACTCTGCTGTGACAATAACAAGGAAAGATGAAAGGTTAAGATGTTAATAAAACCCTCTTACACTGTTATACAGTCCGACTGTCATCGTGTGCATCTGGTGTGTGTAATTCAGACTGTCAGATCGAAATCATGGCAATAAAATGTATGAGTAAGTGCAATGAAATAAAAGAGATATGAGGGAAAGGAAAAAGGGAATGTGAGGGTGTTTTTCCTAAAATTTTCTACGGGTTATAATTCTTTTTTACATCAGGAGTGGGAAACAAGCGGTCCAGGGGCCACATTAGGCACTCTAACTCCCTTAACCCGGTCCACAATAATATTCTAATATTGAAGATACATGTTAATTTGGGCAGCATGGTTCAACAACAGATAGTGCACATGTGCTTAGCAGTAAGAAGGTTTGTGTTTCAATCCCCATGTTGATCTCTGTGGAGTTTGCATGTTCAGCTCATGCAGGCATGGTTTCTGTCCGACACTCCAGTTTCCTCTAACAGTCCAAAAACATGAACATTGGTGACTCTAAATTGTCCGTAGGTATGAGTGTGAATGGTTATCTGTCTCCCTTTGTTGCCCGATGTTTATGTATAAAACCTGATAGAATTTGTCATGACAATTTCAAAAATAGGAATTATTCAAAAAGAAATAGTGTTATAATTGACTACAATCGTTTCCCTAAAACTCTATTTCTGCATTTGGTAAAACAGAAATTTAAAAAATGAGGAAAATACACTTCAAAAACCTCTAAATGTTCTGTACTAACGAGTGGCATGAAGTGGCAAAAACTGTCTTGATTTATGTGTTCAGCTCATTAGATTAATTGTTTAGAATTGCTTTTTTGCATGAAGGGACAAAGTCTCCCATGATCAGGAAGTCATCTGTCAACATCTGCAAAGTAACAATTTTGTCATTATGTACCAAAATGATGGGGCAGGAAAATAAAGCATTTGTAAAACTATACTGTACATAGGTAATTAGCTTAGATTTGAAATAATGTTTTAAAATCATAAGCGGCCTACATGGCAGATAAAGACAGCAGAAAAAATCGTTATTTTTGTTCCTGTAACTATTTTGTGGGGCATTAATGTCATTAACTGTATCTGTATAGGTAGAATCTTCATTGAAACTCTGATGATGCTCACATGTCGGTGTTCCAGTCTGGTGAATCCATCACATTCTGATTAAGTACTAAGAAAATAGATGGTTATGGCAGAAGATGCAATGTTTAACCTTTCCTTTATCCCAATTTGTTATTATTAAAGTCACTGATATTAACTTCAGGAAGGTCAGCCAAATCAAATACATGGTTGTACCTGCACACAGCAAACATATAAAAGTGTGACCGTGGCATACAATCACATATGACCTGCTGCTGTGGACCTGTTCAACTCCAGAGGCTTTATCCTACATCAACATCAACAGAAATGATATCATTTAGCATAAATTCATACTTTTAGACCAGTTAAACACAATTTAATGGTAGTTTAACAAGATGTTGCATAATTAATCAATCGAGTTCACAATCCTTATATACAGTATATTAATGTTAATATTAGAATGACCTCTATATATTTAGTTGTTACTGATTAAACCTCAATAATTACTACCTTTACAACCATTAAGACATGAGGACACTCTTGAAAACAAGATGCCACATCTCAAGAGGATTATCTCAAATAAATCTATATTCAACAGAGACAATTATGATGAGGACAGATTCATGGTCTGGGCGTAAATGGGTTTGTCACTATCAAAAATGATCATTTTTAGTCCCTGGATGGATACATGTATGGATGTAAATGTGTATGTGTGTCTATTGAAAAGTGGCAAATAAATGATGATTGATTGATTGATATTTAGAGAATAAGAATGTATATGCTCATAAAGTATATACAGAGCAATGCTGCATAGTAGGATTAACACAAAGATAGGTAAAGGAGCTTTCTGTTGTTAAGGGTTTGTACTGTGGAACAAACAACCTGCTGACCTCAGGTCTTTTGTGTTATTTTAAGAAGGGTCTTAAACACTGCTTTTCTCGCGTGCTTTTGGTTGTTAGTTTTGTGTTGTTTAAGTTATTATTGTTGTTGTTATTATTGCGATTTTTGTAATGTTTGAGTTATTTATTTTTCTATTTTTGTCTCTGCCTGTTTTTTGTCTTCTGTGAAGCACATTGAGCTCACACTTGTCTGAAATGTGCTCTACAAATAAAACTGAATTGAAAATTGAATAGTTGAGAATATACCTTAGATGTTTCATTACTCTATGGTAAGTAGAAGTTAATCAATGCAAAGAAGTGCCACTATATATGTACATGAGACACATATTTAAACATTTAAAAAAAATACAGTGTTTCTGTATGAAAACATAATGCAATCTTATTTAAGTACATCAATCCTTTGGCAAGATCCTTGGTCCCAAACTGGTCCCACTGCATCAGTGGTATGTTAGTGAGAATCTTCGGATCTGGAGAGATTTTATGTGATTTTATGGTTTTTAACGACTGGCATTTTTTGTACTGTAATTGATTGTTGTATTGTTGTTTATCTGTGTGTCTTGTCTGGACTGCTGAGTTCCTGCCTGCAAACCAAATTTACCACAAGGTATAAATAAAGAAACCTTTGACCTTTGACCTTTGAGTATGAATGTGTAAGTACAGATAGAACCACCTTAATTTTGCTCACTTTCCATGACTGTGTCTTGACTGGTCCATGACTAAAGCATGCTGGGACCTGTCCAGCCTCCAGATGCTCCACAATGACATGACAAAAAAAGTAGTGACTGGTTAACACTGACACTACTCCAGTGAGGATGAACCCATTCGATGTTGTCTTGTGAGGGAAGCACCATCAAATGGGCATGTTAATGGGGGAATTTGGGCACTCTCATTAGCTAGACGTTGGCTGGTATTGGCTGGAACAGCAGGCATTTGGCTGCTCTACAATTGTATCAGCTGACACTGATGGACAACACAGCAGCTATAATGAGAGAGTGAATGAGTATGAATGGGTAGGTGTTACCGGTTGTGTAAATGAGCTTCAGAAATAGTATAAAAGTGTAAGCTCAACTACTTTCCTCATTCTCATTTTTCATCATTTACTTTTCACTTGAAGCCCATTAAACTCTCTGAAACCACGGTCACTCGCTTCCTTTCACACTCTTATTTACTGGATTTGTTTACTTTGTGATGAAATTCCACTCTCCTGCCCCAAGGCTGTTGCTCTTTCTCTCTACCCCAGTCTTCCTTTTTTTCCCCATTTCCTCTATTTCACCCTACCTAACCTCGTGTTCTCTCTCACTCTCCACTGATAAAATTTCATGCAGTTTGAGACCCCTATGACTCACTGTCCTTGTCTTTGCTGTTTATTCAACCTTTAAATCATAGTTTCTCACTCTGATTTATTTGTGTCACATAATGGTGAAGAAAAGAAATGGGGGGATAGGGAAGATATTGCTCAATATGTTGTGCTGGAGGACACTGGAAGAAATTGAATCTGCTACATTCCTTTGTCTGCAAAAATAAAGCAAACAGTAACCTGGATGCAACCCTGAAATCGTATTGAACTGTTGCCTTATAAGCATGCACATTGTGAACAAATAGATCACTGGGCTTTATGTGTCTTTGACATACTTTGTCAACTTGCAGTACATGCCTCTCGATAAATGCAACAATATTTGAAGGGGAGTTTTAAACAGGCCCTGCTTTACCTTAACTCAGGTTCATAGTTACTTTTGATGGCTGCTAGATGGAGTATATTCACAGACATTAATGTAAAAAAAAATAAACTCTAGCTTTCACATATTATGTAACCCTGATCCACCTGTATTCTTAGTCAGCCTGGTAGAGCTGTTGCCACTTTAAGGAATGCTTCTCCACATGGGTCTTAGTTGCTCTGGTTGGTTAGTCAATATATTTGATCAGTTCAGTACTGCAGAGTACCATGTTGTCAATGACTCTGGTTTTTGTCGACTCAATGCTCACAACTAAGTCTGCCACCCCAAATCAACAAGCTTCAACATACGATGAAACAGGTAAATGATAAGAGGACATGAGCCTATACATCACAGCAGGTCATACCTACCCATTCACACCCATTCACTCTCACATTTAGAACTATCAGTGACTTCATCTGCATTATCTAACACATCAGTGCCTATTGATGTGCATCTATGCACCACTAATGCTGCAGTGGGAGCAACTTGGGTAAAGTTTCTTGCCCACAAATTGATATATGACCTTGGCCTTCTGTTTGACTCTACAGTCCTACCAGTCTAATCTATCAACACCCCAGACAATGTTAGGACGTGACTCTGGTTGGTCTATTTGGTGGACTGGTGGAATGAGTTGTCTTAGGCAGCTATTAGTGTTGTAAATAAGGGGAGAGGGAAAAAGTCAGCATAATGCAGACTCTTTTCTTGAACATAGAAGTATTTTATCACATGGAGGAGACACTGGAGGACGTATAACACTTGCTAAAAAAACAATATGACTTCTTTAAGGTTTAATTGTACTGGGTCTTGGGGAAAATTATCAAATGCACACAAAATCACAGCACATACATTTGTTGAATCATATATGTGTGTTTGATTCAATCAAAGGTCCATCTGCATACAGTACAGGCCAAAAGTTTGGACACACCTTCTCATTCGATGTGTTTTCTTTATTTTCATCACAATTATGTACTTAACATAAAAGTGTGAAATAAATGAAAACATGTCTTATATTGTGGTTTCTTCGAAGTATCCACCCTTTGCTCTGATTACAGCTTTGCAGACTTTTGGCATTCTCTTTATGAGCTTCAACAGGTAGTCACCTGAAATGGTTTTCTCTTCTCAGGTGTGCCTTTCCAGGGTTAATTAATGGTATTTTGTGTCTTTTTAATGGAGTTGGACCATCATTTGTGTTGTTCAGAAGTCAGGCTGATGCACAGCTGACAGCCCTATTAGACACTTTTAAAATTAGTATTATGGCAAGAATCAATCAGCCAAGTTAAGAGAAACAAGTGGCCATCATTACTTCAGTGAGAATCTACAATGTAATTAGTGCTGAAAATAAAGAAAACACGTTGAATGAGAAGGTGTGTCCAAACTTTTGGCCTGTACTGTAGCTCAGCAAATCTATAGTGATGTTTTTTTTAATTTAACATTTTCCATTTTCTGCCATTGATTATTGATGAGTATGAAGATTCTTTTAAGAGACAGGCCCTCTGAGGAATGTGCAAGGCTTGCAGCTTTTTTAAAAAAGTATTCAGAAATAAACTGTTTTGCATCTCTGCTTTTTCTGTCCATTCCAACAATTATAACAGTTTGTTTTCAACAAACACCTCAGTAAATGCAACCAGATGGTGGCCAAGCTTGTGGGTGTGACACACTGAAAACAGCTCTCGTGGACTGTGATGACTGGAGTACCTGGTGACTAGGATGCATTTATTTAAAGCAAGAGAATAAGCAACTTACTTTGGACGGACATGTTTTAGAATTCTTTCAGAAAATCTTAAGTATAAAGGAAATTAGATTCACTGGGAATAAACAGATACCCAAAGGGGGTTGGAAAAGGGCCATTAATGACTGGTGGGATTGTAAGGGAATGATCCTTACTTAGAATTGGCAGGGCTAAAGGTAGCTAAAAGCCATTTGTAACAGTTATTTCCTTCTCATATACTTGAACTTAGCCCATATCCTTGTTTTGCCTTAAAGAGCCCACATTTTGCCTTAAATCTGGTGAAAACCTGGTTCGTCTGTACTCATCCTCTTGTTGTTGTTCCTAGTCTTCTTGCCACTATTTTAGTCTGTGTGTGTGTATGTGTATGAGTGTGTGCGTCTGTTAGTTTGGTGTGTTTGAGTGAAGTATTATGTCCATGCATGTGGGTAGGTGCTTATGTAAAATAGGGGTGGGTAGGTGGGTTTGAGAGAATGTTTTTACATACATATGTTTTTACATAACATTATGACCCCCTGCCACACTGACTGCTGCAGTTACACAACAACATGTGTAATGTATTCTGTTTACTGACATCTTTTATCATGACCAGAATTAAGGTCTTCAACAATTTGAGAAACAGGAGCTTCATTGCTGTTTGTCCTTGCACCACTTTTGATAGATGTTGACCACCTGGACAAGCTCACAAGATTTTCAGTTGATGCCTTGACCAGTCATCCCAATTTGGCCTCAGTCAAACTCACTTAAATTCTTACGCTTGCGCATTTCTCCTGCTTCTAACACATCAACTTTGAGGACAAAATGTTCTCTTGCTGCTTTACCTATCCCATCCACTAACCCCTAATGGCTTACCTCGGCAACTACTCTGACATCCTCACAACAAAAGTATGACAAAGGAGCAATAGAATTGTCACAAAAAGGAGACCATTTCAATGTTCCAGAGATGGTTACGAGAAGCAACATTCTGTTTGGAGCGGAGGAAGACATTTCATTTCCATGTTAGATACCCTGTGACTTTGTGAGGATACTCTAAATCGTACATAAGACAGAAGCATCTCAGCATCACATTTTAGTTTCAGCTATGGCTTCCTTTAAACCTCGCAAGTGGGGAAATAAAAAATGTGCCTGGTGCCAGATACCATCTTTAATGGAAATCTAAAATAGCCGAGTAAAGTCCAGTCATCAACTTCAATCTCTTGTTTGCTCTGGGCAGTACAGCTCAAAAGCAGACATTAGTTGATCAAAGAGAAAATCTTGATCATTTGCAGTTCAGACTGTGCTGCCTAAATGCTATTTACATTTTACTGTTGATGTTTTCATGAATTGCTCACTCTTGCAAACAACAGCTAACTGTCTTTATCCACAGCAAGCTATCATGCTTTCCAAGCATTTCATTTAAGACAAACAAAATTACTGTAATTCACTGTCTGAATGTTTTCAGCCATCTAAAGGTGCCTTTAAAATGTTACCGCGGAAAATAAGATTAAATAGAATGTAATTCAGACGAATGAGATGCAGGAGAACATGGCTGAGCGTAAAAAAAAAGTATCTTAATGAGCTGGCACATAGTGTGCTGCAGTAAATGAAAAAAAAAATCTTAAGCAATCTTCAGAGTTTGCTCTCAGGACAGCTAAGTACAACCTCAACCATGCCAAAACAATGATGGGAACCTCAAAGAAGGACCTTGTGGATAACCATCAGTGATTAACTTCCCCAGCACTGATATTTTGGCTTGCAGGGTAACTCGAAGTAAAAACAAAGTTTCATTGCCAAGCTAGCAGACAGTTCAATTATAATTCACACACCCACATTGGGATTCATGCATTTATTGTTTGTTTTGACTATTAAGAGTGTGCAATGACTGTGAGAGTGAAAGGATGCTGCCTTAAAACTAACACCTAACACTGAACAGATCATTGTTGCTGCTCTTGGTACTTTTAGTTTCTGAATTCAAATTGGATTGGCTTAACGGCTTACATTCAAAGAAAACTGAAATTGTCATATCACCATCTAAAAAGTGCTTTACAGTAAGCTTTGCAATATGCATATGAATGTCTAAAACTGAAAACATTACACGAAGAATGTAGTGCCCTGGTATGGAAAGTTGTTTTGCCTGAAGATGCTGGTCCTTTTTAGACTGTAATTTGGGTCCTGGCAAATTGGCAAAGGCAGAAATGATTTCATCTTTATTACACAGTACAGCAAATACCAGTCACTGACAGTATTTTTAGCATGAGAAATAAATATCCGGCTGACATGCTTTCCTGATACTTCATACAAATGTGTTTTCAACAAAAGAGAATCACAGGGGTAACTGTTTAGAAGAGTTCCTGATATTGCTTACAAGATTGACTCGATATCTTAAAGTCAATAAATCAATCAATCAGTCAATCAATCTTTATTTTTATAGTCCCAATTTACAACAAGTGTTATCACAAGACACTACAGAACAGAGCAGGATGAAGACAAACTCTTCATTTTATGTATACACACATATGCGTAGATACTTATAAAATATGCTTTTATATATACATACACATACAAATACACATCCATTAATTCATATCGCCAAACATGAATCCCTCCGGCGGAAGGAAAAAAACCCTAGACAGCAGGAAATACTGAATTTGGATCCCAGTCTCATGATGACCAGTAAATCCACAGGATGCTGTGTTGGGTAGTACGTCTGAAGGAAGGGAGGTGGGCACAGAGGAAAAGGAGTAGGAGAAAAGAACAAATAAAGCTAACAACAGATCTATGGGCCAATCATCTATGGGCCAATCATGATGTGTGCTGAATATTATCTCTGCTGAGAATATAAATTTATTATGCAACATCTTGTTTTCAGGATACAACATGTTTTTTATGAGGTTGTATGAATGATTTTTTATATAGAAGTTTAGTTTTTATATAATCAATCATAATCAATAATAATCCTGATAATAATAATCATGATAAGAGTAATTAATCTAATATTTAAAGTGTCCGTCACTATTTTCGGCAGTAAGTACTAGGACTTGATCTTTAATTGTTCTTTTCTAGTCTCTTTGACTGTGTAAAGCATATTACACCACTAATCACATCTACCCCTTCACATTCACTCACTGATGGTTGATGTGTCGATGTAAACTGTCCAGCAGCATTTTCTAACACAGGCTCGCCCTTTTATAGCTATTTGTATATGTCATTTATGAAACAGTTACAGCAACCTGGGGTTAAATGTCTCCCAAGGACACATCAGCTTGTGACATTTAGATCTGGACTCAAACCTGCATTCTTGGGATTGATGTTAGAGTGATCTGCCAGACAAAGCCACTGATGTAACCTGGCACACCAGATAGACCAAGATACTGTATTTGACGAGTCCATCTGGGAAAGAGCCCATAGAAAGTGTTTGGGGAGGGCGAACCTTTCAGAAATACATTCAGCTGGTGATTGGATGATGATCCTATCAATCACATTTATTATGGATGAATCAGGTAATTTCATAGGTGGGTGCCACTGCACTACAGAATGTGAGCTGCATCGGTAAACAAACTTACCAAAACATGTTGAAAGTGGAGCAAAAATATCCATCCTATGGAGAAGCTGTAGTGTCCTTATTCATCATTTAAATTATAAATTTGGTTCAGATCTGAAAAAACTGCCACTGAATCTGTTAGCATCTATGCTAATCTCTGTACAGCAGCCACTTCCTGTCTTACTCGAGTCTTCCACTTCATATACACACACTGTATCTATAATTATCTAATATTTGTACTGTTTAAATGTGCTCATGTGTTTAGCTCCTTTACAGCGCTAAGTCAATTTTATAGTATTTACTACCTTATTTTCTACTTTGTTTTCTTCCTCCAAAACCTTATTTTTATTCTTATCGTAATTATACATCTGTTGATTGTTTTTGTAATAATTCACCAAGCCAAATTCCTTGTATTTGCAAATGTACTTGGCAATAAATACAAATTCTGATCCAGATTTTCTCCCTGCTCTAAAGGACACTGAATTTGTGCAGCTTAGAATTGTTGTAGATTGGAGTGTGGTAAGATGGATCTGTCTGATTACAGACATTGATTCAGGCAGATCCAGCTGCTGTGCAAGGTCACCACCGGTGCCCTGCATCCAAGAGTTCTGTATGTAAGCTGAGTATAGTGCAAATCATCTCCAAGCATTGTTTTTGCAGCTTGTTCCTGTTTTGAGATTCAAAGTGTTGGATAACCTATTAGCGTCTACACTCTACAGTGCAGAGGGGCTAATTCAGTGATAGCCAGGGCTGGCCGGGACCCCTGAAATGGGATACGGCACCCCAAATCTTTTGCAAGGATTGATTGTTTGCCTTGTCAGACCAGTAATAAAATATGTGAACTTCAACTTTTACTTGAAATATTTAAGTAATGACACGTTTCAGAAACTAAAGTGGGTCTATTTTATTAAAACATGAAAGATATTTGTTTATTAACGTGACCCAGAAACCCTTAAATTTTTGTGTATGTGGCCCTCTGCATAGAAAAGTTGGACACCTCAGGTCTAGACTGAAAGATGAATGGATATACAAAACAACCTGAATCAGAAGTTTGCCTATCTTCTGTGTCAAAACATTAAAAGCTTATCATATAAAACCCAAGACTGTAATCAGTGTTTTATAAGAAGAGTCTCATCATTTTTTAAAGGTTGAAAATCAGTCTTTATGCTGGGCTCTTGGCTTCAAATACCAAGCTAATGTGAAATGATGTCTTGTCCCATCTTTAAAAGGAGGTCCCAGCCAGTCATCTGGAGATGAATGAGCTGTTCTTTGTAGAAGACATGGGGGCAATATAACTTAGCTTGGTAATTGGTCATAAATTATCATCAGTGTTAACGGCATTCAAATACACAAAACAAATGAGAAATGTCAGACCATATCGTTCAGTGCATGGTGGCTTTAACACTTCATTTCACTCTACAGCTGCATGGCCTGGTTTACTGCAAACACCTCACTAAGTGTTCACAGATGGCTCAAAGTTGGCAGACATGACTGTCACACACCAAACTTTTCACAAGCTGAGAACTTCATATGAGAGAGTTTGACTTGGCTTGGACATCAGCACAAGCAGACGGGAGGAAATATTTTCTATACATATTATGTGGAAGGTTAATTGATTAAAAAAAACACCCCCACACACCCCCACACACACTATGTCTGAATCTCCAAGCGTCAGTCTCACGCTCTCATTTTCTCTGTGCTCCACTCCACCCCTCTTCTCTTCCTGTCTCTCTCTTAACAACTTACTGAAAAAAATGTGTTTTCAATTAGGCGCTGAGAGAAAAGGAACAATCTCCCAACAGTGAACACTGCAGAAACAAACTTCGGAGGCGAGACTTCTATTTCATAATATCATACATTGTAGATGCACTTGATCCTTATGAAGCTTCAACCATCCTCACTGATGAAATATAAAATACAGTAATTTTAAAGTGATGTAAAACATGGGAATTGTTCGATAGTTCAGTTGTTTGGCCCATTAAGGTGGAATGGGGTGGGGGGTTGGGGACAGGAAGGGTCCATGACTAAATATCCTACAAGACAACATATTTTATCACAGGTGTTAAAATGTCTTTACTCACAAAAATATGACTATTACTTTATAAAAATGTTTTTTTAAAAATGTTCTCAATGCGTAATGAGCATATTAATAATCCAATTTTTAATATGCAATTATTTAGTTATGCACAAATATCACAGAATATTGCTTTTTTGTCAGTAAAAAAATGTTTTGGGAACAATTTCTATGAGTGCCACCTTTTTAAAGCTTTAAAAAGTAATTACAAGCATGTTTGCAATGCATGATAACATGATAAACACATTATAATATTTTAATATTGTATTTTTGAAAATATAATTAAGGGTAATTTAGCTATTAAAAGGAAAAACCCTAGATATTATTTTTTTGGTAACACTTTCTATGAAGCCACTCTTGTTAATTAATTATTATCATAAGTGTTTTTATAAGTCATTATAATGTGTCAATAATGCTTTACCAAGAGAGGCTTATATCTCGACATTTCTACTTTGATCTTGGCTTCACCAAAATAATTTTCTCCATCTAACATGGCCCTAATATATATATATATATATATATATATATATTTATATATATATATATATATATATATATATATATATATATACAGTATATATACACACATATATATATATATATATATATATATATGGAGGCCTATGTATATCATCTTTGGCTCGTCTCTAACATTTTTTTTGTGGACATGTTAGGTTTTATCACTTTAAAAAAATCAAGGAACATCAGCCTCCGGAACGTCCATCTTGAAAGAAATAAAAAATATTTTTCTTTTATATTTTCAAAATAAGTCATTACATTGAGTTTCCTCAAGTTCTTATTTAAGGGGGAAGAAACTAAATAGTGGTTGTAGGCATACTTCCTCTTTTCTCCATTCACTCTTGAAACTGTTTCCTCAAAAAAAAAAAAAAACATGTTAGGCACACATTAACCCCTTAAAGCCTGTTGTATCATATTTGATATGTACTTTTATGATATCTCTATCTAATCAATATGATCAACAAATGACTGAACAAATCTTAATACAATCAAATAAATGATTAAAAAAATGTCCACAAGTGGATTATCAGATGAAAACAACACTAAATGTATTAATAAAATACAAAAAGTATGTAGGCTATGTTAAATCTCATGGAAATTTTGATAAGGCTATTTCGGATTTCAGTTGAAAGTGAAATAACAGTTTCAGCTTCAAAAAGCTCGTTTTCTGGCTATTGTTTGTGTTTTCAGGCATTCAATAGTTAATAGTTGCATGAAAAGTGCAATTTGACTTGGTGAAATTAAATTAACCGCAGGTTTAGTGGTTAATTTACGATTTCTTGTATGATTTCAGCTGAGCAGTGTTTATTCAGGCTCATTTATGCCTTTGAACTGAACAGCTTGGCTTTAATGGTTATACGCAGTCAATCTTTCATCATTAGTTACAGAGTCATTGGTTTGTCAGATGCTTAGTTGAGAAACTTTGCAGAGGTGCTTTAGGACAGAGGCCAAGGTAATATGGGGCCCAGAATATCTGGCAGCGCCCCTGCTCGTGAATCCAGTCTCTGTGTGAGTGACGTCATGTGCAGACGAAGCTGCTCTCCTGCAGAGTGTGTGTGGCAGTCGGTCAGTGGGGGAGAGAGAGAGAGATCAGCGGATCCGTCGCGCCAGCGCAGAGAGGCACGGAGACGCAGTCAGAGCATCAAGGACACTTCATCAGGAAAAAGTTTAGAAACACCTTCTGAATCAGGGACAAATTAAACGGAGGATCTATTGCATCTGCACGGACATAAAATGAAAGGGATACCTGGCTGTATTCTGGATTTGGAGTCTTGTATTTGTACTTTGCCGCGACTTTGACAGAAGAGTTGCACAGGCTGAGTCTGGAGGAGCTGTCTGCAGGAGGAATTTCAGGCACCCTGAATCAAAGTTGAGTTTGACCCCCAGGAACCAGTCAGGGAGTAAGCTAAACCATCCATCTTCTGCATTCACAGGAAACAACACACTGTGAGTATTTCACCTCTTGTCCAGCATATTTGTTCAAATTGTTTAAAGCACTTTTAAAAACTTACATGAGCGCGTTTTTCATGTGGGCATCTTTACATAATCAAAGTGTACCTGCCACGTAAGCGCTGGGTTGAAGATAAAGTCTGATGGCGTTAACAGATGCCCGACTCTCTGCGCTCCGTTATTTCGACAGGGGACGTTGTGTTGTGCGCCTGTGTGCTCTGAGACCGGGACGCAGCTGGAATGAGGGACTTGTTGCGCCAGAGCTGGGCTCTTTATCAAACGATATTTGTGGAAGGGAGTCAGCGGAAAAAAACAAGCAAACGTTGAGTCTGGGAGTAGAAGTTTGACATCTGTGTTGATTTTCCATGCTGATCTGCAGGCTGTGAATGTGGTTTGGATTTTCTTTTTTTTTTTTTCATTGAAACACTTCCTTTGTGTCCCTCTCCCTACTGTGACCCAATGAAGTACTGAGAAGTTTTTAACATCAGCTTTGAAACAGGGGGGATGCCATTGTCACATTCACAATCTTCACAGCAAAGAGTAGAACAAAGCAGAGTAATATATCCTGGATTTTGTTGGTGATGTTGGCTCCCTCCCAAAGTACGCTCCTTGATGCTGCAGGAGTCAACACGCCGTGCTGTGTCCTGGACCAGGGGCCTTGAGAGTCAACAACAAATACATGAACTAACTTAACTTCTCCCTAAAGTCCTTTAAAGCCATGAGGCTGACTAACATGATGATGGATAGAAGTTTGATCCCCAAAAAGGCAAGCAATGTTGACAAGTGCTGCCAGGATAGAGTTCAGATTTAAACTGAAGTCTTGTCATAATTACTTTTATTCTGTTGAGAGAGAAAAACATTTTAAAACTGAGAACAAAAGCAGAGTCAGAACACTGCTATCACTGCTTGTTTGGTGATTTTTCCCCCCTCTGGTTTTGTTGCTCTCTATATAATCAGAGTAGAAACATTTCAAACAGATCCCCAAGATTAATCAATCTTCATTTTTATAGCGTCTGTTCAAGACAAGTGTTTTCTCAAGACACTTTACAAGAAATCAGGCTGATACCATATTCTTTATTTATAGATACCCATATATGCATGTATGCAAAAATACATACATAAAATCCCAACATGACTCCACCATAACAGTGCTGGAGCAACTAGAGTGCTGTGCACCTGTGTGCAGTAACAGAGGCAGGAAAAAAATTAGGATTAAGATTTACTGTAGATTTAAACAAATGATATTAGTTTGCCAGAGTAGGGATCAGGATTGTTTTGGCATAAAGCTTTAGATTAAAAAAAGCTGTCTAGCTGTCATTATGATTTAAACAAAAGTATTTTCCAAAAAAGGATGACGATAAATAGTGAGTATTTCATGACTGTAAGACATTAACAAATCATTATGGAAAATGTAATATGGACTTCTATGGATTTCTGTTACGCCATTAACATGTTTTAAAAAAAACTAATGTGAATATATGTGAATGCAAACAGCCATGTTTTTCACACACATCTTAACCTGAAAAATCACCTTGCACCCCACTAGTATTATTTACATGTAAAGTTTGGGTGCTGAAAGTGTGACCACAGCAGCAAATAATTGGAAAAATTCACTGAGGGCCGGTGCAGAGGGGTGATGCCAGGATGAATGGGTTGGTTTGAGACATCCATCTCAGGATGTGAAAAGGGCTTAAGTAAGTTATCTATGAGCTAATGCTTACTTATCAACACCTTTGCACACTTTTTTACTCGCCACTAGGGCAGAGCAGAGCAGCCTGGGGTTAAGTGTCTTGCCCAAGGACACATTGACATGTAGCAGTCAGAGCTGGGCTCTGTATCAGACTAAGCTACACTCCAGATTAAGCAGTCATGGTTCGGGTCTAGAACTTAAGTCTCATCATACACTTATGTTGAATTTAAGATCCATACCTTAGGGGTGGGCGATATGGCAAAAATATCATATCACGATTTTTTTAAAAATAAAATCAAGATCACGATTTTGTCACGATTCTTTTTTACTTTGATTTTTTCTGGACTAATTTGCATGTTTGACCATTTTTTCCCTATGTTTAACATATAAAACATGTAAAACCCTAAAAGAAAAAAAAAAAGACAATTAAAGCCAAAGAAACTTTCTGAACAGGTTTTAATTTAAATAGTGCAGTTTTCATAAAAATGTGCAATAAATGTAAACATAAAAGGTAATAAACAACATTATCTCTTAAAGTGCAACAATTTAAAACAAATGTTATCTAACTGCAATGTCTATAATCTGAGTGAATAATACAGCTGCTTTAGAACAGATTTTTGTTCAGACATCTTCAAACTTTTATCTTCTTTTTCCTCTTTCCGCCATGGCTTCACGCTACATAACCAAACAGGAGATACTGTCATACACTGCGCGTAATGTGCTACGATAGGTTAGTCGGGTACGCGTCAAAGTCTCTGCACCCACACAGACGATCTGATGATCCTGCTGCTTTATGAGATCATCCCCACATTATAATCCTTAACGATTTAATATCGTCATATCGCACACCCCTACCTTATAGTGAACAAATGACTTCACATAACCCTAAAAAAGATCCTATTCCTGAAGAAATGTTATTGGCAGCTTGATCAGGAACATTTTTTCAACTTCCCCTTAATGCAAATAGCTAATCAGCAGCTCAGTGCATAGTTAAGATGCTCTATGCAGAAAGAAAGAATGAACACAAACAGAAATAATCAGAATGGAGAAAAAAAGATGTTTAAGTGATTCTGAATGGTCTGAGTGTGTTAGGAGCTGCCGATCTGGGATTTTCACACACAGAAATGCCTGTAAATGACTTGTTTGGTGCCACAGGGTCAGAGGAGAGTAATCATAGTGGTTCAATATGATGAGAAAACTAACCAAGCAGAAAACCATCTCTAAACACAAGCTGCTTGGCTATGCCCCGGCAGGCTGCTTTTCTTGTCCCTTTACTCTTTCAGTGGGTAAGAGGACAAGCACCATTGGTAGTAAAACCACGGCCCAGGTCGGACACAGGTGGACTATGTGGAAATGGCAGGAAATTGATGGTTGCTGACCAAGTTCAACCCCTCATGACCACAGTTTACCCATCCTCTGATGGCTGCTTTCAGCCGGATAGCAGAGCTCAGATCATCTCAAACTAGTCTCTTTTACATGACAGAACTCCATTGACCTCCAGAGTTATCTGATCTCAAACTTACACAGCACCTTTGGGATGTGGTGGAACAGGAGATAGACATGATCAGTGGGCAGTGCTTCTACTCCTCTACTCTTACAGTAGGTGAGGATGAGTGCTGTTTTTAGTAAAGCCACGGCCTAGATGGCACACAGGCAGATTATGTTGAAATTGTAGGTTATGATTGTTGCTAACCAAGTCCATCCCTTCATGACCACAGTTTACCCATCCTCTGGATAGCAGAAGCTCAGATCAACTGAAACTGGTTTCATAAACATGACCGAGTCCACTGTACTCCAGTGACCTCTACAGCCATCAGCTCTCAATCTACTACAGCACCTTTGGGATGTGGTAGAACAACAGATAGACATGACAGTTAGACTGTGCTTCATGCTTCTTTACTCTTCCAATGGGCAATGACAAGCGTTGCTGTTCAGAGAAAAGCCTCAGTCTCTGCGGGATGCTACATGAGCAGGCTATGGGGAAACTGAAAGGTCATTATTTAAGCTGACCGAGTCAACTCTTCTAAACCACAGTTTACCCAACTTCTGATGGCTACTTCCAGCAGTAACAGTGCTCAGATCATCACAAACTGGTTTCTTAAACATAACAGAATTCCCTCTACTCCAGTGACTTCCACAGCCAGAAGGCCTCAATCTAACACTCCACCTTAAGGATGTGGTGGACCAGATCATTAGGCTTACAAATGAGCAGTGCTTCATGCTTCTTTACTCTTCCAGTGAGCAAGGACAAGCATTGCTGGAAGGAGTGAAGCCACAGCCTAGGTGGGACAATACAAAGGCAGACTATGTGGAAATTATATGTTATTATTGTTGCTGGACATGTCCACCCTTCATGACCACAGTTTACAAAACTTCTGGTGACTACTTCCAGCAGGATAACAGAGGTCAAGTCATCTCAAACTAGTTTCTTGGTCGTGACAGAGTTCACTGAACTCCAGTGACCTCAGCAGTCACCAGATCTCAATCAAATGAAACAGGGGATACAGTGGCAGCTGACAAATATGTAGCTAGTGTGAAGCTATTATGTCAATATGAGGCAAAATCTCTGAGGAATGTTTCACTTTGTTGAGTCTTTGCCATGAAGTTTTACAGCTGTTCTGAAGGCAGAAGAGTGTCATGGCCGGTATTATAAAGGTTCACCTAACTGATTGGCCAATAAGTATATGTTACATATATGTTACTTCTCAAATAGGACAAATAACGACAGTGATCCCAACGTCTTTGTACAAGGTAAAACAACTAAAGTGGTACAAGAGTTTAAATATCTGGCAATCATTCTCGACTCACAACTCGCTTTCAAACAACAGATAAAAAAGACCATGAACAGAATTAAGTTTAACTTGTCCAACTTTAGATTTATTAGGAACAACCTAACCCCTGAGTCAGCAAAATTATACTTTGACACTATGATCATGTCACATATACTCTATTGTGTAACAAGCTGGGCAGCTGCCAGTAAGACAACACTAAGGCAGATCGAAATTGTTTGTAAACAAGCCCTGAAAGTTCTAGATAAAAAACCCAAAACGTTCCATCACTGTCAGATTTTAAAAAGCATGAGCGCTTGAACTGGGACAACACTATCAAACACACTGATGCTATCTCGATATACAAAATTTTCCATGGCCAAGCACCATCTCCGCTACAAGAATTTGTAAAAAAAAATCTCAAATAGGTCAACAAGAGCTGGTTCCAGAGGTGACTGTGTTGTTCCTTTTAGAAAAAGTGCCTATAGTCAAGCCACTTTTTCTGTCCGTGCATCTCACACCTGGAACTCAGTTCCAAGTACAATACGCGAACTTCCAACACTGACCTCTTTTACCAAACAGCTTAAAGCTTCGCTACTGGAAAACCAACACTGCTCCCATAAACAGGCCTAAATTTGTGCAATCTTTACTGAGCAATGAGCAATGCAACTAGCACTTTATATTCCTAGGTACTCCAGTTACCACAAATTACCATCACTGGTATTTGATTATTGTGATATGCAATTGAGCATTAAGCAATCAAATTAGCACTTTATATTTTTTGGGCAATTTGCAATACAATGATGCACTTTACACTTTAGCACTCTGCACTTTAACCAGCCCCTTGGCCTAAATGTTTTGTTTTTTTTTATGATCATTGTTTGACTGTTTCATATTGTTTGTTTCGCTTTGTCTTTGTTTTGTTTTGTCTTGTTTTGTTTTTATTGTGTATAAATGTTTCGTACAACACCAACCTGCCAATGGGACTAGAGATGGAAATTAGCCACATGGCTATAATCTCACATGTTTACATTGTTCATTCATACATGTTCATTAACATGTATTGTCCCATCTTTTAAAAATAACAAATCTACAATCTACATACGTACATTGTCTAAAGAATGGCTGTGATTGGATTATTCAGACTCTTGTGTTGTTTGACCTATCAATGGCTCCTCAACAGTCCCCCCAAACGATGCAATAGTGACAACAAAAGACTGGGGAAGTTGCTCAAAAAACCTGTTGCAAATATTCCACAGGTGAACAGATTAATTAGAAAAAGTCGAACGACATGGTTCAGCAGATTCAAATTTTGAAGACTGAAGATTTGGATTTTATCGAGCTGCTGTTTTGGACACCATTGAAGTTAAAACATCCTTGATTGCTTCTTTTGGGACTGAAAAGCTTACAGACATAATTGTCTGCTAAACATGATGATTTATGAAGCCTCCAACATTTTAGCCCCACAGCAGAGAACCTAAACTACTACTTACAAGGCTGCTATGAAGCTTGGCAGATTTATGTCCTCAGAGGAGAACTTAACATTTCATCATGACTGATCATAATTTACCTTCTTTAACAATGCAGGACCAAATGATTGACAGTGACAGGTTGAATTTTTGTGCAATGGGAGCTCAGTTTAATCCCCAGGCTCATTTATGATAGATATTAGACAGTTGTTTAGCTCCATAGTTACCTGTAATCTAACCACTTGGGTGTTAACATTTACATTGCTGTATATTTGCATCTCTTAAAAGACAAAGAAGACTCTGTGTTTGCATCTTAATAAAATCTGTTGGACACATTGGTGACACAAAAGTTAGTTGGTTTCCATCTGCTTCTTTCAAACTTGGAATGTGGAAATATCAGTAACAGGCTGCAGTCGTGAGAACAAGCAGTGACCAAAACAGAAACAATATATAAAAACTGAGGGTCATTGTTCTTTTTAGTCCTAACAGCAGCCTTTGTGCTTGTATTTGAGGTCACACCCAAAACAACGATGACAAAAAAAGACTGTTAACCTTTAAATCTGTTACTCTGAATGGTGCCACATGTTTTGTGATTCGGTGGCATTTCCTTTTCAAACAAACTCGACCAAGAGATGAAACAACACCACAAGTTTCTAGTTCATCATTTTTCAAGACAGTGATAGGAAAGATCTGAAAGATGTCCCATGCTCCCTTTGCAAGACCTCTTTTTGATGTTTCCTAATTAAAACTGACCTGGGCCTCAAATGGTGTGTGCATGTGTGTGTGTTGGTGTGTGTGTGTGTGTGTGTTTGTATTTACCTGCCACCCACTGCCCCGCACCGCAGGGGCTCTTTGATGATACTGAAAGCTCCAGGGTCCATAAACCGTCCTGTAGGTAAATAAGGACAGCAGCATTAAAGCTGTTTTAATCATCAAAATAATGTCTCACTTTAAAGCACATGTGTCTGCTGTTATTTTAGTACTTTCACATGGCTGAGAAAATTGATTTTAACAAGTATTTTAATTTCAGGGATAATTTTGACTCTGTTTCTGTCTAAGAAACTGCATTTAAGGGTCTGGAAGGGGAACAATATCACAGGGGCCTCAGCCTTTAGCCTTGGGCTGCTTGGCAAAATATCTAACCCGTCCACTTGGAGATGAAAAAATATTAGTATTGTGAAATTCCTCAGAAATAGGGCAGCAGCATCCTTTGTTTTCTCAGATCAGGTTTATTAACCCATGGGGAGGTTTTTTGTTTTCAGATATTTCTTTGACATTCTTGTCAATTTGTTAGAAAACTTCAGAAAACAAACCAGAATGAAAACACACATTAGCAGTCAAAGGCAGTTTGGGGTCTTCTAGCTTAAAGTTAATGACTGGTGGATGTAATATTCTTTTAATTATCATGACCTGCGGCACACCATACTTTGGATCAGTGGGCCTTAACTGGTGAAAGGGAACCCAGAAGTGGTTTGTGGAGCTGTTTTCAGTGAGTCACAAATGTGTACCAGGTGAATTGTGACAATAACGCAGTGATTTTTTTAAAGTTCAGAACTTTCCATGGTAATTAACGGGAATTTATGGGCATAAACAGTAATAAACCTGGTAGGCTATTTACAGAATGGAAGTCTGTCCCTTAGGGAATTTAAATGCAGCTAGGGCAAATATATATTTTAGCATTATCTTGACCAGAACAACAAGATTTCATGCAAGAATACCTGAGAATATCTATGCCAGACCTCAATTACATGCACACAGCACACTGCTTACTCCAAGATTATTCAGGCCACACTTTTGAACCCAGAGCACAACTAATGAGGCCACACATGTGGGCCAGTATACTACAGAAAATGAACATGAAATAGATTGTTCAATAAAAAAAAATATTTAAACACAATGGAGTTCTAAATACAATTAATATGTTTAAGTATAATGTTTTGTATTTTATTGTTTTACATGGATGTAGTCCCAAAAAAATGTTTTTATGGATGTTTGGATTAATACAATTCATGTACATAACCTCCAATATCCAGTTAATTTCCAAAATTACTCAGCTTAACTTCCCTTTGCAACACTAACATGAATAAATTGTTTGTTTTTTTCAGGTATACCTGCACAAATTATTTGTTTTTCTCAGATCTTGACCTATATATCCAATTATTTTGGAAAAAGATGTTGGTTTCAGCATTGTAATTTCTCAAAATAACTTTAAAATGACAATAATGTGACATGGTGGCTCAGCAGGTAGTGCACGTGCCTCACAGCAAGAATGTAACCGGTTCGATCCCCGTGTCGGAGAGGTCCTCTCTGTGTGAAGTTTGCATGTTCTTCCCTTGCATGTGTGGGTTTTCTCCGAGCACTCTGGCTTCCTCCCACAGACCAAACACATGCTCATTAGGTGACTCAATTGGTGACTCTAAATTGCCCTTAGGTATGAGTGTGAGCATGAATGGTTGTCTGTCTCTCTATGTGGCCCTCGCGACCGGTTCAGGGTGTACCCCGCCTCTTGAATGAATGAAATATAAAATAAAATGCAGTTTAAGTTTCCTTCCAGGGCATCGTTTTAAAGAAATTTGGTTTGTCCATCCATTTATATGTTTGATTCCTGATGTAAGTCCAGTTGTAAACCAATAACTCATATATAAATGTGCATTTTATAGTGTCCTAACACATCTAAGACACTCAAGAATTGGCAAAGTAAAAAAGATTAAATGGCCCAATGGCACAAAATTCTTGGGATAACTTGAGCCAGTGTAACCAATATATGCAGGAGACAGTTGCATATACAGTACTTCCTGATCATTAAATGTCTCATGTCCTGTTGTGCTGGACCATTTGTATCATGGCTTGGGTGTCTATTCAGCAATAACTGATTTACACAAAAGACAAAAACATTTTGTCTCTGGGAGGGGTTGCAGGCTGGGGAGCAGGCTTACAAAACAGTCATAACATCTACCTCCTATGAGCAAAAAATACACATGTAGGTGGAGACTGTATAGCTATGACATCATGATTCCCAGGAGGTTTTTTAAAGAGGCATGGCACATTTCCCAATCATGTTCTTTTGTTCCCTTCATGGGACCTGTAAGTTGTATCATCTGCCACCAGTAAATGCTAGTTTAAGGGTAGAATGGAGTGAGTAGCTGCATTGTTTAGTCTGAGATCTGGTGACCATTTTGGGATCAATGCCTCTGTATTTGGACCATTTTGCCTTTGACATTTTAATTTATTTATTTAGACTATTATCAAATTGGCTATGTTAACTGATCATTCATAATCGAGTAAAAATAGGGCATTTAACTTGAATGGCTCCTTTAGAGGGTAATATCAGCAAACTATGTAAAAAAACGTAGACTTTTGATTTGACTGGTCTCTTTAGTAACTTGAAAAGCTTTACATGCTCTAGACCCTCCTAATGCATATGCATTAGAAACCAAAACATTGGCCCTGTGCAGTTCTTGCACAACTTGGGAGATGCTGAAAAGCAGGACAGATTTTGAAGGGATGAGTTGATGCCTCTGACTTCTGACCCTTCTGTTCAAACCAGACCAAACTCCCACAGCAAAGACTTATCATCTCCCCCTGAGATGGCTGTTTTATGTTTCCCTGCATGAGCTCTGACACCCGTCAAGGGGAAGGGTCCTTGGAACATCTGTGTTGTGATTACTGAAAGCATGATCCCTCCACCCCCTCATCTAAAGACCTGCATTCCACCCATTCTTACTACCAATGCCTAGATTGTTTCCACATTCATGCAGGTAAAGGAAGCACATTTTGAGAGTGATTGTGATGAACTTTAATTTGTTTTAAAGCCATGAGCAGGAGGGATGATTCAGACAGCTTTTAATGTCAAACATTGTGTTTGAGATCTTGGTGTTTCCAGGTTTCCTCTTAAAAGAGTTTCTCTGAACTGTTGTTCTGTTCAAACTACTTTCTCACTTTATTTCAGTGGTCAGATCACTTCTTCACCAAAAGATTGTGACTGACTGGTGAAAAAAATGGGGCTTTCACGAGTATTTCAGACCACAATGTGGTTCCCCGTCTAGCACTGTTCTCAGTCATGCTTGCACATGTTACAGTGTCATGGAAATTTTAGAGGTAACACATGACTGTCAGCTTCTTTAAAAGCATACTACATGTTAACTTACTATTATTAAGGGTGATACCATAAAAAAACTATTGGCTTTTTTGTGAATATTGGGTGGTTTCATAGAAAGGATATGTGCCAAAAACTGATCAATTGCATTAAAATTAGCCAACTGCGTTCATTTTTTTTGATAGTTTGTACAGTTTCAGGACATCTTGTAATGTCACACTTAGCTATTATGATTATACCCATCACTCATCAGTATCCTAGACCTGATGTCATGGTTAACACTACTTTTCTTGTACACCCTAGAAAGTTACAGGCAGGATTAAAAGGAGCATTTGAAGAGACACACCAAGGCTGAATGATTTAAAGAAGGCTGTTGATAGATGGATAATGCACAGCATATGTATTTAATTTAGACTGCAGAAGAAAAGTTAGAAAAGGGTAAATGATTTACTTCAGACGATGTTCAGTTTTTTTGATTGAATTATTTTTTTGCATGGTTTTTATACTGTGTGGAGTTTGATTTGGGTCCGATTCTGTAACTGTCATCAAGGTGTGAACTTGACCTCCTAACTTCACTTTTCAAGATTTTCATTTTGCTTACTAAACAGTGCTGTGGGTCACCTTCCAAGTTTGTGAGTGTTTTTTTTTTCTTAATTTCAACCAAATTCAAGAACAGAAACTTATTTCTAATCAGGACAATACCAAATACCATATGTACTAATTCAGCAGTGGGATCTCTTTTTTGGTACCAATTAAATAGTCCATGTGCTTAACTTTATGTATAATCAATTTTTTAATTAAAAATATCCCCAAATATGTCCAGTTTAGTTTAGATATAGTAGTAGGAAAGGATCATATCTCCCCCTTGATTCCCATGAAGGGTAAAACTCTGATGGCTGCTTGTGAATTTCTAATTCTATAATTTTCTCTCTTCGGAAATAATGTTCATTTATTTTCGTTAAAAGACTAAATTACAGAGGGGGAGGCAGGGAATTGGAGCTAAGCTTAAACCTGCAAGCTTCTGATCACAGGTATGGGGGACTATCAAACTAAGTCAAGTATGTGTTCTCTCGTCAAATATCTGTTAAAAGAAACTTTCAAATAATATTACTGAAAACGCAGGGACTCTTACTACCAATCAGTCAATCTTTATTTGTATAGTGGCAGTTCATAACAAGAGTTATCTCAAGGCACTTTACGACGGAGCAGGCTGAAGCCATACTCTTCATTCTATAGATACACAAATAAGCATATACATAGAATGAAAATTACATAGAATGAAAATATTTAACTACACACATACAAACATCCAGATATATCCATCCTAACAGAGACAGAGGAACTGAAATCGCATTTGTCTTGCTGAATATTGACTCAGTGGATTTTTTTTATTTGTATACAGTAGGGCTGGGTATCGATTCAGATTTTCTGGATGGATTCGATTCGATATTAAGAGGTCTCAAATTGATTCGATTCACGATTCAAAATTTGTTCAGTCTGGGTTATCTCAGTAAAAACAATGCTGTAAATGACTTTTTGACCTGGTACTTAATGCATATTATGCAAGTTACTTGTTTTTTGTCCAACTTGTCTTTTCTTTCATGCTTGTTAAATCTCTCCGGTGGTGTCCCTATAGTGCTACTCGCTTCCCCCATGTTTTTTTGACTGCTTGCTGTAACATCTCACTAGATCTTGTTCAGTGGAAAGCAGCGCTAAACGCGAGACCAGCAGAGTTGATACCACAGGCTGCTTCTCGGAACCGTCCAATGAAGAAAAATTACCCACGTTAAAAGATCGATCTTTGGATTTTATGGATCCATTATGAACCATTTAAAGGGAAATTGATTCAAATCAATTAAATAGATTTTTTTAACCTAGTCCTAGTATAGAGCCATACTTGTCTTTGTTGAATATACATCCATTAAAAGGAAAGCCTCTTGGGATGTGACATCTCATTTCAAGAGGGTTCTCATGTTTATGTGGTTGTAAAGATGATTACTGTTGAGGTATAAGCAATGTAACCATGGATAGAGTCAATCTAATATTACAATGAATATTTAATAATATCATCATGAGAGTAATGAATGAGCATAGCAGCGTCTATCAGAAATCCCATTAAAATGGTTTCATAGGTAGGAATTTACATCAAATGATTAGGCTTTAACTTAAATATCAACACAGGAAGCGCCACCATATGTACAGAATTTAACATAAATAATAAATATCTTGGCAGATGAAGTAGCACCCATACAGCAGCTAACTGGGTGCTGTCACACACAGACTGTGTCAGCCTGAGACAGAGCTTTAAGCTTTCTGTGCCTTTTGATAGATGAACAATCTTTCCTCACAGTAACTTTACAGTAACTTGTTCATCAAATAAATGAGCAGAATTCATGAGCACCATACTTCAGTGCATCAAGGCACAACACTGGTCAAGAGTATTGTTGCCTGTGCAGGGAACGGCTTCAGAGCATGTCAGAAATTGAGAAGTCAAAGTCATCAGGTGTGTCCTTCTCTTTGTGATGTAGATGTAGAAACACTATCCAACAGCTCTTTACTACAAGAAGTGAGTGAAAATGTTCCTACTCTACTGCTGCTGGGTGGAAAATACTGTCCTTTGAGTTCTGTAATCCGAAAGCTTGCTTTAAAAAAGCAAAGGGCACTCAGAAAAAAGTCAATAAAACAACAATCCAAAAAGACGATAATATTGACCAATCACATCTCCCTTTAAGTGACTGCCTTCCTTGTCATTAACTTTTTATCCCTGCAGGGAATACAAGGGCACAGCTTGCAAAATCAAGCTAGCTAGCTGTCTTTTCCATGAGTGACTCCACTATTACCCTAACTCTGAACAGCAGCTGAACCTGTCTGACTCAGTGTCTGTAATCATGCAGATCCATCTTGCCAAGCTCCAGTCTACAGTGACTGTGAATGCCCCGTCTCCAAAATGTATCCTCTCCTCTTCAGCACCTCATGAGTGCAAAGATGTTGTTTTCCAGAGCTTTGCAAACTTTTCCGCTGTCGTAGCTCTCAAGCTTTTCTCAATGCAAAAAACTCGGTCTTTCTGTCACAAATGCAGAGCTTCCTGTGATCTCACTGGTAAATGTGTGACTTGAGGAACGGATCGTAAGAGGCAGGACAAAAACAAAACCTGCTGGACTTTTTGGCCCTGGGTAGATCATTATGACAAACTATATAAGACGAAATGACGAAATTTTGTAGCTGATGGGTCGAGAAACCCTACAACTGTTGTGTCGGCCAAAATCGTGCATAAACTGTGTAGTCTGTAGTCTGATCAGGCAGTGACCATTATGCACTGTAATTCTGTTTTGTGATTGACACAGAAAAAGACATTCAAAACAATAAGTGGTCGCAGTACCAGTCTTGCTGTTCATGGTGTGATAGTGTGTCTGGGTGACCTGTGATAGTGAAAGTTTGTGTTCATGTGAAGTTTTGTTGATCTTGTTTTTCATACAGAGGATGGACAAGCTGCCATGGCTGTATATTACACTCTTTTATCAGCGTTTTCTGTTGACGTTAATGTGATTTGTGTGACTTTATGATAGTGTAGAAGGAGTTGCATGTTACTGGTACCATTACCTGTTTCCAGCTGCACAGCTCTCTCCAGTCTGTTTTGTACTTATAAGCTTGACTTGATAAAAAGCTAAGAATTTTTATTTTATTTTATTTTTTATTTGGGGTAAAGTTATATACATTTGCTGCGGTAAAAAGTTACATAGGCTGACAAATTTGCAGGAAGAGCCAAGGTGTGAGAATATAATTTGCATTCATATTAAATGCAGTGCATACAAGGGGCAACTCTAATTTCTTAAACTTTCAGCCACAGTGACTGATAGTAAAAAAAGTGTAACAGAGTGAATAGAATAGATCACAACCCAAATTAGTCCCTGACACTCTTCTATGTTTCTAACAGCCCTGAAATGCATTCAACACAGTCAGACAATTTGGGAAATGCAGCAGAGAAGTGTTTGGAAAAGAAAAAGAGACCACAGTGATTTAAAACCACTGGGTCTGAGACTGTTTTCATGTCATGATCGCTTGTAGGGGTTTGCAATGTGGTAAAAAAAAATTTATCACTATGCTTTATGGCAATATTGCAATCTCACTTTCTATCCTAATTCTGTTGTTCTCATTGGTAATGCTTAGTTGCAAATTTCTATTCATTCCCAATGATACATCCAGAAATGCATTTTTTAGTCCCAAACAGTAATATTTTGGTCATTGTATAAAGTATTTAAATATTTGCCCCTCTACAGTTGGAGCCATAAGGATGTGGTTAATGTCTATAAATAAGGACAAAGCATTAAACTGTCATAAAAAGTTTCAACGACCAAATTTGTGCAATTTTGGCAGAGTTTTAGAAGTTATGACTTAGTTGTACTATCTGTTCTCTCTTGTGTTTATACATCAGTTTCTGTTAATTTCATTCATTTTTTTCATACAGTATTAAAACACTAATTTTATATTTAGTATGGAATATTCCTTTCCAATAATAATCTAATAAACATGGAAATTATGCTTGGAAATAATTTTAAAAATGATTTAAAAACAGCTCCAAGATCTGATGGTTCCCTCTGCAAGGAACCCTCTTGGTCAGAAAGATTTACCTGATGGTGTTATCGCATCAACTGGTCCTGGTTTAGAGAGGTGCAGTGGCTTGATGATGATTTTGTTAAACTAATTAAGGTACCAGCAACAAGATTACTTCTGCACTGACAACGCTCTGTCTGTTTAGGATGCTCTCTGTTTCCACTTTGGCTGCTTTGTTGGTGCCTTTGCACATGCAAACTTTTTGAGCAGATTGTGCAAATGATTTTTTATGCCACAAAGAATTGGGCATACCATAGTCCAGAGTATAAAATGCTGGGTGGAATTCAAGCTGTTCAGCAAGTTGTACACAAGTTTTCCACAGAGCTCTGTGATGTGTAGGCAAGACTTGCATTATTAGCTCATCTTGTGTCCCAAGTTCCAATTTGACTGTAAGTTTCAGAAGCATTATTGTTGTGTAACTCCAGGCCATAGCTGAATAGAGATGTATTTAAGACTTATAAAATGGATGTGTATCTAACAAAGACATGTAAGAATAACCAATTATACTGTCTTCATCAGCTCGACACAGGAGCTGTGCTCTCTGTTTTTGTTCAGTGCAATTTGGTTTGGTATATTTTGACAATATTAGCATACTGTACCAATCTGTGCTGAACCAGACTGCTGGGTATAAATGGGTATAAATGGGTATAAATGATGCTGTTAGAAAGGCTTGTTACTGGAAGGCACTCACACACATCAGTTTGGCCCACAGCTCTTAGAGGATGAAGTAATTCCTTTGATTAGTTCATGTTCCTCCTCTGTCCTCATATGAACTCAACACCCTGGAAATCTCCCTTTCTGTTGTCACATTTATGTTGTCTTTGACGTAGTGTGGGTTAAAGTCATATGCAACATTCCTTGAGAGAGTCAGGGAGAAGTCAAAAAGAGGAACCAGACAGTGGCAAAATAAGGACATTGTATTTGTTTTAAAAGTGTTCCTTCAAGACATACAGTAGTTCCTGTTCCCACAAGTATGTGTTATTGTTATAGATTTTTTTCTCTTAATAAGTCAGCAAAACACTTTTGATCACTGCTTTTTACAAACAGTTATTAAACGTAATGAAAATTCATTACAAAGACAAACAGATATAATGACCCTTGAAAGCTTTCTCTAATCCCTTCATTTGCAGCTTTAGTTATATTTCTTCTCAATAATCTCTCTATCTATCTCTCTGTCTCTCCATCTCTCCATCTCTCCATCTCTCCATCTCTCCATCTCTCCATCTCTCTGTCTCTCTGTCTCTCTGTCTCTCTGTCTCTCTATCTATCTATCTATCTATCTATCTGTGCTTCATAAGATTATTAGCATGCTATATTTTTAGCTTTTTTAAAATATTCCACTGTATAGCAGGAGATACCCATATCTATATCACTGGTAAATTTATTTAGCATAGTCTTCCAGTTGGTAACATCCTGGATGGCATTTCATTTCATGCCAGCCAGGGGCAGGATATACTTGTGGCATCATGTGCAAAAAGTCTATACCAGTACAAAATTATTTCAGTGTGTTGTTGACAAATGTCATTAGAATATTTAGAGCAATGAGAAGGGTGGTCAACTCCCCTCAAGATGACACTCCTTTTTGAGTTGCTCCATGAAGTCAGAAAAAAACCAATGTCCAGCTCATTTTCAAAGTTCATCCTCACACAGCAGTGCATGTCCCACAACCCTAGCATGCCTGTTGAAGGTGGGATTCAGCACTGCACACTTGCTCATACAAGGATATAAGCCAGGACAAGTGCACACCATGAGACCGCTCCTCACAGTTACAGCTCCTCATATGTAAATCTCTTAAAACAAAAAAAAAAAGTTATGGCACTTGTGTTTCCAATGCCATTTGAATTAGTCCTGCCTTCAACATTTAAAGTTGAAATAAATCTCTGCCCAAACAACACACAATATTCTTACACAGAGAAGTTCCCTGAAGATTATTCCAGTCCCATAGGCCTCTTGGTAATTAGGATGGAGATTTTGTTTGCAAATTATGGCCAGAAATTAAGCAATTTTTACCAGAGTACTCAGAGATGCATTTGAAAAACGCTTTCAAGTCAAACTCTAAATCTCTGCAGACCACATTGATGAAATCCAATATTGCATCTGCACTGATGTAATCAGAGGAATCTCTCTCCAACAGTGTGATTTCATTACAGTGGGCACACCCAACAATAAACTGCAAAAGAAACCAGACTTTTCTTGGTCAAGGGTGTTCTGCAAATAACAGACATTGTTTTTTTGTAACAACATATTAGATCATAGAGAAAATACTCAAAAAACAAGATCAGACACAGAACCTAAATCTCTGCAAAGTATTTAGTTATAAAGGATTTATTAGGTATTCAGGTTATCCTTTCTTGTGATGTGTCATTTGGTGTTACATACTGAACTTATTCCCTTTTTCAAATCCTGGATTTCCTGTTTCAGTTTCTTAGTTACTCATCAGGGCACATGTGCATTCTCGCTATTGGGTCCTGCACTGTCGTTGTTGTCAAGTGTCTGATAGAGACATTTAAAGTATCTGATCATAAAATGTAAAAAGGTAGTTTTAGTTCTATTATACAGCACAAATACCAGCATGATGTGCTTTAAGTTACATGAATGATTGCATGACATGCAGTCTGACTGTTATGAATATACATATTGTAACTGTGATGTAAAAACAAACTCTTATTTTAAAGGCATCTTTGTAAAGTCCATGTTTGTCAGTAACTCAAGACAAACAATATCTTGTGTTTTCTGAACAAAAGAAATTATTTAACTTGTTGACATCTCCTAAATCAAAGCAGTCCACCCCTAGTTTTTTTTTTTTTTAATCACACAAATCAACTGTTTTATGTTTTCATTTGGTGAACACATCATGAATTGTTGTCATACTTACATATGTACTTCTTAGCAACATTTCTGGGGCTTGAAAAGGATTACATTCTTGCTGTTTAGCCTGAAAATCTAGTTGACATGTGGAGCAAATCAGTGCCGGAAAATCTTAAAGCAAAGAAGCTTATTAGATGGACATTTGGAAATGAAAGAGAGAGTATCTCCTGCTCCTCGGATAATAATACATTAGTTGGATTTAAGTTATCATTAGGAGTCTTCATGCTGTGACCTCTGAAAGAATTCATGGCCTAATTAAAGTCTGATTTTATTTATTATCCTACTCATTGTTCTGGCTGTTAATTAGAAATGAAATGTGTTGGATGCAAGAGAAGTTGCTGTCAGACCTAATCAGTTTATCTAAACAGAGCTGTGGCTTATTTGGAGAGTTTATTCCTTTTCTTGGGGTAATAAATCACTTGGTGGAGACCTTTCAAGTTTTAATGATGAATCTGAGCTACTGTCGATGGTGTGATAAGACAGTGTTCTCTATTTATGATGGTATTAGATTTATATGTTTGGAGAAATGTCTCTTATTCTGTTTTGTTTCTTTTTTTTTTAGAGCTATTTTATCCTTCTGTTGTTTCCTGTATGTGTCCAAGTGTGAATGTGTCTGTTTGAAAGTATATTTTGTATCCTACAAGGGTCAAAATCCACTAGTTAGTCCCAGTCAATTCTAATTTTAGTTAGTAGCACTTAGGGGTGGACAGTAACAAAGTAGATTTACTTGAGTACTGTACTTAAGTACATTTTTTGAGTATCTGTACTTTACTTGAGTTTTTTTTTTTTTGAACTTAGACTTTTACTTCTCTACATTTAAAAGACAAATATTCTACTTTTAACTCCACTACACTCTATAAATGGCCTTGTTACTCGTTACTGTTAGGTACAGGTATGAAGTCAGCGGATGAAATGTATTTTCTCTACTAAAATGTGATTTGTTCATGTGGTGTTATCTTTACTTCGTGCATCCTGTTCCACACTCCAGTCCAGTTGGTGGCGGTAATGCACTTTTGAGTTGGTTTGCCAACCACCATTAAACAACAAAGAAGAAGACACGCATGCGCTACTGCGATCGGGCAGGTAAAGGTTGAGCTAACGTTGGTGATTACGGTTCGTCTTGGCAGTAATGATGGCTACTATGGAAGATAAAGACGACAAGTCCACACCGGGGCCCCCGTGGCCAAATCTGAAGTCCATGTTTGAGGTGGTCGAAATGAAGAATGATTATTTTCGGTTCAAATGTGTGCTATGTTTGCCGCGCCCAAACTTCACCACCTACAAAAACTCGCCGTCCTGAGAAAGCATGTTGAAGTAAGGAAAAATGGTGTAAACATTTGTTTATTTTCAGATAAATATTAGACAGTTTTATGCGCTTGTGGTAGTTTAATGTGACGGTCACTAACATTATTGAGTTAGTTGGCATTTAAATGAGATTTGGCAGCATTTTGCCAAACAGAAACGATGAATATAGGGACGGTAGTTGAGGGGGACAACTGAAATGTGCTTTTACACTATTTTACACATTTAAGTTAATGCTTATAATATTGGCAGTAAAATTAACCTAGCCTACAACATTATTACTTACGTTAAATAAAAAGAGTTAAATAAAAAAAAGAAAATGCAATGGTTGTCCTGTTGTTGATTCATTAGTGTTTCAGTATGCATTTCCATGGGCTTTGTAGCATATTTTCAAACTCTTTATTCTACATGATCTATAAGCAGGTCAGTGCATTCAGTAGATTGTTTCAGTCATTACATTCTGTAAGGTAAACGGGAAAATGTACTTTTAATACTTGAGTATTTATAAAAGCAGATACACCAGTACTTAAACTTAAGTAAAAATTTGACTGAGCAGATTTCACTGGTATTGGAGTAGTATTTGAACATGAGTATCTATACTTTGACTTGAGTACTTTGTCCACCACTGGTTGCACTTGGCCACCAGGATAATTACCTAAACCTTTATACACTTGGCTAATCTTTATATGGGATAAAGTATTATTTGTGCATTTGGCAAAATTCAAAGAAGATCATAGTTTGATCCTTACGCTGCTGGCAGGAGGACACTTAGGTTGTGCTGTGTCTCAAAATAGTGCCTAATCAAAGCAGCTTTGTAGTGGAAATTAAGTGGATACAAGCAAAGCATTGTAGCATGTGATGACCCCATGCTGTAATATGGGTTGTTTTCTCCCACAATTCTTTAAATGACCAAGACAAGCTGCACCATGTAAAACAATGTAAAGCATAAGCTTCTGTCCCAAGTTTTCTGAACAGAGAGAGAACTGAGCTGTGACATTGTGTTCCTCATACAAACCCACTTCAAAAACCTGAACTATCCCTTTCACATGAAGTTGCCTAAACCATTGTAGTGGTGTTTAAAAGGCCAAAGATGTGTTAGCAAATGCTCATGGACAACTTACATAGAAACTTCAACCATCACTTAGTGAATTTTAGTGTAAATGGGTAGATGTGACCTGCAGTGTGAAAGCATTCTTAGTCATCAGAGTGACCAGAAATGAGTTTTGTAAGCTTAAGTCCATTTAAGAATTTATCCAGGTCTAGGGCTGTCACGGTTACCGGTAAAATGGTAAACCGCGGTAAAATTTCCCACGGTAATCATTAACGCGTCCTATAAAAATTACCGTTATACCGTGTTTAATAACCACAATGCGTAGAAAACGGTGATGCTGCTCTTTGCCTGGAAATGCTGAAACTATGAGTCTCTTCCTGGATGAAGCAACCTCATTCGAAGCAGTTTACTTTGTTTGGCCTCAGCGAAAGTTAGGGACAGCGGAGATTTCCCTCTTGAAAAGGACTCTTAAGTTCGGTTAAATTTTGGATTTTACGAGGTTGCTGAGGGGAAACTGATAGAAGACAGTCACCTTGTCTAAACACGAAGCTGCGGCGAAAGAAAAAGACGTGCACGGTTAAAACTACCGTAACTCCTCGAGTTAATACGCTGACCGAGCCGTAGAGAGAGAGAGACAGAGAGACAGAGAGAGAGACAGAGAGAGAGAGAGAAAAGATTCAATGAGCCATACCTGAGTGAATTACAGGTGGTTTGTCAGTATTCTCTGTCTAAATAATGTATAAATCTTGTAAATAATAGCATTAGTATCATTCTGGAATGTATTCTTGCCGTTCTTTTGCCGTATTTTGAAATTGATTGTCTTTTTCGGTCAAAGTTTGTGCTTTATGGATTTTAATTGTTAGTACTCTGGAAAGATTAGAGGAGAAAATATCGAGAATATCTGCCATGGAGAGGGGAGACCAGAGGAGAGTCGTGAAGGGAGCTAACTGCTTCAGGGACTATCGTCAGTAAAAAAAAAAAAAAGGCCTGGACATGGTCTAATATAACGAGCTGTAACATGGACACCAAAGCTGCAGGCAAACAAAAATCTGTGAGTGTATGTAAAAAAGGTTATTTGTTGTTCATTTTCAATTGTTTATGAAGAGAATCTTGTTTAAAGTTCAAATCTGTTTTCTTTTCTTGTAATTACATACTGTTCAAGCATTTAAAACATAATAATGACAAGTACTTGTTAGAATTGTTCACTTTTATTTCTCATGAAAGAAGGGTGACAAAATGTACTCAAAAGCCATGTCAAGATATTTAAAGACAAAAAAGAACTGTTAAAATTGTAATATTAAAAGGGTTAAATGGTTTCAATTTTGTGTAAAAGTACATTTTGAACATTTTGAGCACACTACAACAATACCGCGATAATAATGATAACCGTGATAATTTGGGTCACAATAACCGTGACACAAAATTTTCATATCGTTACATCCCTACCCAGGTCATTTCATAAGGACAGGATTGATTTGGTGTTGAACATCCCACTCTTGGTACTTCAGGAGTACGCTGACCACTCACCAATCATTGAAAGTGTCTTGACATCATTTTATAGCCACTGCCCTGCTCACATGGGAATCCAGCAGAGATGAAAACATAATCTACTCGATGAATGATCCTTTTATGGAAATACAAAAATAATTAGTGGAAAAGAGTTGAGCTAGATTCCATCCATCAATTATCTACAAGGTTATCCATTTAGGGGTCGCAGGGGGGCTGGAGCCTGTCCCAGCTGACATTTTGCGAGAGGTGGGGTACAGCCTGAACCAATCGCTGCCCGATCGCAGGGCCACATGGAGAGATACCATTCACACTCACACTGCCTAAGGGAATTTGGAGTCAGTAACGAACCTAAAGAGCATGTTTTTAGTCTGTGGGATGATGCCGGCGTGCCCAGAGGAGGCCCACACAAGCACAGTGAGAACTTTCAAATTAACCCTTTAAAGCCTGAAAATACAAATAATAGCCTGAAAATTCTATTTCTTTGGAGCTGAAATGTTTATTTCACTTTCTACTGAAATTCTAAAAAATAAAAATTTCCATAAAATTTTAAATGTGCATTTTTTGTATCTCATTTGATACATTAAGTGTTTTTGGCAACTCATGTATCAAACTTTATTATTTATCATGTATCTGACTGTATTCAGATGTTTTTTTTAGTGATGTGTTGCTCATATTGATCATCATATTAATTAGGTAGAGGTATCAACAGGCTTTAAGGGGTTAAGTAATAAAAGAAACAAAACTATTTTCATAAAACATTTTATTTTAATTCATTTAATAAATTACTGAAGTCTTCTAAAGAGGCATCTTTAAAAGAAAGCTCATATCCCTTTTAAAAGAATCTATTACATTAAATGTATTAACCCTTTAAAGCATGTTGTATCATATTTGATAAATAATTTTATGATACCTCTATCTAATCAATTTGATCAACAAATTACAATAAAAACAGCTAAATGCAATCACATAAATGAAAAAAAAAAATCCTCAAATGGATTTTCGGTTGCAAAAAGCACCGGATGTATCAAAAAAGATACAAAATATATGTATAATGAATTTTATGGAAGGTTTGATTTTTTAGGAATTCAGTAGAAAGTGAAATAAACATTTCAGCTCCAAAAGAGAAAAAGATTTTGTATGATATAATTTGTGTTTTCAGGCATTAAATGGTTAAATTGAATTCTGTTACTGAACTTTGTCTTCATTCTAGTTTAAATTAGCCAAGCCTCATTCATTAGGTCAAGTTAATTGGTATAATTTATAAGAACATTTTCATCTACAAGTTAAAAATTTTATAAAACCATTTGGTCATCATATTCAATCCCATTCTCTTCTATTTTTAGAAGCGAGTATGGTGACTAAACGTGTGTCACTTTGGCCTCCATGAAGTTCTTAAGTGGTTGGATCGGTATCATCCACAACCGAGAAATGAATCAGCTCGTTACTGCGGCTGTCACACATGACTCAACACCAGCCCTCAATCCAGCCCTTGTCCTGCGCTGCGCTGCTTTAAAGCAACTGTTTTAGAGTATGTGCAAGTGTGAGGGTGTGGGTTTGGCTACGTTCACCCTCTCATAGTGCCAAACAGAAAGATAGAGAAAGGCAGGCTATGTTTGTTAGCGCAAGTGTGTATGCTCGTAGAAGTCCTGTGTTTCTGCTTTCTGGGGTGGGAGTGTGGAAACAATGGGCACATTGTGTGGGGAGTTGGCAAAGATTAGACAGGGGGAGGTAGAGGGTGAGCAGGGGGAGGAGAGCAGTGCAGAGGAGGAGGCAGGAGGGAAAAACTGAGGAGAAGATGTCAGAAGATGAGAGGAGGGAAGGGGGGTCAAGGAGAAGTAAATTGAGACGCCTGGACTGAAAACGGGGAGCAGAGCAAGGACAAGAGGTCGTAGTAAGAACATTGATGAAAAAAAATGGAGCAAAAAAAATTGAAAAAGTGGGAAAGGGCAGGGAAAAAGAGAAAATAGTAGTGGAAGAGAGGAGGACCAAGCAAGGCAAGAGAAACAAAGTAATGTTAATCAATGTAGAAAAGGCTCAATTTAACAAGTGAAATTATAGGATAGTGACTGAACACATAGGTTATAAGTCATTTCTGTGAGCTCCAACATCCAGTTTAATCATTTTATTAAGATTAATACAAATATTAAACCTCAGATGTCTGGTGGCCTTATGGTGTAGAAGATCATCCATAAGACCAGAGTTTGGTGAAAAGTCACTCCAACAAGGCAGAACAAAGTGATTCAGGATGGTGGGAAAGTATGAAGAACTGAATCATGTCTGCTTAAAGGGGTAAAAATAAAGTGCAAACTCAAGGAATACAGCATTGACTCTCAAACATGAAGCAATTAAGGCCTCAGATTAGTTTGTTTTTTCTAGCAACATTAATCTCATGATACTTTGTTCTCGTATGTGCACATTAGTCATGCTAATGTTGCAGGGCAGCAGCAAACTACTTCTCACCTTTGCTTCTTCTTGCTCTAACAGTAACAGAACCATGTGTGAAGATAAAGACGGCACTCTTGGATGTCTTATTTACATAAAGAAAATAAAAATAAAAAAAGCATAGATTGGTCATGCAATTATGCAGTTTCCTTCTGCTCTTTCTGCTTGTTAACCTTACCAAATTATAAGTTTGTATTTATCATGGTCATAGGTTGTATCTTCCAATTAATAAATTATGATTCATTCTATTATAAGGACAGCTTTTTGCTGATATCTGATACTTTGATTAATATTGCTGATTTTGATGCTGATATTTTTGGTCAAGAACACTCTACTTCACTGAAAATGACCTGAAGTCTAGTCAATTTGTCACAGAAAACAAGGAAGAAAAAATGAAAACTTTTAATTATATTATTAAACATACTTCTGTTTTATAAAAATGGACATTCGCTTATGATCATTGATACTTTTGTACAAAATAATAATAACTATTATTATTATTATTATTATTATTATTATTATTATTATTATTATTATTATTATTATTATTATTGTTATTATTCAGTCCTAGATTTAGATGCAATACTAAATTAAATGGTTTTAACACATGAAATGTGTTTTAAAGGCAGAGTCTTCAGGAAGTCAGCAGATTTAAGTCAAGAGCGTCGATCACATTAAAGTGCGGCTCTGTCTTGTCAAACTCATTTACTTCACAAAAAAAAGAGAGACAGATGTTTATGGCTGTTTACTTGTAAAATAAAAAAAAATGTAACAGACATACTTGATGAACCACTTCCTAGTTATTTGCTAATAAATACATTTTGATAACATTTTTTATAACATGTTATTGTTTCCTTTTTTTATCCAGGCTACTTTCATAATATATGTTCCTGGGTTTTCAGGTCAGAAGATGAAATCTATTTTCTTTTCTGGGTTTCTTTTCAACAATGGAGACTTTAAAGAAAGTGTTTGTACAAATGATAGTAAAAGTTTAAGAGTGGCATAGACAAATGAAAGACAGGGTAAAAACAAGGAGGGGACCAGGATAAACTACTATAAAAGGACAGAGACAAGAGATGAAGAAAAGAAGATCTACATATGTGACATTTAAAGTTTGGCAGCATAAGGCAGGAAAGAAAAAGGTCCCTAAATGTCTCATGTTTCAGGACAGGATGGCCTGAGTGAATGGAAACAAAAGGGAGGAGCAGATTAGGGAAAAGTCAGTTAAAGATAAGAGGGAGAGAAAAAACTCTCCATGGATGTTCATGTGCAGGTCCAACAACAAACTTTGACAGCATGTGGTGTGGGGTGGAATTTAAGGCTTATGAATGTCGGATAAAAATGTGGGGAGTGCCCATTTAGTATTTATAAATCACTGTAGTGGTTATTAACTCAATCAGTCATATTCAGATTTCATGCATGCACATACCATATTCAGTGGTTAGGGTCATCTTTAAAGTATTTGTCTTGTCTATTAACTCCATATGGAATAGCTCTGTAAAAACTCCCACACCAGACACCTGTCTGATGAACCAATACATTTTCTCTACCGGAGACTAAACTCTGTCTCTGAGTAGGAATAACATGTCAAACATGAGTTTCAGTGGTGTTCACATAAAGCCTTAATTCCTCTCAAGACTGTGGTAAAAAAGCAACAAGAAGGCAGGATAATGGATGGTTGGGAAAGAGGGAGCAGACTGAGGTTGAAGGCTCAGCAGTGTATTCAACTTCTGTTTGACTATTAATCTGACTGGAACCAGATTATCTCAGCTTTGTGCTTGAATAATGATAACAAAGCTCAAAGATATAGCACTTCAAGGCCCCCTCTTACTTACACTAAGTTTACTGTATGTGCCAGTGTCACTTTTGTTGGTTCAAAGTCATTGTTTTTTGCTATTTTTTTTGTTTTTGCCATACTGCCCTTTAACAGTCAGGAGGATTACAGTGCAAAATAATCTCGAAATAAACAAGAGGTGATCCTTTTGAAAGAAAATTTCATCGTGCCAGCATATAGCAATACTCTTTGCTGCCTCACTAGTAAACTGGTTTTATCAAGTCAAAGTCAGTCTGACTTGGTACCAGTGATGGGCAATACCACAAATCTATAAAATACTCTTTGCTGTAATTTTCCAATACAGAAACCAAACATCTCCTGCAGTGCCGACAAAATGTCCACCTTTATTCCTTTTTCTTTTTTTATACCTAAAACCCCTAAAGCAAACATGTAGTCCAGACTGTGGATCATCAGACCTAACATTGACTTTTACTTTAACTCTTACTCCCATGAAAATAAATTTTGCAGATATTCCACCATAAAAGATTTAACTGGCATAGTTTATTGTTATAATCAACTCTACGTTGTTTTACTTGGTGCTGTTTTTTGAAATGACTCAAATTAAGACCGGAAAATGGATGGTGATATATGATAATAATTAGAAAAAAGAAATGTACTGGACAAGAAATTGACACTTGCTAGGTATTTACAGTCTAATGAATCTTCCCCAAAAACTAGTCCAAAGCAAGTCCAAAGCTGTGTGCGCGATCTTGCTGGTGCAAGTAGGGATAGAGCTGCATGAAATGTCGCCACTTTTGTCGACTGAGTCATGGCTAGTCCGTGACTGGAACACTCTGGGACCTACAGCATCGGCTTAACATTAGTATCAGCTGATATTGACAAATTTTACAGGCATCGGCCATTGGCAAAGAATGTGGTGTGAACAGATTCAGAGGTGTTTTGGTCGTACCAATGTAATGTTGACATCTGTCACACCTAACCTCGGATTTAGAGAAAATTGTTTATTGAAGATTTTCTTGGCAGTTGTTGGGCAAAATGTTTTGTTTTTCATGAACAGACAAGTGAGAAAATGTTGGAATTGTGGGAGAATTCAGCCAAAGGAAGTAATAAAAGAAACAGCAATATTGTTTCCGATGGTCATCGGCATTGACCCTGAATTTCACAGTTGGTACATCACCACTGCCCACATTGTAGCTGTAGTGCGATTCAACAAACAATGACCAAACAAACACATAGTGCTACACTAATCAGAGAAAAAATTGAAGCCCACAGGATGTGTTCTTGTAAGGGAAGCTCCATCTTCTTGAGACCTCTTAAATTCATGAATGGAAGTGTTTATGAGGGAATTTAGGCACACCCCAGAGGGGTAGGGGTGTCCAGTGGCCAGAATTTGGCTGGGTGGGAGAAAATGAAGCAGCTGCAACTGTATTATTATCCATCATGGGGAAGATGGCAAAGACTCAACCTGTCATCCAACTATATATTCAGACTGTATATTACCATGCAGATATTAGCCTGTTATCAATACCTTATGTTAAGCTGATTTACCTAATCTAGAAAATCATCAAAAGCTGGGCATACTCCGTGCTTTTTCATCTCATTTTGTTTGAAGACATTACGGCAGTAGCTATATACAGATTTCACAAATACAGTTTGAATGTCATGGGATAGTCGTGGCTAATTTGAACAATATCTTGTATAACTCTTGCATGTGGACACAGTTATCTGGCATTGCACAATGTATTAGCTGGCTTTGCGTCCTCTTCATGAAAACAGATGAAGGTTGTCTGTAAGAAATAGGTAACTGCACTAAGTTAAATGGTGGTTTTCCATTTGTTGTATCTGTGTAGCTCAGCTTGACGGTTTGGATACATCCCATTTGTACTTTGATAGTTCCTCTTTAAGGCAGGGACGCCACAACTTGTCTGCTAAAAACCACCGTGACATACTTACAAGAACAGAAGAGGACACAGGAGCCACAGAACTGCTGACCTCCCTTACTTTGTGATGCTTGCCAGGCTAAATAAATTACACAATTAGACGTGATACAAACAAGTGCCAAGTTTTAAAACTTAAACAACTGAGTGAAGTGAAGTTGTGTTGACAAGTTGGTCCAACCATTAGGGATCTACAGTGGGCGCCGAAATGCAACAAGCTAAATTACCAATGTTGATTTAAGCAAGCTGCTAAGGCACTTGAGAATCAAGCTCCTTCACTGGAACACAAAATAAGTATTACAGTGTAATTCTGACAAGCATTTCTAAGTGTAAAAATGTCAATATGAAGGGGGAAAGGGCTCTTACTTCACTGAAGATCTTCAGGAAATTAAATTCTTAAACAAAAGGTCTTTTGAATGAATATAATCTGCAATGGGATCATTATTCTAGATCAAATTAATTCACCCTACATTTGAGGACGACTTGTGATTTTTCCCACACTCAAAACATGCTTTAATCTCTAGTTTTGATTTTGCCTCTTTTGCACAGTTGCCACTTCAATAAACTATGCTTACTCACAAATTGCCATTATATTGTGACCAATAAATTTTACAGATATTCAAATGTAGGCCAGCAAAGATTAAATTTTGACAGAAACAATTCATAATCTGTACACTGCAAAAAAAAAAAGAAGTCCAAATAATAAGATAAAAATATTAAATTTGAGAAGAAAATAAAATCAAACTACTGAAATTATCTGTCCATGCAGCAAGTAAATTTAACTATATCAGAAATCTTGAAATAAGTGTTCCCTGGAAGTTTCCAAAAGGATTAAAATAAGCTGAAAAAGCAGATTTTCAGGTCAAAATACTTGAAATCAAACTTGACAACCAAAGGGGACATGAAATAAATGCAGAACCACATAACCAAAGCTGAAGCTCCTAAAAGTGTGTAATTGTATCATGAGTTGTGGAGAAGGTTGTATACCTGTAGTTTTCTTTGTTGTTATTTGGCCATGTTTGAAGTCTGATCCATCTTAATAAATTATATTTTGAACAGATGCCTTTTGTATAACTCTTTATTCAGGCAACTTGACTTCTTACTGAATCTTGAAACATCTTTGGTGAAGGATAGTTTTGGTGGCTTATATTAACAGTTATTCACTCAGTTTTAAGATTTCCAGACTAAAAGAGGTTATAAAGATGTATTCATGCTCAATTTAAGATTGTACCATAAAATTAAGGACTAAAAATGAGTAAATAACTTTTAAAACAAGCTAAATTATCTATCATGTCTAAAAATAAGGTTTGAAATCTTGGCAAGTACCAAATAATTTGCAGTGTACTAATAATTAATTCAGAAGATAATATGTCCTTAACTCTTCTTGTAATGTACTCAATTCCAGTGCCCAGGAGTACATTCTAACAAACTGGTTTTGGCTGATTTTTATATGATGACTGAAAGACTGGGGATCACATTTCATGACTGTACCCGATGAGGGATCACAGACGACATGATTTATCAAACCAACTAAAGCCAACTGAATGCATCACACTCTTGTGCAAACTCTTTGGCTGTAGATTTCAATGGTAAAGAAATGTGCCAGTTGGTGACAGTGATGCATCAATCTGTTATTTGTTTCTGAAGCTATGTCGTGTGTCCCACCCTATCTTCTTCAATGGCTGTTGGCAACATGTGCCGACAGTTGGGTTGGAAATCCGTTCACACTCCCAACTTTGTCCATATTTGGTTAAAAAAATCATGTATGTTTGATTGACTGTGATAGAGGTCAGGTCAAGTCTGTTTCCTTCGCATACGGACAGATCGTTTGTGCCAACTGGCCATGCCAACCGTCCCCATCTAGTTTAGACGGGTGCAGACCTTGCCTACATCAAATCTGGCAAAAAATCAAGTCATCCACCAGTATCAGCCAACAAATCCACATCCTTTCCTACCCATTGACATGCCATTGACGCAGCAGTGGGAGCAACTTGGAGTTCTGTGTTTTGCCAAAGTACACACCAACATGTGACATCCAGGGCTGGGCTTAAACCCTTGACCTTCTGGTTGATGGTAGAGCATTATTCTACTATCAGACTAAGCCATCAATGCCTCATGTTAGTTTTAAGTTTTCAAAAGGCTGTTGATCTTGAGTATGTCCTCTCCTATGTTCTGTAGTTCCCTTTCATTGCCAAAAAACTTGAAAAGCAATGGTGCAAATACTTTTACAGCATATATTTGTTTATTCTACAGACACAGAAAAGGAAACTTTTAAAATAGGGTCAAAATATGTATGTTACATAAGCATTTATATGGATTTAGCGATGTGCTGATGTTTGAGTAATGACCTCACTTGTAAGGATTCCAGGGTGGTCCTTAGCCTGTCAGACACTTACACACATAAATATACACTGACAATACACACTTTCTTCTCTCTCTCCAAGCAGCCAGACTTTATCACACGTTGCTAACAAGCATGGAGGGAGTGTGTCGACACACACTTAAGCACAGCCAGCGTTTTGTCCTCTGTCTTTGGCACCCAGGGTTCCACACATTGTGCACACATACACATTAGAATGCTTGAACAACTTAGTCATTCAAACTTTCTCTTTCACACTCGTACACGCCCAGGTGCAAGAACACTGGAGGCTGAAATCCCCTCTTTCTTGACTTGTTTTTTACTGGATTTTATTCCTTTGACATGATCAGCCACAAACTCACATGCACCATATCACTTGAACACTCACACTAACACAATGACAGGATCTCTCTCTGCAGGCTCCAAAGGTCTGATGAAAGTGAAGGGAATGTGCACTGAGAGGCCACTGACACTTCCTCCACTTTCTAGTGCTGACGAATGGCCTCAGGCATCTAATGCCCCTGTGACTGCTCCCTCCAGTCGTTTAATGACCATAAGCCTCGGATGACAAACAGAATTAATGGGCTTTCATCTGTGGTGGTGGTTGTCCTGGAGGCCCTCTTACAGTGGATCTATGTTGCATTAGTGCTGCTGATGTGAGTCGGCTGCTCCTTTCTCTGCCTCTTCCTGTAATGGCTGAGTAATTGCCTTTTTGGATTGAGGTAATGATCAAACACCTCTAATTACATTGGCTTTATGATGTTCCAGAATTGATTAGATATTACCACAAATGGTGGAAAGATGAACAATAACTCATTACAAACAGGAATTAGATATTTTTATCGAATTTAAATACAGCAATGTTTTCCCTTGGTATTTTGTTTTAAACATCATGATAATTAGTACTGTGATACATTGTCTAATCAACAAAAGTAGCCTCCTTTATGCTATTATACCCTCATTTTTAGCAAAACAAACAAAACTGGTTCAAGTCCTCAGAAAAATATGTACCCATTTCTAAATTCAGGTTTATTTAAAGGTCCCATAATTAGCTCATTTTCTGTAGTTTAACATTGATCCTTGATGCCTTCATGAAAAGACAGTAACATGCTTTGGTCCAAAAAGGCCTGTGTATAAAGCACAGCTGAATTCTTTCCATGCTCACTTAACCCTTTTGCTCAGAATGGCTGGTTTTGAGGGTGACTGCCTTAATATGCTATTGAGCCAGAACATAGCAGTGACCAACACAGTAACATAACAACAACTTAATGATAGCCCTGTAGCAGATCTCAAGCAAAATGGAGCACACTGCCACTTCAGCCACACACTGCTTACAACCCTGAACACACAGATAGTGGAGCTTGTTTCCCCAAAACATCTCAGGCTACGCACAACACGCTAACATCAGCTTAGTCACCACAGTGGGACAGCCACAACTTGGCCTACTTTTTAGATTAACAGTAGAAACTGAGGGGTAATGGGATGGATAATGGAATGGGTAAAGGACTGATTATGTTCAGCCAACTCATAAACTTCTCTTGACTAATGGAAGAATGCATACACATTGAAGTTTATCCTTGAGAATTTCAACAAGTAACGTGAACATTGACAAACATGTTGAGTAATTGCCTTTAGTTCACTTCCCCCTGCTGTTAGAATAAGCTTGTAGCAATGAGCAAAACAAATACTACGCAGCATTAAAATGCTCACATTTCCATCATCAGGTTTCACGACAGATTGTTGGGACTGACAAGGTTCAGGAAAAGTGTAGTAGCCAGTCCTGTGTATGAACTGACTGAAGCTTGAGAAGCAGTCAGACATGAAATGACTGCCACACACATACAAGTTTTAGCTGATTGTAGCTCGCTCATTCCCTTGAAAAATGAAACTAATCCACTGGGCCCTTTGGTCCTCTGAAGCTTGTATCCTATATGTGAGATATACGTATGTGGATATTGACAACAACTGAGCAGTGAAGGGTTTTTGGTGTTTGTCGATGTCTCGCTAAGAATGTTAACAATATGGTGTCCTAAAACTTTGCACAGAACTTTCTCAAGCCAGGTATGGGGATACTCAGGCAGACGTAGACTTATACAAATACATTTTGTAAGATCCTTCTTATTTAACAGTGTATCTGCAGACTCAACAGTTCACCAAATTCTGTGAGTTTACATTTATGCAGCCTGTTACATACAGGTTTTTTCTCACATTTTGTGAGCTGGTAGGAAGGCCAAATACCCAAAAATGTGTTCAAAAGCCTTAAAAAAAAGTTATTTAGTTTGCATAATTTGTTCCCTTCAATAACTTTTGATGCACCTCTAAGGCTCTGTTCTCACATGAGCCCACTGTACTCTGATTTTACTTTGCCGCACTTGGTCATTTAAGGGCTGTTTCATGCCATGTTGTCAATGACTCTGCATTCATTCTATCATCTCTACACTGCACTGGGCTTGCTACCCCAGCCAATGGGCTAAAGCTACCGAGGAGAGTGGTATGACATAATACTGGATATCACACTGGTTGGTCTATCTGGGAGCAAAGGGAGAGTCCTTATGTCTTTTTTTTTTGCTCACACAAGAGCTTTATCTTTCTCTCATGTGAAGCAATGTTTGTTTACTAACATCCAACACTAATGGCCCTTTTCCATTAGCCCTACTCTACTCGACTCTACTCGGCTCTACTCTACTCGCCTTATGCTGCTTTTTCATTTGCCCCAGTTGCCTGCCCAACGGGGTGCAGTGTCACTGTAAACAGTTGAGCGGCACTGCAGTGACGTCATTTTTAGCGCGACACAACAATCTGTGGCTTTTTGTCACAAACTGAGTAAAAAAGGAAAGCAGGAGAAGGCTGCAGGTGGTAAGAAGAAGCACCCCTTGAGAAGCACAGGAGAGTTTTCGAAGCTATACAACAGAATGAAGCTGAGGACGAGAGCAATCGAGCTGCAAAGAAAAGACGTATGATGGTAAGCTAATGGTAGCTACCGCTAGCATGCTATCGCACTCATGACTCATCGATGACGACATTGTCTGACCAATCAGTAGCCGGCAGTCGGTGGCGTCATCTTTTAGTATCGACTCAGCTCGCTTGGAACCAGAGCGGAGTAGGTACTAAAACTAGCTTGTTTTAGGAGGTACCAGGCTAGTGGAAACACGCTGCAAATCGAGTAGGGCCGAGTAGAGTAGGGCCAAGGCATGCTAGTGGAAAAGGGCCATATGTCTACTCGTCTGTGTGGATCACGGTTACACTTCACATCAGCCAATATGTCAGTGCCATTTAGCTGCAGGGCAAGCAATGCCTCCTAGTTGGAATATAACTACCCTTTATTAATACCTGTTCTGTATTACATTTGAAAGTCTCCTCTGAAATTACTTTGCAGAATCAAAATAGACACAGGCTGCTTGTCAGAGGCATTAAAGCATTAATTTAATACAGTTTATCAGTGCTTGAGACAACATTTAGCAACCACTCCAAGCAACCATATCCTCCACCAGAGGCCTTTATCTTTTTGCCCCAGGGAATCAGAATAAACACAGTCCCTGACAGCGTTTATTTAATTGATTAAGACATCCTTCCTGTTGTTGGTGTGCTGCCATACTTAATACACACCCCTTTAAATATGAAACATTAAGATGTTGTGTCCTGCCAACAATCTGAGCCAGTGTGCTCTGAAACTGAAAAGAATTATTGCTCTTGGCTCAGTTTATCGTTTAGGATTGGGCTAAATTTAGAAGTTATTACACTGTATCCTATGGAAAATATGGCTCTGACAGGAAATAAATTATTGGTTACTGCTACTGTTAACATAACATTCTGCATTATGTAACATACCTTGTTTCTTATGGCCACCGAAACAGTATTTTTGCAAGGAAATTTAGTGCTCTTAAAAAGTGGTGGTGCAAGAGGTGAAATTATCTTTGGCAAACTTCAGCTTTCAGAGTTTTCAGCACTGCCTCATTTCCCACAAGGATGACTTCTTTCTATGTGAATTTTTTAAAGGTGAAAGCAAGGGTTGTTTTCCAGCTTAGCAGACTGGAGCATGACAGGGGAAATATTCATTTATGTTTGCAGCTCAGTTTTTGCAGAGTTAATATGTTGATTGGGTCACCATACAGAAAAAACAAGGGCTTGGAGGATTCAGAAGGCCAATTAGAGCAGTTTAAAAAACAAATCAAATCATTTTATTACAGAATTCCTGCTTTTTCTTTTGATCCACATCTCTCTGAGATACCTGACTCTCTCTTTCTCTCCATCTTATTTACACACACTCCACTCCGCTCTTGTCCTGAGGTCCTGTTTCCGGTGTGGGATGTATGAGGGAGACGATCCAGCATCTGTGTTAGCCTGAAGCTGATTACACACAGACACACACACATTCCTGTGAGCACTGTTTGTTTGTGTGACTTGACTCACTGTGTCAAGTTGTAAATTTTTGCTTTCTAAAGCAGAAATTACCATAAAACTCGTACAGATGGGAAAAACATGTTTCAGTTTCCCGTTACATGTTTGTTGGTTCAAACAGTCCACGCACTTGAGATAAACACACAAGTATAAGCACACACACACATACACACACTACCCTAATGTAGTAATGCTGTTGACTGCGACCAGTAGACAATACTAGTTTTGTATCTGTGAGCAGTGTTTAGATCATTTGCTCCCATAGAGCCCCTTTTTTCTATCTTAACAGTGGTTGTTTTCTACATGCAGCATACATTAATCCAGTCACACCACACACAGGCGCACTAGCAAAAATCCAAAGGTTTGTTTATTTATTTTTCCAGGTTTCAGGATCTGTCTTAAGCCCACATTTCCTGAGCTCTGATTTGTGCTAAAGGTTGGGAAAGAGGAGAACTTGTATTTCCCTCATAATATACTACAGATCAGGGTCTTCAATTAAATGAAATCATTAATTTCTTGAAGCAACTGTCTGAATATTCAGCTCCCGATGGGGCCAAATAAAAAGTAGTCGGAGTTTCCCCTTTTCAGCGTTGTTAAAATTACATTTCTTAACAGTCTTTGCTCATAATAACAATTCAGCAGCTTCAACAGCTCTTTTCCCTTAACTGAGTAAACTTCACATTCTTTCTCATTTAATCAGAGTCTTGAGTCTCAGTCCGGTCATCGTTTTTAAATCTGATTTTAGCAGAACCATATCCCTGCATCATGTAGGATTGACATGTTAACTACAGATAAGGACAACAATGATCAGTGCTGGGAAGTTGTTGGCCAGTAAATAATTATGATTTGGATTAACTGATGACTTGATCATATTGAGTCCTCTTTTTCATTTGCTCTGTCTTGTAAAGAACTAAGTCTATATAACTTCAGTAAAGATGTGTGCTTCGTCCTATATGATCACATTATGGAATGAGCTGCAGATGGGCAAATAAAGACGTAAAGTCTTTTCCCAATCAAGGACTCATGTTCATTGTCTTCTGTTATCATAAAAAAACACTGCATGTCTGTTTTTACCTATTCTCTGTTTGTCTCAACACGTTTCTGACACCTACTCCTATGTTTTCCCTCCTCAATTGCTTCTGCCTACTTGTCTTTTTGAATGGTTGAAAAGTGTCATGTGGGATCCTTTTGAACAAATTTAATGGACGGTGATCTTCGAGGCAGCAAATGAATGGTAAATGTGAAAGATGCTGTTATGTGAGTTTAAACAGCACTCCAAGCAGCATCATTTATTGATGCCTGCTGTGGATAAACTCATTCTTCACCTGTTTGAAAATGTAATACGTATGTACTGGACAGTAGAATATTGTCCATTTTAATGTATCATCAAGGATAAACTTTAAAATGACATTTGTTGTTGTGATTTGTCATATGCAGTGTAGCTCAATCCACTTGGGCTGAGGGTCACCGGTTCAAGTTTTGATTTGGAAGTTGGTTTGGAAGCTGGGGAGATGTAAGCTGACTTCCTGAGGCAGCAGCTTAAGATAGCTGGAGACACTGCTGAAAGGAGTTGCCAAACTTTACCTCTGTGCATAGGGTTGGCACCCCTAAACTTCATCACACATAAATACCAGTGGATGAAGAAGGATTAACATCTTTGGTGGTGCATACCAGTCATCAGAAATGATTAATTGGAAAGTGCCACCCAAATGCTTCTAAATCTGACCTCTTGCCTCTGTTTCATTCCAAAAGAGGATCAATATCTTTTTAAACAGCACAAGAGCCTAGTTTTTAGTTTTTTCCAAGTATATTTTTGAAATTAAACATGAAATAATTATACAAATTAGATAGATAGATAGATAGATAGATAGATAGATAGATAGATAGATAGATAGATAGATAGATAGATAGATAGATAGATAGATAGATAGATAGATAGATAGATAGATAGATAGATAGATAGATAGATAGATAGATATTTTTACTTATATACAGTGCTAACCTGTGGTCAGAGTCTGTCAGTCATCACAACTTTTTTCAGGAAATCTGCTTGACTTTTGAGGTGTTGTTTCTTTCCTGTATTTGTATAAGTTTCTTTCTGTTTGTTGAAAATGTGATTTTGTCTTATTTGCAGGGTTTTAGGGTTCCTGAGTTTAGGTAGTTGATGTGGCCCTGGTGCTCTTAGGCCCCAATTCCACCACAGGGTTAAATTCAGTTCGGCTCGGTACGGCTCGCTTTTTGTGGTGTTTCCATAGCCTAAAACCCAGACAGGACCCCTTATAAACGAACTGTACCGTCTTACTTTTTATGACCCTTCTGTTAGGATGCCAAGCATTCAGATCCGACCCCAGAAGCTGACAGGATCAGGCTTTACCGATCTGGCCTGAGCCAAACCATGCCAATCCATACTGGACCACTTGGTGGAAACGGGGCTTTAAGGTCATTTCATGTGATTAGGGAGAAGCCTTGGGACCAACAGGTTCTGGCCTCAGCTCTCAGCAGCTCAGGATGAAGTGATTATAGGACTGGAGGCCATTAGATTTTAAATGTGGGAAAATATGAGCAGTTTATTTTGATAAATATTGAGGAATTGATAGAGTTACTGAAGAATCACTGGTCCAATTACTTTGTTTACACTCACACAGACTCAAACCATTTCTAGTCTATCTTTTGATAAATCTACCTTTATAGACAGCGAGATTGTTTAAAAATATCTTAGCTCATATTTCAAGGTTTGAGTTTCACATGCATTGCAAAGTATAATAATTTTAAAAAAAAGTCTGGTCTGTCAAACTCCTAGTTCTTAGGAAGTTGTAAATTCCTGATTCTAAAACATGACAAATTTGGCTAAGTCAGTTCGGGTCAGTTTCCAACATGGTGCAAACAGCCTGATGTGAGACCCTAATATCATGGTGCCCTTCTTTGGAAATTATTTGTGAGTGATGTTTTGAGAAAATGTGCAATACTGCAAAAGAGTCCATTGGGTATAATAAAACGATTCTTTTTATAAACAAAAATTTGGGCAAATATTGTGCGAACCAGGGGGAATTCTGCTCCCATGATGCATTAACATGGCTGGTCAAGACTTTTGGATGGATGAGTGTAATCTGAAATGTAAACATACTTTGCTGAAAAGCAGGGGTGTGAATGTGTAGTTATCACCATTATCAATCAATCAAACAAACTTTTCTTATAAAGTACTTTTCATACATAGAATGTAGCACAAAGTGCTGAATATTCAAGTACACAAGCAGATAAGAGTCAGGGGAAAATAATAATTATAATACAACAATAGAATAAAATAACTAATAAAAATATGAAACCCCACCCACCCTCCTAGCCCAGATTTAACACAGCCCACTCACACACACTCTCATGTGTTCAAGCACAAACATGCTACCAAGAACACAAACACAAACATACAGGGACACTTGTCAGGACTATTTAACAACAGAGGACTGTCTTGAATTAAAAATGAGGAAACACTGAAGCTAAGACCAAGTCAATAAAACCATGATAGGATATATTAAAAGGTAATAAAGTGACCATCACCATTATTATCTACATTTTGCACAAATACATGTAAATTAGTTGTATATGTGCAAAGAGTGTGATCTTTTGATGATAAGTCCCACTGTGCCTTTGTCTGACATCTGATATATTTTCTCCAACAGAAACATCACCACCACCATGGCCGAAGACCAGTGTTACTACAACGAGACCATTGCCTTCTTCTACAACCGCAGTGGCAAGCACCTTGCTTCAGACTGGAACACTGTCAGCAGGCTGGTGATGGGTTTGGGAATAACTGTGTGCATCTTTATCATGCTCGCCAACCTTCTTGTGATGATAGCCATCTATGTCAACAGGAGATTCCACTTCCCCATATACTACCTGATGGCTAACCTGGCAGCTGCTGACTTCTTTGCAGGACTTGCATATTTTTACTTAATGTTCAACACGGGGCCGAACACGAGGCGTTTGACTGTTTCAACATGGCTACTGCGACAAGGCTTGATCGATACCAGCCTCACGGCATCAGTGGCCAACCTGCTTGCCATTGCCATTGAGCGACACATCACAGTTTTTCGTATGCAGCTACACACACGCATGAGTAACCGGCGTGTGGTGGTGGTGATTGTCATAATCTGGACCATGTCCATAGTTATGGGGGCCATCCCCAGTGTGGGCTGGAACTGCATCTGTAGCATTGAGTCTTGCTCTAACATGGCGCCACTTTACAGCAACTCCTACCTAGTTTTCTGGGCGGTGTTTAACCTGGTGACGTTTGTTGTCATGGTGACGCTATATGCCCATATCTTTGTCTACGTGCGCCAAAGGACCATGAGGATGTCGCGACACAGTTCTGGGCCACGGCGAAACCGGGATACCATGATGTCTCTGCTGAAAACTGTTGTGATCGTTTTGGGTAAGGAAAAGACTAATTATTGCACGCTCAAACAAAAACAAAAAAAAAAACACTTCCAGTTTAGTATTGGTAAAGTAGCAAATATTTACTCATGCCCCTGTCCCAACAAAGCTGGGACATGGGCATGTTTACCACTGTGTTACCTTGCCTTTTCTTTTTAGCAACCCACATTAACCATGTGGTGTGTAAGTTACCCAAGCATGGGCACTGACACACTCTCATACTCTACCTTCACAAATGCTGGTTTTTGAACTTTGATTGACAATCTGGATGGTCCTTCTCCACTTTGGGCTGAAGGACACGTCATCCATGATTTCCAAAAACAATTTGAAATGTGGAATTGTTTGGCCCAGTGAAGACAGCAGCTTTCTGGGTGTTGCTGATAAATGTTTTTTCACTCAGTTTGCACTCTGTGCTGGTACATATAGTGATGAATTGTGTTAACCGACTATGGTTTTCTGAAGTGTTCTATGTCCCATGTGGTCATATCCTTCACAGAATGGTTTTGGATTTGATTGCAGCACAGGGGGAAGCAATGTTGGCTTTCAGCCTTTCCTTTTGCATGCAGGGTATTTCTCTGAATTTTCAGAACCTTTGGTGATATTATAGCCTGTAACTGATTAACTCCCTAAATTCCTTGCAGGTGTATATTTAGCAACATAATTCTGAGCCTTTCAGAGATGTTCTTTATATTATACCCAGTAATGACCTGTTTCCAATTATCCTATGGAATGTTTCAAACAGGTGGGGCTTTTTTTTTAGCAGTTCTTAACTTTCCCATGTGTTTTGGTAAGTGTTGTAGGCATCACATTAAAAAATAAGAGACATTTTGCAAATGCAACAAACATGTAATTCATTAATTCATTAATTTGAACCCTGAATATTTTTTTTGTAGTACATTTAATTGGATGTAAGTTGAAAAAGGATTTGCAAATACTTGTTTTCTGTTTTAATTACAACTAACAAAACATCCAAATTCAAACTGAGATCAGGGTTCCTTTATCTATATTTTTCTCAGTCTATCAATTTACTGCTGTTCTATTGTGTCTTTATTTAAAGTAACCTTTACTTGCAATCTGATATCTAATAAGAGCCTCTTAAGAACAGTGTTTTTGACAGGCCTTTCTGTGAGGCTGTATCATCCAGCACACATCACAAAGGCAACACTTACTACAATTATTGCTCCTACTTATCAAACTGTATGGTGATACACTAATATATTGTTTTTCTACTGGATATATAAATGAAGTTGTTTTTAAAATGCATCCAGGGCACTTTTGGATGGGTGTTGGCTTTAAAAACAGTGTTTTTTTAAACTGTGAGAAAAATTACTTCCTTTATTTCTCAACTAGAGTGAAAGTAGAAGATTAAAAGTTGTTAAATCTGCAGTTTTCAGTTAGACAAGGACATTACAGGATGGGAAAAAGAAACAAAAATCAGGATGTAGATCATCAGCATGACTTTCTGTACACACCCAAGTGGACTGGTTTTCATCCAGACTATCCTTTATGGTTCTCTGCAAAGGTTTGATGTTGAACAACTTCACAGTATCTATTATCATAACTACATTTACAATGAATAAAACATATATTCATGCCCTACAGACCACACCCCTTAAGGGGAGTTTTATCAGGCCTATTTTTTTCAATAGAAGATTAATCACTTCATTTTTTAATAAGTTTAAAAAGATAACTCAAACATTCTCTTTTTTGCACCTGTAAACAATTTTTTTCCATTTTCACATGATTTAAGTTTCATAAACAATTGTGTAAAACCATTTAAGCTAAAACTCTATTTCCAATATTCCATTAATATTCAGAAGTATTTTATTTACTGGATTACATACTAAATATTAGGCACATTGATGCAGGAGCGAGTTAAATTAGATCTGATTAAATTATTCCTTTATATATAGACTATAGACTGACCAGCACAGTAGCAAATGACCAGAGTTGGAGTGTGAATTGTGGGAAAGCACTTCTTTCTGCCTCAAAGCAGGATGTGTTGGTCCCAGACAAAACATACCAAAGGATTCTGTGTGATTTGTCTTCTCTGCGCTGTGTAATCTCATCCTGTTGCCACTGTTGTCTTTGCCTCACTCTTAATTCAAAGCAGTGGACAGCAGGATCTGCTCTGCAGTCTGTGAGTTTCAGACGTACATTTTCATGCAGATTCTTTGTTTGTTTCCATTTATTTAACCTCCCTTGTAGGTCAGCAGTTGTTCTTACATATGAATGGCAGGTGGCTTTGAGTTTAACCCGAAGACATTCTGAGGGCTGAGGGTTACAGCGGGACAGTTAAACAGAATGAAAAACAACAATAATAGTAAAAAAGATTATTGAAATTTATGATTCTGTTATGTCAGGGATGAATAACCTTGGTGATGATGGAGGATACCTACAACAAAAAATATAAACGCAACACTTTTGTTTTTGCTCCCATTTTTCATGAGATGGACTCAAAGATCTAAAATTCATTCCAGATAAACAATATTACCATTTCTTTCAGATGTTGTTCACAAATCTGTCTAAATGTTTGATAGTGAGCACTTCTGCACTGCTGAGATAATCCATCCCACCTCACAGGTGTGCCACATCAAGATGCTCATCGGACACCATGATTAGTGCACAGGTGTACCTTAGACTGTCCACAATAAAAGGCCACTCTGAAATGTGCAGTTTTGTCTCACAGCAAAATGCCACAGATGTTGCAAGCATTGAGGGAGCGTGCAATTGGCATGCTGACAGCAGGAATGTCAACCAGATCTGTTGCTCGTGCATTGAATGTTCATTTCTCCACCATAAGCCGCCTCCAAAGGCGTTTCAGAGAATATGGCAGTACATCCAACTGCCTCACAACAACATTCCACAGGCCACAATTGACAATCTGATAAACTCTATGCGAAGATGTGTTGCACTGCATGAGGCAAATGGTGGTCACACCAGATACTGACTGGTTCTGAGTCCCCAGACCCCAATAAAAAAAACTGCACATTTCAGGGTGGCCTTTTATTGTGGACAGTCTAAGGCACACCTGTGCACTAATCATGATGTCAGTTCAGCATCTTGATGTGGCACACCTGTGAGGTGGGATGGATTATCTCAGCAAAGCAGAAGTGCTCACTATCACACATTTAGACAGATTTGTGAACAATGTTTGAGAGAAATGGTAATATTGTGTATCTGGAATGAATTTTAGATCTTTAAGTCCATCTCATGAAAAATGGGAGCAAAAACAAAAGTGTTGCGTTTATATTTTTGTTGAGTATATTTAATGTTTTTTGCTTGTTTGTTCATTTTTTTTAAATAACCAGTTCTCTCGGTTACCCTTCACAACAAAACGATTTTGCTATTGAATTCTAATTAAAATAAAATGTGCTAATGACCATGAAAATTATAAGTTAATGGAGACTTGTGATTTCACTCCAGCAAAGATGTGTTATCAGAATTAAAGATGCCAACATCAGTCTTTTGAGCACAAGGACAGATGCCCTGTTTAGCAAAAAAAAAACTGAAAAAGCACCATTTTTTTTAAATTCAGTTGCTGCTGAATGTTCAAGTTTATTTGTCCGCTCTTTTTTAAGTGCTATACGTTTTGCATGATAGCACATTGACAGAACCATTTTAACAAATCATATAAACAAATTTCTTTTAGACAACAGTCTTTCAAAACATGTTTTAATATTTTACATACATTTCCCCCAGAACATTGGTATTTTAAAGGCAGGTTATCATGTTTATGTTTGAGGTTTTGGATATTTGAAAGTGACTGGCAGGCTTCTTTTAGTTAAGGGGAGAGCCGCATGGTGACCCTGGGCTGCCAGCTGCCTTTTCCTGTTCTACATGTTTGATAATTAAATCTATCTGTCGATATATCCATGCATCTATCTATCTATCTATACACATGTTACTGCAGGTAATAAAAAAGTTGAGACAGTCTCAAAAGTAACTGAATAGATTTCACATGGCCAAAATCACCATCACGTGTCAGGCGCTTTATTTGTCAAAAGTTAAGTGAAAGTAAAAACACTATGTCATTACATCTGCTTCTTGTAAACTCTGTGTCATCTAACATTGCAGATATGCACTGGGAGGACTGAGACACAGTTCAGTGGAATAATGATGTGTACTACTATTACTCAAATGAAAAATGACCTCATCCAGCAAAGCAAAAGTTTAAGATAAGCAACGTCCACATGTGTGAATTTAAAGTGTTATTGACATGACAATTTAAACTCATTCATGCATACTTGATGTCTTTATAATTGTTTTGTAATTATAGTGTAATTGAAGATTGTATGCATACAAATAAGACATATGTATCTTAAAGAGAGGAACTTAACTGTTGCTGCTATTTTGCTTCTTTCCTAAAAGTATTATAAAATTCTCTAATACTAAAGCTTTCAGCATTACAACCATTGATTGGAATTATTTTTATGCTGTGTTCACACCGCACGCTACTTGTACTACCTCAGCGATCACTCTCCATGCAAAGTCAATGTACAGCCGCAATGGGACGGGGCAAACCCCCCCACGACGCGACAGCCACGAACAAGATGATCACTTCACTCGTCGCGCGATGTCAAAGTTAAAATAAAGTTGATCTATTCAGACGATGTCGTGTGTGGCTGTGCGGCAACAGCCAATCAGAGGTGTGTGTACGTGTGACGGTACCCGAGACAGACAGTTATTCATCCGGACTACAGGGCGGATGAGTTCCGTCTAGGCGGAACTAATGTCAGTGAGGACATTAGTTCCGCCTAGACGGACTGCGGTAAACTCACAGATAATGCTGCTGCAGGGCATCAGCTGCAGTGTTTTGTGGTTGATAAGTGAGTGAAAAGGATACAGCTGGAATAATGTCCGCTTATACATCCTATTATATGATATATGAATTTCGAAAGGGGACGGACGCCACAGTGGACGCCAACAGCAGCGGTTACCAAAGTGAGATACGCGATTTTGGTAGCTGGGTCGCTTGCAGTGTGAACGCAGCATTAGGTTCAAACCTGATGCATCTGATACTGTAAATTTCCATTAATCACATAACCTGGCACACTGGATGGATCGTTCTAAATTTTTTACCAGCCCATTTGGGAAACAGCCCATAGAAGGCGTTTGGGGAGGGCTGAACCTTCCAGCAGCTTTCAGTAGCATATCATGCAGGTGATCATTCAGTCAACAAGCATTTATTACAGGTCAATCAGATAATGCAGTAGGTGGTGTTACTGCCTGGGAAGCAACAAATGACAACAATATCCATCAAAATTAAGTATTTATTTAAATGGACCGAGGCATTCCCAGGCAAAATGAGAGACATATCCTGGGTCTTCCCCAGGGTGTCCGGAACCCCTCAGGAGGTATCTTAACCAGATGCCCTAGCCACCTCAGCTGGCTACTGTCAATTGGAAGAGTAGCGGCTCTACTTAGAGCCCCTACTTCTCACTTTATATGTAAGGTAGAGCCCAGCCACCCTGTGAAGGAAACTTATTTCAGCCACTTGTAATCACGATCTTGTTTTTTCAGTCACGACCCACAGCTCGTGACCGTATGTGACGATAGGAAAAAAGATCGAGTGGTAAATTGAGACCTTTGCCTCGACCCAGAGAGGGCCCTCCACCCTGCCCTGGGCAAGAACCATGGACTTGGATTTGGAGGTCCTGATTCTCATCCCAGCTGCTTCACACTCGGCTGCAAACCGGTCCAGTGAGAGCTGCAGGTCACGGTCCAATGAAGCCACTAGGACCATCATCTGCAAAAAAGCAGTGACCTGATCCTGAGGTCACCAAACCGGTACCCCTCAACACCCTGGCTGCGCCTAGAAATTCTGTCCATGAAAGTAATGAAAAGAATTGGAGACAAAGGGCAGCCCCGAAGGAGTCCAACCTCTCTGGAAACGGATCTGTTGTACTGCTGGCAATGCGAACCAGCCTCTGGTACCTATCGTACAGAGAGCAGATGGCCCTTACCAAGGGGCCGCTACCCCACACTCATGGAGCACCACCCACAGGACCCCACGAGGGACATGGTCGAATGCCTTTTCCAAATCCACAAAAACATGTAGACTGGTTGGACAAACTCCCATGCACCCTAAAGTACCCATGGAGGGTATAGAGCTGGTCCACAGTTCCACGACCAGGATGAAAACCACATTGCTCCTCCTGATTACGGGGTTCAACAATCTGGCGGACCCTCCTCTCCAGAACCCCTGAATAGACCTTACTGGGGAGGCTAAGGAGAGTGATCCTCCTGTAGTTGGGGCACACCCTCCAGTCCCCCTTCTTGAAAAGGGGGACCACCACCCAGTATGCCACTTCAATGGCACTGTCCCCGATGTTCATGCGATGTTGTAGAGTTGTGTCAGCCATGACAGCCCCATAACACACAGGGTCTTGAGGAGCTCTCAGGGGTGTTGTTCCACACAGAAACACTGACAGTCTGACCGGGGTTTCAATCGGGAACCTCTACCACAGTACATTTGATGATAAAACATCATTCTACAGTCCTATTGTTTAAAATCCTTTAAGGATTAGTTTTGTTTCTTTTCCTGGCTGCCAAACCTTCATCAGGAGAGTCTTTAGCAGGAGGGAGTGATGTATTTTGGTTTAGCCTTGGATCCTCTGCGGTATGAAGAATGAGATCATTATAAAGAAGACAGAGTATAATTGTTGTTGTGCTGTTGTCATCATTGTGGAGCCAGTCAAACGAGGTTGGATGCTTTCAATAGAATTTGCAAAGTGATCTGTCTTCCTCTTCGGTATTTCTGCCCTGTCATATTTTCCAAAAATCCCCTCTGCCTGCTTTTGTCTGCCTGACAAAAGAAAAACTGAATGAGTCAGAGGTCACTTCATCTCTTGTGTGTTAAATTAACCATCAAGTTTTATTACGTTGAACTTTTTAGGGAAAGATCGAGTTGAAATGATGAGAAAGTAAAACCCATAGTAACTCCCTGCACGTCCAGCTTCCATCTGCTGACCAGATGATAACTGCTCCCCTGCTGCCTGATGTCCTTTTCACTTGCTCCCTCTCAGGATGCTTTAAAGAGCAGACATGGGTGATTACTTCCTTCCAGAAAGGCAGGATAAGAGGTTTAAATAGTTGTTTCAGACACGTTCACATTTGCATAGCAATGGCACCTTTGTAAATGCCCATGCATCCTCAATCCCAAAAGTTACAGAAATGTTTCAGTCACTTAATCATGCACTCAGTTAGGTGAATGATGGTGAACCAGAATGTAGCTTAGTTTGTTTCATTTAAAAGCGAAGACAGATGCCTATATGGGGCATTTGAAAATACACATACAAAGAGAAACATGCACTTTCTCGATGCCATATGCTACTTTGTTATATTTCTTGAGCAATCAGTTAGTAAAGGCTCATTAGATTGGTGGAACTACTTTAAATCAGACTTCTTATCAAATCGTAACTTAGAGCTCAGCAAAATAACAGTTTATTAATTTGTGCAGAAGATTTTATTCCTTGACTTACACATCTTGCTGCACAGTTTGAAAATATAAATACGGAATATTTACACTGTTTTCATGCTGGTAAGCGATGTCAGGTTTAGCACAAACTGATTTTTGGCCTTGCCTTTATTTATTTTAGTTATATGCTTTGGTAATAGTGAAAGCCAACATCCAAACTACAGAATTAACATTTGATGAAAAAACAATAACAGCTTGTGCTTTAAAGGGACTGTAAGAAGTTTCTAAATAATTACAAAAAAATCTCACTTTTAGATATATGCCTGATGGAAATACACACTTTAAGATGAGTTTTATAGCATCAAAATAGGTTATCTATAAATGCTATTCCTTAGCCTTCCGGTTGGGTCGGACAGGGCTGGACTGGCCTGAATACTCAACTTCGGGAACAAGACAATTAAAACTAGAGCAAATTAATATTATTCGGACACATCTTAGAACACCGGGCTGTAAGTAGTGATATATAGACGGCTACAAAGCTACGACACTAAGTTTTCCAAAAATTGCTTGTTGTCACACATCAAAAACTACCGCTACGTAACTAGAAAGAGATACTTTACCTTGTCGCTTTGCATCCTGTAAGTTGTTGAAAAAAGAAGTCGTAAAGCAACGCAGAGTTCTGAGGAAGGTCCGAGCTGCATTCATTAGCATGACAACAAACACACGCTTTGGATTGCACACGTCTTTTGGTGCGTTCCAGTTGTAGTCAGAAGTAGGAATTTTTTAGTTCTGAGTAGGAAACTGCAACTGGATCGCCCCCTGAAGTCGGAATTTCCTACTGGGAACTCGGTGAAACCTCGCCACCCCCGAGTTGGCAATCGAAGATGGACACCCCCGGTGTTGACAGTTATTTAGCTCCTGTAATAATCAATTTATTTGCACTTCTGACTGGGGTGTGTCGCTCTAGATCAGCTGTATACATAGTATTGTTAGACTTATATTTACAAAAATGCTGCCATAGTGATAATCACATTCTTCATGTGATATTTGTGAACAACAATGCAGGGCGTGCTAACGACAGCTAACAATAGCCTGGTAGATCGGCATGTTTTTTTCCGACTTCAACTGGAACGCCGATAAGTCGGAGATGATGTCACTCCCAGTTCTGAGGTTACTGGAACGCAGCATGCGACAGTCGCTGCGCGTGCTCATGGGTAGCAGAGTCTTTACGTTGCCGTAATTGATTCTCCTCACAGTCCCTTTAAACATAAGAGGATAAGTCATTTTAGTCTTGGAATATTTCCTAACATTTGTTGTTTTTAGTTTGTGTTTCTCTCTCTTCTACTTCATCCTTTAATTATACTGCTTATGAATATTGAATTGCTGATTCATGAGATGTTACAGCACTGAAACAGGTTTTGAATTATTCTTACAGAAGAAAGCAAACTGTGACCACAACTTCCATGAAACTTTATTAAAACATCCAAAATGAAAAGGAAACTAAATCAGTAGAGCTGGCAGGATAAAATATTCAGGCTCTGTTATTTCCTCCTTTATTAAATGTTGACTTCAATGCTGATGGTTAGCAGACAGCACAAGCAGACACTGACTTGGACCTTTGGTCCACATGGTTGCTGGAGCTCCTCTGCTGAAAAACATGTTTGAATGACACAGACAGAGATTCTCTCCATCATTGTTCACTGAGTCGACAGCACAGTCTAATTAACCATGACCCTTACTCACACTGTGTGAGTCTGCGTGTCAGGTGTTGGTTTGTAAGGGGCTCCTCTGTGAATGATTTAATTATCTCAAAGCTCATGGTGCTGTATGCGGTCGCATCGGCAGACAGTGTGGAGTGCCAGGGCATACCATCAGCTAACACATGCACACAGATGCTGTATCAGTGGCATCCACATATTTGAAAATCACACTGTATAACCAATCAATGTTCAGCATAAGAACTCAATGACTTTCCCTTGCAACTGTTGTGCATGACAACAGCAAGCAGAGCAAATCAGAGCCAACTAGCACTATCCGATCTGTCAGGGGGTACCCGAGGTAATCTGTTTTCTCTGTTTAGGCCTCTCTGTGTGTATGGTAGGATGTTAACAATAATATTTTATATTACACACAACAGAATCCATCCATTTGAATCCAGAATCAGTGCTTACTCATTTATTATGAGTAAACTTTTGGCCCTGCTAAACCATCCACTGATTTAAAAATTCAAAACAATCTTCCAATGCAAAAGTTTTAGGCCTTAAAGACCTAAAGAATGATAAAGTGATATCCAAATCAGCTATACCTGTAGAGTTTTTATATGATCCTATAAAATGGCGCTGAGAGGGAAATGACTTTCCTTTGAGATTTTTCTTAATTTTCTTTTCAACCAAAAAACTGGATTAAGCCATAACCCAAAACTTTGTTTGGATAAGTCATGCAGATACATTTTTTTGCCCTAACACTTTAAGACAGGTGTACAAGAAATCTAAAATAACCACTTTGGTTTTTCTTAGTTTGTTCCTGGTGTTGAAACTAACCTTGCAACGGCTGCCACCTAGGCTACTGCAGGTAGCAGTTCTCGTGAGGCTTTTTCTTCTTCTTGGTTTCTTTTTTTTTAATATTATGATATAATAACATTTACAGGAGAATACTAATCAGGGAGGACGGTGAGAAAGAGGAGTAAAATATAACAGATTCCAAGGAGACTAAACAGGTAGAGTAAAACACATTTCCCTCTTGTATATCTGTCTTCACCTTTTTCTACTCACTTAGTGGTTAGTATTTACCTTGACTTCCATTGCCTTGGCCAGCCCCACCATCAAATGCAAGTATATTTTAGTGCAGATACCCCCCCACCCCCCACACACACACCTACACACACACACCTACACCCAGGACTTCAACCTGAACACCTATTGGGAACATTCAGTATATCTCGCTAGTCCCATCGGGCACCAACCAGTCGCTTTCACAAGCATATCTGGCAGGTGATTGGACAATTGTTCTGTCAATCACACTTATTACAGTCCAGTCAAATTATGTAGTAGAGGGGCACCTCAGCTGCAGTTTAAAGCATAAAGGTAAGCCACTGTGTGAACAAAATCTCACAAAAACATGTCAGAAGTGGAGCAAAACAATCATCTCTCTTGATTTTTTTGTTGTCGTTATTTGTTTTTCCTTCAATATATTTTTATGTGGTCCAAATCTAATCGAACTGCTACTGAAGCTGTTAGCATCTAAGCTAATCTCTGCACATGCGCTCACTTTCTCAAGAAGCCTCTGCTGGAGAGGTGAGCAATCTTCTGCATTTGTTCCAAAGCACCTCGCCCTTCCCGTCAGTTATCCACTGGTGTGTCACTGGCATGAACAAGTGTGTTCACTCAGGCTTAGTCTCTCCCTCTCTTGATAGTTTAAAGGAGGAGGGAGTGGGTAAGTTAAGATGGATAAGAGTCTTTTAAGAAGAGGAGTCAGAAGGAAACGGTCAGGGGAGGTCAAAGCAAACTTCTGTTTATATGATTTGATTTATTAACGTCACATTATACAATCAGGGACTAAAATTGATTAATATGACTGTTTACATCATTTCAAAATGATTGCTTCACTCTACAGTCTTGACTTCTGTTGTTCCCTACTATTTAATAAACTTCTAAATTTAATTTCACAAATGCTCTTGCTATTCTCTGTAGAGAAAGTGCCTTAACATAACACAAAAACAGGAAATGAGGAGTGCAGCTCTTCACTTTATGATTTGCTTGAGTAAAAATAAAGCATGCTTGTGTAATCTGCTGCAGTTTTTGTTTTATTTTATTTGGATAAACACTTTATTTACAGTCAGTATTTTATTTTAAACATTAAATACATTTTCAATAATGAAAAAATCCAAATATATTTTCCTTTTAGCTGTGTTTAATGAAACCGCATTGTCATTGGCAATAAAATAGTACCTGAGTAAATAACAGGGCTATTATAACCAGTAATAACCTAAGTTCCAAACTGTAAAATTTTTAATCCCTGATGTCTTTTGGACAAAGTTTGGGCGACTCTAGAAGATAGACTTGGTCTCCTCTCTGACATATTTGTGTCCATTTCACATGAGACTTTTAACTGGATTAAATAACCATTTATGTTTAGATTTTTCCTTGTTTCTTCATGCTCTGAGTGGCAGTGAGTGGTGTCAAGTAACTGATGATGATACACTTCCAAAAAATAATCAGGTTTCTAAAGTGAATTTCCACTGTAAATTATTCTAATTAGGGGTAAAAATGTTTAAAATTGTTGTCTGTAATTGTTATTAGTTTACTGTAATTATCTGGCTGCTGAGCTGATACATTATTATTATAATTAAACATGTATTACTGATGTTAAATTTTAGTGATGATTGTGAGAACTAGATAGTTCAATGCTGTAATTTCACAGTGGAACTACAGGAGTTTACAGTTATGTTAAGACTCAAGGTGCTGTTGTAGAAGCACATTATTTTGTTCTGAATCCACAGTACTCTTTATAGTAAAATAATGGGATTTTACAACACTTGACAACACTGTACTGTTTACAGTTATATTATAACCTGCTGCCTCATGTCCATAGAAGAGCTTTGGTAAAATGTCCCTGTGTGTTCAGTCTTACTGCTCTCACAGTATCAGGTGCAATTAAGGCAAAAAGACGAACATGACTCATAGTCTTCATCAGGAGTTATACTCTATAAAAGTATCTGTAGGGATACAAAACAATATGTCCAATGATTGATTGGTGATTTATCACAACACTACCAAAATGCTGGTGAGTCATCTGGGCATCAAATACAACAGGGGAGGTTCATGAGTTTAAAAGACTGACTACTAAACAATTAATGGCACAAAAATGATGCAACAAAATTGGGACCAAAACTGCCTTTGAGTAACTTATCATCTTAATTTTTGATGATGCCAGTGTATTATATTGTGAAACAAAAAACATACAGAGCAAAAACTGAGACAAAGGCACTGGAGTTCAGAGCTCAGCAGCAACTCAGTTGTGCAAATTAAACTCACCAAAAGTGGAAGTTCTCTAGCCACTAAGGAGAAGAAGGACCACATGGTCTGTGCTGGACTAGTATCTCAAACTACTCTGGTCACCTATGCAGGTGTTTTAATCACTGTGGTTAAACAGATGTGGGAGAGGCGGGTAAAAGGTGGGGCTACGATCCAGGACTTTGATGTCATCATCTTTTAGGGACCAATCGAAATTAAAACAGGTCACAAAGTCCTCCTTCAAAAAGTCCTGGGAAGCTGTCAGTCAAATTAATTAAGCACACCCACATCATCCAGAGACGAGGTCAAATCAAGAGTTTTATCACCACCTGTGTGGGTACCAGGGTCTTTAAAACACACTCTCACTGCAGGGGGGTGCTGTCATTCACCTCTGACTTATAACATGTTTTAAATCACCAACACTGTTTGAGTTCTGGTCAAAATGCACTAAATTTACTGTGACTGTTAAGAATACAACTCAAGCATCAAGTTCATCTTTACGCATTTCAATGAAGATCATAAAACTGTTTTCTCCTACCCCATCACAAGGCCCCACTTGGTACAGTCCAAAGTGAAGCTTCCAAAGTGCAATCAAATCCACCTGTTGATGAAGCCCTGCCCTGACCAGGAGAGACTGCAGTGATTCAGTTGTTTTCATTAACACAGAACAGTTTCTAAGACAAGATGAGGAAATATGAAAGATTATGACAGGAGTCATTCAAAGGCAAAGGTGGGGATAATACTGTGGGGTGATTGGGGATGGTTTTAACATTTTTGCTTCAGCCCCTGTAACTCCTTCAAGTTTGGGGCTAGATTTGATTTTACTTATCAGTGATGCTCCTGTATTTCTTTACTGCTAGACCTAACTCAAACTTGAGCTAGGGGGTAAGTCTAATTCAATGTAAAGAGCTGTACTGGCATGAATGTGGGAATCAGTGTCAAAGCATTTAATTTCAAATTGAAATTTAAAATGAAAAATACCAACAAAAAAAGGAAATGGGAAAATTCTAATAACAAATTAATATTGTGATTGAATAGTTGTGATAGCTTGGTATCATTTACCTCCAACTTGTGTTAAATATAAGATTTTCCTTTTTATCTCATAGATATATATACATACATATACTGTGTGTAGTTTGGCACAGTGGGGCCAGATCCACTTTGCCAGTGTAGGGTCAGAGCTTTCTTTGCCGGACCTGGGCCAAACCATGGCCAAACCATGGCCACTTGCTTCATACCAATGCCAACAAAATGCAACCTTATGATAAATGAATTAACTTTATTATTCTCTCAGGAGTAATATAACAATCAGCAGACCCCATCACTCACAGACCTCTTTATCAGGACTGTAACCACTCAGCCTGTGAATGTGAACTGTTATCTAACCTCCAGAGTGCGCTTGGGGAAGTATTGGTGTGGGAAAAAGGAAAGATGGTTGATTTTTTTTTTCTCTTATAGGTCATGGGGGGCTTGACTCTTAGGTATTAGTGGAAGGATGTAGAGTTCATGTGATTTTGTGTGGGTGTGTGTAAATACACGTTTCATGAATTGAACCTTGTTAGAAAATCAGTCCTGTTAAACAGTCATGTGTGCACAATGCCAACATGTCACAAACCAGAGGCTATGATAAAATGACAAAAGTGAGGTTGTCTATGCTCTTTGGTAAGAATGATTGTGCTCTGTTTAAAGTGGTAGGGCTCAATCAGCATCCTTTAACCCTCCTATTAGCCTTAAAAATTACTAACACATTTTACCATAGTGGTCAATCCGACCCCAGGGATTTTTTTTTTTTAAATGTATGTTTTGGGGCATTTTGTGCCTTTATTGATAGGAGAGGGACAGTGGATAGGCTTGTGAAAGGGGGTGAGAGAGTAGGGGAGGACACTCTGCAAACTGGTCACAGGCGGGTTTCGAACCTGGACCGGCAGAAGCAAGTACATGGGGTGCCTGGTTGACCACTCCGCCAAACCAGCACCCCGACCCCAGGGATTTTAACCTCCAGAAAATGATTTACATAAAATTGTTGACCAAGTTTTTGTGTCAGGCACTTTATTTATTTATTTGTTGAATGCACAAGTACCCTTAATGATTAAACCTATCAGTGAGTAAGACTGTCCTCTAGCGCCACCATCAGTCCAAACTTAAATCAAAGTTAATTTGTGTGGTAAATTTTTGGTACAAATCTTCTAAAATTTACTGACAACAAAGAGGGGAGAGCGATGAGTGACAGTCTATGCTATTCGTACAGAGATTAGCATAGATGTAGCCTTGCAGAGCAGACAGACCTGCCTGATTCTGAAATCCTGTAGGTCTGTCTTGCCAGCCTCCGTTGTCCAACGAATTCACTCAGCTGAAATCTTAATGGCCCATTTAGGGAAGAGAGGCGGGAGCAGCAGAATGCAGACATGATAGCAACCGGAAGTTGAGAACTGGAAGTTGAGAACGGACATGCCGATTAGCCTATTGTCCTCATGGCTACCTAGTGAAACTTGGCGAAATCTGCCCTTCTCAGTAGTTTACTTGAAGGGATTGTCTTTGACGAGGTTCATGTCACATATAAGTGTTAAATGAATCATCTGTGTGGTACAATTTAGTGTAAGACGATAGTTAAAGGTCATTAGCTGTTAGCAGCTAAGTTAGCGGCTAAGTTAGCTGCTAGGGCTAACATCCATGAACTGTTGTTAACTGTTGTTAGCCAGTAGCCGCTACATTAGCCGCTCTGTGTGCTACATTATAGGAGGCAACCCTGCTTGATGTGGATTGGTCTGTGATGAATGTGACGAATCAAACGATTGTCCAATCACAAGCTTGTGTTTCTTTTGAATGTTCTACCCCTGAAAACAAATTTAAAGGACCCCTACCCAGATGGACTAGTGAAATATTTCTGTGGCAGATATATTGAGCTGTCCATCTGGCTTGTCAGGTTAGCATAGATGCTAACAGCCTCAGAAGTTGTTTTGTCAGATTTGGACCAGATTATTTCATTAAATGAAGAACAGACAACACTGAATGTATTTCTCAATATGATAGTTTGTTCCACTTCAGACATGTTTTTTGATGAGTTTGTTTGTGGCTCAAGTTTAATAATTTACACCACGTTAATAACACCTGCCTGCTACATTATCTGATTGGCCTTTTAGAAAAGTGATTACACTTGCAGTTTCGACAGTTTTGAGATTAAACTGAGCTTTAAAACATATCCTTTATTCTCATCACACTGCTATCATTTTAAAGCTTTAACATTGCTTTTTGTCATGTGCTAAACAGACTGATGCAGATGTTTTTTTCTGTTTTTTTCTTGCTAGGACAGTTTTGATCTACCATGTGTTGACCAGAAACACTAACTGTGGTTTGCTTTGGGTTTCAGGGGAAAAGACTAAAAAGCTTTTTTTGTTCTTTGAGCAGGGTATCATTTGATTTGGTTGTGGACAACACACATTTACACAATACCATATTTGGTTTCCTTTTTTTTTTTTTACTGGAAACACGAGCCTGATTCTCTCCCATGAAAATGGTATGGCAAACACTTTACACTTTTTTTTTCACTCTCTAAAATCTCTGAAAAGTTTTGCAGGATGGCATCATAAAGACGGGAAACAATAAAAAAAAATCTATTTTAAAAGAGCACACTTGCAAAACCAACAATAGACCTTAAACTTTTATTCAGCCTGTTCTTCAGTGTACATGTGACTGTGAGGAAAAGAGATCACTGCTGCAGTGGGTCAGAACAAACCGTTTTTCCTCTTGGGAAGTAACATGACACTTCTGCCATTAAAGCAAAGTCTTTCCTACAACCATTAAGTTAGATCAGGAAAGAGGTCCACTTTTCTTAATTTAAGGAGGATTTAGAACCTCCAAATGATTGTTCATTATACACTGATGATGTTTACCAAGCAAAAGGAGCCTAAATGCTTTACATGATCTGATGTTACTTCTTAATAATGATGAAAATGTTAATTTTAAGTCAGGCCAAGAAGGCTTTTTTTGTGCTTTTCAACACCGTCTAAATGTTTTCACTTTGTCTTCTGAGTGTTCCTCCATCTGTCTTTGTGCCTGTGTAATTATATAAGTGATCGTTTGCGTGATTGTGTCTGCACATGTGAGTGTTTATCTATGTTCCCTCATCTGCTGGTGTATTTGTGTGAATGTGGAGTTCATTGCCGTAGTCTGGTCTCCATTATATCCTTATTTTTGTTCCCATAGCCCTCTGTTCTTTTTCATATGGAGGCCTATACTTCCGCCCGGAAAAGAAGAAAAGAGATGAGGGTTAGAAGAGATAATAAAAGAGGGCTCAGAGGAGGTCAGAAAAGTAACTCAAAATATCAACTGTAAAGGTTAAAATAAGTTGCCTAAACACTGAAATTAAAGGGACTGTGAGGAGAATCTATTACCGGCAACGTAAAGACTCTGCTACCCATGAGCACGCGCGGCTACTGTCGTAATGCTGCGTTACAGTAACCTCGGAACTGGGAGTGACATCATCTCCGACTTATCGGAGTTCCAGTGGAAGTCGGAAAAAAACATGCCGATCTACCAGGCTATTGTTAGCTGTTGTTAGCATGCCTGCATTGTTGTTCACAAATATCACATGAAGAATGTGATTACCACTATGGCAGCATTTTTGTAAATATAAGTCTAACAATACGATGTATACAGCTGATCTAGAGCGACACACCCCAGTCAGAAGTGCAAATAAATTGATTATTACAGGAGCTAAATAACTGTTCACACTGGGGGCATCCATCTTCGATTGCCAACTCGGGGGTGGCGAGGTTTCACGGAGTTCCCAGTAGGAAATTCAGACTCCGGGGGACGTTCCAGTTGCAGTTTCCTACTCAGAACTCAAAATTCCTACTTCTGACTACAACTGGAACGCACCACAAGACATGTGCAATCCAAAGCGTGTGTTTGTTGTGAAGCAGCTCGGACCTTCCTCAGAACTCTGCATTGCTTTACAACTTCTTTTTTCAACAACTTACAGGATGCAAAGCGACGAGGTAATGTATCTCTTTCTAGTGACGTAGCGGTAGTTTTTGATGTGTGACAACAAGCAATTTTTGGAAAACTTTGCATCCTAGTTTTGCAGCCGGCTATATATCGCTACTTACAGCCCGGTGCTCTAAGCCGTGTCCAAATAATATAAATTTGCTCTAGTTTTAATTGTCTTGTTCCCGAGGTTGAGTATCCAGGCCAGTCCAGCCCTGTCCGACCCGACCGGAAGGCTAAGGAATAGCATTTATAGATAACCTATTTTGATGCTATAAAACTCATCTTAAAGTGTGTGTTTCCATCAGGCATATAACTAAAAGTGAGACATTTTGTAATTACTTAGAAACTCCTCACAGTCCCTTTAAACATACACTGTTAAATAATGAAATTCACCAAATTATTGTTCATGTTTACATGATCACCAGTAAACGGGAATAAAACAGGCAATGTCATAATGGATATAAAGTAGTGTGCACATTTACTGGTATTGTTCTGATACCAAGTTAATGCAGGACCAGCATTGCTAATACCAATACTGTTTATTAATTAAGGTGAATGTGTAATCAAATTACTTAACCTGGATTCATTTCTGTGACCTTTAAGGATTTTTTCAAAGACATTGAAGCAGTACAGACACATTTTCTGTTATATTGTCATGTCGGCCTGCTCTCTTGTTTGCCTGTCACTGCTGAGTCATGCCTCTGAAACTGCACTTCATACAAGAAGTGAAACTGAATCTGAAATATTGATCTTATTGGACTTGTATTGATCTGTATCAGTATTGGTTTTTATATAATCAGTATTTGGATTGATCCATCCACTGCTATTTCACCTGCACTAAAGCAAAGTTTATAACCTTGCTGGATCCATCTGGTTCCCCGTCTGTAAGCAGACAAGTCCAGCTCCCAGGAAGACTGAGCTCAGTCTGTAGAGACCCTGACCAATTAGTGTCCATATGAGAAGAAAGGGGGGCAGCTATGAGGGTGACGGCAGCTGTGCATGAGTAAATTAGCATAACTGCTGCTAAAGTTACATTTTTATATTAGTCAACATGTCCTCATTAATGAAGAACCATGAACAAGACTGTTTTCTTAATGGAAACATTTCTGCTCCTGTCCCAGCTTGTGTGGAAAAGACTTCAGTTTACAAACTGTCCAGTGTAAGCAGCACCTGCCCACGACATCATCTGATTGGCCCATGATAAACCAGATGGACAGAACAATCAGTCACCTTTTTGATAACTTTTTAAAAGCTTCTGCTCTCAAAAGCACTTTCTTTGGGCTTTTTCCCAGATGGACCTGTGAATCACATCCTGCAGATGTGATCTGTTTATCTGGCATTTCAGGTTACAAAGTTTAGGCAAGACAAAGAAATGATGACATGATTTGAAACAGCAGAAAACGGCTAACTGTTTTGTCCATTTAGCCTCCCCACCTTTTGGCACTCTGATGCAGCCTGACTCCTGACAATCTCATCAGTGACCCTAGTGCTTCTTTCTGTTTGGTTCTGCTTCATACTCAGCTAGTGAAAGTGATTTCTTGAGAAAGTGAATCTGTGTTGCACTTCTCCTAAATTCTTCCCTAACCATTTCTCAAACACTTTTTCATATATCTTGCTATTGCTATATTACTTTCCATCTGCAAAGAATATTCTCATAAGCTTATTTTTGTATGACATTTCATTTCAGCTTCTCTTTAGAAATTGTTGCTTCCTGATGGTCTTGTTGTTCTTCTCCTGCTGCTAACAGTACAAGAGATGTGATGTACGAGAACAAGTTCAATCAACTGATTATTTAGTTAAAAGATAGATGAGATAATCTGAATTTTATAATACTATTGTTACTTCAGAACCCAAATTATGTCTTTTTTTTATTTCAATCAAATCACGAGTAGTTCATGGGACTTATTCTTGTGTAAAATGCAGTTTATGCATATTTGTAGACAAACTGAATTGCAGTTTGTCTAGAAATACGTGTTGAATGAAGAATTGAAGGGTTTAGTAAAGTGAAGGAACTTGAAGAAAAAGGCCAAATTAAATGTATTTAAGTTAAGAATGTAATCAAGAGGACCAAATGATAAGATACTTGGTCAAAACTGTCTCACACCCTGAAAGCTTATATCCTAGTACATGCTGTTAGCCTTTTAGTAAAGCTAAACACAAACGCTAAGATATGAGTTTGAACTGTGTTTATAATCAAATTATCTTCCAACTTATCATGATTTATTGTCATAAAATTGCATAAAAGACAAATCATGGCTACATATAACTATTATGACCTCCTCACAACAATGACAGAGGAAAGCAACATCCAACCAAAAGATGAGTTTAGGAAGTTATGCAGCATGATTATCAATTTCTGTGTCAGTACCCCTGATGTCGCTACTGTACTGACCATTCAGTGGTCAGCAGAGTGACCACATAACATTTTAATTTTCGACTCGGCTCTCTTGGAGCCTCAGCAGAGGAGATGTCAAAATGGTGCTCAATGGAAAACCAAAATAACCAGTCAGGCCAAGCCAATACCATGTACTGGAAAGCCTCATAAAGGTAACTTGTTTCAGCCTCCCCAAGAACCTTCCATGACTTACTTCTCCCAGAGTTCAATAAAGTTTTTCGACACCAAGTTTCCTTGCCTTCCTCAGAAATCAAGTAATTTTAAACTGTGTTTTTTAAAACTGTTGGCATAAACCCCTATACTGAGGCACACCATGGTTTTCCACGAGGTCAACAAAAGTCATGGTTTGTGTAGATAATGATTTTTTAATCATCAAAATCTGCACATGGGACTCTGTTACTATTATAACAATAAAATGACCACATCTCTGTCAGCAATAGATTTCATAACTCTATCAAGACTTGAAGAAATTCCCAATTGTTTCAGATCTCCACCACAGCTTGTTTATTTACTCTTTCACCGACTTCCTTTTTCCCTCAACTCTTATCCCTTCAAACTCCCTCCAAGCAGATGCAAGGAAAAAAGCAATAAGTTCAAGCAGTTTGTTACATAATAATATCCATATATATCTCCCTAGAAATGTTTGAGCCACTGTAAATCTGGTGTGACAGTAAAGGGCCTTCATATAGCAGAGCAAATGAAGACATTTTTGTCAATTTTGAGCTGAGTAGTGTAACATATGCTACTATATACCCCCGACTTCAGAGAGGAAATGAAAGAATCTAAGGGTAAACCTCCCAGGTCAAAACTTCACACAAGGACAGTTTTCTTCCTCTTTCTGTGAGAAAATCAGGATCAACATGCTGTGAATGACCAACTTACACCAGTCAATTCAAAAAAGGCTGCTGATTACATTCAGGTTCAAATGAGAAGACTGTAAAAGATTTATTTTATATCTGTTTGAAAAACAGCAACAAATGATATTGATGAGTCAGGGTTCCCACTCTTTTCTAGAAATCATTTTCCTGGACTTTTCCTGGATATTTTCCAGCACTTCCAGGAGTTACATTGTTGCTGTGGGCAGTTTTCAATTCTAGTTAGCCTTCTAAAAAACAAGATTAGAGGTTGATGAACAATATCTCTAGCTATTGATCATATTGATCTCAGAATTTCTTTGTTTCTAATTCTCCAGCACGAACATTGTCTGTTAGCTATCTGTCTAGTCTGACTTTTATGTGTTTTACGATTAGAAATGTATGGTTATGTGTATTTTTTAATCTTTATTTACTCTGCTTTTTTTATGAATATATTTTGTCAATTTAGCCTAAATTTTATTTTGTCATTTTTATATTATTTCCTTTTGTCCCCATTGTTTTGAGTTTTTATATTTTATGCCTTAACTTGCATTATTTTACCTACTCACATTTTCTGGCTACCTGTACATTAGTTACCAAATACCTTTTTACTTCATTTCCTACGTTTCAAGCTAGAAGGGAGAAAAATGCTTTTCCAGGACCATTTAAGCTTTTCCAGGACATTCTACTTTTTTCCTCATTTTCCATTTCTTTTTCATGACTGGAAAATTGGGCAATCATTTTGCAGGTTTTCCAGGACGCGTGGGAACCCTGTGAGTAGTGTGCTTATTTATTTCCTGTGCACATACTTTACTTAAGTATTATTTTGGGGAAACTAATTACTTGTTCTCTTTTATGTTTAAAGATACATATTTTTGCTTTTAACTCTTAAACTTCCATAAATGTCAAATGTTATTTTTTTTTCTCTCAATAATCAATAGAAGGTTTTAGATTTACTTTTATCCATTTGAAATCCAGTCCAAAACTCAATATGTGGGCCCATGTTTCGAGCTAACAGTGAATCAGAGAAGCTTAAAACAACAAAGGAAGCATTAGCAACCCTAAGGGGAAGACTAAGCCATGTCAATGCAACGTTCAAAAGGTCTTGTATCTTTTAATATTGCTGTATGCAATCAGCTAGTGGTGTAGCCCATCTCTCACACAATGTGAGCTGGCATAGGCTCCAGCCCTCCACAATCTTAATGTGATACATGGTGTAGATGATGCGTGGATGGCTGTATTTCACTAATTTAATTTTTACTCACACTGCAAAACATGGCTTATAGAATGGTATGATGATAGTGTCTTTATTGTCTTTATTTTTGGGCTGCAAATTTCATGATATGCTACTGTACATGTCAAAGTAAAAGTAACATTTCAAAAACTGAAGAAAAGGTAGGGGTGAGTGCTGCACTGGGTCAAAATGTATGAAACAGAGGTAAGATCGGGTGCTCTTCAAGGATCCAAGGACGGCGGTACTTTTAGAAAACAACATATCATCCAGGGCACTCCGATGTAATTTAAAATCCTTTATTATGTCAGGGACATGTCAATGCGTTTCGACCATAGACTGTAAAAAACATGGACGCCATGATGCTAGGCTAAAATTGAAGCCTCCACGAAAACTGCTCCCCCTGGTGACTGGCTGCAGTATAGGTCAAATCTCCGTCTCCCCCATTCATCTGGACGGGCCGAAGTGAAACTTCAAAAAATTATTACACCTCGTAGAAATATTTCTCCCATCCATATGCTGTGGTGATATGAAAGTATTATTGGGCTGCGTTTTTTCCAAGTCCTCTTTTTTCTGAAAAGTTTCTTTTTTATTAGTTATTAGAGTTTAAAAATGACCGCGGTTTACGGCAGCTTCACAATGATTGTGTACGGCGTATGCTGTGGAGTGTTGTGACCGTTTACGACAGCTGCGTCCGGATTATGGCCCAAATTCTCTACTGGCTGCACAATGGCGGCGCCCAGACGAGGGATATTTTGGCTTCAAATCCGTTATATGGCAGAAGGCGGGGCCACGCTATCCAGTTCTTATAATACATCCATGGTTTTTACTCATCAGAGTCTTCATCAGGACATGATTAGCAACACGAAACAGGTGTTTAAATTACCTAGGAAGTGTCATGTGATTTTGTCACCGGATGCCGTCACATTACATCAGACATTAAGAAAAGACATATAAAGACAAAACATACAAGGAAAAAACACAAGAGGCCTGGTTGCACAATAATAAACAGCCTGCACCAAACAATAATCGGCAAAATTCATTATAAACAAGAATCTTACTGAGTGACCCCTCCCTTTCTCCTGCTTTCTCTGAACCTCTGAATTTCTGTCTACGAAGGGCCCCCACACTCAAATTTGACATTGATGCATTGTAAAAATGTGCTTGGGGATTTCTTTCCTTCTACATGGTGTGTGAATATTTACGTTTTTTAAGGCAAATTTCACTTAAGTAAGAAAATGACTCAAAACCTCTTTTCTCCAGAACTGCTACTAGATGAATACATATTGTACATCCAAATTACAAATTATTTTTTTGTACTTTAAATATGTTTTAAATTCATGAAACCCACTCACCAATGGGGATGGGAACCAACAGCACTGTTTCATGAATGAAAATAGAAATAATAAAAATGTCAACACATAATTTTGGTCCCACAGGACTGATAAATAAACCCACACTTGATACTTTGCCTGCAGTAAAGAAATAATTTACTTTCTTCACCACATCTCTTCGAAAGATCTTACTAACTAAACAAATCAAAGTGAAGGCAGTTAAAGCAGTTGTGATGTCAACTGTGTGACTGAAAACTGTTTGCATTGAGTCTTACTGTAGAAGAGACAGCATCTCCAAAGTCAGGAAACACGGTCATGTAACACAATCATAACTGTCTGAAGAATTCTCTTGTTTTCCTGGCTGAAATTGTGAATGCCTCAGAGTTCCTGTCCAGAGTAAGATATTTCACGGACAGACAAATAGTTGAGATGGTTTCTCTGCTGGTTTTCAAACCGTTTGAGAAATCTATCTAACTCTGGAGAGTCTGCCTGCATAGCTGGATAGTGAGGTCAAGATTTCACTGCAGCTGCTGCCTGCAAAACACTAACAGATAACAGGCCTGCCCGTCAATGCTCTCCCTCTGTCCCCTTTACTCGGAGATTGCCCAATTTTTCATCAGGATTTGATGTAGTTCACTCCCAAGAGTGTAATGTCCTTCAGCTCTGACAGAGTTGTGACAAAAAGCATCTGTTGACAGAATTCACAACACTTGAACTTGACATTCATGAGAAATGAGTCAGCGTGCTGCCTCCAGTGTGCTAATACTCTCCATCCTGTCAGAAACAGGATGATGACATGTCATACTTAGTCAAATAAAAGTTCCAAGATATGATGATGGAACACCAGAGGTATGGTTTCATAAATACGTTTGAGATTAACGGAGGGGAAGCCCTGACAAATGAGCAGCCTCAGATCAGAATACATGTGTATGGTTAGCATGACAAGAAAGCAAAATGATACAACAGGAGGGCTTTTTCAGAAAACAATTCCTAATTTAATCCTGTTGTCACTGAAATATATAGTGACTGAATTTAGATCTTTATGATTACTTTTGTAGTCTATTGATGCCATTAGCATACTGTCTTTGTTTTGATGGATTGTGTTTTTCAGTTTTTATTTATACATCTCAAGAGAAGTGCAACAATTCTCAGATTATTTTTTTAATGATTAAGATCCCCCGGCCCCCATCACCAGTTTGGTTTGTCTTCATGTACAAAATCAGCATAATATTTGACCACACACACATTCGAATTTTCTTTCATGATTGTTTAATCATTGTTTAGTCATGTTCTAACCAGAGAATGTTAACCAAGTTATAACCAAAGCTAAAAGAGCTAATCAAGGACTATGTCCAACCACAAGTTACTACAATCAATTATTCGTTTTTGCAACAACTTTCAAGTTCTGCAACTTTTCACAATTTTAAGTTTGTTAATGGAACACATTATTTTACTTTAAACACAACCAGAAAGGAGAGGATATATTTACATTTCTCTTTGGAAGTTTTATGATAATTCCTGCTTGTATTAAGGATGAAGCTTTAATGTGTGCTGCAGATTTATTTTTTTCCACGTTTTGTAATTCATTTAGCTTTTTTTGTTTTTAATGTATACAGAACTCTTTCGGATTGGGCCAGACATTATTTGCACAAAATTGCACATACTCATGAGTTATTGCAATTCAAGTGAATGGGACTATTTTGCTTTATTTGATTATGATGTGTCCTGAGAATGTTGTTTGACAGTAGGAATGCCTCAAGGGAATAAAAATTGGAAAACTACTGATCTCTCCTATTTAATAAAGAAACTAGAAAAGTACTTGGAGAGCGCAGACCTCCGCCAGTGCCACAGTCCTCTCCCATATTGTGATTTTTACCATAAATATTAGTCCTACCTTTATTTCATCTAAATATTTAGATTCCTTGACCATGAAAACAACCATTAGCAACTGGATTCATAATGATATCTATTTTAGTTCAGTAGTTATTCACGAAAATCAAATTTTTGTCATGGCGGATCCAGACGGTGATCCAGTTCAACACCAAAATGGAATCAGTTCTTCCTTTTCCCATGCTGAACATTTCCTGAAAATTTCTATCAAAATCCATTCATAACTTTTTGAGTTATTTTGTTCACAGACACTGGACAAACAAACTCTCCCAAAAACATAACCTCCTGGCAGAAGTAATCATATTATCTTGTAAAAAAACAGGATCACACTGTGTAAAACACCTTTTGTTTTCACACGCCAGTCTATGACTCAGGAAAAGCGTTCTCATAGTTGTATATTATCATTGACTCCAAAACCAAATGTACCGTCTCCAGGAAATAATGCTAAGTGAACCATTTGCTAAAACTGTACATTGATTCTTGAGAGAGTCGTTAAAGATGTGGATGTAAAGGGACATGATTATTTTCTTCTCAGACTGATGGTTGTGGTATTCTTAATTGATGGTGGTTGTAAAGTGATGTTTTAGAGCCCCAAGACTGAGAACAGGAACGATAAACTCAAGTTCCTAGGGAGAGTTTCCTCATCCATCTGTCACATTGAAAAATGTGTTGCTATTCTTGGAAAAGAAGTTGGAAAAGCACCCAATGTGTTGTTCTCATTTATCTCTGCCAAGAAAGTTTATGTTTTTGTTGATGGTGTATTTCCATTTGTTGGTTTGTTTTTCTGTAAGCAAGATAACTAAAAGTTTTCGACTTGGATGGTTTTTCAAGGAATGTTGGTCATGGCACAAAGAAGAGATAAGTTGATTATTGTGGTGGTCCTAATACAAATGCAGATCCAGAAATTGTGAACAGTTTTGTTAGCATTGCTCTTTTCCACATCTCACTTATCTCTCTTAACCCTAATGACTTTCAGGGAATGTTGATGATGGCAAAAGGATTTGTAGACGTTGCAACATAGGGTTGTCTCCTTTCCCACTGGACATGTCTGTAATCAGGCAGATTGATCTTGCCAACTCAAGTCTCAAACAAGTCTACAATACAACAGTTGTGATCAACCCAAGGCAGGATAGTCCACTCAAAGTCCTTTGGAGGAGGAAGTGACAGTAATTAGCATATATGCTAACAGCTTTCGTAGCAGTTGTATCAGATTGTGACCTCATTTCTTTATTAATGAAAAACAAATATCACTACGAACTTGAAAGTACAGATATTTGTACTCAATATTTACGAAGTGCCTTACTTTCTGCAGCACAGAAGCTCCTGCTTATCTGATTGGCCTGATATTGATTGACAGAACAATTGTCCAATCCTGTGCCGATATGCTTCTGAATGGTGCTGCCCTCCCCAAACACTTTCTAAGGGCTCTTTCTCAGATAGAGTAATGGAATATATTGAAATAAAAGGTCCAGATCAGGTAAGTTTCCCACATTTTCAAGAATAATAACAGAAGTTATTACAAATTAAGTTTGTGCTCCTGGAGCTCTTCTGGTTTATTTTAGTTTATACTTATTCCCCATTTACAACCAAAAAAGGTCATAGCAAAGAGTCATGTGCTTCTTTAAACCTTTTCATGTAAAGTTGGCATGATACAGATTTGCATGTAGGAAGTTGAAAGTTGGTTTTAGGGTGACCCAGGCTCTTCAGATGGCTGCACTGCACAGATGGAAGACTTCAGCATCAGCCCGAAGGCATCATGACATACTGAACACACCCACACATGAAAAAGCCCAAACAACAAACTCTCAACAGCTTAAGTTTGAGAGTAGATTGCTATCAGTGGCGGCTGCTGGTCAGTCAGGGAGGGGAAGCTCATTTTTTTGTCTGGCCTACATCATAAATTTATTTATTTATGTAAATGATCTGTGTCCCTGTTGTACCAACTAGGTGTCTTTTCCAGGGATTTTATTCCCCAAAACCCACTTTAGACCAGACAACACATTTTATTTGTGACAGCACTTCCAGTGAGCCAGCTCACCTTGTCATACCAGGAATGCTGAAAAGACCTGATACTTTTCCCCACCTTTTGAACTAAACCAATCTTAGGAGTTGATCTGCCCTGCTGTTTAACTCTAATTTTCTCTTCGTAAGGAAAACTATCAAATGGCTCCGCCAAAATCTGGTTGACAACATTCATACTATCTGCCATTATGTGCAGCTTGCTAGCAGCTGGGGCAGCTACGTGAGACCACTGTTTGACAGGCTGTAAGTGTAAGTGAGAGGGAGAGAAGCTCCCCAGCTACAGCTGCTCGTTTGTGAAAAGAAGAAGTGGCAGGAGAGAATCTTCAAACACAGCGCTAGTCGTTTTTAAGAAAGATAAAGTCGCTGGTGATCGATAACGCCTCCGGATCAGTCCAGAACAACTGAATGTAAAACTTAGAAGATGCCCCGGTGAAGGGTGAGGCTTCAAGATCGCTGATTGGCTCATTTCACTGTCAATCAAAAAAGGATTCAGCCTCAGAGAGATCATCCAATCACCATGCAGAAGCTGAGCGTCCAGGCCAGCCCACTGCCTCATAGACCCCCAGAGACGCTGAGCGTCCGGTGGGCGGGACAAAGCCCAGCGTTTATCCAATGAGCAACCAGTTTCCACAGTGGAACAACCCACTCTACGCTTAACTGCTGAAGTCCGAAGACGCTCAGCGTCCGACTGTGTTGAAGCACTGAGACGCTGCGGGGATGAATGAGAAGGAAGTCGCGCAAGTTATCTGTGATAGGTAGCTGATTCTGAACAAAAGATGAAGGTATTCTAGCGCATATTTAGTCAATGAAATGTACACACAGCAGTACATATCACCACTTTTTTGGGGGACATTTTAGGGAAAGCTGAGCTTCCCTTGCAGTCTTAGAGCAATCGCCACTGGTAGCTATGTAGCCATTTTTGTTTGTTTGGTTGGTTGTTTTTATGTTTGCATGTGCAGGACAACAAATATGATCAAAAAAGGGTTTTTGATATTGAGGAACTGAACTGAGATGTTTTTTATTCAGTCATTTTTATGTCTGACTGTAATGGGACCCATAAGAAAAAAAAAATTATAAAAAAAAACAACATAAAATATGCAATATGAACTCACCCACTGTTTTGTGTTGCCTTGAAAGTACAGCTATTACTATGAAGCTGTAAAGGAAAAAAAAGAGAAACAGTTTATATGCTTCATTAAATCCCCCCCTAAAACCTTCTGTCTCTGTTTCCTGTCTTGCAGGTGCTTTCATCATCTGTTGGACCCCCGGCCTCGTCATCCTCCTTCTCGATGTCTTCTGTGCCAGCTGCAATGTCCTCACTTATGAAAAGTTTTTCCTGCTTCTTGCTGAATTTAACTCAGCCATGAACCCCATCATCTACTCCTACCGGGACAAGGAGATGAGTGCCACCTTCAGGCAGATCCTTTGCTGTCAGCGGCAGGAGAACGTCAACGGGACGACAGCAGAGGGATCTGACAGGTCGGCATCATCCATCAACCACACGGTGCTCAGCGGGGGCATGCACCACCACCACAACAACGAACACTCAGTGGTATAAAGAGGGGCTGGGGAACCCAGAGATTAACAATTTAAAGGGTCAATTTATTGGGAGAAAGTGACTGAAAGAAAGTCAGTGGCAGCATGGGAAGGTCAAGAAGGACCGTGAGCGTGACATGAGCAGCAGACAGAAAGGAGATAAAGTCAGAAGTGAAGGTGATAACAGTTGAGTAAAGCAGATGCTGAGCTGGATGACATCACAATGAAGGAAAGGACGGCAACTAAGCAGATAAGACTTCGTTTTTGTCGGGAGGAACAGAAGATAAGTCTGATCTATAAGGACACTGATAGGCTGTTAGTATTTTTGTTTATTTGTGTTATTTTCTATTTGTTGGAAACTTTGGTGTTAATGACTATTTAATGTAATCTGTGAAATGAAGGTTAAGCCAGTATGACCCACCATTTTATTTATCCTTCTCTAACTTTGCTTACTTAATGGGCTTTTGATACAAGGATAATCCAATCTCTGAGACACCATAAATGTTGTGAGACAACATGACAGTTCAGATATGGTTCACTTTACAGCCATTTGAGGATTCATTTGTGCTTATCAACACATTTTGAATCTGATTTGGCCCAAACATAGAGCCTTGTTTTTTTATATGTTCATAATTTCTGGGGAAAACTTCAAAAGTGGTGAAAATCATTTATAACCAGTCTTTGTTCATACATTTCTCAAATGGCATGTGTTGGTTTGATTGTTCTTTAAGGGATTCACCAACTTTTTTTTTCTTTTCATGTCTTGCCTTACTTCTGAGTAAGCTTGTGAGCAGAACAACAAGCAGATCCATGGTGGTTTGCACCCTGCACTTCAGTTTCTTATGCATTTATTTAGATACATTACATAGAGTGCTAATGTTAGCCTTAGAAAAGATAATGTAACATAACACGGTAAAAATTGAGTCACAAGCACAGAGGACACTTTGGAGTTGCTGAAGAGTTTATCTGATGACTGTAGGCAGAGGCAGGCTAATACTACCCATTGACCCCCAGTGTTTGAGCTAAGCTAAAGCTTTGCCCGTACCCCCTTTTTACAGCATGCACAGCATGATCAAGCAGATAGACATTATGGTGTCTATCTGCTTGTCATTAACTCGGGAGAGAGGCAAGACATGGAAACAAAAAAACAACTTGGCTTATCCCTTTAAATCAAAGCAACACATTACCAGCTTTGTGTGGTCACATGAATTAACATTGTTAACAGTGTAGTTTTTACTAACCGTATTAACTTGTGGAATTTTAAGATATGCTCAGACGAATTTTGCTTCAAGGGTTTTGTTTTGTTTGTCATAAAGGTTCTTACTTGAAAATCCAAGGGACTTCCCTCCAATGCTTTAAAAAGTAACATTACCTCTGCTCACATTTTGGACATGTGTAGAGATCACTAAAGTAAATGCCTCGTAGTTCTACCTGTTATGTTTCAGTGACCAAAGCCACTACTGCTCGAACACCAGAATTGTTTTCTTTAAGTGACTTCACAACCTTAATACTCATGAGACTTTTGAACTGATATTTTAACATTTACTGAAGGGCTGCTCTGAATGAATCCCAAACGTCTGCTTTTATCCAACTTAAATATATGCAGAGTCCAGAATCAGCAGAAATCCTGAACTGTTTATTCCCTCAGTGGAATTTGAGACAAGCTGTTCCAGGGATCTTCCGAAGAAGGGGGGAACAATGTTTGCAGACTCGGTGCCTCGGTGTAATGTGGAGAAAAGATGAAGGTCACATGTGGGACGCAATAACAAAGCTCTGATCATGACATGAAATGTGCTGAACTGTTCTTTTCTGGTGGTTTTATCAAGTGTCAGTGGTCATAAGACTGTCTGAGGGAAGAGTAGATGTATAAATGTCCCTCTGGTAGCTCCAATAGAACATCTGAATCTAGACGTCAACATGAATAATTTTAATATAAGTTTCCCCATAAGCTAAACATGATTATCATTTTTTGGAGTATAAGAAGTGAGTTGCTCTGCATAGTCAAAATTGTGAATGAGGTATACGTGGATTTCCCTGAATGTCCAGCTGAATTTGAAGTTGACAAACCACACCTTGCCATGAATACCGGCAGCTAACTGTAACCAGGGAGTCCACCTTTTCTGTACTGGAGACGCTGATGTGTGGATTTTAAATTGTAACCAGACTGTCAGTGGGAAGATCCAAAGAAAAATATAGTATGTTTATTTGGACTTAGTCTGTCTTGTAATAAAACTATCAAGAGTAGGAGAGTACAGCCAAACAAGCTGGATCATAGTAGGTGATAATGGGAACAGATCCAAATTTGTAACTGAAGATAGTAGGGAAGAAAAAAATGGTTACAAGAGCTTTCCTATTCATGAATGTCTAGACTGTTCATCACTGAGTTTTGCCCATTTTGTTATTTCTAAAGAGGCGGCTTGATCTATATCCAAAATGCAGCAATGACGTAGTTTCTCCAAAAATGTTATAGCTGATTAGTTCTGATGTCAGGTCAGAGGTCACCGATGCAAATGAATGGACCAACAGCAAATCTCCTAATTATCTTACATTCCATAGACTCTTTACGCAATTCTCCTGGACTGAGGTTTCCAATCCCTTTACGAAGCCCACATCCCCCATAGCCTACTTAGCTTGGCCTATTAGCTTAGCACATAGCTTCATACCAGCTTGGTCTCTCATTTGTAGTTAGAATCCCTGTATTGTAGATTTCAGTGTCTGTCTATTTGCTTGAGCTTCCTGCAGATGCATTGCTGTTGAAAAGAAGCTGAATGACGTACACATGTATGTGCAGTGTTATTGGTGATATGAAGTAATACAGTTGTTTGTATCATCATATGGTATTGATCAGTGTATGATTATGGAAACTAATTGTCACTTGCATTTGGACATAAAGGGGCTGAAAGATTACAAAAGCTCAGTATTTGTCCATTCATGACCCATGGATCTTAAATTGCACTGTTGTGTATGAATAAAACTCATTATGCTGCCTTAAAGAGATATCTCTCTGTGAGCAAGTAGCCATCTTGTGACTTAAAGTTTCCTTTTTGTTTTGCTTTGTCTTCCCAACAAGTCTTCACAGCAAGTCTTCTCCCAAAATCGAGTACTTCTATTTGCAAGACAAAAAGCCTGCATTGTACCACCACCAATGTGACCATGAGCAGGTTTTTCGTTTGTTTTTTACCGCCTTGCATCATTAGTTTTTCCATCTTTGCTTTTAATTCCTGATTGTGCCTTTAACGCTTACATAGTAAGCAACTTAAAAGAAAAGGATCAAAGTTATAACTTTGAAGTTTTACAAAAGGCCTCATGAGAGCACTGATACCCCTTTTCCATTAAGCTAGACACGGGGCTGGTTCGGAGCCGGTACTAGAGCTGCTGCTGAGTTGGTGCTAGCTTGCGCACATCTTCAGACCCTAAGGAGCCAAGTCGAAGCTACGCAATTGCGTCACCATTTAATGTCAGTATGGCCCTGCATATGTGTCTACTTACCCAGCAGTGCTCGCACTGGAGCACCAAAACATTGAAAATGGAGGAGCTTGTTGCTGCAGCTGCTGTTGTTGTGTTTGCAAGCTTTCATTGCATTACAGGGACAGAAAATTCAACTTCTGCTGACAGTTGTTTGCATTTCATTTGCAAACAGTGGTGATAGCTCACAGGAGACAGATTATTATGTGAGACAATGTGATTTTTAACCATGAATGCAAGGTGTTAGCCGTTGTAAACTCTACTAACAGCAACCGATTACCAAGCTTTAAGTTTACTTGCATAACATCAGATTAAATTGTTGCTAACTGTAAAACCAAGAGAGTAATCATTTTTGGGCACGATAACTCCACCTCTCTCTCCCTGACCTGATCAACTTTCGTTTTGGCACCAGTCTGGCCCAGCACAAAGTTGGTGCTCACTCTGGTACCAGTCCTAAGAGCCCGGGCCTGGTGCTTAGGCACTCTGATCCAACACCAGCTCCAGCTTGGTGTAAAAGGGGTTTAACAGAAGCAACAAACTGCTCTGGACCCAGCCATGTTTGACACTCACTGTAGCTTTTTTCCTTTTCCAATGAAATGAAGTACTTATTCAGGTATAGCAGCAAACAGACTTTACTTTTTGTCTTTGTACGTCTCTGTTTACCAGTGTGTCACTCCTTGTACACCATTGTAAGTATAAGTGTACATTATGTATGTATATAGATATATTATTCAAAGTTAATCATCAAAGGGAACGTGTTTGTAAATTTAACTGTTATACTCTGTCCCAATGTACTGTAGGATTTTGTTTATGGTTTGTATGTCATGAAATATTTTTATTGTGACCCTAATTAACAAAGAAACCATTGAAGTTATTTTGTGTTTTTGACCCAGAACTAGTATCTATGTTTGCAGTGTTCCGCTCAAAGTGTAGCTTTACACCATGCTGAAGAAAAGGTTTCATGCCCTATTTGACGATAATTACTTTAGTCAGTGCAATTACAAACTAGAGAAATACACTATTGTGTCAGTCTAATTAAAACTAAACAATAAAGCTCAAGAGGAAATATCAGTCAAGTGAAATTTCAGCCAGATTGGAAATTGATTGATTGATTTATTATTTATGATTCTTAAATCTGATCCGAACTATATTTACTCTTAATGCTGTCTATACATCATAGTTCATGCTGGCTTTGACTCGGAAGTTTACAAATATAAATGTGTGGCAAAGCAGAGGTTGAGTTGTTGTTTGCCTTTGCTTAAAGGGGGTTAAAGCAGTGACAAGGATATATTCCAGTTAAATTCCTAAATTGGCCATAGTTTAGCTTGACTTGAGTGTGCATGTAAATGCACTTGCTGAGGGATGTTCATAATGTGTGGAAATGCAACAGCATCTACTTAGTGCAACAAAGTGAAGTTACCCTCAGAGGTTTGAGCTTGTTCACATGGTTTAAAGTTACTCTTGAAGTTTGTGTGTTGCTAACACCTTTGTTTTGCAGTTTTTTCTGAAAGTCTAACAAACAAATAAAACAAGTGTTAGGACAATATTTTACAAGGTGAAATATTTTCTCAAGAGCATGACTTTTAATCTCACTATAGAAAGACTCAACACAGGCTCTAAAAACAATAAAATTACAAAATCAAGAACATTTACATGGCACTGTTGGTTTAAAGACATATATCATTTTCATTGTTGACAATTGGTTTTTAAGATTTTAAAGTGATCCACAAAATACAAACTCACTGAAGTTGGGACAATGTTTAAAGTTTAAATAAAAACAATAAAAACATTTGCAAGTCATTTTCAGAGAATATCTAATTGGATAAAGAACAACATAGTTCAAATTAAAACATGATTAACAGTTTTGCAAATCTTCACTCATCTTGTATTTGATGCCTGCAACACATTCCAAAAACTTGGAAAGGGTCATGTTTACCACTGTATTGCATTGCCCTTCATTTTCTAAACATTCACTAAGCATTACGAACTGAGGACACTGCTTGTTGAAGCTTCTCGGTGGAATTCTCAGCATGTGCAGGATGTGACTTTATATTGTCTCTCTAAAATAAGCAGGGACATCCCTGATAGGACGTTGCTTGGATAACAGCGAATGTTCCAAATCCGATATGTACATTTCAGCATCAATAGAGCTTTCACAGATGTTCAAATTACCCATGGGCACCAATTCCCTCATATCATCCCGGATGCTGATAACAATATGGATGGTCCTTTTCTTCTTTAGCCTAGAGGACACCATGATTCCCAAAAATAATTTGAAATATGGACTCATCAGACCAGATAAGTCTTATGAGTTCATGTCACTTTTCATACTGTAATGAACTTTACAGAATTTTTTTTATCATGCAGTGCTGCCCCAGAGATTGAAGGTCACAGGCATTCAGTGTTTGTTTTCAGCCTTTGTCCACATGTGCAGGGTTCTCTGGAATCTCTTATGCCACGGCCACACCGGACGCGAATTGGCGAATTTAAACGCGCGTAGTGCCTGTGACGTGCCGTGCGTAACACCCGAGGCTGGACGCTGGACCATTTTGACAAGCTGAGGGGCGACGCGCGTCACTGCGCAGGTGGAGTAGAGAGCCGGAGCTTGTCGGACTCAGTGATGACCCGTGCAGGCACATCCAGCTGGAAACGAATATTTACAGAACTTACTCAAAACCTGTCTCCTCAGCGACTTTCGCCCAAGCCTGTTCCTTTTTGTTCCGGTCTCTGTAGAGTACACACATCAGATCCTATAGCTACGGATGATGGCAAGCATTGCAGATCAACCTCTCCTCCATCTTTCAGCGGGATTTGAGCCGGAGCAGGTGGCCAGAGCAACACACGTCATCAATTCAATGACGTCGGGGGGGAATGTCATCACTGATTGGTTGCCGCAGCACAGCGTCACGCGAATTTTCAATATTTTCAACTCAAGCGTAGAGGCGTCTGACACCCCAAATGCGCCGGACGCTCCATACGCGCTGCACCAAATGCGTCCAACGTGCCGCCCGGGTCGAATCTGCGTCCAAACACGTCTTTGCATTGACTTTGTATGTAATCTCAACGCACGTCTTTGCGAATTTGCGTCCGTTGTGGCCGTAGCATTATGCTTCTTATGGTGAATGGGCTGTGGACATTGAAATCCCTAAATTTCTTACAGCTGTATATTTAGAAATGTTCTTAAATTGTTATTCACAAAGTGGTAAACATTGCCTCATCCTTGCTTGTGAACCGATGAGCCTTGACTCTCACATGTTTTCAGTTAACCTGTTCACCTGTGGAATGTTCTAAACAGGTGTTTCTCGAGCATTCCTTAACTTTCCCCTGTCCCATTTTTTTGTGGCATGTTGCAGGAGTAAAACCCAAAATGAGTGAATATTTGGAAGAAAAACAGTGAGGTTAATGACTATGACATGAGGTATCTTGTCTGTGAGTGTAGTCAGTGGTATATGGGTCAATGAGGATCTGCAAGTCATTGCATCCTGTTTTGTTTATGCTTTACACAATGTCCAAACTTCAGTGGAATTCGGGTTTGTTATGAAAATGTTGTCCTCAATTAAAAAAAATAATCCCAAAGTGTAAACACAGACTTGCTCAAAGACTGTCCACTAGTGTTAAAGTAGTAATTTAATGCTTTAAAGTGTTTTGGAAAACATCTGCAAATGCTCAGAGTTTAAAAATTATAAATGTAATTATTTGTGACAGAAACATTTGTGAGAACCTTTCTGGAACAACATAAATGGATGGAATGTGTCAAAGTGTTGATATCCAAACCACAATAAACCAAAGTGAAACATCTGCAGTTTTGTGTTGATTCATTTTTCTGTAATGTTTTGTTTTTTGAATGGATAAGAGATTTGAGAAGATTCTCACTTGTGCTGCCCTTATCTCCCTGTGCTTTGATTTCTGACGTCTACAAGCTCGAACACGGTCAAGGACAGACAGATTGATGCTGTTTGTCTTACAGAGAGGAAGATAATGACAGGATATCAGTCTACAGATTTGACAAATAGTACACTTTATACAGTTTTAAACAATAAGGTCGGTTTCTACAGCTTTCACATTGTTTATAGAATGAAGTAGAACAATATACTCACCCAGAAGGCTTTCCTGATCCAAACAGTGCTTCGGGAGATATTTAGATCCAAAATCAAGCGGCGGACATCCATATAATGGTAGCACACGTGGCATGTCTAGCGCCGCTCCTAAAACTGCATTAATTGTCCAAAAACTCATTAGTTTCACCAATATTTCATCATGGTCCGCTCGGGCTACTCCTCCAAGACAGTCCGTGTCGCTCCAGGCATGTCTTTGTGAGTGTGCTGACCTCTGAACTGAAGAAGAAGAATGTATGCCTCCACGCATGCGCAGTACTCTCTGGAGAGCTGTTCTTCTCTTTGCCTCCGCGTCCTCCTTTCTATGAGCTCCTCATCTGTAAACTCTGGCTCGAAACTCTAAGGACACCCATCTTCAAAGTTCTCCTCCACAACATCTTCATCCGATAGATATTCGTCCATTTTGCACAAAACTGGAAGAAGAAAGTCGATTTGTATTGCCGGCGGTCTTCCCCTGAAACAATGAGCCGTAGCCTACTGGCAAACCTTCGGAGGCAAACCTTCTTCTTCTTCTTCAGTTCAGAGGTCAGCACAGTCACAAAGACATGTCTGGAGTGACACAAACTGTAATGGAGGAGTAGCGTGAGCAGACCATGATGAAACTAATGAGTTTTTGGATGATTAAAGCAGTTTTAGGAGCAGCGCTATACATGCCCCGTGTGCTACCATTATAGATTTTGGATCTAAATATCTCCTGAAGCACTGTTTGGATCAGGAAAGACTTCTGGGTGAGTATATTATTCTACTTCATTCTATAAACAATGTGGAAGCTGTAGAAGCAGTTTAGCCATGTGTTTAGGCAAGAAAAAAATCACCTTGGATTAAAGAGGATGTCCAAATGACAAGTTAATGAAATGATTAATAAACACTAACCTCACAGTCACGCACAGCAGATTTTATTAAATTATTCAAAAGAGCTGAATGTTTTTTCTCATGATTGAATTTCTTAAATTCACTAGTTGGACAACTATTGTTTTGGCAGCTATTTTAAATAGTTTTGTCTTTAGACAAGGATGGGTACTTAACTCAGTCGTATTGTTTTTCATTTTCAACATTTTAGGTTTAGTAATTGAAAAGTCCACAACATTTTGAAAATGAAAATGTCCTAACCTTTTTTTCATTAAGCATGAAAAAGTAAATATGACTTAGTAAAAATTACTTTATGTTACCTCTATTCAGCCATGATTAGTCAAATCAACAGATATACGGTACAGGCCAAAAGTCAGGACACACCTTCTCATTCGATGTGTTTTCTTAATTTTCATCATATTGTAGATTCTCACTGAAGATATCAAAACTATGAATGAACATGTGTGGACTTACGTACTTAACAAAAAAGTGGGAAATAAATGAAATGTCTCATTTTCTAGTTACTTCAAAGTATCCACCCTTTGCTCTGATTACTGCTTTGCAGACTTTTGGCATTCTCTTTATGAGCTTCAACAGGTAGTCACCTGAAATGATTTTCACTTCTCAGGTGTGCCTTTCCAGGGTTGATTAATGGAATTTCTTGCCTTATTAATGGGGTTGGGACCATCATTTGTATTGTTCAGAAGTCAGGCTGATGCACAGCTGACAGCCCTATTAGACACTTTTAAAATGAATATGGCAAGATCCAATCAGCTAAGTTAAGAGAAACAAGTGGCCATCATTACTTCAGTGAGAATCTACAATGTAATTAGTGATAAAAATAAAGAAAACACGTTGAATGAGAAGGTGTGTCCAAACTTTTGGCCTGTACTGTATCAATAGTAATAAAAATGCACAATTAATACTCAATTTCAACTTATTTGGTAGAGATGACAACAATTTTCAGAAATGCTTTATTTGTGGTAAAGTACTTCTGAAGCAGGAAAGGGTATCTTTAAAGAGGACATATGCTTGTTTCTCCTTTTCACTATGCCAGACTAGGATGCCTGTAAAGCATTTCTGCCCTCAGTACGAGTCATTTAGTTCCTTCATTGCGTTCTCAAAGTCCTAATTTTAGGCCACTATGAAGCCCACGTTGAAACACTCGGTCTCAAGGCTGACCTAAAGTTACCTCGCAACGTCACAGCCCTTTGTGCTCTGATTGGTCAGTTCTATCGGGGGTAGAGCCAGCCTGTCCTTCTTCTTCTACTGTATTTTCCGGCAGGCTCAAAGCAGCGACCGCATATTGAGTCCTCCTACAGGCCAGAGCTGGTAATGAGGGAGTGTGAGCTAGGGAGCTTTACACGGCTGCTGGTGGATGTGTTCCTCGGTGAGGGTTTGGGGCTGATGGACATCACAGAGGAGGAAGTGTTTTATCAGATTACTCCAAAAAAAAGAAAGATACCTTGTGTCGTCATGACGTTAGAAATCTCGCGGTCATCTCGCAATGACCTATTTTCAGAGGCATCAAATCTCGTTCTAGGATATCAAAAAAATACAATATCTCATTTTTTGAAAATTAAGGGGGTGTAAGGTCTTGTTTTCAAATTTATTATATTATATGTAAGTATTAAATCATGCATCAGCATGATATGTCTCCTTTAATCTTACTAGTTTAGCAAATTTTTAAACCTTGTTTTGTTGATCAGATATGTATAATCATGTCACCAGCCTGCAACAATCTGTTTTCTTTTTTTTTACTTGAAATGCCCCAAATTCAGCTTTTTTGTTTCTAGTTTTTTCATATCCTCTGCAAGTCCTCTCTGACATTTTAGTGACATTTGATTGTGCACTAAATTGTGGTGTAAATATTATGTCTTGTTAAAATATTGGTAATAGTTAATACTGTATATATAGTTGACTGATATATAGTATATATCAGTCAGTCTTATTTCCATATAATTTTTACTTCTTTTCCTTCATAAGGAAGTTGAATATTGATGAAAGGCTCATGCTCTCTTCATTTATTTTCACTTAGTTGTATTTATGCTATTTTTCTATTTTTATTCTAATTACTTATCGTTTCATTTGTAAATCTTTTTCTGATATTTCTCTTGTGTCCTGCTGCTGCTGTAAAACTGGAATTTCTCCCCGTGGGACTAATAAAGGTTTACCTTCTCTTATCACTATCAATACTTATTCAATAGGTGATAGGATTAGTTTGCACATGGTCTTAAAAAACAAAAAAAAGAATATTTACTTTTACTCAGCTGACCCAAACACATCACAATGGTACCTTATGTCACCACATTCAGTTAGCTAATTATCTTTTGTCCTGATTATTTCCAGGTAGATTTTGGGAGTGAATTAAGTATTAAAACTAGCAGATATAACACAGTAGTGTGTGTGACCAAAGGTCATTCAGGCAGCAGCAATCAAAGATACTGTAGCTTCTCTGTCTTATTTTTCTTTTCTTAAAAAATGTTGTTCCTCTTTGGCTTCAGTTACATCACTCATATTCCCTCAGAATTTGTGTAATCAAAGGTGTTTTCATAGTTTATGTTGTCTTATGTTTTAATGGAAAAATAGGTTGTTGATAGACAATTGCTCATATCTATCTTTGATAAATGAACAGAGTTTGAAGTGTTTCAGTGGCGGTGAGAACAGATTGTGGAAAAATAAAACACTGTAAGACTGTAATAAAGTTTTGGCTAAAAAAGAAAAAATCTTTAGAGCCATACCTGCAAGGAAAAAACTACCACAGTCAATATTAACACTTCTAAATTGTCTGTACCGGTCCACACCATAGATTGTTCATTCGTGTCTTTGCAGATAACTGGTACATTAACACTGATGAAGAGCAATTATTTGCTCTTTTTGGAGTTAAAATTTAACTGGGTCATGAGGCAGCTGGAGCCAATCCCAGCCTACACTGGGCAAGAGAGGGACAGCCATTCACTCTGACATTCATACCTAAGCTTAATTTGGAGTCACAAATCAAGCAAGTGAGTATGTTTCTGGTCTGTGGGAGGAAGCAGGAGTGAGACAACCCACAAACTGGAAGAACATGCTAAACCCACATGGAAAGGCCCTGACTAATCCAAAGATCAAACCAGTAACCTTCTGCATGGTGTGAATACTTTAGTAATTAATTATTTAATATCTACAGGAAATGTAGATGAAATAAAGATACTGGTTCTGTTTCAAGTTATAATCTTACTTATCCAGAAGTAAGAAATAAATGAGCTTCAGTATGAGTTTGTCAGGTTGTTCATCTACACAATATGCAGAGACGTGTTCATCAAAATAAAATGCATTTCGGTACATCCTATGAAGTTTACCTCCTCCAAGGAGGTTATGTTTTCAGGAGAGTATCATTATGAATCTGATTGCTAATGGTATGTTTTCATGGTCAAGGAATCTAAATATTTAGATGAAATAAAGGTAGGACCAATATTTATGGTCAAAATCACAGTATGGTTGAGGACTGTGGCGCTGGCGGAGGTCTGCGCTCTCCGAGTGCTTTTCTAGTTTGATATTGTAGACTGTCCTAAACAAAAGGAGGTCATGGATGTTCCTGTTCATGCAAGCACGTCAATCTGGTCCTCAGGGTCATAATTACACTGATAAACTGTCACCAAATCCAGAGGTCGTACACAGACTGCACACTTCCTGCTTCATCTCTGCAGCATCTGTTAGTACATGAGTGAGGCAGGATGATTGTCTCGACAAGTGTCAATTTAAGGACTTAAAGACTTCAGAGTGACTGGTTCAGAGTTCAAGAAGCTGCAGTGAAAATTTTGTTGACTAATTGTTTTTGTTACGGTTTTTCTCAACAACCTTTTTCCCCTGACGAAAACTAGACTATGAGTAAAAAAATACAGTTGCACTAAATTAAATGACATTTCTTCAACAAGTATAAACTAGAAAAAAATGTTTGACAGAAACTAAACCCAATCAGACCTAATTTCACCATGTAGAAGGTAGGAACAAGTTAGGAATGTATCCAATCACAGCTACTTTGGTCATGTGGAAAGGTTGGATGAGTTAAGGAGGACATCCAATCACAATGACCTTAGCGTCATGACTGTGGGATAGGTTGTGGAGTGATCCAATCAGAGCCGCTCTCTTTATTTATTGTTGTATTCATGTAGAGCAGATTTAATGAAGTTAATTCTGGTATTGTAGCTGAGATGCTCTGGTGATTGCCATTCACACAAAGTTAAATTTGTTTCTTTTAATTTATACATTCAAACTTTACTAGCATTCAACAAAGGGTAATTACATGTTTCATTTTACTTCATATTTTAGTCGTCTAAATTTACAGTAGATTTCATCGACTAATGTGAAATCTTATCAACTAAAACTAGACTAAAATTTAAAAAAATTAGATGACTAAATTACGACTAAAACTAAAATACATTTTATGCAAAGGACTAAAACTATAACTAAAATAAAAAGCTCTGTCAAAATAAACTCTGAGTAACACCTGCAGAGATTTGCTGACAACTGATTTCGGACTTTATTGTAACTTCAACTCTTTCAAATTCAGATTAAATGCCAGATGTTTGAATCCATCCAGAGTTTACTCTTCCCAGATTGCTGTGTACAGAGCTTTTGTGTTGCACTCTTTCCATACAAAACACTGACCTGATGGTGTGATTTTTACCTTCACCAAGGAGGTTAAGTTTTTGCCCACGTTCATTTATTTATCCGTTTGTTTATATGTTTATATGCTAGATTGTGGAAAAACTACTGGTTGGATTTACATCAAAGTTTTACCAGATGTGTGATTTGGTCTAGGGGAGAAGCCATTAAAATTTGGTGGTGATACAGATATAAGTCTGGATGCAAAAACATCCCAAAATTTCAAAAGATCTAATAAGCTAACATTGGGCTACGGTTCGGTATTTCCAGCAACCCCACGATACAATACGAATCCGGATACACATAAGTTGTTGACACTGACTACTCTTTTAATGGAATTCCTGACAAATTTTGTTCATTATTACAAGAAGAAAAAGAAAAAGGATTCATTTTAAATGATTCGACAACTTAAGAAACTGAAATTCAAATATGGTAGACTTAAGTTTAAATTTGGAACATGTGCTTCTTCATGTAGTTTGGCGTCTACTTTGAGCTGTGCCATTGTTTATCATTCAAATTGTATTGACAACTGTCAAAATAATGAGGTTGTATCGATTCTGTAGGATCTGTATCAATACATGTATCCCCAAGGAGTGCATGACGATATTTTGCCGTATCTATATTTAGCATAGGCCTACACTGGACTGAATTTAAAAAAAAAGATGTCTCTGCCTTTTCTGAACAGATGCGCTTCCACTTTTACAGAATAAAATAGGGTTATTGTTCCTTTAATCAAGGTAGAGTTCTTCTGGATCCAGTCCAGATTGACTTCAAATACACAAAAAAAACACTGTACTGTATAAAGGGAAAAATCTCACTGATGAGATTTCAATAAGTCATATAAAATCAAATTATTAAGTGATGTTCTCAAAACTTCTTTTGTTTATACAGGATAACAACCTTCATGTATGTGCTTAGTCAAGTCTGCATCCTGGCTCTGTTCTGTATCTGGCGATCCAAAAGTGTATCTTTTACAGCTCCCTGAGTGCTTTCTACAGTTTTTTTTTAAATCACTCTTGAAATTTAGGTTGTAAACTGTGATGATGCACAGACCCTAAATAGTCCAGTCCTGTACAAGTGAGGTATGTGTATATTCACTGCTTCTGTCAAGAGGTCTGGGCCACTTTATGTTTGTCTTCCACATGAATTAAACCAGTTCTAACATCAGCAGCTAAATGTTTTTATAGGAAATGATGCTCTCCCTCTCTCTCTCTGTCTGCATGTGTATGTGTGCTTGTGCGTATGCATGTGTTTTGTTCCACAGCTCTTGAATGTTAGCCTCCAGTTGACTGATATATGTCTCCACACTTCCTGTTGCTCCCTGAATGGGCCAATCAGAGCAAGTTCGGCCACACAGGAAGTTCCTGTGTTCTGCTGCTGAGTGAGGGGGATGCCACATCTTTGTCATAATGTCAATAAAGACACTTTCCATGGTTCCCAGCCTATTTGACTGTTGACATACTGTCTGATAGATAATATGTCTCCTCGGTCCACATATTCCACCTCAAGCAGGGCGGAAAAGTAAAAGTCAGAATAAAGGGCAGAATCAGGATTACAGCTGCCGGATTAAGTTATGGAACATGGAAAATATGGACTAGACTCATTAGAAGTTTACATTCCAAGATGGCTTTTCTGAAAAAGTGGGACAGTTGTGCTCAGTGACAGGCTCAGTTGTTGAATGGAAGGACGGCTGTTTAGTTATAGCCACTTAGTCTACATGTGAAGCAGTGTGTGAGCATACGAGGGGAAAGTTCAAGCAGAAGGGTGTCTTCTGTGAATACACAGCACATCTTCAAGCATTTTTAACGTGCCAAAATGTTTTTTCACCCAAATGTAAACCTCTGGTGCCTGAACACTGAAATATGTGGGGCAAGTTGGCAGAAAGGTTAAGGTGAACCTTTTGTTTGGAAAAGGGACCGTCAGCTAATTTACTGTAAGGGAGGGTCACTTTCCAGTAACATGCTCAGTGCAACAATAAAACCAGTGCATTTCAGGGAAAAGGGACTTTGAGAGATGGAAATAGAGCTACAGCAACAGATAAGAGTGAAAAAGTGGAGATGAAGATGGAGAGACAGGAAAAGAGAAGGTGGAATCATTTTATCTCCTTACTTCCAAGCATCCAGGTTGCTGAGAAACCTTTGCACAGAGTATGCCTGTCACTGGATCTACAGCAGATAAGCTTTTAAACAAAACAATGGTTGCACAAACATCTACAAAGTATGAATATATTAATGAAGAGATAACAAGATGAGGAAGACTATATGCTGCACATTTCATGTTCAGCGAGTACAAGCCTGAATATATAACTAGAAAGCAATCAGAGAGCGCAAAACTCCACCAAGGTAGCTCACATATTGCTTTTACATCTATAACCACAGTTCCATGATATAGTTACCATCAAAATATGATTCTTTGATCCTAAAAACCCACAGCTAGCACTCAAGTTGACTGTCATTATTACGTTCACTAGATGGTTATGTTTTTGTTGCTGGGGTCAGTCTATTTGTCTGTTTGTCTGTTTAAAATGATGCAAAAACTCCTGGATGGATTTACATGAAAAATTTTACCAGAGGTGTGGTTTGGTCCAAGGAAGAAGCCATTACATTTTGGTGCTGATCCGATCCAGATTGAGTTCACAAAAAACATCTAAGTGTATAAGGGCAAATCCCATTCATTTACAGCACTGTTGTTTATGTACAAACTGACACCTAGTTTTTCAAGCCTATGTCCCTACATTTCCCACCTTCCCTCACAATGCCAAGGGAGGAGTTCTCCACGCCGCTCCGTCTGCGGACGTACTCTCCAGCATTGCCCCACCCACAGCACCATCACATTGGTTACACGCTCTGGTCACACGCAGAAGCACACTAAACAGCTAATGAGCACTGAAAGCTGTGCCTGCAGTCTTGCTCATAGACCTAGCAGAGAGGAGGAAGAGACTGCCCCTGGTGCTGTTCCTGGAGCCTCGCTTTCAAAGATAAATTAAGGCAGCAGACTCTCAGGAAATTGTAATAAACATCCCAGTCCTCTACAGATCGCAACTACAAACAATATTAATGTGAGCCCATCAACGTTATAGAAACAATTGTGGCAGCTCTGCTCTGCTTGCTCGCAGTCCCTCCAGACATGCCTGTTAATCACTTGAAACAGGGTTGCTGATAACGTCAATACAGAAATAGTCTGTCATAGCAGAAGTCTGTGTGAGTGTAAAGACCTAACCCCAAATTCAATATAGAGCGAATGTGCCACGCGTCATGGCAAATATGATTTCACATTTGTGTTGCAGTGCAGCAATGACTTAAATTCAGAAAATTCCAACAAAGCGACATCAAAGGTGCAGTGTGTAGAAACTGACATTTTAGCGACATCTAGTGTTCAGATTTTCAGAGAACGAGCCCAAACGTTAGTAACACATTACATCACAAAGCAACAAGAGCCATACAACAGATACAAGGTGAGGGTTTTTCATTCATATTTGTAACTATTATTTTGATAGATTATATGTCAGTTAAGATGAGGATTGTAGGTTTTGTAAACTTTTGTAGACTCATTCAAAAACCGCCTTTTGCTCTTTTTGTTCCCAAAACCCACCAATAGACAACACGGCGGATCATTATGTCAGCCTCCATAAGAGAGACCCGCGGTACATAAATATAAAAATCTTTTTCTAACTTGATAAAAAGAAAACAAAAGTCTTATGGAGATGATTGTACACCTATCTCAATGCACTTCACATACAAATAGAAACATTATATCCTATATGTATCGTTTCTGTTTGGTGAAATGCTGCCAACTTCTACACACTATACCTTCAAACATTACATTGCAACACTATTTCCATTTAATTCATAAATCCATACAGGAATAATTTACTTAGTCTTAACTGCAGAAAAAAATAGTATTTTCTGACCATGTAACAAGTCTGAAGTTAACATCAAAATTAAGAAATCATTTTGATTTACAGCCCTTGTCAAAACACAAGTTCTGAGAAAAATGACAGAAAAACAAACTCCCTACGCCATGAAATGATAATGAGTGCGCAATGTCCTGACAATGAAAAAAAGATGCAGAAGCACATCAAGTTGGACCACTATTATGAACATAGTTGCACTTTTATCTGCACCAGAATGCAGTGACAGTAAGATCAAGACAGAACAATAAGTAGGAGGTGACGGGAGGGAGGACCACAGAGGAAGTGGGAGTCAGACTGTCTGATCCACAGTTTGGAGGGAGAAGAGGAGATGATCAGCCAAACTCTGTGCTGCTTACTTTAAACAGTTTATGTTGAACATCCTCAAAAAACATACACACACAAGTGGACATCCTCACTCACATGCACATAAAAGCAAACACAGATATACATTTATAAATGACTGAGCTTCATTGAAGAAACACACTTTAAGAACATTGTGTAGTAACAGAAGGGGAGTTTGGTCAAATGTAACTGGAACTTAAAACTCTTAGTGGCACCTTTTAAAGTTTTTTACTCTTCAATTCACTCATTTGATCCCTCTCGTGGAGAGAAATAACACTGCAGCCTCCACATGCTAGAGTACTTGTTTATTTTATTATCTGTGGGTGGGGTGGGGGCTGTTATGGGACATGTGTTAGAGGGGGTTCAAGATTAAACAAACAGAAAGAAGCCTTCAAAGTGGACCAGGACTAAGGTTCAGACAAAACGACATGTGTATGCTATTTTACCTCACAGGGCTCTTATCTGTCATTATGATATTTGATTACCAATTTATTATAGTTAATTATGGTGTTTTTCTTCGATTGTGCCACATTCCCACTTTTTCTTTAAGCAGCTGCCATTTAAATAGGCTTAGTGAGCCACTGACCCCTTTTCTTCATTCAATGTGCTGTTCAGTCATTGATATTTTGTTTGTATTTCATTAATGTTGCTAAATGAATATAAAATGGCTTATTATAATAAATGTTGCACCTATATGTACCGCAGTCATTTCAGTCATAGACCCACCAGACTTCTGCAACCATTCCTAGCAAAATCATTTCACATGATTGATTTTTATTATAACTGACAGCGTTAGTTTAAGACTTATGTATCTTTATGGTTTAATCATGGATACATCTTTGTTTCATATAATAAAATCAATAAATATAGTGCAAATCCATAACAAATGCTTCTCAAGGCACTTTTTAATAGGACTGTCAAGCTTTGAAACCTACAAAACAAACAAGGAAAAGGACCTAAGAAAAGGCTTTAAAATAAACTTAAATAGATCAAAAATCCAAAAACAAATCCTTTACAAAAATGTTCAAATGTCTCAATGTATCAAATTAATCAAGCTTGGAAAATTCACCAAAGGTAATAGTTACAAAAAGGTTGAACCAGAAACGTTAACTACCTACAAAACAGGAGGAGAACACTAGAGAAAATTCAGAGATGCTGAAGATGTCCACGGAGAGTGAGTGTGGCAGTTGTCCCTGCCACTGGTAAAACACCACACCAACACATCACACCATCACTAACTTCACAGACCACATGTTAGCCAGGTAGCATGCTACTGCTAGTTTGGTGGGTGCACACACTAAACTGCATTTAAAATCCTCGTAACTTGCCTGTGCTATTTGTTCCACATAAAGTTTCACAGACACATATACACACACACAATGTGGTGATTTTGATATTGAAGTTTGCTTATCAAGAATTTGTCTTTTTCTTTCCTTACCACAGTGCTTCCTGGTGCTGGGCAGTGTTAAAGGACCCGAGTATGGTTTCAGGCTGCGTTTTATAGTGCCTGAGTACAAGTAGGGAGCATGCTCAGTCAATGGGTGCATCCCAATGTGCCAAAATGCAGTCTCCTCTCTCCTCCGTGACACCGGAAGTACTTTCTGAGCAGCCACATGGAAGGACGTTCCAAAGCGCCAAATGCGCTCGGAGGAGAGAGGTGACTGATCAGGGGTGCTTATAGCAGAGTAAACACATTATTTATGAAGTGGCCGCAATATAACAATTAAAAACTCATATCATTCTGGGCCTGGGAAAACGTGACAGTTTTCTTTTTCATTCATGTACATATTCATGTTAAACTGATGTAAAAGAGAATATGAATTTACCGCGGTTGAGCGCCCTCGAGTTTACATTATTTTCCTTAATTCAGTTTCTCCCGTGCGCTCGAGACCGGCATATTCATCTGTGACGCCGTCATCACTAAAAGACGTCGCTTCATGTGACGCTCCAGAGGAGAGGACGTCTCATTTTTCTTTAAATGAATCTCCTCGTCTCCTCTCTTCATTTCCTCGCGTCTTTGGCATGTATCTCTGGTGGGCGGGACTAAGACGCAAGTGAACGACGCAAGTGGAGGAAGCGAGGATGAAACTTTGGTGCTTTGAGATACAGCCCCAGTCAGTCAGAGAAGGGCTGTGATGCTGAGCAGACCTGTTCATAATTTTGTAGATATGTTTTTCTGTTGCATAGTTTTCTGCATTTGCTCTTGTATACCTGACCTGTATTTGAAGAGCAATAAAATTCTTTATTTTTTTCATCCAAAGGATTTTATTTTTGAAACCAGGTTCCAGAGTGGAAAGATTTTGAAATGCCATATACGCAGCTCCGTGATGGCTTTCCGCAAGTTTTCAGATACGCTTACGTCATAGTTTCATATCTTCATTGACACACACGCGCCACACGCGGCAACGACAATAATGGTGGCGTACGTGAAGCATATGTGCTGATGAAGCTAGTGACCCTGCTATCCCTGTTGCAGCAAAATCTCCTTCTTCTCAATCACCACCGAGTTGAACAAACAATTATCGAGGACACATTACAGCACTTTATGATCACTTTATCACAATCTCTGTTTACAACTTTTGCCACAAGTGCGCATGCCCACTGTTTTTTTGTCTGTTTCTGCTTGTTTACGTCATATTGTTACAGCGGCCCTAGAGGTCTGGCATGTGTTTTACAGCGTTTTGATGCGTATCGAGTGCATTCATATAGACGCACGCATTTTCTGAGATGCCTTCGTCTTTATGACGATCATTTTGGAAACTGTTAAGCGTTTTGTCTTTGTGTGGATGGGGCCTTAATACTCGGGGGAAAAATCAAGCACAGGTGAGACAATCACACATGTGGAGGGAATCACAATCAGAGGCACAGAGAAGGGAGGACAGGAAAACACCACAAGGAACACAGGGATTTTAAAATAGAACAGGAAACACTAGATACAAGGAGAACAACAGGTCAAAACCATACAAACTAAAATAGAAACAAGACATAATTTAACATGTCGTTTGGCCAGAAATCATGAATTCAGCTGTATGCAAAATTTGTTTTAGAGCTGCATGATGTGTCATAGTAAAAAAGGAAAATCATGTATAATGTATAAACATTATATTTCATATCAAAACTTGAAAACAAAACTTTGAGGCAAATTCTACTTTATCTGTTGTGAATGTTTTGTGAGGATGTGAAATGAAGAACTAATAATTCATGTCTACAGGGTGAAACTTCCAGCCTGACTTCTAAATCCAATGCACTCCTGAGTAAGAGGGATGCACAAACACGAAGGGTGGAATATATTTTATTGTCCTTGAGTACAAATGGATTTATCATGTTTATTTAAAGGCATACAAAGAAATGTCATATATACATAGAAATAAAAGGCAAACCAGCACAGTTATATTACACAACATAAAAAGATTACACCACATTCAGAAAGAAGTAAAACAATTTGACAGATTTTCCCTTTTAAAACCAACAACGACAAAAAAACTGCTTTGCAATGTCCACATCATATAAGGAAATATAGTGACGTAGGAAATGTTGCTCTGACATGATTGAAAAAGCTATAACACAACAAAAATGGAAGCAGCAGGGACAAGTTTGCTTCTAAAGTTTTTATCCATAAATGTCGGGAAAAAAAAGTACCAAAGTACTGAATGAATGAGGATGTTTGTGGTGTTTCACTATGTATTCAAAGCTCAGAAGTAGACATTATCAAAGATTAGTTTCAATAAAATGGCAACACAGCTTAATTGGTATTTATTAAGGCTGTGACAAAACCATCAATAACCTCTAACTAAATTGAATTAATACTAATGTATTGAATATGTTATCCAGACACAACAAATGACATTTACAGTTTCAATTTCCCCTCCCAGCCATATGCCAGCTGAGTTCCATCCAGTTACCAGCCAACTTTCAGTCACTTAAATCTAGACAAGGATCTTTTTTGCAAGTGTTTTTTATGTTTTCAATTGTCTATACATAGAGGCACTTCCCATGCAAAGCAAAACTTCCAGTTATATATCCTTTAAAATGAAAGTGGTAATGGTTAAGTTTATTATGTTGCAGGGGAACTCATAACAACCATTAAGGATGGACGGCCCAAGCACTTTCCTTTCATGGACCAGCCAAGACTCTCCCAAGGATATTGGGGAAAGTTTGAGAGGCTCCATCTGTATCCATTTAGTCTGTTTTCATATCACTGTGATGTAACCCAGGCCTTCCACATGATGAATTACGTTGAATCGTTCAAAATCATATCACAAGTGGAACAATGTAAACCTGATGTTTTTGTGACGTGTCCTGAGAATTTATTCCAAAAAATGATAATAAACTGAATGACTGACATCAGACTTTGTGTGTCAAACACTGCCACAAAAATATTAACAAGAAACACTTCAAACATGAACAACTGAACAATAAAGAAAAAAAGTAAAACAAAAATGCCCAGAATGTGGAATAGCAACTTGCCTATAAAAACAATCAACACACGTTTTAAAGTGATCATGTGCCACTGTGGAATCAGATGACAGACTGTGTATCATTATTTTCTTATGATCTTAATTTTCAGTAAATACTCCTTTGTGACTGCTTCATTACTTTGAACAATTCCAAAAACCATGTGATTCATTTATACCAATGTTTAACTTCTTTTTCCCTACAGAGTAATAAAACACTTACATCTGTGTGACAAAGTACATCTGTGCACAAGACAACAAAGTCCACAGCATCAGGACTTCGCCCCATCCTCCTGTGAGCAGCACTAGAAGCTGCCTGAGACCTGCCTTCCTGAATAGATCTACTAGTGTGATGTCATGTCATTGTTTTGTCGGTAGTTTGAGCCCATTTGCTTGGGGTGGCAAACTCGGTGCAGAGTACAGACCTTTGAGAGAATGCAGAGCTGTTGAAAACACGTTCCTAAAATGACCAATCACATTAGAGCATTCTGGCAAGCAATCATGAAAAGACTTGGCCACCATGGGGAGGAAGTCCTTAAACATGAGTGTGTAAATTGGATGAGACTGAAGTGGGAGCAATTTTACTCCCCTCTCTTTCCCATGGTTTTCTCTTCAACAAAAAGCTGCAAACCATAAAACAAAAATAATATTTGTACAATCTACACAGCCAAAGCTCTCTTAGATAAAACAAGCACATACACCCAAGTAGAGGATCCAATAAGAACACTGTCCCTGAACTGAGCCCTAATTGGCCAAAAAGTAGGGGTCCCTTGCTAGATTTTCTAAAGACTGAAAACAGAGCAAAGAGGGGACACAGAAGTCCAGTGATCTGTCATGTGTCCTCATTACTAAGACTTAGTATATATTTTTCTTTTTGGCCTGTGAAAAAGCAAAACCCCCTCCATCCTGCAGCTTTAAAGAGACAGGAGCTCCAACGGCGCAGAGAGACAATAAAGGTGGATCAGGCTGTTCAGAATTAGGAACATGGGAGGGGCCTCTGAACATTAGTGATTATAAACATACCCAACCAGACATCCAAATTGACAACATGACTTTAAGACAAGCCATATTATCCCATGGGCTCCATTTATCTATAAGAAATTTAATTTCTGACTTTGGGATTGGTACAGATCAGTGGTAAAGTAAGTTATTTCTTAAAGGTGCTATGAGGAGAATCTGTTTCTGGCGACACAAAGACTCTGCTACCCATGAGCACGCACGGCGACTGTTGTAACTTCAGATCAGCGTTCGAGTTGAAGTCGGAAAAAAAACATGCCGATCTACCAGGCTATTGTTAGCTGTTGTTAGCACACCCTGCGTTGTTGTATGAAGAATGTGATTATCACTATGGCAGCATTTTTGTAAATAAAATAAAAAGTCTAACAATACTATGTATACAGCTGATCTAGAGTGACACACCCCAGTCAGAAGTGCAAATAAATTGATTATTACAGGAGCTAAAAAACTGTTCACACTGGGGGCACCCATCTTCGATTGTCAACTCGGGGGTGGTGAGGTTTCACCCAGTTCCCAGTAGGAAATTCTGACTTAGGGGGATGTTCCAGTTGCAGTTTCCTACTCAGAACTCAGAAATTCCTACTTCTGCCTACAACTGGAAACACCAAAAGACGTGACCCAAGGTACGTAGCGGTAGTTTTTGATGTGTGATACCAAGCAATTTTTGGAACACTTAGTATCGAAGTTTTGTAGCCGGCTATATATCGCTACTTACAGCCCGGTGCTTTAAGACGTGTCCGAATAATATAAATTTGCTCTAGTTTTAATTGTCTTGTTCCCAAAGTATCCAGGCCAGTCAAGCCCTGTTCGACCCGACCACTTTGCTATTTATAGATAACCTATTTAGATGCTATAAAACTCATCTTAAAGTGTGTATTTCGATCAGGCATATATCTAAAAGTGAGACTTTTTTGTAATTACTTAGAAACTCCTCATAGCATCTTCAAGTGTTGGTTTGATCTCCTTGGCTCCTGCAGCCAGTTAACCCAATATGCTTCCACTGCTTCCTTGGTGGCTTGTAAATGTGCAAAAAGTGTACAAATGTTATTTGATTTTCTGGGATATTTCTGTAGACTTTTCATTGTTGAGTTAATGGGTGTGAATTACTGGGTGTGGCCTGCTGTGTAAAAGTACTTCAAAGTAGATCAACTAGAAATTCACTTTACTTAAATCCATGTCACAGATGCATTCATGATGATTTTGTTTGATGATTAAAGTTACTTTAAGGAGTCAAAGGTTTAAGCTCTGCACTAAACAGTCAGAGAACAAGTTGTTATCATGCACTTAGCAATGGGGTTGATGAATAATCAAGATTTTCATGAATGAGTCCATTTGTAGAAGTGTAGATTCATACATACATTATGTTCATGATGAAATATCAGTGATGTGCACATTGTAAACCTGATTTCACACATCAACAAAAGCTCACCAGTTATGACGACTGAAACTTTTGAGGTTTGAATTAACTGGTAAGTCATGCGAGCAGGTGATACTGCTTCAGTATGTGAAGCAGTTCTGGCTGGATCAGCCTGATGCAGTGTCAGTAATCATGTAGATCAATCTTGCTAAACCCATATCAACAATGATTGTGAGCAGCCCAATGCAGCGCAGACCAATCAGAATGCTTTTGAGCAGGAAAGGGAGATTAGCATAGATGCTAGCAGTTTCAGTGGCAGCTTTATCTAATTTTGACGGCATCTTTATTAAATGAAGACCAAATAACAACTCCACAAACTTCTCAATAGTAAGGATATTTTTCAATTCCAATTTTGACATGTTTTGCCAAGAGTTTGTTTTACGTAGTGGTTCATGCTCTGCAGCACACAAGCGTCTGCCTACTACAATATATGACGGGCCTGCAATAAATGTTGGTTGACGGAATGATCATCCAATCACCTGGCGCATATGTTTTGGAAAGGTTTAGCCCTCTCCAAACACTTTCTTTGGGCTCTTTCCCAGATGGGCCAGTGAAATATGTGGACGGTCCATCTGGTGTGCCAGGTTAAGTATCATCTGCTCAGTCTTGAAAATGTTGTAATATTCTCCCACTTGAAACTGCTTTTTTTATATTTGCAGAACTTCACACCAGCGATTCAATGCAACTTTTCCATTGGACAAAAAACTGACAGGAACACCAAAGGTACAGTCAGGCACATTGTAAGACCTCTATGGAACATTTAGCTTTCTCTATAAGAGTCTCAAATGTGTAACACACTGTGGACAAAACTAACATTAACAAAGATATAAAAACTTAATACTTAATAAATACTTACCATATTTTGTCTTATATAGTTTTTAAACATTTGTGACTGTAACATGTAACTTTATGTAAATATGTAAAACATCTGTTATCAGTTACTTCAACTTATCTTCATAAGTCTTTACTTTTCCTCTGCAGTCCATATATGTGTGAATATGCGATACTTCGTCATGAATACATGATTTTTTATTATTTTTCCATGCATGAAATAATGACATCTTGTGGATATTCTACTAAAGCTTTACTACTGTTAAAAAAAGATTGTGATTCTACACCAAAACAAAACAAACACCAAAAAAGTTATTTTGTTGACAGAGTAGGGACTGTTCAAAATCAAATATAAAAGGCAGTCTTGATAGGAAAACTTGAGGGGAGAAAAAAAAAAGTCAAGGAAAAGTTCATAGCAAAGCAGAGGGTTGTTTTAAGCCCAAAACTTGCTTATGACTAGGTGTTTCTCCAGATAGTTGAATAATTTTATAAATCTTCTCAGATTAGCAGTCAGCCTCAGGTTCCACATTCACATTTAATGTATTTTGATGCATACGTTCCAATATCCGATGTATACTGCTGAAGCTGGGCCTGTCTGATGGGTGTGTGCTCCAACAGAGCCTCATCAGGTTATACAGCTCCAGAGGACAGTTCTCTGGGCAGGAGAGGATGTGACCATCACGGACGTAGTAAATGACCTCCTCATGGCCCATTCCGTAGTACGGCTGCATGCCATGGGAGAAAATCTCCCACAGCACCACTCCATACGCCCACACGTCTGATTCAGTTGTGTAGCGGTTGTAGAAAATAGACTCTGGAGGCATCCAGCGAATCGGGATGGCATCGTTCTCGTTGGCCTTGTAGTAATCAGCTGAGTAAATGTTCCTTGAGAGGCCAAAGTCGGCAATCTTCACCACCATTTCCTCCCCAACCAGGCAGTTTCGTGTTGCAAGGTCACGGTGGACAAACTTGCGCTCTGACAGGTAAGCCATTCCTGCAGAAATCTGCTTAGAGATCGACAACTGCTCTGCACAGGAGAGAGAGACGGTCTCCAGCTCCAAGGAAAAGCTGCGACCTGATAGGCTTGCATGGCTGAGGGTTCGTACAGACTGTGATGGTGATCGGCGGCGCAGGAACTCATTGAGGTCACCGTGGGCCATGTACTCAAACATCAGACACATGGGTTTACCCACTGCACACACACCTGGAGAGGAAAAGACACATATTCTTTAAGTCATGATATTTCACACACACAAGACTTGTGATCGAAGCATTTACCCAGCATTGAACTTAAAGAGAAAAAGAATAAAATCACACAAACACACGAGCGACTTCAACTAACTGCACAGAATAAGGTGTTTTTTTTCTGCTATATCATTCAATGAGTCCATTCACTGTAAAAGGTAAACATATACTCAGCCTAGAAATAAACCCAGACTAAACTTTCCAGGAAGAGAACTTTCTTACAAATAAACCTCCACACAGTGGATCTACAGTCATATATTAGTGCCCCTGTGACGAATAAACAGTGAATTAAAAGACTGACCCGTCAGTGCAGAGGTGTAAGCAGAAAAAAAAGCAGACAATCTAGTCAAACACTCAAAAAAATAATGAAAAAAATCTATATTCGTCATGATATTTCTGGTAAACAGCACCGGCTCTGTTCTTAACAAAAATTGACTTTTATCTGTAGCTCATTCTGTAAGGACTTGGGTTGGGGACCAAAGAGTGTTCGGTTTATGTCCCATTAGAATCATGTTTGGATGTTGGTTTGGGAATTGGAGCATGGCACTAAACCCAAAAAACTGCTCAGCAGCGCTTCTTCAGGAGCAGCAAGCCATCACTCTGACATCTCTCTATTAAAGCATGATCATAGGACCTGTTTGCATGTGCGTGTGTGCTTCAGCCTAACAATGGAGTGTAAAGAATTGACTTTCCCCATGAGGAATGACTAAAGGATGTCTCTCTTTCTTTCTCGTGACTTTCAGTGTTACAGTATATTTTGTGAGGAACAAATTTAAAACAAGAAAAACAGCATTTAAACTGCAAAAATTAAATCCTTGATTTTCAAATGTACCTATGCAGTGACCAGAGGGTGCATCAATATTGTATATTTGTATAATTTGCTGACATACCAGCTGATAAATGGCTGATATATGAGGTTAATACATCGACTGTGAATACCAGCAAAAACAGATAGCTTTAAGGCTGATATATCTATATAGTATACACATACAAAAACACATACACATAAACTAGCCCCATGAGTCTTCCTCTGCATCCTCTTCCTTTTCAAACCATCCTCTGTCTCCCCACTATCAATAACGGCTAAAGGCAAAAACTAAGCTTATGACTGAGCCACTTTTATGTAACTACCATTGTATTTAAGTTAATAAAATTGATCTGATGTAGGTTAAAATATTATTAATTTTCTTAAATGCTTAAAGAAGAAACAAACAGCCTCCATTACAGTCTTCCATTAATGCCTTGACCTGGCAAATAGTCCATTTAAAATATTTTGGGATAGCCAATAGGTCTTTAGAGGATAATGGTTTATTTATTAAAAATGACAGAAACAATACATCACAAATCAGACCTTAAGGTTGTAAAAACAGCCAGGCATATGAGAGCTATCTATGCTCCTCCAGAGATGCTGTAATCAGTTTGTCTTCATTAGACAAGAACAAGCATTATTTTCCAGTATGGACCAACCACATTTACAAAAGTTTCAGAACTAGCCAAATCTAACTGTATCCTAACCACAGTACTGTAATAATCAGTGCTCTATCTGTATGTAAAAACTAATGCATACTGTTCATACTGTCAAAAGCAAAGCTGCCCTGAGACGTGTCATTCATAAAACAGGCACTACCCACACTTCAGTTTTGATGGTACTTTACAGCCCAGTGGAAAACATAATAATAAATCAGCATGTCAGCAACAGTTAGAAAATACCCCTCTGTGCACTGGAGAGGTTTTTATTTTCTCTTTTTGCAGCCAAATATAGTTTAAGCCCATGAAGATTCTGTCCATGTTTCTAAATCCAGCACATGATTAGTGTGCTTGTGGTCAGAGTCCCTCAGTGCACTGACTCATTTTGGCCACAATCACATTTTTTGATTTAGTGCACATCACTGCTACTGTTCATGTAAAAAAAAAATGAATGTGAACTTCACTGTCCTGTGACTAACCCAGCCTTCTTCGCCTCATTTAAAGACAGAGCTCAACAAAATTCTTTAAAAGGACAAATTTTGGCAGGAAATGCTCACTGATGTGTGAGACTCTTAAAATGTTTCTGTCTTACAGGCTGAAAAAGAATCACACTCAAGTAATACAATCATGTTAGTATGTGAATACTTATTGGTAAACACAGTACTGGGCACACAAAATGTCCTTTCAGTATTTTATTCCAGGCAGAGCAGCTGCCTGTTGATGAACAACAAGTAGAAATAAGTTTAAAATATTTCTGTTGTGCAAATCATCATAAAAACAGCTGAACTATTTTATTACCTGTCAGTCAACTTATAGTCAAGCATCTCCTTGAGAAATAAAGATCAGTTCTTCCAGCTAACTGGGGCTGATTAGTGTCTACATTTACATTTTTCTGTTTTTCCAAAATAAAACTAATCTCATTGCCTTAACTGTAATTGTTAAATGACATCATGATTTAATAAGTGACAGAGAGGAGAGAAGAAGTCCTGACATATGCTGTATGCACTATTACCAGTTGAGAAGCAAAGAAGTACCATCAATTAATTTTTTGTCATAATATTTTTATCTTATACATGCTGAATGTCTTTCCAAATCTGAGCAATACATGTTTTTGCAGACAACAGACTATGATCAATAAATGTAAATTCATTTTTTAGTGTAACAGTGTTTTTCTGGATGTATTGGTAACACAAACAATAAGGGGTCCATTATGATCTGTTTGAAAATGATCTTCTCAATGAAATTTTTAACTTGGTTTGTTTTAAAAATAATAATATTGTTTACATAGATAGATAGATAGATAGATAGATAGATAGATAGATAGATAGATAGATAGATAGATAGATAGATAGATAGATAGATAGATAGATAGATAGATAGATAGATAGATAGATACCATAATCACTAAAATATAGGTTATACCTTAAAATACCAAATAAACGCCTGGTTCCAAATAAACGCCAGGTGTAGCAGTACATTTTGACAAATAAGACGCTGGTTCCAAATAAACGACTGGTGTAATTTATTTGACACAGCCTACGAGCTATGGTCGAAGTTTACAGAACACACATGCAAATGCTGAGCTCACAGCTGACAGTTCACGATTGAAAAGCAAAATGATCAGACTACACCTTAACAGTCCACATGGTTTATTTGTCTCTTTTGACATCCTATCGGCTTCACCTCCCTCTGTATGTCAACAAAATGCACGTTGGTCTGAGGCGCTCTGTTTCATGACAGTGCAGTTACACTCAATGTCCACAGAGGGCACTAGAGAGCAGAAAGCCTGAATCTTACAGACTAGGGCTTTGAAAGTCCAAAGGCGAAGACGTTGCCACTGCCGCTGTTTGTTTTTGGCCCTTAACTAACGTCAGGAGGCTGGAAATGTCAGTTAGCGGTACACTGATGCTTATCTCGATAGTCCCAGTGCAGCAAAAAAAGAAGTGAGACCTTAACTTAACGACCAGTCGTTCCTGACCAGTTTTAAGATTGTAAAGAGTATAACAACGGTACAGTAATGTTGCCTTGAAAATGTAAAAGTGTTATTCATGCTGGTGTAAATAAATAATTTGATTACATTTACCATATTTTTCATTTTTTGCTACGCAAGATATTTGTGCAAAAGGAATTAAACGGCTCTCCCAAGTAGTCGCCTGGTCCCGAATAAATGCCTGGTCTGCTCAGTAATGGAAGCAAATAAACGCCCCGGCTTTTATTTGGTATTTTACGGTACGCTGTATTTTTTATTCTATGTACATCGGAATTGCTTGAAAAAGATGTTTCAAACTTTTTATGTTTTCATGTCAGATATTAGGGTGTATTCTAAAAAGTTTGCTGCATTTAAGTTATGCATCATGCAAAAATCCAAAAAGCATTTACATGTATAATATTAAACTTTCTTCCTCTTTTATTCCCTGAACTGTTGGTTCACTGTGATACAACTTGTAGATCTTGCTAAGTGAGTTCATGTCCTGTGGGTCACAGTGCAGGACAGATCCCAGAAGGAAAAGCTCTGATTACCTCTCCCTTGAGTGAATGGGGGCAGTGGTGTTAGTGGGGTCTGCACTTGCACAATTGCACTTCAACAGTAGCAGCTTTGTGTGAAGGTCAGGAGCTGGATCAAAGTGGTTCACTCTATGCTAAATATACTGAAGACATGGGCCCCATCATGCTCACACACATCCAGTTAAAGAACAGCATGTAGACATATGGCACCTCTAATTTAGACCCATGCATTTCATGGATGATACATATATTTTTACACTTGATTTATGATGTATTATTAGTCCTGAGGTTAATTAGAGGTTAACTAAGTAATCTAATCAACTCTGGTTTCATGTCTACAAAGACTTCAGTGACTCAGTGTGTCATTCTTCATAAAAGTCACTCATCGCAGCTGAACACTAGACCGATGTATGCTTAAAAATGAAAATTAAAAAGTCCTATTTTGCATGAGTGGGTAGTTGAAACATTTCACAATCCCTGAGCCAATGGTTGTGTTTACTTTCTGACAGAAAGCTGTCCAGTCAAATATTTCAATTTAAGTATGTTTGGATAAAATCTGTTTGTTTTAGATGAGATAGAATGTATTAGCCTAGATAAATGTTTATGGAGGACATTTGTTTGGCCCAGACCAAAATAAGGCACTTAATAAAGCAGGTCTTGCTTACTGCCAAAACTCTAAACATTTTTTATGACTTCAATTAAGGAATATTGAGAAATACTCTGAATTGAAGGGAACAAGAGCATGAGGATAATATTGGTGTCTGTTTTCTACTATCCTAAGCTTTAACCTGTTAGCCCCAGCCCAATGTTTGAGCCTTCTGCTCGAAAATGACATACTCATAAAGAAAAGAGTTTATCTCTGCAACCACAAGGTCTGTTTGAATAATTTTGGTGTCATAATAAAAGTAACACTTGAGAGATTTGTCCAGATGTGGAATTATTAGTATAAATGTTACTAGGACTGAGTGAATGAAGATAGAAGTCAGAATATTTAAGAATGTCATCCACGCCTAAAACTACAACAAGTTTTTATTATGAATATCTCTTTGGAATGATGCAGTTGCAGCTTTATAGCAATATAAATGACCAGAAAAATCTATGAATATTAGTTCTGCCAAGTTTGAGTCTGATAAAGTGATGCAGAGCAAAGTTAGAGAGGTTTTACTACAGAGTGGTCAGGTAGAGTCTTGGCACAATTTGGCATACTTTGTCATGATTAGTCCCCATTTGAAATTGCTGATATACCAAACTTCAAAATTAACTTTTATGTCACTTTTGGTGTTCATTATGCCCTATTTTGCAGTTTTTATCTTTCTGCTTATCCGTGGCAGTTTTCTTTTATTGTCTTTGATAAGATATATATATATATATATGTATATATATATATATATGTGTGTGTGTGTGTGTGTGTGTGTGTGTGTATACGTATAAAGTTGTCTCTATTTGGAAAAAATCAAACAGAACTGTAGAAATTTTACCATTCAAGGAAATCATTACAAAGCAGCCCAGGTGATGTTGCGTTTGGCATGTGTAAAAATGGCTTTAAGGTTGTGTAGCTGAAAATTTCCTGTTAAATTTGATGTGCAACATGACTATATTTCTTCATGAATAGTTCACTTTTTCTTACATAATGTTGGAGAGCATGCAGGTACCCAAAATAGTGTACTTTGGGGCTGAACAGGTTAAACCAGCCCCATAGAGGGACAGACAGCCACTCACTCTCACAGTCGTACCTAAGGGCAATTTAGAGAAACCAGTCAACCCAATGAACATTTTTTGGTCTATGGGAGGAAGCAGAGCGCCTGGAGAGAACCCATGTTTGCACAGGAAGAACATACAAGCCTTAGATGGAAAGGCCCTGCCTGACTCTGCACAGAGATCCAACCTGCTACCTTCTTGCTGGCACGTGCACCACCAGCTGCCATGCCACCCCGAAGTGATACATCAGTATGATTTCAAGCAGTATGTCTCAAGAACCAGCAGATGAACTGGAGGCTGTGGATTTTTATGACTGCAACAGGTCTGGTTTTTTTTTTTTTTTTTGTGACTCAGTGTCTGTTTTTCCACTTTCTTTATCTCCCACTGAAACACTGATTAAGTATGTTCTAAAATGTAAAAAACAGCTGTTCTTGCAGCGTCTCAGGGAATCAAGGCTCTTCTTCAAAAAACAGACTCACTCCAAAATCACTCACTGTCTTTACAGACTGACCTAAAAGGCGCACGATGTTGGGATGGTCAAATTCAGCCATGAGAGCTGCCTCCCTCTGGAAGTCATTCTGCATGTCAGCGGAGGCTTCTTCCTTCAGCATCTTCACAGCCACCATGGTGAAAGACTCCATTGGCAGCAGACCTGGCGCTCTGCAACAAGAATACAAGCACAAAAGTGTTGAAAGGGCTCAAATTATGATTAAAAGTTCTTCATTATATTGATCAGATTCCTCATGCAGACTGAAAATTAGAATAAAGCAGTAAAGCAGAAAATGAACATGACTGCTCACTTTTGAATGTATATAAAAACAGTGTAATCAAATGACTTCTTTACAAATATTAAGACGTGTATCAGAGAGTGTGTGTTTATTCTCAGGGGTGTCTATATGCTGCACCATTCCAGTGTTTATGACGGGATTAGCAGCTTTCCTGAAGGACATCTCTCAGATCTGTGTGGCTGTACACAGGTGCTACTGTGAGTATGCCCTTAAATTCATACAGTGCTCCATTCACAAATCAAATATCTGCTCCTCTCCTTTTTTTGTCCACATGATATTGACAAAAGTCAGTATTAGTCAATAGAGATAGTGGCCAAAGGAACCATGAGTAAATGAGCTGTCTGAGATGATCCATATGCAGCAAAAATAAGACTTTACAGCTGGATAATGCTGCCATTTTATAGAGTCTTTAAAAGAGCATTATGGTTTGTCAAAAAATAGCTGTCATACAGGTTTAAAGCTCCTCTGTCTATATTAAGCCTTTTGCATCATGTTTCCATTTGATTAACCACTGTAACATTTCATATTTCCAACAGATTTGACATCATTTAACAGATATTCATACTTTTAGACCAGCAAACCAATTTTAATGGCAGTTCAGTCAGATGTTGCTATATTAATAAACATCAGTCCTCTCAAGTTTGTGGTCATTGTAACTACTATCTTTACAACCATAAGGACATGAAGTCCCTCTTAAAAAAGCTCACATTTCAAGGGGCTTACCTTTAATAAATTTAAAATTGAACAGAGACAAATATGGCACTAAACATTTGAAGATTAATTAATTTGAAATCTATATTCAGCAGAGATAAATGTGATGAAGACAGATTTATAACTTGGGCATCCATGAGTTTGTCGCTATAATGAATTCTTATTTTAAGTCCCTTTGTTAAGACAAGACAAAGGCAGTACAGCGAGACTGTTTTGTTTGTACATATCTATGGTTGCAGCTTGCAATTGTACATTTTAAACAATTGATCATTAATTTTAAGAATATTTTAACAATTGTTTTGATTCTAACAAGTTAGACTGCATTTTAAATGACTGGAAGGCCTGACTATTCAACTCTAAAAAAAGATAAAACTTGTTAAGGTAATACATTTTATGGAATTAGCAACACAGGTAAATGTGTGGGTAGCACTCAAAGAGTGTCCCCTATTTACTGGGAAGAAAGTCCATGATGAAAAACTGATCTTAGGGTGCTGTCTTCCTGGGATACCTACTTCATATTCTGTCATTGACTTTACCAGTCTCACAAAACTGGTCCGGAGTCTAATGAAACATGGCTCTAACTTTGGAAAAGCTGGCACCAAAAATTGCTGCCACTGTGCATCCTAGAACACCAGCTTCCATTGGCAAGGGATTTTGGCATTTTTTGGGAAGTGCTACCCACACTTATTAAGGGGTTTAATCAGGCTTTCTAATTATTTAAACAAAGCACCAATAAGCTATTTAAGGGGAGAAATAATCAACTGAAATCCATAAGGTAATGTATTTTTTAGGAGTGGGTTGTATGTGTATATATATCATGTATACATACACTCCTCAAAAAAGCAACGTGTACTGTTTATTTATACATGAACTGTTGTGTACTGCTGTAAATAACTTTGAAGCAGAGTGTAAGTGACACCTGCAGCAGCTCGCCTTGTGACTTTGTGAATGACGCAGCAGCTCTCAGTACGAGCTGTGGCCTTGTCGAGCAGCTCTTTACTTTCTCCCTCCCTGTCTTACTTTGTCTTTTCATTCACTTCTTCGTCGCGGTTATCATCTGTGTTGCTCAGAATTTTGCATATAAATTAGGGGTGTCAAACCTGTCTTTCTCAGTACACATCAATTATGGTACACACTAAATACACATTCAACATCCATCTCTGATACTTGTTTTGTTCATTTCATGAGAACTCGCTCCTTTTGCTCTCCCCTAAATCCCTCCATGAACTTCAACTTGTCCCGGACTCTTGTACTCATCTCCAAAACTCCCTATTTATATCAAACCACTCCTGTTATTCAGCACCTCATTGGTCTCAGGTCAATAACTGGAATTAAACTCTAAGCCCATCCATAACTGTGTGAAATGATGAGTATGAGGTAGACAGCAGCATTGAAGTATAAAGCTTTGGATACTGACAGACCTGGTAATATTATCTTTGGTTGTAAGAAATAAAGGTACTCAGTCTTATCCATGTTTTCTCCACACCTTTTTCTCCATTCAGATTCCAGTTTTGCATCCAGTTACTTTAGATCATAAACCAATTTCCCCTTTTCCATGTTTTCCCATCATCCTCTGCTCACCTGGCTTGGAAAACTCGTCCAAAGGCTCCCTCGCCAATATCTCTTACATACTGGATATTATTCCTGGGATATTCAAGGGCCAGCAGTTTTGAGTTCAGCAAAAGAGGAACTCGCTGATACATGGGGTTTGGATGGAGTCGATCCAGGAGAAGCTCTGATGGGAGTGCGCTCAGCGTTGGAGTCTCCATCGCTCTGCAAAGAACAATTTAAGTTATAAAATCAAAATAAAGAGGATTTAATGTTGTGCTTGTTGACTTAATCTCACCTCTTCCTGTTTCTCCACTGCTTCCTATGTCTGCGGCAGGCGAGGATGATTATGGTGAGGAAGGCTGCGACTACAAGTGAAGTCAGGATGATGACGATGACCGACATGGAGTAAGCTGGAGATGATGCCATGGGGGTAGGATGAGCACGAGGGCCTGGTGACACTGATTTCATCACTGGGAGGCACAGAGACAGTAATGACCAACACAACAAGAACTCTATTAAAACTCTATTTTCCTTGAGTTTTGGTTATTTAATCGGAGCTGTAAAATACCAGCAAGCTTATTTGGCAACTGCTCTCCATCAGTGATTCTGCTTGTGTAAATGCTCTTATATAAATGGAGGCAATAGCTGTTTAGCTAGACAACACTGATAAAAAAAACTCAATACCTGGAACTACGCTTGTCACCCCACACTGTGGAACAGCACAGTACTCCCAGCGTATGTTGGGATTGGAGGTGTAACACCAGGGCCTGTCACTGATCCCTCCAGGGTTTCTACAATGGTTGTCTGAATTCTTTAACTCTGGGATCACATCCACAGACAAGCGGTGCTGGTGGGGAGTCTGCAGAATAAAACAGAAATGCAAAGAGATAATCGACAAACATGAGAACTCCACCTTTCTTTAAAATGTTTTTAAATTAGCTTTGTATTATAATTTACAGTAAACACTGTACACTGTGAGGGGCTTTGAATGTTTTGGATACGTTTATCATACATATCCACCCACTTCAATTTTCCCCTCCCAAACCAATGTCCGCCAACTTCCAGCCAGTTACAAGCCAACTTCTAAGCACCTAAATTCATCTGAAAACATGCTTATCCATGCATTTTAGGGTGTCTCCCTGTAATTGCGCTTCCATCCCAAGATTACTTGGTTATTCCAGTAACTGCCAAAGCAACAGAGAGGAGACTTCACACCACAAATACACACCAATGTGGACCGAAGTTTAAAATTCAAAACATTTAGGCCTTGGCCGGCCCAGTCACGGACCTGCCATTGACCAGCCAAGACCCTCTTAAGGTGCGTTCACACCGGACGCTACTTGTACTACCTCGGCGATCACTCTCCATTCAAAGACAATGTACAGCTGCGATGGGGTGGAGCTAATCCACTGTGATGCGACAGCCGCGTACACGACGATCACTTCACTCGTCGCGTGATGTCAAAGTTAAAAAAAGTTGATCAGGCATTCAGGCAATGTCGTGTGTGGCTGTGCAGCATCAGCCAATCAGCGGTGTGTGTACGTGTGACGGTTCCCTAGACAGACAGTTATTCATCCGGACTACAGGGTAACAATCCATGTCTGTGTGGGAAACATTAGTCAGTGAGGACATTAGTTCCTCCTAGACGGACCGTGGGAAACTCACAGATAATGCTGCTGCAGGGCATCAGCTGCAGTGTTTTGTGGTTGATAAGTGAATGAAAAGGATACAGCTGGAATAATGTCCGCTTATACATCCTATTCTATGATATGATCGCGGTGAAACTCGAGCGGACGTGATGTCACCGAGCGATGGCCAACAGCAACGGTGACCAAAATGAGGTATTTATGGACACGCGACGCTACGTCAGTGGGCAACACGATTTTGGTAGCTGGGTCGCTTGTGGTGTGAACGCAGCATTAGGAGGAGAGTGGGGAAATTTCAAATGGCTGCACTTGAATGTCGTGCCAAAGGTCTCTCATCTCCTTGAAGTAGAAAGGTAACACTGATGGAGCATGTATTCAGTATGAAGGGGTCAGGGCACTCTCTTCATTCATCTTTCTGCTGTTGTTTGATAGCTTGTTTGTTTGATTTACGAGTGTTCAAGGGTTTTTGTGGGTAGATTTGTGATGGAGAACCCTGGAAATTTCAGTCTCAACCTAAATAGAGAGCTAATAGGCTTAAAATAGTGTTTCTTTCATAGCCTTGTTGAAGCTCTATGGTTAATTTACAATTTAATAGCTGCAGAGGGTGTTAGATGTACTAAAGTGAGGAACATTACAGCATGCAGAGTGGTTTCTAAACCCTGGAGTACCAGCTCAAACACTGAACATCTGGTTTTGTGTGTGTCATATGCTGCAGTCATCAAACGAGCAGTGGTTCAAACTATCCCTGGAGATGTGAGGTTATAAGCAAATGCCTGATCCAAACATGTCTATACTGTTGAAGGTGTGAAGCAAAGCCATCATGGAATTTACCCACCACTGGTTTGAGGAATGTTGAAATAAGTTACGGTAGTGGACAGATTTATTTTCTGAATATTCTAGAGTCTTCTCAACATTTTCTGAGTTCCTTTACAACATGGGTGACTTAAGTGAAACTGCCATTACAAGAAGTTGATCAAACATCCTGATTTAGCCAGGACTGTCCTACTGTCAGGCTTTGGGTCCCATGTCTCCACAATTATTTCCCAAAAAAAGAAATACAGCTCTCCAGAGAGTACTGCGCATGCACGGAGGCAAGCGCTCTTCTTCCGTTCAGAGGTCAGCACAGTCACAAAGAAATGTCTGAAATATTGGTGAAACTCATGAGTTTTTGGATGATTAATGCAGTTTTAGGAGCGGCGCTAACATGCCCCCTGTGCTACTATTATACGGATGTCCACCGCTCGATTTTGTATCTCCCGAAGCACTGTTTGGATCAGGAAAGCCTTCTGGGTGAGTATATTGTTCTACTTCATTCTATAAACAATGTGAAAGCTGTAGAAACCGAACTTATCCTTTAAAACCAGCACCCCCAAGTACTAATCATAAGAATAGAAGCAACAGCCGTAACAACCAAAAAGTTGTCGATCCATAAGGCTGACAAAAAGTTTCTTATACCAATCGGATGTGACTATTTTCTTCTTCATTAGCGTCCAATAAGGAGGCCAACAAGAAGAATGATGGTTACTTGTGACTTCCCACATTTATGAGTTATGGTATGTTGTTCTTTACAACATTTGAGATGGAAATTGCATTCAAGACTGACACTGAAACCTCTGTGGAGAAAAGGCAATAGTAGTAGTAATAGTAGTAGTAGTAGTAGTAGTATAATCAGCATCATCAACATCATGGTTTTTTTTTTACAAAACAAGTCAGATTGTGTATTCCAGCTGCATTTGAAGGTTTGAAATCTAGAAAATGATAGAATTTAAGTAGTTTAGAGCTCAGTTGGTATGGTTTAGAAACACATGTATACACAAGCAGAAAAAAATAATGTTGTATAATGATAGTTTTTTGTGTATGTTTCCACTTTTGGCTTGAGAGAAGGTGGAAAACAAATCAGTGTTGTTGGTAATTCTTAAATAATCCTGGATTATAATCACCAGCAATGCCCTATCACCCACCACCAAACTATTTATTATATAGAAATTATAACATTTTAATGTTTTTTTTTAATTAAGCTATCTTTAAAATGTAAACCGGCATTTAAAGGGTCATTGTGAAAATGATCTACTCTTTAGTTTTTATATAAGCTAAAGTGATTTAAGAGACTTATGCAGACCAAGGCAGAACTTTTTTTGAATGCATGATGATTTTAAAGCAGCTTTTGTGCATGTTCATCTTCTACTCAAGGGTCTCCAGAGGGCCGTGAAATAGAGCGAAGCACGTGGTTTAAACCAATGAAGAAGTGAACTGGAATGGGATTTTTAAAATCTTAATGCAAGCTCAGTATAAAGAGCTTGCATTAAGAGCATTTTTCCTGAGTAGCTGAAGGTAAAGTCAGTTGCTTCTTAAAGTGTTCTGCACTCAATAATTTCCCCAACAGTGAACTGATAAAGAATCACACCACTTTTTGGCTAACTTTCTTCACTCCATTTAACTTCAACTACTTTATTTATACACGTGTTAGCTAGAGCATGCAGTTGTTATCATTCCTCCTTTTATAACATGTTTAATTCATCTGAATGTTCTCTCAGTAAAATGGACTGAATCAAAGTTTGGCTGGAGTGCTAGTCTTCATGACTCAGCACTAAATATGACACCACTGACTGTATGAGTAGAACATATGGGTTTAGTATGTGCTGCATACATATGTGATTTTACTATGCAGGGTAACAGAAGACATATGGAACAGTACGGTTTTTAGTTCACATCCTGGGATCTGTGGAGAATGTGCTTGCTCTAGGCATAATAAAATGAATTTTAAACATTTATCTGATACACATACAGTAAAAATGTAGACAAAGACTTAACTAGGCACTCGTCTTGAAAATGCTCAAGACTTTTAAAGCATGAGGAACTGCTGATCTTCATGTGTCTACATTAAAGCAGGAGGAAAGTTGAAAAGCTTATGTAAATCCACAAGAATAGCCTGAATGCAGAGTTTAGTTTTGATTTGCTGATTTTTAAATGAGTGACCAAGTGAAAGTAATAGTTTGGGGGTAAAAGAAGCGTCAGTAAAAATCCCAATTACAATGAAGTTGGGACGCTGTGTAAAATGCAAATAAAAACAGAATTCAATGATTTTCAAATCCTTTCAACCTATATTCAATTAATAATTTCAAACTGAAAAACTTCATTGTTGTTTTTGCAAATAAGTACTCAACCACTGTTCTTAAAGGTCTGGGTCATGTCAGACAAAAGACTGGGAAAGTTGAAGGATGCTCATAAAACACCTGTTTGGGACAAACCACAGGTGAACAGGTCAACTGGAAACAGGTCAGTGTCATGACAGGGTATAACAAACATCTTCTCTCAACATACAGTAACAAGAACTTTAGGGATTTCATCATTTATAGTCCATAATATCATACAAATATTATTTTTTTAAATCATAGAAATCTCGGCTTACAAACACCAAGGCTAAGAACCAACACAGAATGCTTGTGACTTTGGATTCCACAGGTGCCACTGTACATTACCATTCAGGCTCAGGAACACTTATGAGAATTATTATCAGTTGACATCGTTTGTTGCTAAACCTACAAGTGCAAGTAAAATTCTACCATGCAGAACAAAACCCCAACATCAACAACACCCAGGAACACTGTTGGCTCCTTTGGGCCTGAGCTCATCTGACATAGACCGAGGCAAAGTGGATAAACTTGCTGAATCCACATTTCAAATTGGTTATGAAAATCACGCATGTCGTAGCCTCCAGGCTAAGCTGTAAAACCTTCATCCAGATTGTTCTCAGAGCAAAGTGCAAAAGCCAGCATCTGTGATGGTAGAGACAAACATGACAAAGGTCTATGAATAATCTACGGATCTGTCACTAGCTTAAATTCTTACTTTAGTCCACAAACAAGATCTTCCTGCCGCAATGATGTAGGGATTTTTGATTGGCTGTTCATGTTGGGTGTAGGATGAATGTATTCCTGTATATGTGTAATTAAAAGTATAGATATGTATATATAAAATGAAGAGTATGTCTGGTTATCACATGGCGCTACACAAATAAAGACTGATTGATTGACTGATTGAACTGGGGTGTGTTAGTGCCCATGGCATGGGTAACTTGCACAACAACGAAGACATCATTAATACAAAAAAGTACAGACAGGTTTTGGGGCAACATATTCCGCCATAAATGCAACATGATTTTCAGGAACATTCCTACTTATTTCAGCAAGACAATACCAAGACACAAAAGAGTGTGGGGACAAGGGATGAACGATTTGAGAAATAATCTAATTGCGATGCAATTGTTTTTCCCCCAATATTGCGATTTACTCTGCAATTGTTTTAATGTTCCTCATCTTATGTATTCAAAAACAAACATAAGCAGTAGGTCTTTTTATAGTAAAACCAATCTGACATCAAATTAATCCAAGAATAACAGATTTGAGAAAAAGTGGAGAAGTGAAGAACAGAAGCAAAATAGGTATGCAATTGTAAAAAAAAAACTGGGTAAAAATTGTATGAAAATGGAAAAAGGTTAATGCATAGGTGCAAAATAGGTATGCAATTGCAAAAACAAAAAAAAAAGGAAAAAAATCCAAAAGTGGCTTAGGAAAATTGATTATGGCAGCATAATTGGGAATTAAATTTGAAATTGAATTTCATAAACCAGGTAAAAATTCCAAAAATGATTCTGACAGTGGCCGAAAAAAAAGGTGAATGGGGCAAAACAGGATTAAAGTTGTAAAAACGGGGTTAAAAAAAGGTAAACATTGTTCAAAAGTGGGAAAAAAAGTGTATGAATAGGCATAAAGTTGTAAAAAAAAAACTAAATCACAATGCCAAAATGTTTAACACATTTTGGGCTAAAAATATTGAACCTTCTGCGATTTGAAAATTGCAACAAGCCATATTGCAATTTAATCTAATTTGCAATTAATTGTTCAGCCCTAGTGGGTAGACCGAAAATGTGTGACACACTGAAGCACAACATACAACATGGAGTCCTCAAACAGTTGGGCGACTGAAGTCATACATCAAGCAAGAATAAGAAAGAATTTAACCTGCAAAGCTTCAATAATAGGTGTCCTCAGTTCCTAAATGTTCACTGAGTGTTGTTAAAAGGATGTAACACAGTGTGCTCTTGTGCCAAGATTTTTGGAACAGTACTCTGTTTTATTCATGTTTTACAAAACATCCAAACTTCATTGGACTTAGGGTTTGTAATAAATCTAAAAGCATTTATCAGATTTTAAACACATTTACCAGAGATTAGAAGTGTTCATTTCAACCCCCTGAGTGCTACCTCAACAAAAAAAGGAGCAATCGGTCCACGGTTTCCTCTGGAGGAAGTCCTCCAACAAAAACGATCTCAATCATGCTAGAAGACTATTAATCTTACAAAAAGGAAATGAGAGATTAGATGCTGGCCAGGAACTAAAACAGGATGGGATTATTTTGGATAATTACAGTTTAGAGCTCACCTTTTAGTTATGTGTAGTCAGCACATTTACTTTATCTCTCTTTCCTTTAAGTAGCAAATGGCATCCTTTCCTCCTTGATTAATTTATCCTGAAGGCATCTCTGTGTCTTACTCTGTAATTCTGACACACTTTGAACCACAGCTATAAGGGCAAGGATGTATTTTTTTTGTTTAAATTTCAAGCATTTTTACTCTGAGGTTCAAATGAAAAGAGATGTGCATTTATCTGTTGATAACTTCATGGACCAAACTTTCCCTTAGCACCACAAACGTTCTCGTCTGCGAGGGAGAACGTCATATTTCAGAGAGTGTGTGTGCTGCTGTGATGGAGTCTGCTCAGCATATGCGTGTGAAAGCTAATTGCTTCCAGAGGCAGGATGTGACACGATGAGCCCCTCCCTCTCTGCTGACCTGGCACACACACACACACACGCACCCCCACACAAACACCCACACTGCACAGGAGAGTAGTAACAGTTCACCCTAACAGACCCTCTCACTGAGCAAAGCTATAAAAACATAAAGAGGCTTTTGGGCCACAGGGAGTGTGTGTCAGTGGAAGCACTTGTGTGAGGGAGTTTGTGTGTGATTGTGTTGCACTTGTAAGCACTTCTGATGTTTTTTTTTTTCTTTTTGGTAGAGGTCAGGAATGTTTGAAATAAAACTGATCATCCACCCAGAAAATAACAAGGATCAGTTTTCTTGGCGGCCCTGAAGTCGAAGCCTCAAATGTTATCATCACTGCTCCACATCAAACACATATTTAAAGTTTAGATTTTTTGTTTTTGGTGACAGCTGTGGTGTAATAAACGTGTCTTTATAGAGCTTTTTTATTTTTAGCTACAGAAGAATTTTTGGACTGCTATATAAACACATTTACGTCATGTGCCTTCTTCCATGGCAACAACTTGAACTCTGCATTTACACCCTGCGCTAAAATTTAAGTAAAACATTTAAAATTAGCATCTTTAAGGACAAATTTGTAAAATGAAAAATGTACGGGGTAGTTCCATGGGGTAATGCTGGGGTCAGACTACACGATTTAAACACAATACGGCCACATATTTACCTGTCGGCCACAAAAGTTGACTGTTTTGGCTCAATTTATGTGTGATAATGACAGACAACAACAGATCAGTTTGGGATGCCTCACGACTTTGCCACAGAAGGTCTAGCAGGTTTGATTTTTGTCCTGAGATGTGATCCTCCGTGTCTGAGACACTGACCAATGAAAGCACTGCGACAATCAGGAATATAAACTATAGGGACTTAAACAATCATAACAGACTTAAATAAGCCACTGAGGTGGTGTGTGGGTGAACTTGTTTGGATGCGTTTTCTGGGTTATATAATTATAACAATGTCCAGTGTGTTCTATAAATTAAGATCCTTCTGACCCATTTACTTCACAGTTGAAGATAATTCTCACCACGTTACAGCATTGTGCATAATCCATACAGTTTACACAACAACCAATCTGAGTCAAAGGGTGCATCCGAATAGTCCTTTTTTGATAAGGAACCTACCTTACTGAAGAAATGGCCCGGAAGCATTTAAGCGTCGGCCATGATAAGTGCAGTTCGAATTCTCCAAAAGTTAAGGAAAGGAGGGTTGTTGCTTCCCTTAATGTCTCCTTTAGCTTAGGAAACACTGGGCCATCCTTTTCAAAAGGAAAGGAGAAGAAAACGCTCCATAATGCCTTGCAACACGTGACGTATATAAATAGGGCTCCTGCCGAAAGCTTACAGAAACTTACGATGGAGAAGGGACAGAACGATGAGGCCGAAAACGTTTATTAAAAACAATCAATAAAAGAAGGACAAATGAGGACTTTTACAATACTCCAAATATAATAAATTTAAACAATGTTCATGATGATATATGTGAGTGGAACGGGGGGAGGGGGGGGGATAGTGCTACTGACGGTCTGCTGTAGTATCAGGCTTCAGACTGTCAACATTTATAGATGCTCTCACAAACCTCACAGCTGTGAGCAGGAAACACACACTGCATGACCAAAGACAAAACACCATCACAGGTAAACCCTCTGATCATGGATTGTTAATGTTAACCGGTGACAATACGAAACGACCCTGTGAGATAACGCAGAGGACAAATGCGCTTCTTGTAGTTCATTTTCGGAACATTGTAATTCGCCATGGCTTACCTATGTCATAAGTAATAGTCGTCACATAGATATGACATCAAGTGTAAGTGCAGTCGAAATCCTCTTTGGCTGCAGTTCCCCTTTCCTCTTGTCTTTTTCCCTCCTTCCCTTGACCCTGTGACGTTTTTTATCGGGGTTAAGGTAAAGTGGATAGGAAAGGACTTAAGAAGGACTATTCGGATCCACCCAAAAATTTGTTTGCAGTCACGCAAACACACACCATCTCTCCCCCACCTGTAGCTAATCTGAATGCCTTTCTATATACAATTGTTCCCCTTTGGAAAAATCCCAGAACTGCATGTAAAACATGAACACAACGATTTATGTTTAAGATCCATACAAAAAAATATGGCTCTAACATAAACACACACCCAGGTTTGTGCTTTTGAAGCATCTTGAGAACTACAAGACTGAGGAAGGTTTGTAAAGCTCTGAAAAAGAACATCCCTGCCCTTAAGAGGTGTTGAAGAGGAGCTACGACTGACTTTAGATACAGTAATGTTGGAGAGAAACAGCAGATTCCACATGGTTACATTTATCAGCAAACTAACGTCTCATTCATCCCTGTCTTTTCCCTCCTCCTGCCAGCGTCACCATATTACTTGTGACAGTCGTTTTTTTCGATTTACCTGGACCAATCAGCAGCCCTGTGATTGGGTGCTTATTAGTCCAGGGTGCACCCTGTCTCATACCTAAAGTCAGCTGCGATAGGCACCAGCCCCTTGCATCACTGAAAGAGGTACAGTATAGTTTGTTGATGGTTGGATAGATGGAGTGATAATTCTTTGGTCCTATTTCAAACTGAAATTCATCTACAAGCCAAAAAGTTATAGAGTTAAGGATGTAAAGGGCAGAGGGAGATGTTCAGCTGCATGAATATGAACTTTCTTAGTTTTGTGCAAAGCAAAACTAATACAATTATTGGTAATTAGTAATGTGTTGTGTAGCTGAACATTAGCCCAAACTCATGTTGAGTGGCTCCATTATATAATATCTGACATGCTTTGGTCTGATTGACAAAGTTTGGTATCAAAGCAAACTGGACCAAATATAAAATGAAACAGGGCTGCATACTGACCCATGGATAGACATAATAGAGTCCATTGAATCTTATAAATAAGAGCAACATCAGATGAACCAAATGGCCAAGGTCTCTCACACATCTTAAACATCATCCAGTGCTATACACGGTCCATGATTAAACTTCTGCACATAAACCACTTTACCTGATGGCTCCATGACTGACAGGGTGTCCCAGACCTCGTCATATTCACTCGCCCTTGGTAGAAACGGCCTCTGTCATTGTAACATGTCGCTATTGACACCGAAAAGAATGAAATGTTTTAGTCAAAAAAATAAAATGAAAAAGGTAATTCATTTCTAAATGCATTTGTTTCTAAAAAGTGCATGGAAGTAATTCCATTCAACATTTTCACACTTACTTGTAATTTGATCCTTTTTCAAATCTGAAAAAAAGATTACAAGAAGAACAGCTTTTAAGTGTCATCATTAAAAGGATATTGTAGACTATGGTTAAAGTCTGCACCTACAGTCAGTAGGGATGGGAATCGAAAACCAATTCCAGTTGAGAATCGTTAACAGCTCCATCAAAGAATCGATATCATTAATCTTTTTGCTTATCAATTCCCTTATCAATTCCATCCACTGACAAGGTTCAGAAGCATCAGCATTATGACTTAATCCTTACTGCACCTACCAGACAACCTTAAGTAAGTGGACACACCAGCAATTTGCAGAGGCAGTTATACATGCTGTGACATGTGTTTGACATTGTTGCCACGAAAATCAGGCCAACATTTACTCACATGGGAAATCTGCAGGAATCGATAAGGGAATCGTTAAAGAATTGGATCGATTAGCAGGATCGTTAACAGCATCAAAATTGATAAAATCTTATCAATTCCCATCCCTAACAGTCAGTCTATTACAGTTTAAGTAATTAACAAACACAAAATGTTGGCCTCTGGCTTCCTTTTGCACGTCATTTTCCTTCCTCTCTTCCCAGTTAATGACTCTATCAACCACTATGCCATTATATATATACATATATATACATATATATATACATATATATACATATATATATATATATATATATATATATATATATATATATATATATATATATATATATATATATATATATATATATATATATATATATATATATATATATATATATATATATATATATATATATATATATATATATATATATATATATATATATATATATATATATATATATATATATATATATATATATATATACATATATATATACATATATATACACATATAACTGCATTAAAGACCAATGATGAATCAAGAAAATGTTTGCAGTGCATTTTTCTGGATGAAACTTTTTAACAATCTGAAAGTCCTTGGCTAAGCTCATGACACGAATGATCATACACAAACATTTTAACTCTTGGGACATGAGGTTAGGCTTGAAAATTCTGGGAATTTTCAAAGTTGGAAAATCTCCATGGGAAAAAAAGAATAAATGGGAATAAACGTGAAATTAACAAAATTGAAGGTTGGCATTCAACAGAAAATTTAAACGAAGTTTGAGGTAATATCTTTAAGCATAATCTTGACTAAAACAACTAGATTTCATACAAGTATACCTGAATCATATGCACATATAAGACAGCATACTGCAGGGGTATTGAGTATGAGCACAAGATCACTGAAGCCACACAGTTGAATTTGTGGATGATATAAAGTGAAGTTGAAATTGATTGATCAATGCAATACTGAAATCTTGATAAAGTTCAACATACAAATTTGCAAAATTTCATGTTTTTTAATGGATGGTTTCACTTGGATGTCCACCTCTGACACAACAGAATGTTTTTATTGATGTTTGGATATAATACAGCTTCCCAAATTTATAAATTATTTCCATAAATTCCCGTAAATTCCAACAGAAAGTTTCCAATCTGAAATATTCAGAAATCTCCCAGCTTCACTTCATATGGAAAGTTTCTGGAATTGTCCACCCCTTTGTACGCAATACATGAGAACAAATTAAATATTCTTATATTCTAAAATGGGCATGTTTCAGGAACAGCTGTTATCTTCTATTTACTTGTTTTTCTTACCTACAAAAGGGATGTGTGTACAAGCATCAGGATCAGTGTGTAGACTTGGCAACGCCTGACAGTTGGGCAGCAGTGAAGTGGGAGCATAAGAGCCAGACACAGAGCCAAAGAGGCCCGGCTGCACTGACATGCTGCCGTCTAACACCATCCATTCTTTATGGCAGTACAGCTCCTTCACTGCCAGGCAGTGCTCTCTGATGTGCAAACAGGAGAAGTTAATACACCCTTATTCTCTTTCTCTTGTCATTTCAAGCTCTTTTCTCATGTGTCTGAAAAAAAAAGGGACAGACCTGCAGACAGGTTTAGGTGCTGGTCCCAGTCCTGATGGGTTGCAGTCAGGAAAGGAGGAGTGGCAGAGCAGTGAGCGTACCGCGGGGGAACACAGCATGCTCAGTCCTTCCAGCTCTGTCCACCAGCTCTGAACCAGGTACTCTTGCATCTCCTCCGGGTCCGAGAGAGACGAGTTAAAAAACACCAGCAAATCATCCTGCAGAACGCTGCGGCACACGTCGCCACGGTATGCACTGCAGTAACCTGCTGACCCTTTGTAGAGTCTGAAGTCGCCACAGACATAAAAAGACATAGAAAAGATAAATACATGTCAATTACCTTCTTATTTTAAGTTTTAGACGTCTTCATGCTGTGAAAACTAAAGGAACCAATTAAAATATTATCCAGCATTATCGATAAAAAGATGCCTTTTTTCTTTTTTGCATTTATTTATCCTGCTTGGCTAAAATTAAATTATGATGTGCTGACTTCTATGTTTATGATTATTTCAGTTTAATGGGTGGTAGCCTTGGCCTAGCTTTTGTAAAGTATCCAAGTATCTAGGCTAACTAATTGTACATGTTTTAGTAAATATTTACCTCCACCAAGGCGGTTGTGTTTTAGCCAGCGTTGTTTTTGTTTGTTTGTTGGCAAGATTACACAAAAACTGATGGACGTATTAGCGGAAATTTTGTGGAGGTGTTGGTAATGGCCTGATGATTCATTTCTGGTGGTGAACCACATAACCGCCACTTGAGAATGATCATTGCTGCTTAGTAACAGTCTTAGTAATCATGATATAAACATGATTCTGAGAGCTAGGTGTGGGTTTTCAGGGTCACTGAATCATATTATGATGGTAACTTTATCATGGAACAATTGCTCATAGATATAACAGCAATATACGAGCTGCCTTGGCGAAGGTTTGTGCTTTCTAATTTTGCTAATGTTAACCAGACACAGACACAGACATTAAAAGAAAATAAATCAGAACCTCGTTTTAAATCAAGTGACCCCGACTAACAGAGGTATCTTACCTAGTAATTATTACCTCCGCCAAGGAGGTTATGTTTTCGGGAGAGTCTGTTTGTCTGTCTGTCTGTTTGTGAACAAAATAACTCAAAAAGTTATGGATGGATTTTGAATAAATTTTTAGGAAATGTTCAGCATGGGAAAAGGAAGAAGTGATTGAATTTTGGTGTTGATCCGGATCACCGTCTGGATCTGCCATGACGAAAAATGTGATTTTCGTGAATAACTACTGAACTTAATTAGGTATCATTATGAATCCAATTGCTAATGGTAAGTTTTCATGGTCAGGGAATTTAAATATTTACATGAAATAAAGGTAGGACTAATTTTTATGGTAAAAATCACAATATGGGAGAGGACTGTGGTGCTCTCCGAGTGCTTTTCTAGTTGTTTTTTTTTTGCTTGATGGTTTGTTTTTAACTTTTTTCACAACCCTTAATGAAACTAAAGTGCAATTAGAGTTTTCCCAAGCAACTAGAACAGGGCCTTACAAACTTTTCACATCAAAGGCCGCATAAAGAGGAAAAAAGTGATGACTGAGCCACATGCTGCACCTCTCTGTTAGTGTATTTAAGTTAAAGTTTTAGGGTTTACAGGTTGGTTATCATCTTTAATGGGGCCCCTGTAACTCCGACTATTGCTGGATTCACACGTTGTCAGGGAGAGAATTACATTTTGAGCAGCAGAGGTGGGAGACACTGCCAGTTTATCTTCACTGTCAGACACAAAACAAGTGTAAACTGCAAGAATGTTGTTGTCTGAAGATGACTATTGCAAAATACTTTCTAAATGAGGTCTTTTGACAGAGTAATTATGGCAGAAAATGTGCATGATTTATGGTATTTGCTGACCTGAGACCTGAGAACAACCTGAATGCACAACCACAGTACACGTTAATTAACATGCAGAAAAACAATCACAGGCAAACACATAGAAGGTTACACACAAAGACATGCTGACAGAAAATCTTACATTTACTCTGAGAAACATACAGTACACCAGGCCTTCAACAAACTCTTCACATACACACTCTTTTATATTATATATTCTGGTAATAATAGTTTACATCAGTTACAGTATTACCTTTTGTATAAACAATTTACATAGTGATTATTGAACACTGCATTTTGTATATAGTTTTCCTTTATTATTTTTAAGTGAATCATTGGTAAATAATGGTGGAAAACAATATAATAATGCTCTTTTAAATTGTAATTGTCACGAGTTTATGTTGGTCTTGTTTATTTGTTTTTTTTATTCTAAGTATTATTTTGGTTTATTCATGTTCATGTAATTTAATCTGCCTTTTGTGTCAGTGTTTGTACCCCAGTGACCTTCACTAATTGACTGTAAGTGACTGTTCACTAATTTAAACTTTGTGTCCTTCTGTATTAGTCTTGATTTTAGCAAAGTCCATTGTGTTTCCTGCTCTAAAATCATGAACATGCTCAGAATGCAGTTACAATGCATTATAAAATGGTGCTTCACACAAAGCTTTTTTTCAGATCTTTCGTCAGATTGCCTGACAGCCTTCACTCCACCTCACTCTCTGCCTGTCTGTGAACTCCAGCACTTACAAACTCCAGATGTTGCCCCATGGGGAGGTTGAGGCTTCAACAGAATGAGTCAAACTATCAAACTTGGGATGACCTGTAAATCTATCAACCATATCATCCAACTATGTCCTCCTTCTACTTTTCTCAGCAACTCTCTGCTTAAACATCCTATAAATACACAGTCCAGATGTGGCCATGACTTGGCAGATCATGTAAGATCTGACCATTAAGCATGATTTTTCTGTTGGCTGAGCTGAAAGCCACTCTTTTACCTCATCTGGGAACTAAAGGCCAACCATTTTGATCTCCTTTTTTATCTCTGTATTTTTCTCTGTATCTGTCTCATTATGGTCACATAGCCAAGATGTGGAGCTGGGCTTTTCTCTGTGGTTCAAGAAAGTTCAGTTTTAGCTTTTTCCATATGGGCAACTGAGAGATGAACTTTCTCTTGGGATTGTGTGTAATATTGGATTAAACTCCCCCATAATGCTTAGTTTCTAAGAAAAACATACAAAGAGAGTTCACAGTTCACACCAATGTAAAACGCTATAGCAAAATGCAACCACAGTTCTATCATGTTGAGATTATACAACGTATGGTTTATGTTTTGGATATAAACTATAAGCGTAACTATGAAAAAGTTGGACTTCTCTTAGGTTAACATCTTCTTCCTTTAAACATGCTCCCCTCGAAATCAAGCTTAGAAAGTCACCAATTTTGGACAGGATGTTGACAGACAATATTTAGTATTAGTATTTGGTTCAAGTGGAAAAAATGAAGTAAAACAAATTTAAATGGTGTCTAACTAATAGACTGTCATTTTAGCAGTACGGATACAAATCCCCACTATAGATGTGATTGAGTGCACCTTTTGAATTCTCTTGGTTCATCTCAATAAGTTACTTGACTTTTCACATCACCTTCTGACCACCAACAAATGTGTATCCAGATGGGTGACCAATGGTGGCATGGACTGAATATTTATCCTTCAGTGGTAGAACCAGAGCCGATCTCTGGTTCAATTCCAAAACTGGTTGTTTCGACAGGTTACTAGTGTTATCATTGTAAATAAATGCAATCACAATGCATTTTTAATAGTAGAGACAATACTTTGCACAGTTTTAGAAGGTAGATTCATAGTGTATAGTTCTTAAAATATCTGAAGTCAAACTCCTACCTATATATCAAACCTGAAAAATCGTGACGCCATTCATCTCTTCCCCAAAAATGCACTTTTGAATGTAAAGAAGTTTTCTTGATATGTTGAAGAACTTTAATTGTAACTTTGGACATTCACTATTTCTTTTTTTTAAAGTCCTCAAATAATTCAGATAAGAGGGTTTATTTATTGGCAATCTTGTGATTTACAGTTAATAGTTTTGACACAGGAGTAATATGTACATTCAATTTGTGTACTTAATTGTTAGTAGTCAATGCATAAATTACCTACAACCATTCTTGGGTGTGTTCTTACAAACTTCATATCTGAGGTCCCCAAAAACTTGGATTCAGGTTGTGGAACAAAGACCAAAGGGGCTTAGGTTTTGAAAAGATGATCTGGTCTTTGTCTATCCTTGTGTATTTATGCTGTGTAGCTTGAAAGCACAGACTATACACTGTATTATTATGCTTGATGTTTGACACATCCACATGGCAATTTTTTTTTGCCTGGCAATTCACATCCCAAAAAATTGAACAGATGCAGACGCAGAGTCTAACAAGCTTGAAGGTTTACGGTTGTCATTAGAGTTCAACAGCAGGTTTAATCATGGTTTTGAAAAATATATTCTCATGTACAACCCATACTTTATCTATCTCTGGCATCAACATGTTGTCCCCCCCTCAACTCCTCCTCCCATGAAATAGCAGCTTTTCAGACCACCTCCTCCAACTTTCATTGGTACACTAGCATCAGCAAACACAACTTCTCCACATGGTTCCCCAAATTGACATCAAGTAATCTTTTGTACCTAAATTCTGTCGAATCATGCAGTAATCGTGATTTTTTTTTTTTTTAAACACACTGCACCATGATATTTGGGAGAATATTGGTCAGCTGTGTTTCTGTGTGATGAGTCTGCAGCAGTTTGTGTCAGTTAGACCATCACTGTGGAAACAATAAAGCAGCCTTTAGGCCTACTCAACCTGTCATTGCAATGATGAACATTAAAGTACAACCTGATATACTTTGGATGTAAATATGAATGTATTTGTCTTTGCATGATATATGTTACTGAAGGACACCAAGGCACACAAGAGCACTCCAATTCTTACTGTGATGTGACTCAATTCAGAGGCAAGAACTGATGAAATACCCAATAACAATCAATAGAACAGCAGACCAGCTTGGGTCTTCCAATGATGAAACACACCGTACCATTGTATGCACAATTTTAAAGCATTTTTCTCTGTGCTCAAAGGTGTAGTGGAGTAATGATTGTGTCAACAGCAAGCTCATGAATGTCTCTTTAATCAGGGTAAATGACTCTCTCTGATCCTACATTATGGTGAGCTATACTCTGGTCAATGCATGTTTGTTTGTTGCTGTCATTCCTCTGTGAAGGCTGGTCCACGACTATACTGGATTACATGAAAAAACATTTTAGGTTTGTACCGCAATTAAAATGTCTGGACAGGCCACTGCAAGTCCTTTTCATGAAGTCTGAATCTCACTATTTCAATCTATTTGTATTTATCTACTTATTGTTTTATCCTAAAAAAGTATTTAGCTGTAAAATATATTTTAGAACACAATAAATTCATGAGGTAGGCATGCAGAGTTGCACCGTGACAGTTCCTCAATTATTATCTAGCAGCACTAAAAAAATGTGTTCTGTAACAAAATCATCTGGCATAAAGAACAGAGGAACATTGAGCGTTTGCATAGACAGTTTTAATATTCCAAGTTGGTTCACGAAGGCTGGAAGACTTTCCAACAAATAGAGACAGCATTGTAAAACAATAAGAAGCAACATTTTCTCTTACCTCCACTCTATGGGAAGGTGACAATATCCCGAAGATGACGGTTGAAGAAGCACGAGCAGGAGAAAAGCCGAGAGAAGAGGATGCAGGGAGACCAGAGGAAAAACGACACACATCAGTCTTGGTAGGAAGACAAAATGAACCATGATGCTTCTTTCATCTACTCATGGATACTGATGGGCAGCTGGGTGGAGGAACGCGTGTGTGGTCATGGAGCAGTGGGGATGTGTTTTTTTAGGTGACTGTTGTAATGTGTTTGTAGGCAAGTGTGGATGGGGTGCTAACCAAATGGAGTTGAGGGGTGAGGTAGGGGAGGGGCAACAAAGCAGCTGAGTTAACACAAAGCATGGCTAATGTAACAGTTAGCAGTTATTAACTAATCAGTGTCTGTAAATGGATCTACGACATAGCTGGTTGTCAGCCTGGGTGGATCTACTCCATGGGATGGCTACTTTCAACTTACAAAAATGCCTGCCACCCCAGTCAACAGCTTTAAATTTTGACTACAATGGTTACTAACGTGACATTTACAAGAGCTGATCTTAAAGATCTGACTTTAAACTACCCTTAGCCCCTCTTCCCCTGTCTAACTGCATCTGGAACAAAGGCTACTTTAACCAGACCTCAACCAAGTTAAATTTAAGTTATTTGTATACCAAACAACAACAACAACACCTCTGCCCCATTCAACAGAGCAGGCTGAAGGCGTAGAGCAGTGGGGCTAAAATGGTGTGGCAAAGCACTCTGGTCAATGAGTTTAACTTTCACTCCATCAATTACGTGTAAACATTAATTTAGTCAAACAACTAAAAAAAATCTGTTTTCAAACAAAAACCTTAAGGGTTCTGGTGGAAGGATTTATTACTCTTGTGTTATCACATGTTTATTTAACTTTGAATAAGGTTGTTGTCAGTTTATTTTTAGTAAGCACTACCTGATAGAAAAACACATGTACTAAAAAGGTAAAGTGATAAGCTACTTTGTGCTATGAAGATGATACGCGTTGAGCCAAAATATGTACAAAAACTAAGATTAAGAGGACAAGGGGCAAAGCAGTGGAGAAACTCTGAGTGTATTTTTCTAGTAATCTAAAGTCATTCAGTATTTGTTTATACTCCTTCAGATTTGTCAGAAAATCTATATAATTTCCTTTCAAAACAAGTACACACCAATCAAAAGGGTGGGAGCAAAGCTAAATTGTAGTTATCATATTTCCCTTATTTCATTGTATGATAAAAAAAAAATGCTGAGTCAAACGCAGCTTTGTCAAAACTTTGGAAATAGTTATTTTGTTCATTTAAATATTGATTAACACAATACTGTAGAACTGTAGCAACAAAATGCTCCTTTGTCATCTTCCAGGCTGCAGCCTCCAGCATCAGTGACAGTTAGAGAGCTTTGACAGAACAGAGGGCTCACGACAGAACCAACAAGAAGGATGACACTGCACCCAACTCAAAGACAGCAGGGGTGAAGGACTATAAGATCCTGGCTAAGCTCGCATAAATGTCCATCTCTGACTACAGAAACCATATACCAAGTAGGGCTGAACGATTTTAGGAAAAGATTGAATTGCGATTTTTCTTGTAGATATTGCAATTTCAATTCGATTCACGATTCTCCTCAAATCAATCTTTGGGGTATGCACATGTAGGGTTGAACGATTTTAGGAAAAGATATAATTTTGATTTTTCTTGCAGATATTGCAATTCACGATTTTTTTTTTTCAAATCAAACTTCAGTGCAAAATTCACTTTGCTTACAGTACAGACAACAGTAAGGAAATAAATGATGAAAAACACTTAACACATTATTCACCTTCAATAGTGATGATAAATATACTGTTTTCATTAACTTCTACTCCTAAACAGAGGCTTTGTGTTGTTGACCTGCTTACCAGCACTTTTAACATATAGATTTTCTACAAATTTGTAAAACAGTATGTGTATAATACTTGACACAACAGATCCTGAGTCAGTCAGGAGCGCTGCAAAAAATTGCTGCTTTGGCGATCACAAAACTGCATTGTCTAAAATTGCGATTTCGATCTGAAAACGATAAATTGTTCAGCCCTAATACCAAGAAAGATCAGCCCTACCAAGTTCTTGAAATGGAAGTTGCAGGCTAGCCATGAACATCATGAGTCTGGCATATTCTTCTAATATATTATTGTATTATCTGTAGCCTGCAGTATCAGAACAATAATAAATAATAAAAACAAGAGTAAAAAATATGCTTCTAACGTAAAATGAAGAGGCTCATAATAGACTTTTTGCCTCTAGTGTCAAAAATTCTACATACAATAAATGAATGGATTCTTGAAGACAGCTCTTTGGTGTTTTGGTGTGAATGTCAGACCCATTTTTAAACTGCTGGGTAGAGGGTCAATCACTCCAAATAGACCTAAAATTCTACTTTAATGAAATACATCTTACTATATACAAAACACGTGTAACTCAGGGTAAGTTTCCGAATTTGATGTGGAAAGCACAGGCATAAAATTACTAAAGTTAGTATGTTGTTGCTCAAAAAAAAGCATATTGTGTTCCATCCTATTTAGATGATGTATTGGTGTAATTTTGGAGTTTCCAAGCTCACACTGATTATCACTGCAATTAAATCAGCATTTACTTCCACCATGTGGTTCCAGCCCTCACAACTGTCCTGCCACCTTTTGCCATCCCATAAAAAACCTCTAGATCTTCACTGGATAGTCGAATGGGAAAAAAAATTACCTGCCACAGAGACCCTTGCAGTTGCTTTGACGGTGTTTGCACCGGCACTGTGTTTGTTCGAGGCTAGACACGTATACAAGGCCGGCTTGTTAACCGTGACTTTAAGAACAGACAGGATGATCTCCCCGGTCAGGGTCTCCTCAACTGATGCCCCAGAGATCTACATGAAAGGAAGGAAGGACGGAAGAAACAAAGAAAGAAACAAAGAAAGATAGGAAGCATTAATATGCCATCAAGCTTGGACACTCAAATCTGCATACAGTTTATCTTTGATTAGCAGAGACAGATGATCAGGACAAATTCATGGTTCAGGCATCCATTGACTTCACTATCATCACTATCATAACATTGTTTAACATGGCTTTGATGGAAAGCTGCTCAATATGAGTTCTACTCAAGATTCCCCACGGCCAAAGACAGTTTCTTTTTTCTTGCTACTGCAACTGTGTAGGACATGGTTAGGATTAGAATTGGCTGATATATCAACAAAAGAAACAAAGATGCATCTACTTGCTCCAAAAGGGTCTCAATCTGCAGATAAAGTAGTTCTTCTATTTTTCTTTTGTTTGCAATCATGCAAAACCCAAAACCGATGAAGTTGGCACGTTGTGTAAATCGTAAATATAAACAGAATACAATGATTTGCAAATCCTTTTCAACTTATATTCAATTGAATGCACTGCAAAGACAAGATATTTAATGTTCGAACTGAGAAACTTTATTTTCTTTTGCTTTTCAGGTGGAATTCTTTCCCATTCTTGCTTGATGACAGCTTAAGTTGTTCCACAGTCTGGGGTCTCCGTTGTTGTATTTTACGCCTCATAATGCGGCACACATTTTCAATGGGGGACAGGTCTGGACTACAGGCAGGCCAGTCTAGTACCTGCACTCTTTTACTACGAAGCCACGCTGTTGTAACACGTGCAGAATGTGGCTTGGCATTGTCTTGCTGAAATAAGCAGGGGCGTCCATGAAAAAGACGTTGCTTGGATGGCAACACATGTTGCTCCAAAACCTGTATGTACCTTTCCGCATAAATGGTGCCTTCACAGATGTGCAAGTTACCCATGCCTTGGGCACTAATACACCCCCATACCATCACAGATGCTGGCTTTTGAACTTTGCACCTATAACAGTCCGGATGGTTCTTTTCCTCTTTGGTCCGGAGGACACGACGACCACAGTTTCAAAAAACAATTTGAAATGTGGACTGGTCAGATGTAGCAACGGACTGTAGTTACTGACAGTGGTTTTCTGAAGTATTCCTGAGCCCATGTGGTGATATCCTTTACACAGTGATGCCGGTTTTTGATGCAGTACCGCCTGAGGGATCGAAGGTCACGGGCATTCAATGTTGGTTTTGGGCCTTGCCGCTTACGTGCAGTAATTTCTCCAGATTCTCTGAACCTTTTGATGATCTTACGGACCATAGATGATGAAATCCCTAAATTCCTTGCGATAGCTGTTTGAGAAATGTTGTTCTTAAACTGTTGGACAATTTGCTCACGCATTTGTTCACAAAGTGGTGACCCTCACCCCATCCTTGTTTGTGAATGACTGAGCATTTCAGGGAAGCTGCTTTTATACCCAATCATGGCACCCACCTGTTCCCAATTAGCCTGTTCACCTGTGGGATGTTCCAAATAAGTGTTTGACGAGCATTTCTCAACTTTCTCAGTCTTTTTTGCCACTTGTGCCAGCTTTTTTGAAACACGTTGCAGGCATCAAATTCCAAATGAGCTAATATTTGCAAAAAATAACAAAGTTTACCAGTTCGAACATTGAATATCTTGTCTTTGCTGTGTATTCAATTGAATATAGGTTGAAAGGGATTTGCAAATCATTGCATTCTGTTTTTATTCACAATTTACACAACGTGCCAACTTCACTGGTTTTGGGTTTTGTACTTAATGTGATCTTCTCAGAGCAACAGATGATCTATTCTAACACCCAAGTACTTAGGAGACAACACTTGCTTGATTTCTCACCGTGTATAAAAACAGGAACTGAAGAGAGTCTGTTGGTAAGCCAAAAATAATTTTCTTTGTGTTCTTGGTATTAATCACCAGGGTATTATTGTCACTTCACTCCACTTTGTTGACTGCTTGCTGATGCAGCTCTGGGCCATCCGTGTGATTCAGTGAGGATGATAGAGCAGCACTGTCAGAATACTTAATGATATAATGATCAGATAAATCAAAATGGAAATCATATAAACAGTTAAAAGAGGAACTTAACTTCAACCGCATGATAAACTGATTAAGAAAATAGGGCCGAATGTGTGAAGTTCTCACACAGTCATCCCATAATAACCTCCTGGGTGTTGAGTTGACTTAACTGAGTGTTTAAAAGCATGACAGTAATACAACAGCTTATAAGAATTTAGAAGATCTAAAAATTTCCTGGTATTCACACAAGGCAGATGTTGCAGTGTACAATGAGTGTGTGTTGTTTTTAGTTCCTGTATTCACACCTAGATAAATGAGAATAAATCATTCTGGTGACAGCCTGGAGTCTGTGAGCGTGAGTGTGCTGAAGTGCAGCCTGTCTATATTTGAGGTGGTGTGAGGCAGTGCCTGTTTTTAGATTGAGCTTGTTCCAACCACGCTGAAAATTAATGACCTCAACAAGCTGCCAGAAAAGCAGCTAGCACAGTCATTTTAATCACACCCCCCACCACACACACCATATTTACAAGCATTACAGGCCTGTAATCACATTGTATCTAACACCCAGGACCATTAAACGGCCAGGCACACGTCTGAATCCATATAATGAAAAAAAACAGTGATTTTTTTTATGTTTTAACAGCAGTTTTGAGCAGAATAAGGATGCATACAAGCTTGTTAAGTGGAAAAAAACAAGAGATTTCTGTTGTGGTTAATATTTTAGAATATCAGTGGGTACCAGCATATACAGAATGTTTTAATGAGTGGGCCTGGGATTATCTGGATGAGCCTCTTTCCTTCATTTAGTTTTTTGTGTTTATGTAACTATTTTCACACACGTAATCACCACATCATATACTATCTCTTCAAAATGTAATACGTTTTCCCACACAATCAATAATCTACTGCAGTAAAAAATACCCTTTGTGTTCAGGGTGGACAGATAAAACAATATATGACTTAATGTGAGTTTTTTTCCACCTAATACAATATAGATTTAAAAAAATGCTGGGCATCTACTTATAGTGAGTAATACTCAGAACACCCTCTCTTGGTAAAAGAAATTCAACTTGTTCACATCTTTATATGCAAAATCACCCAAAATTAATTTGTACATAAAAGAGGTTATTCTGAATATTAAAGCAGCACAACGGAAGATCCCCGCTTGTCCGGAGAGAGAACTACCATGAAGTCTAGCGCGCATACTGTCGTAAGGATACACATCTGCCGGTCGCGTGCGTTTGTTTTGTAGGCAAATCACAGAAGCCAGGACTACGCTCAAAAGTATTCTTCTGTCTTCAGCGGCTGTTTGCAGGATGGATAGCGACGAGGTAATATATTTATTTTTGACTAAATGACAATGTTAAAAATCGCTAAGTTCAACTTGGTTTTATTACCGTGAAGTCGCCCCCGTCCTGTTGAAGCAATAAAGTGAATAAAAGTAAAGACAACGACTAGCTGGTGATATCACACACTTGAAATAGGTCTAAACAAAACTACATATTGGTACGTTCTGGATTTGTTGTGCTGCACTTTTTTCCTGTCAAGTTTTTTGAGGAACTTCGTCATAAATTAGTCGCCCAACATACCTGATAGTAGTCGGACATCCCTTTTCGTCTTTTATTTCACGCCAGCGAGTGAACGCCGAACCGATGTTTATTTTGGTCCGAGCATTCAGCTTGTTTTTCTCTCGCTTTCTTTGTTTTGTATCCTCCGACAAAACTTTTCTCTTCCTGACGTTGTTGGTTACAGCTATGCGTTTGGCTTTCGCCGAGACTTCCATGTTTTAAACGAACTGGGAATCGGGGGAAGTGACGTATGCCGTAAAGCAGTCCAAATGTGTAGTTTTTTAGTGTGGCAGGGTTCCCACCATCCACCTCGAAGTTACATAGCGCCAGTGAAAGGGATACAGACCACGACAGAGGTGTCATTCAACTCACTGTAAAGTGGTGGACCATCACAATGAATATCGAAGGATTATATTATGTTTGAAAAACTACATAGTGTTGGTTTAAGCTACTGTAGTTGCACTGCATTTTTTCTGTCATAATATGCTTACAATGCTGTATAATCCTGGTTTTAAGTGCTTGTGATAACTTTATGTATAATAGCAGTCACAAGTAATTACAATGCCAGTGTTAATTATGACTATTAAATATGATAAAAGTGTGTAATATTGTTGTTTGAGAAATTACAAGTTTTCATATTGCCATACGACAAAAATCTGACAATGCACACTTCGAAATAATGTTTACTGAATGTGTTGATAAAACATATTTGATGCATATAAAAATGTATTTTGAATGGATTATAATCAATACAGGGAAAAAAAAAGGTTTTTGGTTTTAAGAAAAAAAATGTTAAGCCACTGTTAATGCACTATAAAACACAGTATGTGTTTACAACTTATGGCATTGAAATTACTCGATAACTATTACTAAGCATCTTACATTATGGCAGGTGCTTATGATAAAGATTAAACAGCATTATAAGCACATTATACTATATAATAATGCATTCGAAACATTCTCATGCTACATTTATAATGTGGGGCTTGATAGAATGTGTTATCACACATTCAACCCAAAGTAATCATAGAGTGCTTTTTTTTCTTTTTTTATATATATATTCGTGTTTTCTTAGCTCTTATTGGGTGGGCCACCAATCAATGTAGTTGGGCCTGTGCACATCTAGCCCCCCACCCCCATAGATCCACCCTTGCTGGGTACCTGCATTTTTTTTAACATATTTTCTTTTAAGGATTGTACCTTTGCCCTGTTCACAACACGCACATGACAGCTCCTTACACAACAACTCTGTCCCAACATCTTATAACCTGTCACAAGCCAGCAGTCCAATGGAAAAAAGAAAACATTAAACACTGTCAGAACCTTTGTGCTCACTCCCAATTAAAGCCAGTAACACCGTGAATCACTGGCTAAATGGATGGCAATCTCTTCAATCCTCTGTCATCGTAATGAGAATTCCTCAGTTGTTTATATCTCTGATCCCTCAGCCGGTCACCAGAGTACATGGACTGTCTGTGTTTGGGTGTTAAGGAGACACAGAGTAGGACATCGAGGTCCGGCAGGGGACAACTAAACCTTTACTTTTGTGTTTAAACGACTTACTATGTTTGTATTTCTGTGACTCTTCTTAGTCAGTTAGATTACATGACAGACCTCACGTAAAATAATGTGCTGCAGTGTTATGGTCTTGACTTGTTGATTGTTGATTTGATTTATAGACAGTTAGCTGTCCTACAGAGGAGAGACAGAGAAATGTCTCATAGGAACACTTACTGTTGCTTCTAGTTTATGCAAAGAGGACCATATATTTGTCTAAGTTGAAACCCTATCACTGTGGTACCAACTATTTTAACAGAGTCCATATAGAAAAAAACACTTTGCATACAAGACTAAAGAAATACACAAATATCTGCAAATGGATAATGAAAAAAATAGAAAAAGAAATACCATCGCAACACATTAAAAGAAACAATGGCAACATAAATAGATGGTTGATATAATCTGAATGAAGAACTTATTAAACTGGACTACTCCATCAAAGGCAATTTGATTTACTTACATTCATACTATATGTAAAATGTGTCGTTTTTTAATGACTGCATTCCTCAATGTATTTTCTAAACTCATCTCATCAGTTCTCTGGATTAAATGTAGTTCTGGTTTATTCCAGTTGAACATTACCCTTGTACATAACAGCCCTCTCTGAAGTATTGACATTATACCAGCTGGGTTGAAAATACTGCTTGCTGAGTTTGCTGCGAACAAAGTTTTGTAATATTATTGTATATAACTAATATAAATAACCCTTTATATACATTTATGACATCAAAAACCTTCTGTATTTGCAATTACAGAAATTAGGATTGTTTAAAAAGTTAGAAACTTTCCATAAAATAAATGCTTTAGTGCACAAAAACACAAATTATAGCCAGAAAATTCCAATTTTTTGGATCTGAATTGTTAATTTCACTTTCTACTGAAATCCAAAAAAAAAACAAACAAATTTCCATAAAATTTAACATACATATTTTTTGTATCTCATTTGATACATTTAGAGTTTTTGACAAATGATTATTCAATTGAGGACATTTTTATCCTTTATGTAATTGTATTCATATGTCTTTTTAGTAATTTGTTGATCACATTGATTAGGTAAAGACATCATAAAAGAATGTATCAAATATAAAACAACAGGCATTAAAGAGTTAAAGGTAATTTATGAGGGTTTTTACGAAATAAAGGTTGGTCCTTGACAGAGATTTAGCATAGCTTTGACTAAAACAACCTGAGTTTATTCAAGCTTTCCTGAGAATATAGTCTATTCTTCAATCACATGCATGTGGCACACTGTTTACAGCAGCGGTACATTTTGATCGAGAACACAGGACTGTCATCCTGTGTGAACTGTTGGAACTGAATGTTCAATAAAATTATTAAAACTTGATCAAGTTCTAATTACAAAGAAATCTGTTGAAATGTAATGTTTTTTAATTGCATCATTTCACATGGATGTATGTCTATGACCCAACAGAATGATTTTTTTTTTTTTTAGACATGATACAGGTTGCTTAAAGTTCACCCACTGTCCAGTTAATTGAAACATGGAAAGTTTCCATTGAAGGAAATTTTTAAAAATCCCAAATTTTACTTTTCATGGAAAGAATATGGAAGCGTTCTGGAAATGTAGTTGCAAAGAAACAATTAACAATGAACCTAAATAGCATGTTTTGGAATGTGGGAGGACACATGGAACAAACAAAAAAAAACAGGCATTCACCGGCAAAGGCTCTGACTGACAGGGGGATCAAACTAGCAACCTTCTACCTGTAAGGCATGAGCACTAACCTGCTGGGCCATTATGCTGTCAAAAACTCCACAAGATAATCACTTCAATACTGCTCTCTTTTTAAGGACAGTGTCATACCAGTAGGAACAAATGATTTTACAGGCAAGGTCATTTGATAATTTACATACTGTAACTTTTATCCAAAATCAATCGACAGGTAAAAACTTCTTAGCATTGTGAATATGGCAAAAATAAAAAACATTTTATGTTTATGAAACGACATTTCAAATGCTCAAAGAGACCATCTTCCTGTTTGTCAATGTGAGTCATTTCCTTCTGCTTATGAAAGTAAAGTAATACAAAACACTTAAAACCATACTTTAACCACAGTCCTCACTTCTGTCTCCGTCACACTCAATGAGTTTTGGGGCATGTGTGTTGACATGCATGGACACTTGTGCACACAGCAGCAGGAAGAGGAGAAAGAGAAGAGAAAAAGAGAACGAGAGGGTTTGTGTCACCTTTTTCCGGCAACCTGGTAGCCTGTTTTATCCAGATATATGTGTTCTGTCATTTCAGTTAAGTCTACATCAACAGGGTTTTTACAAACATATTTTCATTTATCAAAATATCTAAGATAAGAATGGAAAATATAAATAGTAATTTCTGTATGGAAGGCAAAGTGGCTCAAGGTTAGGATCCTTTACTCTCTTTGTGTCCATGTGTCTGATTTATCAGTGATTTACCTTATCAAAACATATATTAAGATTTAAGAAACAAACATGACAGTGGAAAACTCCAACATGGTCTCTGCCTTTAATAGAAAATGTTTGCCAGGTAGCTCCAATTATCACTCACTCTTCTAATTACCTCAGCTAATTATCCTCGTGAAGCGCTCAGCTGTTTGCTGAATTATTTGAGAAAACTATGTAATTGCTAAGAATGCAGAGCATGTTGGCTTTTCAGATCCTCTAATCCATTATTTTCACTCTTTTCCTATTACGTAATGCTTTGCAGCCAATAATGTGTCAAAATGTAAGCTACGTGAAATTATTTCTGATGACTTTGGAGCTGGACTCAACCTCTTTGAATGAGACAAGAACACCCCTGGAGGATCTCAAGCATCTATTGAATAAAACTCTGGAACTGACATTCTGATGGAGAGTTTAAGGGGTTGAACTCAGGCACATCGGCAAGAGTTTTTAATCGTATAGCAGTGTTAATCTTGACAGAATTTTTTCATTTAGTTTTAGTTATAGTCTCTTGCCTAAAATATCTTTTAGTTTTACTAATTTTAGTCATCTAAATTGACTAAATCTACTGTAAATTTAGTTGACTAAATATAAAGTGCAAAGTGTCAGGCATTTTATGTGACTTTGAATTTCTGAAGTCATGTTTTCCACTTGGATCCCGCCACCATGAAGCTAAGGCAGTTGTGATTCATCCAACCTTGTCACACAACCAAAGTAGCTGTGACTGATACATATTCCTAACTTACCCCTACTTTCTGCTAGGGCTGAACATTTAATTGAAAATTAGATTAAACCGCAATATGGCTTGTTACAATGTTCAAATCGCAGACAGTGCAATATTTTTAACCCAAAATGTGTTGAACATTTTGGCATGTTGATGTAGTTTCTTGCAATTTCATGCCTATTTTAACCTTTTTTAACCCAGTTTTTACAACTTTATGCCTATCTTGCTCCCATTCATCTTTTTTTTTTGGCCACTGTCAGACCATGTTTGGAATTTTTACATGGTTTTTGAAATTTAATCCCAATTTTGCTGCTATAATCAATTTTCCTTAGTCACTTTTGAATTTGCCTTTTTTTTTGCAATTTCATACCTATTTTGCACCTATTAAGTTTTTTTCCACTTTTGTACCATTTCTTTTACCCAGTTTTTACAATTTCATACCTATTTTGCTTCTGTTCTTCACTTCTGCACTTTTTCTCAAATCTTTTATCCTTAGATTAATTTAATGTCACATTGGTTATACTATAAAATGATCTACTGCTTATGTTTGTTTCAGAATACATAAGATGGGGAACAATAAAACAATCACAGAGTAAATCACAATTGCAATATTGCGGAAAAATATCGCAATTAGATTATTTTCTCAAATTGTTCAGCCCTACTTTCTACTTGATAAAATTAGGTCTGATTTTATTTAGTCTCTGTCAAACATTTCAGATCAGTTTTCATTTGTTAACAAAAATGTCATTCAGTTTAGTTTTAGTTTCAGTGGTCGTGCACTTGTTTTTAGTTATAGTCCAGTTTTCACCACGGGAAAAAAGACTGTTGGTGATGAAAATAATTAGTCAACAAACTGAAGATTCATTTCTTTGATACGATAATGTGTTTGAGTCGTTCAAGATGCTCTGGTCTATTGTTTCCCTGTGTTGGCTTGATATGCTCATAGCAACTGACATGAAGTTGAAGCAGCCTGAGCTGAAAATAGACTTGCCAGGTATATCAAATGATCTAGCAAGGCATAATGCTGCTGGTACGCGCCATGGACCGAGCAAGGCATAGGCTGTGGAAACGAACTGATTGAAGAGACTTGGGTGATGTGTCACAATGCACACAGACCACCGAGCAGACTGAGTGAGGTGAAAATTGGGTATTTAGTCGCATGTGCTAACCCAGATGAAAACAGAGACAAATAATACAGGGATGTTACAGCAAAATCTTCTGCTCCTCTACAACCACTGTAAGCATTAATCTTATCATCCTTTTGTGTTTGTTTACATTTTTAATGGTGTATGTCATGCTCATGGATGTATTATAAGAACTGGATAGCGTGGCTCCGCCTTCTACCATGTAACGGATTTGAAGCCTTAATATCCCCCGTCAGGGTGCAGCCATTCTGCAGCCAGTAGAGAATCTGGACCATATTTCGACGCAGTTGTCGTAAACTGTCGCAGAACTCCCCAGCATACGCCGTACACAATCATTGTGAAACTGCCGTAAACTGCGGTTATTTTTTAAACTCTAATAACTGATGAAAAAGAAACTTTTCAGAAAAAAAGAGGACTTGGAAAAAACGCAGCCCAATAATACTTTCATATCACCACAGCATACGGATGGGAGAAATATTTCTATGAGGTGCATTAATTTTTTGAAGTTTCACTACGGCCCCGTTCAGATCAATGGAGGAGACGGAGATTTGACATATACTGCAGCCAGTCACCAGGGGGAGCAGTTTTCGCGGCGGCTTCAATTTGAGCCCAGCGACATTGCGTCCATGTTTTTTACAATCCATGGTCATGCTCCATGTCTTCTTTCTGCTTTTGGTGTATGCTTGTGGATGAATTACAGCACCACTTACAGGCCTGGCATATATACTACAGTACTTTGTGTGGAAGGACACATTTCTTAGAAAAATGCAATATTTACAGAAAACTTTTACAAAGGGCATTAAAATAGACTGGTTTCATCTCCATGTGGACAGGGCCTGTGTGTTGCTTTCTTGGTCTTTGAAACACTTCTACTCACTATGTCCAATAACCCACATTTGAGATGAAATAGCAGTGTCTGCCTTAAACACCCATTATTGACCAAAGTCTAACCCAACCAGTGATCCGGAGCACTCACTGTATTTCCATTCTCCAGCCAGGTAATGGTAGGGATTGGATTGCCTGTGGCGTTACACTCCAGGGAAATCTGGCTGCCATATGCAACCTTCTTCTCCTTAGGAACACGCAGGATTCGTGCTGGAGCTGAGAACACACAAAACAAAACACATGGAACTTCAGTATAAATCAATGATCTCTGTACACTCAAACACACAGCCAAACTAATGCACTCTAAGGTTTTGAATTACAGTTTTTAAAACACCTTTTTACAGTCAGTCAAAAGTGAAACCACGTTTACATACATACCCTGAACCTCTATGGTTACTGGTTTTGAAAAGGCCAAACCAAAGCTATTCCTGGCCACACAGCGATACTGTCCGGCATCCTCCTTCTGAATGTTGTGGATCTTTAGTGCACCATAGTCAAGAATGGTAACACGGTCAGTGATCTAGGAGAGACAAATCATCGTCAGGATTGTCCTTTTCTTTTAACCGTTAAACCTAAAAGAAATTAAGGTACACAAGAAAATATCCAATAAGATTAATGTGTAAAGAGTGGGCATTTTTGCATTCTGGATCCTTCTCCAGTCCTGCTTCTTCATATGTTATCACTATTTAAGCCATGCTTACTGAAGCTTTATCACCACTGTTGGGCACAAACTTCCTTTCCCCAAAATTGCTTTATATCTCCACTTTCAAGATGAATGAATACTGTTTGGTCCTGATTACAATTGTTAATTTGCACTTTTATAAGGTTAAGAGCTTACAAACCCACTCAACAACGTGTAAGGTAACAAAAAGTAGTGTTATGTGAAAAAAGGAAATCAGAAAAAATGGATGAAATTGCATGTCTTTTGCAGACAGTCATCTCTAATAGGTCCCAACTGAGATGTGGTTAAAGAAATGAAGGGTAGTCTAGTCTAGTTTTCTAGTCATATAGGCATTTTGTCCACACATACATGGGTTTATTTTTGACAACAACAGAAACAATGGCAGTCTAAAGTGTCGCCTTCATGCTGCAGAAGCTACTGAGCGTGATATTTTGTTAATTTCAAAATCTTCTGCTATGCTACAAAAGCTGTGAACAAGTGTCCTCTTGTTGTGTTTGTTAATGTCACATATGGTGTATGCCATGATCAAGGAGATTTTCTCTGGGTTTGGTGTATGTTACATGTATTACAGCACCTCCTACAGGCCTGGCAATGTACTACAATATTTTCAGTGTTTTCCCATTTACAGACACATTTTTTTAAAACAAAGCCAGCCATCTTTTCAGAAAACTTTTTCAACATAAAAACTGTCCATGTGGGGGCCTAAAAGGGCATACCTTAATGAGCTCATCATCTTTGAGCCAAGTGACGTCAGGTTTGGGGTTACCGAGGGTGACACACGGCAAAACTGCTTTTGATTCTACCAGAAGCGTTACATTGGTAGGGTGACGTTTGATCTGTGGCTCTGGTGGAGAGAAAAGACAAATGTCAGTGTTTAAGTCATCTAAATGAGTACTACTGTAGCTGTGGGTTTTCACTGAAACTGTTAAAAGTTCGTCAAAGTTCAATCCTGAAGACAAACATACTCATCTTAAGCTGCAACGCTCCACAGCTCTTTGCAGGCTGCCCAATGCCATTACTGGCAATGCAGCAGTATTCTCCATTGTCTGACTCTCTCACACGAGGGATGGTGAGCATCTGTCCCTGTTCTCTTGTAATGTAACGGGGGTCATAGTACCTGGGTGGGATGAAAAAATGAGACCAAAAAAAGGTGTGAAGATAAGTCTTGTGTTATTTGAAACCACCACTTAACTGTTTCTTAAATCTACTCCTAATCTATAAGAGTAATATTCAAGAAGGTTTCTAAAATGTTATGGGATAATAAAGAACTGGGGTTGTTGTTTCGTTTCTGTTCATGTTGAGTTTTGATGTATTTATATTTATATATGCATGTATGTGTATCTATTAAATGAAGAGTATAGCTTTAGCCTGCTCAATTGTAAAGTGTCTTGGGATGACACTTGTTATAAAGATTGATCAACTGATTTCACATTGATTTGCAAAAGCAGGAAAAGGGCTCTTTATCTTTTAAATGTGTCTTTTCCTGAGAAGGATTCTAGCCAGAACTCAGTTTTTTGTTTCTGTCACAAAATATGGTTCTAAACTTTCTAAAAGGGCAGCTGACACAAACTTTGTAATGTCTTTAGGCAGAAGTTCCCAAATTGAGTTTTTTTTTCTCTTACTGGGATCAGAACTTATAAAATACACCATGTCTGGCCTCAAATCTACATTGTAAACAAAAAACATACACATACAAGGACGTCACTTTGATAAGAACACCTTGTTAGTACTGGGTTGTACCCACTTTTTCTCATCAGAACCTTAACTATTTGTGGAATAGATTCAACGAGGTATTAGAAACATTCCTCAGAGATTTTGGTATCATAACATCATATCACAGCCAATTGGCTTGGGGGTGGGAGGGGCCTTTAATGACAGGGGCTCCAACAGAGGGTCTCAGATGGACTGATACCCCTTTTCCACCAAGCTGGTTCCAGGGCTGGTTCGGAGCTAGAGCCAGACTTAGCACCAGTTCTTTGGTTTTCCACAGACTAAGCACCGGTTGCTGGCTCTCAAAACCGGTGCTTGGCAAGCACCAACTCTTTGCTGGGCCAGCAGAAAGAACCAGGTTACGTCGGGGGCTACGGGCTTACGTCAGGGGGTGGGGCGGGATTAGCAGAGTAAAAACACGGAAGAGAGCCGTTTTTAAAAAGACGAGGTTGGACTAAGCGAAAAACAGATTGAAAAGAATATATTTTTAAAGAATATATAAAGAAAGAATATAGGGACCAGAAGACCGAGCTGGGCCGCAGTGGCAATGGTCGACCATGTTTTAACAGCCCGCATTACAAAATGCTCGATGCTGTTCTCGGGGACCGACCGGCGTGCAGCGCTACCGGGGCATTGAATTCGGCCACAGCCATGCTGGAGTCTATGCAGGAGGACACAACCATGGAGCAAACCTCCACAGAGCCTGGTAAGTTTATTGTTTGTTTATTGTTGTTATGGGAAACTGGCGTGACGTATACAGACGTATACAATGATGTGCTGACGTAGCTCTCTGGTCGGCACCGGTTTGTGGAAAAGCAAACGGTTCTTAACCGGTTCGCACTTGAACCAATTGTGAACCGGCTCTAGCACCAGCATTAGCACCAGCCCTGGAACCAGCTTGGTAGAAAAGGGGTATGAGAGTACAGCAGGATCAGAGGTAGTCAGTGAGAACGTTAACAATTTTGGGAACATACTCTATTGGTCAACAAAACTCACCCTAACTCCTGAACAAGAAAACACTAAATGTTTAGTAGTTGTGTAGCATGACCCGTATCACAGCCAAGAACAAAATCAAAGGGAATGGCCACTTCACTGCTATCAAACAAGCAAAGCATTCATCCATATAGATTCCATCACTGTTGATTAATTTATAAATGAACAAACTTTGTTTTTATGGTCTCAAAAGACTGACTGGGTTTGATAAGTTGATAAACCCTGATTATCTGAACTTACATGATCTGATGGTTGTTCTTTGTCCATGTAATTTCAGCAGCTGGGCGGGACTCCACCTCACAGATGAAGGTGGCATTGTGGTCCAGAAGAACATCAACTGTCTCCAGTAAAGTGATGATCCGAGGTGCTGGATCACAAACACAGAGTGATCACTGAATGAATTCTAATACAAATATATATCCCAGTGCAAGTCAAATAAAACAAAGGAACAGTCATTTACACTTCTTTTTAAACTTTTGACTTACTTTGAGTCTCCTATTAGACAGCTGACCTACTAGGTTGGCCATAGATGTTTTGAAATCTCACCCCAGCCTTTCAGTCATCATATAGAAATCTGCTGAAACCACTCTGTCAGTGTGTACTCCTGAAATTTTTAAAATCTATAAAGACTGCGGAAAGTGTGTTGTGTGTCCCCAGCTTTAGTCTCTTCATTGCAACAAAAGAAAAAAAATGTTTTGATAGAAGGAACCAAGTGTCATCATCATTTTTTTTTCTGTCAGAAAGTCAGTATGTGGGCAAGACTGTCTTCCCTCATTCCTAATTCCATGACAAGCAGATACACATCATTCTTTCAACTGTGCATGCAACAAGGAAGAGACTGCCAGATGGAACCCACCACTAATTACCTTAGCTCAAAGGCTGGGAGTCAATGGGTAGCATAAGCCTGCCTCTGCCTACAGTCATCAGATAAAATCTTCAGCAGCTCCAAACAGTCCTGTGTGGTTGTCCTTACTTGTTTTTTTTTTTTTTTTTTACTGGGCTATGTTAAATAATCTATTTTCAGACTAAGATCAGCATTTTATCTAATTTATTGAAAGAAACACATACGAAACTAAACCGCAGGGTACAAGTGCAAATCGCTGTGGATGTGCTTGTAAGCTGGTCAACAAAAGATGTATTTCACACGGGACCAGTTAAAGATGCTGAAAAGTTAAGTGATGATTGTAAGCAGACACTCTAATTTATTCCCAGTCTTTGAGCTAAGCTAACTCATGGTAGGCAACTTTTTCCCATCTCTTCATTGGTACTACACACACAGTTGAAAGAATGACGTCTATTTGCTTGTCATGGATTTGGCAGTGAGGCAAGACATGATGTTGATGTGTTGATTCCCATCAATGACTGCAGGATGAAAAACTGACCAACTTCTGCACTAGGCTCCATATAAAGTATTAATTTACAGAATTATTCAATAATTCATTTGAAACCATCCTAAAAATATGTGTTATTGTGATTAGTAATGTAATATTTCAGATGAAAGGCTGGAGGGCTAAAAATGTGTCCTGAAGTACATCACTGTCATGTTTTTTAAAGTGCAAACAGCTGAACCTTTTCAACAAAATTATTTTGCATTCTTGGCATTCACAGCATTCCTGTTTAAGATTGGCTCATCTGTTTTAGTCACTCAGAGTCCACTCCAACTCTTGACTAATGGAGTCAGATCAGAGGTTCTGAGATTTGTAACCACTTTAACGTGATAAAAGTCTGATCCTAAGGGAACCTGAGAGGAAAGAAAACCTGTTCTGATCAAATTAGATATGAAGCTTTGGGAATCAGCTCCAAATAAGATGGGGATAAAAAGTTCATGAAGAAAGGTATTGCATGAAAAAGAGAGGACCAAAGAAAATAAAAGACAAGTTGTTGAGCTCTGAAGTCTTAATGTTTGGTATTCTCCATTTTAATGAAGAGAGGTTGAAGCAACATTATTTAATTTCAAGGTTCAAAGAAGACGCTCCATCCTCCGCACACATTGTTCTCCGCTGCTTCATTTTAACAGATGGTCTCTGTTAAGATGAAAGCGAGTAAATGTCAAGGTTTTATAAATACAGTATAGAGGTTATCTAAGCCATGTGTTCTATCTTGTGATGTATATCAGACCAATCCAGTGCAATATTAATATTAAATATTCTACTGACAAAGCCATTAACAGGATGTACAAAAAGGAGAGATTAGAAAAGAGACAGGAGTAAAGGAAAAAACTTAGTCCTTGCTAGAATATTTAACATTTAATCTGTTTTACAAGGAGGAAAAGAAAAAGGGCCGAAGATGTGTTTAAGGCTGAGGAGAGTATAAAAAATAGTACAGTATGGGGTGATATGGCAACTATTAATATGTGAGATGAGACAAAAGCTTTACTAAACACTTTTTTCTGAATGAAGAGGGGAGGTAAAGAAGCAAGAGAGAAGAGAAAAATAAAGAACTTTGGAAAAAGACATGATGTGAGTGAGGCAAAGGCAAAACACAAGGTCAATTATGGGCTAATTAATCATGTAAGTGGTATTTGTTTGTCTTCTGTTCTTGTTAAACAAAGATTTCAAAACAACATTGCTGAACCCATCATCCCATCTCGACCTCCCACCCCAACCCTCGATCACCAGTGCTGTTTGGTCATTGAGGGGGTGGTGGGGTGAGAGCTACCGTAAATCAAACTGAAACCCTAACACAAGGTTAATCCTCAGCTTTAAACACTGGAATACAAATTTAGCAAAGGTTATAGCAAGGTGACATATCCAGTGTCTGCTGCATGTCTTTTCTCATGTGTAGTTCAAAATATTACTTTTGGACATGCCAGAAACATTAGTCTTTAGCTGACAACAACTGTTTCTTCAAGATGGGATTTTCAGTGTGTTTTGTGTTCTGGTTTTCACATGCAGTTAAAGTTTTACTCTAGGATGTTTAAGCCAGTGTGTAAGTATGGTTTTATTTAGGTGCTGTGAAAATGGCAGACTTAAAAGGACACGCCAACATTTTTTGTTGTTTTTTATGTCTTGCCTCACTCCCAAGAAGGTAGACACTATTCTTTCAACTGTGTCCAGTAACCACTAGTAAATTTAGCTCAAACACTAAACTAACTAGCGGTCACTGGGTAGCACTAGCTTGCCTCTGCCCACAGTCATCAGATAAACTCTTCAGCAACTCTTAACGCTCCTGTGTGCCTGTTGTGACTCGTTTCTTCAACCATATGTTACATTACCTTCTACTATCTTCATGGTATCTTTTTCTACCCCTAAACAGAGGCGTTGTTTTATTGACATACTTCTATGATGGTTTTACAAGGGGTGTGATGTTGGCAAATTTGATCAGTCAGATTTTACTAGCAGTAAAAACAGAGTTATAAGATGTTTAATTTAATCCAGACTTCAGAAATTCAAGGACACATAAAAAATGCCTTACACTTTCCACTTCATTTTTAGTTGACTAAATTTACAGTAGATTTTGTCACTTAAAATTAGACTAAAATTAAAACATTTTAAATGACTAAATAACGACTAAAACTAAATTATATTTTAGGCAAACAACTATAATTACAAAGAAAGTAAAATGTGCTGTCAAAGTTTACACTGCACGGAAGGGTAAAAACACAAGTAGCAACAAGCACACAGGACCGCTTAAAGATGCTGAAGAGTTTATCTGAAAACTGTAGGCAGAGGCAGGCTAACACTACCCATTGACCCCCACTGGTTGAGCTAAGCTAATTAGCGGTGTGCAAGCTCTTCCTGTCTCCTTTCCTCTGCAAGCACATTTGAAAGAATGTAGTCTATCTGCTTGTCATTGACTTGAGAGCAGGGCAAGACAGGAAAACAACGAAAATGCTGGCGTGTCCCTTTTAAGACCCAGGCCCTGTCCACATGGAAATGAAAGTTAAAAGGTAAAAGGTTTTCCAGAAACACAGCATTGTTTAATGGAATGCTGACACAGAAAAAACACCAATATTAGAGAAGACATGTAGCATTGGCATAAAACATGAGCAATGTAAACAAACAACAGGCTCTTTTCTGCATGGATTTAATAACATTGGTGTATATTTTTCTCCATGTCCAAAGTATTTAATAAAAGAATATAAAAGAATGATTGTTTTGTGAATTAAGATTAGCGGAGAAAAGGACAGCCCACCAGATAATGTAGCCACCCACATTAAATACACTGCTTAAAAAACTTTTGACCCAGCAAATGATGATAATAAAACCCTCAACATGCAGGAAAGTGGAGATTTTGATATCACACTGCCAAAGCACAAAGATCCTGTACAATCCCTCAAACCGCACCTCCATTATACAAAAAAAGAAAAGAAAAGAGCTTTATGAAATCCGGTAAGCCTACGCAAAGATGTTCCCTAAAACTCTTCTTGTCAATACTGATATGTGAGGGAAAATACAGCAGCGGCTTTTTTCTGTTTGAAGGAAATCAAACCATTTTAAATTACAGATTACTTTTTTTGCAAGTATTTTTTTTATGTTTTTATCATCATTAGCATATCAGCCCTCATAAATGTGTGCTTTTTGACATAGATTCAAAAATTACAGTTTTATTCGGCATAAAAAGTTTCCCATTTTCAGTGATTTAAATATCTTCACATCATGCAGGCATTCAGGTAACAACAGAATGTATTATGGGGATCAATAACCTTCAAGAAATGTCCTAAAAGGCAACTTATGTGAAACAGCTACAACAACCCTTCCAGCTATCAAAAGAAATCTATCTTCTATCTTTTGAAGAACATTTTGGATTTGCAACAAGAGACACCTTATGTTTTTGTCCAATTTATGATCAGCTAGATGGCACAGCTGTGCAAAAGGAAGTGTGTTTGCCTCATGAAGGTCGGTGGGTTGATGCCTGTGTTCATCAGGGCCTTTCCTGCACTTCCTTTCCCCTCTGTTAGGTCAAGTGGTGGCTGAAATGTCCTTAAGTATGAGTGTAAATGATGGTTGTTCATCTCTCCATGTGGCCCTTTAATCAGCTGTTAACCAGTCCAGGGTGTACAACCTCCGGCCTAGTGTCAATTGGGAAATACTGCTCTAACATACAATGAGAAGGACCTTCTGGAGTCATATCTGGAGGAGATATGACTAGTAAGGAGGCTTGGTCTGAAGATTAAAAAAAAATCCTGTGGACTGGTTGATTACCATCATATGTTAGTCACAATCATACTCCTCAAGAAAACTTTGGAAAGATTATTTCTGTCTATTCGTGCCCTCCTATAATACCAATTTTATATCACTGGAAAGTCTGATTAGTTACCTTTACAACTAGAAAAGCACTCAGAGAGCACAGACCCCTGCCAGCACCACAATCCTCTCCCATATTGTGATTTTGACCATAAATATTAGTCCCACCTTTATTTCATCTAAATATTTAGATTCCTTGACCATGAAAACACACCATTAGCAATTGGATTCATAATGATATCTCCTAACCAGAGACAAAGACTGCAAATTAGCTGAAGCTGCACGTCTTATATATGTTCACATTTTCCCACTGTGGTAATGTTGTATGTATCGTCCCTGTCAAATAAACATTAAATAAATAAATAGTTTAGTTCGGTAGTTATTCACAAAAATCACATTTTTCGTCATGGCGGCCAGACGCTGATCCGCATCAACACCAAAATCAAATCAGTTCTCCCTTTTCCCATGCTGAACATTTCCTGAAAGTGTCATCAAAATCCATCCATTACTTTTTGAGTTAATTTGTCCACAGACATACGGTCAGACGGTCAGACGGACGGACGGACAGACAGACAGACAGACAAACTCTCCCGAAAACATAACCTCCTTGGCGGAGGTAATAAGGTACAACTTTTACAGATTGTGCATTTGTGGAATGAGTAACACAGCCAAACATGTTGGTAGTGCCCAAAAAATAGTGCAAACATTCCCCATTCCCCTTGTGGAAAGGGGAAACAAGGGTGGAGGGTTGATCCTCTCGGGGTATTCTCTTCCTCTTTTGCCTACTTCACCATGTTTTTTGGCTTCATCGGTCTGATAAAACTTGGACCTAACTTTGGAAATTGTTGTATCTCAAGTTATATCTCACTGTTAGGGTGACTAATTGGGATAATCAGGATATAAAATATATTTGGGGGGGTATATAGAACATTTCTCTATTTACTATATGATTACTAATCAAGTCTATGCAGTTTTGATTCTACAGCAATAGAAGATTAAGACAAGTGTCGACAGGGAGCTTAGAATCAAACAAAATGATGTAGCAGTGTATTAAGGAATTATGTGAGTGACTTAGAGCTCATTTGAATTCTGTTATGTCTTTTATGAAAAGTTGCTTGCAATATTGGCAGTTGCAGGTTGCTGTTTTTTGGCTAGTTCCAAAAGTGTTGTGTTGATGTAGGGCTTATTTTGATCCCAACCCTGAGAGGGATCTGATGGTCACCCTACTACCAACATAAACTTAATCCAGAAGTTACACAAGCTATTTTGTTCCACTCCAAACACAAATGTTAATTTTACTGTACTGAGGGGGGCAATGGGGTTCCCACCAAAAATAAATCCTTAGAACTAGAGGTAAGTTGATTTAGCTGTTTCTGTTTTCACCATAATCAAGCTATAGAGCAGGGGTGGGCAACTTTGATTACCAGGAGGGCAACATAAAAATGTCTTTAAATGCCAGAGGGCCACACTGTGGCATTTTGTCAATGAGGAAAATGTGTATGAATGAACAAAACATAGCAAACATAAAACTTCAAAAAAGGATTGTACCAACATTCGTACATTTTAACTCTATTAAAAAAAAAAAAAACACTATTAAAATGAGTGATTTAATGGGCATGATACAGAACTACAGCCAATTTAAGGTTATTTTTAACGCAATAAAAGAATGATTATTTTATCAATTTAAAGAAAAAAATATGTAACTTTTATGTTGTGTCTGACTATAATTTTTACTCATATATGGAGGAATACTGTATCACCTATCCTACCCTTGTGCATTATGTAGTACTAGTTACACTTGAATCATATTTAGCAGTTGTGTTTTTTTCACTTTTCCAATCTGTTTTTTTTTTTTCTGGAAATGATTGGAGGGCCACATTCAGTGACTGTGGCCCCCCGAGAGCCAGGTGCCCATCCCTGCTGTAGAGGATCAATATGTTACTTAGATAAAAGCTTGACTGTGACTATGTCAGTTGGGTTTCAAAAACCAAGTAACACAGATTGTTTAGCGATAATCACGTTATAAAGAAGAGTATCAGTTGCCCTTTAATTCTGTCACACCTTCAAATTTATGCATGTCGAGTAAGTACATTAAAAGCAAAATAAGAAATATAATTAACTGTGAGTTGAACTACGATGGAGATGAAAATCAAAACACACATTATGTAAATTTCTCTTTAGAGAAGGAAAAAAAAGGTAATGTATCACTTCAGAAAAAACAGCTGGAGGTCACTTGTTTTAAGCTTTTTTTCTTCGACCTGGTTCCTTATTTCAGGAGAAAAAAATGGAAACACTAGTTATTGCTCTTAAACTCATGTAAACATATTCCTGTAATTGTTTCACATGACTGACAAGTTATTAGATTTAACATTTAACACAGGCACTTGTTGACAGAGTCCTCTAGTGATATGGATGATATCACATGAAGATGCCAGCCACATTCGTTCTATCCACTTACAACTGACATATGACCCATACTTCTGGTTGGCAAGCAAAACCCAACCCTACACACCAGCCCCACCTTGCTCACCAGCTATGATATCTAACCTGGCAGAATGTGCCAGCATCCGCACCAGCTGTCTCTCTGATCCAGTGTGCAGCAACATGCTCTGTTCTTCTGTACTAATAAAAACATACTGTATACTGTATGTCATGTTCTACACTGCACGCCTGTGCATGTGACCTCAAATCTGTGCCAGCATTTGGTACCTTTCTCATATGCTTTGATATTTAAAGGCCAAGGCTGCACTTTCTGCAGTCACAAAAGGCCTAAAACATCCATCATTATTTCTGAGTGAGCTAAGTTGCTATGACCAATACTATTCAATGAAAAGGACAAAATAAATCAGCTTGACCTGACAGTTTTATAACTCTGCTCAGTGCAGGAATAAATATCACAGTGCTCTAACCACATCAGATTCTCACCCAGAGATATGGATCAAAATGTTGTCTGTTAATAAATAAAAGAGGACAGAACAGGAGAAGTAAAAGGCTTTAAACAACCTATCTGACACCCTGCAGAGAGGATATGCCAAAGTATAGGAAGGATATAGATTTAGTCGCATTTACACTGTGTAGGCCCATATACACCTTCTCCTTTTTCCATGCATGATGTGTTGGAAAACAGATTGTCTCAGCGATATGTATTCAGGGAAACTCAACCTGCAGTAAATTTTCACAGTAATTTATTGTAACAAGGCTTTTGGTGTATTTGATGGCTATATATTTGTAAGATCACAGTGTTTCACTGTGACATGTAGGGTGGCTCAATTATGTCAAAAATCACTTTCAAGATATTTTAATAGACCATGATTATTCCCTGATTTTAAAACATACCACATGCTTTAATTGATGTATGCTTTTTAAAGTTATTTGGAACACTAAAGAATAGATAAAATATAGAAATATACCTGTAAAGTTCAATATGTCATCTGGATTACTCAGTTTCATAATTATGGAAGGCAGTAATTGTAATTAAGATTCAAGCTCACTTAACTGCAGGGCTTTAGTGGCATGTATACTGTAAATTAGCAGATATTTACTAGCTAGTAAATAGCTACTGCATAATTACACTGTAATTTCACAATGGAGCATTGGGATTTTACTGATGCTTGATCAGAATACTGGGAAATTACAGTAAAGTTTTGTTAATTCACAGTACTCAGGGAGGTACTGTGGTATCACATCACTTTGCTGTACTTGTATACCATACTACGTCTTGGTCATTGTAAAATTACAATCAAGTGTTGTAAAATCAAAGTATTAAAAAAATAACTGCTTTCAAACTAGAATGAATTCACATTAACTTACCATAGTTTTAACATGCTGGCTGGGATTTTACAGTACTTTTATGTCAAGGTTGCGGTAAAAACACAACTAAAGTAAAATTTCCATGTATGTTCCAATTAATAATTTCCATTATTAAAAATCACCACAATTAGCAGCCAATAATTCACAGTGAAAATACTTTGATACATTTAACAGTGAAGGGTGAAGATGTAAGAATGGAGGATACCTGCAGATCCTTATTGTTCCATAACCTGTCCGGTCTTTACCGTAGTGTTTTTCTGAGCCTTCTTTAACTTACTAACATGGACTAACATGCAGGCTACAGTCGTCATGGAGACTATGCAAAAGCCTATGTATGGAAGATGGAGCCATTTTAGTTTTTGTTTTTTAGTAGTTTCCTCTTTTGTTTGTCAGATTCTGAGAAAGTAAGTTTGACAATGTCTCCCCTACCAACACATCATATAAACCAGAGCATTTTATGTCACATGTTCTTTTGCCCCTTTGACAACAAATACTAAAAATAAATTCAAAGCAATCTGAGAGCAGCATATTTTAACCTCACGTACCTTTTTGTATCCCATAACTTGAGGATATCAGAACCAGCAGAAAGAGAATTCTGGAGACTGCAGTGGTCTTCATCCTGGCACTACAGGGATCAGTCTTCACAAAATTTGTCAACAGGTACTGTAAGTGGCAATTAGATTCCCATGACAGGTCAGAAAACGCTCAGGTTGTCTCACTTGGTGTGTTTTTACACTCTGCGTCTACGTGTGACTTAGCCAGGGACAGCCATGATCTGAACTCAACAGGGACCAGCTCTGTCACTGTGTGTGTGCGCATGTGTGTGTTTGTGTGTTGGAGGGAGAGAGGGAGAGAGATGGACAGTGACAGCTGCTAGCTGTCCTCATGTACAGTCACTCAGGGTTTGGAGTCATGCTCTAAGCTCCAAAGGCTCCAGTGCTTGAGAGTTACGGTAATCAAAAACAGAACAACAGCATCAATCTGTTAACATCAGTCTGCATTTAGGGCTCATTTACGTTTGTAGGACTAAAGTTTCTAAATAAATAAATAAAGACGAGACAGGCAAATTTTCTGGCCTACCTAACAGTCTGTAAACTTACATCTAGTTAGAAAAAGTTTGTTGTGTAAGTCATACCAAAACCAGGCTTTTAGAGAACTATTATACATTTTTGTCCAGCTGAAAAAAGGAAGCTTACCTTTAATGCAGTTGACCCTTTGTCAAGCTCCGCCCTTTCCAGGAAGTGACCATTTATCAAGCCCTGCCCTCCTTAGTAACAGTTACCAGTCTAGACAAAATCTTTTGTCAGTCTCTATCCTGTTTGAAACTGAATAGAAAACAGCTCTCATTTTGTCTACCTTTTATTCATGTTTAATTAATTAGATCTTTTGAAAATTTGGCCTAAGTGAAAGAATAAAGACAGAACTTGAAAAGCACCCAGAAAGCGCAGACCTCCGCCAGCGCCACAGCCCTCATCCATATTGTGATTTTCACCATAAATATTAGTCCTACCTTTATTTCATCTAAATATTTAGATTCCTTGACCATGAAAACATACCATTAGCAACTGGATTCATAGTGATTTCTATTTTGGTTCAGTAGTTATTCACCAATATCACATTTTTCATCATGGCGGCCAGACGCTGATCCAGATCAACACCAAAATCAAATCAGTTCTTCCTTTTCCCATCCATTACTTTTTGAGTTATTTTGTTCACAGACAGACGGACAGATGGACAGATGGACGGACGGACGGACGGACAGACAGACAGACAGACAGACAGACAGACAGACAGACAGACAGACAGACAGACAGAAAGACAGACAAACAAACTCCCCCGAAAAACATAACCTCCTTGGCGGAGGTAACTACAGTGGGGTGTAAGGCGAAAGACTGTTTTCATACAGTTACTGGTGTGTGACCTTAGAAATGTTATTTAAGATTGGCTGTTAACAACACATTATTCCTCTAAACTATCCTTGAACACCACCTGTTGTCAGTACTAGAATGTTTCTCTCATCTTTGATTATATGCAAGTATAAACAAAAGTGTCACCAGTACTACTAGTAGATTGAAAAATGTCCTTTACTAAAACTAGTAGACTGTTTTAGGTCTGTTTAGGCAGAACAAAGCAAAATCAAGCTTCCCTATAGCTCCAAAAATATTATATCCAATCAGGATGCTGAATTTGTTTATAATCCCTTCCATTCATTCGCATTAGGTCTGCTAGCACTTGTGAAAAAATGTATGATAAGTATTAAGCAAAAGATTAATTAAAGGTCCCATATTATGCAAAATTACTTTTTAAGGCTTTTGAACACATTTTGGGGTATTTGGCCTTCCTCCCAGCCCACAAAATGCAAGACTAGAAAACAAAACCTGTATCTGGCATGCTGCATAAAAGTAAACTCATGGTATTTGGTGAGTTGTTAAGTTTGTGGATATTCTGTTACATAACAACCTTTGTATTTGCACAAGTTTAGGTCAACCTGACTGACATTTCTGTGCAAAGTGCCACCATATTGTTTACAAACATAGCAAGAGATTGCTGTTCACCATGTCTAGACCCAAAACCTATCACTGCTCATTTGTTGGCTGTAAACAGCATACACACATAAGGGCCCACTGGATTAATATTATTTCTGAAGGGAATGAGCAGCTATAGTCGGCTAAAACCTGTACATGTGTAACAGGGTGAAATATTCATGTGTTTATCTATACTGTTTAGATAATTACACAAAATTACCTGGAAATCCTCTGCTCATTTAGCCAGCAAAGTCTCCATCCTTACACTCCTGTGTGTGTAACGTTGTAGCCCCCTCCTCTCTTTAACTTTTCTTCTGTTTTTTTTATTCCCATGTGTTCCTTTTGCCCCCACCCATCTCCCCTTTCCTTCAGTCTATATATATGTCCATTATGTTAAGTATGAATGTTTATTTTCCCCCCTTAACACGCGTATGTTTCACAGCAAGCTAAGCTAGCTTACAAGCACTAACAGCTACTTTGTGTAAGACCTGAAGCGGACTGGGAGGCTCATGCTGCCAGACTTTTCCTGAATCCGGGTAAAGTACCAACAATCCATCACCAACCCTGATGATGGAAATCTGATTATTTTAAAGCTGTATAGTATTTATTTTGCTCATAACTACAAGCTAATGTTAACAGCAGGAGGAAGTGAACTAGAGGTAACTGCCCTTCATGGTTGTCAATGTTAACGTTGCTTGTTAAAAGTCTGAAGGGTACACTTAGTTACCTACATTAGAGGTTGGAAATACTGCACAAGTTTAATATCTATTATTGCCAGATCCAACCCCTTTCGGAACAAACTCGCTCTTCCACTTCTTCATGTATGTATGTAACCCCCTTAAGTTAACCATCAGTTTTGCTGGCACAAACTACACTCTTTCATATCAATTTGCATGCCACTGACACAGCAATTGGAGCAACTTATTGCCTTGCCCAAGGACACAGCACCATCGGACAGCCAGAACTGGGCTCGAACCTTCAACTGCCTGATTATTGCTAGTGTGTATCATCAGACTGAGCCACCAATGCTCAAACAATTTTAACATTCCTGAATTTTAATAGGTCATCATTTTTCTTATTTCTCACAGTTAACATTAAAGATAATGTAATATTTAACTTAATCTAAGATTCATACACATGAACGTATGTACAGGCACATAGAATAGTTCATTTTTTCTTAACAACAGGTTCAAGAGATCATAAAAGAACCTAATGATCATGTAACAGATTCTCAGTTTTGATCAAATGTGTATATATAAAGTCATACTGAGCTGTACATGCATCTGTACAGCCATTTCTTATTCATTTTACCCAAACAACGAAATGAATAAGCAGTACAAGTAGTTTCAAAACAGTAAATACAAATAAACTCACCTCACAGACAGAAATTCTGTCACATCAATTGGTATGTACTCACTGTCACACTTTGACACGTGCCAACACACACACACACACATACACACACACACATGCACACAGAGTTCAGGATGTAGCCTTTGTGTTGTCCACCTGTTGCCCGTCAGCCTGCATGTCCTGTTTTATTTTGGGAAAGGAATGGTATTTCATTTCATTTGCTCCCCATGCATTCTGCTCCGGATGGTGTAAACCATTGTGCTCTCTCATCAGCCATAGGAAGACATACCCATTGTTGCTAAGCGGAGGAATATTCAATATTTAATTGAAAATTATACTGCTGCCTTTAATAAATTAAGTTATATGTTTGCCTGTGTGTGTTTAAGGCAGTGGACAACAACCTTTTTCAACCGAAGATCTCCTATGGTGCAAAAAAAAAATGTTAGATCTATCCGCCCCAATCCACTTAGAAACCTCAATAAAAGTTCATTTTAAATGATCATTACTTTTAATATACAGGTAATCCAGTAGATTAAAATGTATGGAATGGAAGGAATAAAAAGACAGAATCAGTGAATTTACACATTTTACAACAAATGCAACCTCATAAAAACAAAGCCCAAGACTATAGGACAATGTAAGTATTAAAATCATTTTCATATTTCAGATTATCTTGCTTATACCAAAAAACAATTTGGACCCACACATTAGAGCTAATTAATCATCTACAGCGGGATTCACCAGATTCATGTATGTCATGAAGTGTCAGTGATTTCTGAAACTACCCATTCATCCATAAATCCATTATCTATTCCACTCTTCCTTTCGCGGTTGCAGGGAGGCTGGGCTGTCCCAGCTGACTCTGGGCAAGAGGCAGGGTACAATCTGAACCAGCTGCCAGCCAATCGATCTGCCAACTGGAAAAAACATAAAGCTCACACTCATACCTATGGGCAGTTTGGAGTCACTAATCAACCTGATGTTATTGGTCTGTGGGTAGAAGCCAGAGTGCCAAGAGAGAACCCATGCATGCAGGGGAGACCACGCAAACTTTGCACAGAAAGGCCCTGACTGATCCGAGAACTGAACCGGCAACCTTCTTTCTGTGAGGCTCGTTTTGCACTGCCCTTGACCCTTGTTAAATTATATATTATATGCATGGATTCTGTTTCTAAGGCCCATATCATGCTTTTACAAGGTTTATATCCCTCTTTACGTGTTTTGCATACCCCCTAAGTATGATTGAGTACTTTGATGCACAAGACAAAAAGTCCACAACATCTGGACTTTTCCCTTTCCCCATCTTTACAGTGCCAGTAGCTGCCTGAAACAGCTTGCTTCCCTGCCTCCCCTCACACAGACCCACCACTGTGAAATCATAATATTGTTTTGCTGCAGTTTAAGCACACTGAATCAGTGTGCAAAGCCCAGAGCAGAGCATGCTGTAGAATGAGTCACTGAAAACGTGGCCCAGACCAGCTACCACAAAAAAGATTGGGCCCTTTAGGGATTGAAGTAGGGCTGTAATCAACCAAAGAAATTGTTGGTCGACTAAAACCACAGCAATTGTCGACCAAAAATCGACCAATCGACCCCCCCCCCCGGCTGTGTTTCTCCCCTGTATGCGCCTCTTTCCCTCCTTTCTTTCTTTCTTCGTCAATGAAATGGGCAGTCACTGTCATATAGGACTCCATTCGAAGAGACGTACACGTTATCTTTATCTATTAACTCGGAAGCTTTCTAATTTTTACTCCCTAATTGTCTGGCGCGCTGGCACTGAATATCCAGAAAAACATTGGAACCTGGATATTCATGGGACTCTTTTAGTGTTTCCACACAGAGTTTCATATTAACCACGTTGTTCACTACAACAGACACTTTCTTTTCTGTTGGAACTCTGAAGGCATCGGCAACTCCATAGTCGCGCAGTGATGTGTGCGCCTCTCCTTTTCTTTCTCTGAACACAAGACTCTTTGCTTTCCAGTCTTCATCAATGAAATGGGCAGTCACTCTCATATAGGACTCCATTCGAAGAGACGTACACATCTGTTATCTTTATCTATTAACTCGGAAACTTTCTCTTTTTACTCCCTCGTATTTTGCCCTGAGCGCGTGCGTAATTGTCTGGCGCACTGGCACTGAATATCCAGGTTCCAATGTTTTTCTTGGCCTTCCACGACACCAATGGGCCTCATACCCTCAGAAATAAATTGTCAATTCGTTCTGTGACGTCGTTTTTGCACTTGGGTGTTTATATGAAGCATACAATCCAGCGTGGACTGGGTGAGGGATGCCGCTGTTGCAGCGGGCAGCTGCGTATGCATCTATAAAACGAATAAACGATTATTAGACTAGAATATTGAAATGTTCTTAAATAAAAATATTGAAATGAACGATAAATACATTAAAATGGTGTTCTGAGACATGATGGGGGTGCTCAGAAAATACCCCCATTTCTCTTGATACGTTTCTCCTGATGAAATGAACTGCAGGGGGGAAAAAAAATTGACACATTTGGTCGACCAATCAGAATTTTGGTCGACTGAGCACGCATCGACCAATTAGTCGACCAGTCGACTAGGACTTCACAGCCCTAGATTGAAGTGTCAGGAGCCCCAACAGATCATCTCGGACAGTCCAAGCGTACAGATGGATCAGGGTTACTTGGTAAAATCAAAGGCTTTTTAACATCAGAAACTGGAAAAATACTGTAGTAGTCATCAAAGTTGAATATATGAACCTGAGTTAAAATAAATATGGAGTGTTTAAATTAATTTAAATGATGCTGTTATTTTGTCTTGTCTCTATAATGTCAAAAATAAGCCACAAAAGATTGGGTTTCCTGCTCTTGCCCTACTTTCATCTTTTGGTAAAACATGTCCATCGTCCTGCAATGAGGAGATGCTGGACAATTAAAAAAATGTTTCAGTAAAAAAATGTTCTTTCCCAACCATAGAGAAATATTAGGCTATTACCTCATTTTAGCTCAAAAGTGGCAACCCTTCAAACAAAAGTTGTATCAGCACTTTAATACTTTTGTTTTCCTACAACAGTGCCTTTAACTTCTTTATTATTGTGTAATAATGGTACACATACCTCCATGGATTTTTGTGTGTGTGTGTGTGCATTGTCATTATTTCTGACACTAATCCACTTAACTGTTTTGTTATGTCAGTGCAAATCTATCCAACACTATTTGTTGGAGACCTCTCTGTATGTTCTCAAATGGATTAAATAACATTCTAAAAGTTTAGCAACATAATTTTATACCACAAGATGGTGCTGCTGCACTATTATTTTAGTGATAGGATAAAGATGGAGTGTGCTTCTTTTCTTTCCAGTATATCAAAGTCAAAATAAACGCAGACTCTAAATCAAGTAATATTCAAGTAATGAACATTCAAGAAGCTTTTGCAAGAACAGAAATGAAACAGTGTTCAACATCAAAGGTCAATGCAAGGTTTGTTTTTAACACCGATCCAGCAGTTTGGATATATATTTAGTTCTGATACTTTGGCTCCCTCTGCAGACATAATGATGAACTGCTCCAGGATCTAAAACTTGACAAATATAATGAATAAATGTCTTGTATTGTAATGTTTTCTTCCCAAGACAGACATCTGATTTAGTTAACAGTCTCTCCAGGTGTCAACAAACATATAAGCAGTCAAATACTTGTACTGCCTCTCTCGTGTATACAAGACAAGAATAAAATAAAAAGGTAAGAAAACTACTTTGAAACTGATACACCACTATTTAATAAATCAAACAATAACTCATTTGTTTTCAAAGTGGGGCAATGTCTTGTATTGTGACCAAAACATAAACTTTGTGAGAGGACTTCCTGGTTAACATCAGATTAACATCAGGCTTAAAGTAAATCTTTTAAACACCCCAACAGCTGAAACCAGAATACGCAGAGAGTCTCAGGGTTGGTCTGGTAATCTGTTACATCACACGTCTGGGAAGTTACAACAAATCTTGGATTTTTTTCTCAAACTAATTGCTGGTGACCCACCCATGGAGAAGGGCAGCTGCTCATTGGCTGTTATTATAATGACAGCTGGCACGCCGGATCAAGTCTCTGCAGGGCGCTCTTCACAGTCAGGTCTGAGAGGGACTGACTCTTGACAGATCTGATGCGTTATTAAGAAAATTTGCTCTCTAATGCCACTTGCTTTCCATTTTTTCCTCCAAACACTGAAACTGTGATGTTATACAGACAACATCTGAGAAAAAATGACAGAGTGGACTTGAATTTGTTGGCAGATAATATGACTGTATGTGGGATTAGTGTTTATTACTGATGCATTCATGTGTGCAGCAGTGGATTTCAGATTGTGTCGGGGGGGCACACTGGTGTGCTCTGAGGAAGGTTGAAGTGCTTTGGGAATAAAAGCAACCACAGGTTATAACTGCAACTATACCACAACTTGTGATTTAGTTATCTCTGTTGCTAATGAATGTTTTAAATGAACTCTGAAAACTTCTAATCTCTTTAGAAAAACATTTTGTTTCCTTCTTTGGGTTCTCCATTATTAAAAGAATCAATTTATCTCGACACTTTCATGAAACTGCTTTTAATTGTTTTTTAAATTGTTTTTATCTTACTCATAGCACTTTAAGATTGTGAAACTGTAAAGTGCAATACAAAAATTATTATTATTATTAGTATTATTATTATGATAATGCTGAACTGTAATTTCTGTAACTTTAAAAAAAGTATGTCCACACAGGGAAAGTTGTCTTCTAAAGTTTACAGAATTTACGCATGTTTTTACTTTTCGTCCTACTTATTGGTCCCTTGCTTTTAAAAATCACAACTTTATATCTTAATTGTGTTGCTGAATTTATGGATTCGAAAAAAATGTAAATAAATTCTTCAAAAAATGTGTTACTAAATATTTATGTAATATGGTTGGTTGTTAAATTTCTGTATGCTGTAGTAGAAACTCATGGAAAAGATAGTGTGATGTGCTGCAATAGATAATTAATTTATGTTTATCCAAAGAGGGAGGAAAAAAATTACGAATTGCTGGATTCAGTCATAATAAAATGAGCTAAAATGACACAGGCATGATGATAATACAAACCACAATTTTTACAATATATTTTTTTTACAAAGACAATACAGTCATCATGAAATATGTAGGCCATGTGCAGAGCTGGTAAGTGACTCCTTACATTAATGAAGTCAGTGCTATTGATCTATAGTTACTGTACTATTCTGAGTGTTTTTAAAACCATTGCTGCTACTTTTACTCAAGAATGTTTTTGGGATGTGTTGTACTTGGTTATATTTGTCATAGCATCTGAGTACTTAGATACAGTAAAACAAAACGAAAAGCCAAATTCATCAAAGTTGATCATGAGCCTGTGTTTTGACATCAAACATTATTTTTCTTGGTGGTTGGTCATATTTTGGAATTGACAACTATAACATTTGGAAAAAGTCTTTATGATTAAGTTTTGGTGATTCATTATTCCTCAGCTTGAATTCTTACACAGACATTGAGAATTCTATTTTTTTTTTTGTTAAAGACAGTGTGTTTAGGGAAAAACCTTAGCTTTGTGTGTCCAAGATGAATTTTTACTGATATATTTGATATCTGATTTGATTTAAAAGCCTTACTAAGGCAGATGTTTCATCTGTTGCTGGGTTAATAGTTTACAATGCTGTACTGCATGATCAAAGGGAGTACTTTTTTCATTTTGCTGGAACAGAGTTATTGACTGCCAGTTTTACTTGCACTTGATGACAAAAGAATTACCCAAAGTTAATTCACTACACTTGATTACAATATTTGTGTCGTGTGCTTAGCCCTGCCTACACAAATGCTAATTGTTAATCAGTGATTATCAACTGATGGCAAATATTGCCCCCCAAAACTTTTAATCCAGCCCCAGAGTATATTCAAATTCAGAAAATTTGCAAGGAAATAATTTTTTGTGGTTTTAATTAATCTTTTTGCTATACAACTGGTATCTATGGCTGGCTGCAGGTTGGGTGATAAGGACTGAGCTCAGTTGTAAATGCTAAGAAATTTTAAAAAATGTAAACAATTCAAATGTCATATTATGATATGTTAATAGACTAAAATATTTTTTTTGTATTGTTTTTTCCCCTTACAGCTGACCGATGTACAAATGTAGTTGGTGACCCCTCCATGAGAAATGATGTGAAGTCTGAATAAATAAATTAGTTCTTCGATTTTGTGAAAAATAATCTCTCTATTGTCAACTCTACTCACTAGGGCTGGGACGATGCGCTTTTCTCCCCATTCGATTTTTTACGAATTTTTAGGTGCCGATTCAATTTAAATTGCGATTCTACAATTTGCCAATTTCTGCAATCTTGAGTTAGCTTTTTTAACACCAGCGAAATAGATGAACAATGATGATGCCTACAGACTATATCAGGAAAAATACACATCACATGTGAGTCTGTTTTTAGGATTAAGCAGCTGTTTATACTCTCTCTTCAAAAACCTAGGTTGCATTTAAAAGTGGCTAATTAACATAGACTAAAATGAAGCATTTAAATTTGGAAAAAATTGATTTTGAACAAAAAAACGATTTAAAGATCGTCAGACAAAAAAACCCAGATACTTAAGTGAATCGATTTTTTCTCCCACCCCTACTACTCACACTTTCTTCAGAGGCTTTTCCACCGTTTTAGAGAGTAACCACCAAAAGCAGCAACACTGTTTTTTCTTCCATGTCAACAGGCGGATACAAAACCGAGCTGCACTAGTGCCACTACTGGTGATCTTCCAGCTACTAACTTCATTTTATTGGAAAAAGTTTAATGATTTGTGACCTAAAGTGGGACAAACATTATTGCTGCACAGATTTTAAGGACAAAGACCACTGTTGCACAGATTTTAAATACAAACGTCACATGCTGATGAAGATACATGTTTTATTCTTACAGTCTCAGCAAGGACAGATTTGGACGTCTTACTTACATTCCCCCCTCCCTCTCTCTCTTTCTCTTTCTTTCTCCATGAACACACACCAAACACACTCAAGCAGGTGAGTCATATCAGGTGTCGGCCAACCCCTCCCACTCCCACTGTCTCAACTTGTCCCACAATAATTAACCAGCTGCTGCAGTGAGCTGCTCAAGCTTATGAACTCTGGACCTATGAACACACACAAACACACACACACACCCGAGCATGGTGCTAGACTTCAAACATGGAAAAGGCTTCATTTGTATGAGGACTGAAAACTTGGACAGGTAGGAGATAGAGTATGCTTATTAATATCTTTACATAATGGTTCAGTTTATGAGCATGTGCTGAACTTTAAATAATACAGCAAGCAGGGTTTTTATAATCAAGTATTTGTAGGTACAGGATGTAAGCTTGTTTTTAAAGTCAGCCCTTTAATTTGTCAGTATTAATTGTCTAAAGTAAATACAGACTGTACATGAATGATTGATAAACTGTTAAGAGCAAAAACTGTAAAAATGGGCACAGCAGTTTGCATCCTCATTCATGTTAAATATTCAGGGTGAAAAGGAGCAAATGCCAAATATAGGCTACAGTTTTCATAAAGAAAGGGGGAGGGGAAATGACAAACAAGACAGTAATAAGACCTGCATGGGGTGTGTCATTATGTACTTTGGCGTTTTCCTGTCAGCTAATTATTTTCAGCTCACTGATTCAAAGACACACGTCCCTTACCACCATCGGGTGTGCCAGTGTGGACGAACACCATGCCAGAAAACTACGGAGTTAAATCCAGGCCAACAGTGTTGAAATTTCAAAATAAAAAAGGTTGAAAAAATAAAACTTGCAACTCAAATTTCAATGTTTTTTTCAAGACTTACTTTTTTTTAAATACACACTTGATTAAGTTTAAAATAAGATATTTTTTCAGATACAACATTCTTCTGATTCAGATCTTAAATTATTTCAGTAAAAGATTTTATTTTCATATTCTTCTCTGAAATAATTTTTGATCATGTGATGTGTTTTAATCAGTTGCAGGATTAATGTTTTCATATTAAAATCTTATCTTTTTGGTTTCAGGTTTCTGTTTTTCACCTTCTACCTTTGTTTTTTTTTTGTTTGTTTATTTGGTTTTGCACTTTTGGATCTTTTTTTTTTCCGTGTTCTGGCGTGGGGGGTGTGGCATCAGTTGAGAAGGGTGTGGGATTGTGTGTGACAGCCTAGCAAAGCATCCTCAAATGATGTTGCCTTCGGGGAAGTGGGCACTTTGATTGATAGGACTCAACACTTTCTCTACACTGAATTCTCTTGGTACCTTTAAAGAAAGTTATCAAAAGGACAAAGATGCCCTTTAAAGGAAATTCTGGGCAACTCTTGGTATTATTTGTACATAAAAACTGGAAAATATGCCAGATTGTCTACACCAATGCCTAAAGAAACAATACAAAAAAATGAAAGTAAAATTACTTTTATCATTACTTTTGGCCTGGATTTAGCTCCATCTAAAACTCACATTTATGTTGGTCATTTTTTCAGTCTCGGAGTGGCATAGGGGTCTTAGACTTACATTTATCAGGGAGAAAAGAAAATACATTAATACCTATTGTAAGGGTGTCTCTGAACAAGTGCTGGCATTCTGCACATGGGCTTTTGTTGTTTGCTTTAAAACAATGAATGACAGTCATTTGTAATACTCTGGTTACACAGCTTAAAGCAGCTTTCCTCCACTGAAAACCTAAATGCTCAGAGGCTCCAACAAGTTATTGACTTTGTAGAACAGATAATTCCTCTCTGCTGTTGACTCTGATTTTTGTAATGCACGTGATTCACAAATCACACAAGCACACATTCATTTGCAGAAAGACACACTGGATGTATTCGCTTCAGGGGATTTGAAAGTCTGCATGTTGAGGCTTGAAACATGCTGGTGTAGTCCTCACATTTTTCAAAGTGGGGAGAAGGAGAGAGCTCAGGATGTTAGGCACGTAGTGAAACAAAAAGAAGTAAAAACAATCCTTCAAATGCATTTCTGTTCGGTGGCCCTATTTGTGTTTAATATTTATTTAATCTTACATGTTTATGTTATTGAGGAATAAAAAGTGGTACCATATTCCCTCTTGGCATCACCTATGAGGGTAAAATCAGGCTGAAATGCCTCATCTATTATTAAAGGAGGGAATGTTAAGCAGACTTTTTTAAAAGATTCTATGTACAGCACTTTGGAGATGTTTGTGTTGTTTAAATGTGCTATACAAATACAGTGGATTGGAATAATTGGACTGGATTGAAGATTATCAGGGCTCATGATGGAGCCTGGACTGAGACAGGGCCTGGAGTCTATAACAGGTGGCATTTACGAGAGGCAGGGTATTCCCTGAACCAGTCTGCAGCCAATCACAGGGCAACATAGAGAGACAAGCAACCATTCAAAATCACACTCTTAACTTAACAATTTTAGAGTCAACAGTTAACCTACTATTTCTTGTCTGTGGGAGGAAGATGGCATGCCCCGAGAGAACCCACACATACACGGGGAGAATATGCAAACAAAAGGGCCCTGATCAACCTGGGAATACAATCAGCAAACCACTGTGCCATCATGCAGTCCATTATAGTATCAGCATCTTTTAAATATCAGTTTACCAACATTTTGCCATTGCGTCATGGAGATCTCTTCTTAGCAAAACAAAAAAATACCACACTCTTGTTTTATATCTGCAAAAAAAAAAATATCCAGACATCTTCTGTATTGGTAAACATCCATGGTTGCTATTTTAAAGTGGAACCAATTATCACAAGTGCTTAAAACTATGAATAACCAGCATAAGCAGTGCATTATAACTAGGGCTGGGTATCGATTCAGATTTTCTGGATGGATTGGATTCGATATTACAAAGTTTCAAATCGATTCGATTCACGATTCAATTCGATATTTATTCAGTCTGGGATATTTTAGTTAAAATAGCGCTGTAAATTTAAAAAGTGACCTTTTGACCTGGTACATCATTAAAATTTGTTTTAACATGAAGAACTAAACCCAAAGCAGTTACATTAATCATATTTTAATATGTATTAATGCATATTCTGCATATTGTTTTTTGTCCAACTCGTATTTTCCTTTGTACTTGTTAAATCTAAAATACTGTACATCCAAACATCAGCTTTTAAACTTGCCAGTGGTGCCCATATAGTGCTTCCACCATGTTTGTTTGCAGTAACATCTCATGAGATCTTGTTCAGTAGAAAGCAACGCTAAACGCTGATCACACGAGACGAGCAGGGTTGATACCACAGGCTGCTTCTCTGCACATCCAAAGAAGAAAAAACGACCCAAGTTAAAAGATCGATCTTTGGATTTTATGGATTGATTATAAACCAGTTAAAGGAAAATCGATTGATCTTTCTAGACTAATTTGCATGTTTAACCATTTTTTCCCTATGTTTAACATATAAAACATGTAAAACCCTAAAAGAAAAAAAAAGATAACTTAAGCCAAATAAACATTCTGAACATGTTTTAATTTAAATAGTGCAGTTTTTATAAAAATGTGCAATAAATGTAAACATAAAAGGTAATAAACAACAATAAAGTGCACTTTTGAAACATAAACTAAACACACCAAATAGCTATTTGGAAAGGGTCAAATGTAAATGCAAACTTAAGTAACTGGTTATCTTTTAAAGTGCAACAATTTAGAACAAATGTTATCTAACTGCAATGTCTATAATCTGAGTGAATAATACAGCTGCTTAAGAACAGATTTTTGTTCAGACATCTTCAAGCTTTTATCTCCTTCTCTCTTTCCGCCATGGCTTCACACTACATAACCAAACAGGAGATCCCACAATGCACAGACGATTTGATGATCTTTCTGCTTTGTGAGATCATCCCCATGTTATAATCCTTAACGATTTCATATCGTCATATCACACACCACTACATACTTATAATACATTTAAAATGCATTTTAAGGGGGTCTCAGTAGGAAATGTCAATGTTTTTCTCCACATTTACAAAATAACATAAGTAAGGAGGTGTTTTACTTTTAAGCACGTTTAATAGCTTACCAAATGTATGTTTTCCTAAAATTCTGAGAGCAATAATATATATTCTCTTTTTTTACATGTGCCTTATATGTGTCATGTATTGCAGCTTCTTTAAATGTTTGAATATTCATGGTTTATCCTTTTACAGGAATGTAATACCAGAGATATTTCATGCAGCAAACAGGCTGAAACACAGAGACATGGAAAGATTAAAAGACGGGCACGAAGACGAAGTCTTAGTCTAATCATTTTGCTCTGATTAGACCTTTAAGAAGAGGAAAATGAGGAGAAAGACAATCTTTTTTTAAAATAAAGGGACGCCACAAGGACATTCCAATAATCTGTTCAGAGGCTTATAGGCTTCTGTGTCTCTAACCAAAGAATAAACAAACGCAGAGTTCTACGCTGTCATCACTGGTTTCTGGGTGGAGTACTGTTATTAAATCTCTTAGAGACCAGCACAAAAAAAGAAAGTGAAAGAGAGAAGGCACGGCTGGAGAGAGAGAGGGATAAATATAACACAAAAACTTCAAAGAAAGGGAGAGAAAGAGAGAGAGAGAGAGAAAATAGATATTTAAAGCACAAAAAGAGGAAAGACAGAGACAAAGCAACAGAAGTGAGAGAGGAGCTCTGATTTATCATTTAGAGAAGGTAAGACTGTGATTCTGATGTTTATTTCTGGAATGACTGTCGGTTCTCCAAATGCAGCGTTGTTCAGGTGTGTGCCTAACAATCACTTTTTAAAGGGCAACATTTAAGATCATGACAAACATGATAAACATGAATTCAACAAGTCTGCTGCTCATGATGTTTGTCTCTGTTTAAGGGTCATTTTACTCTGGGTTTAAGCTGCTGCCACGTCATTTCCTTATTTGTTTTCTTTCTGCAGTTGAAGATGATTTCAGAGATGAATGAGGCGACTCTGCTCCCAGAGATACAGGCAGGGGATGGAAGAACGCTTTCCAAGTGAGTTACTGCCAGACATTGCTTTAATAGAGTGGTTCACACATGATTAGTCCTACAATGAACACCAAAAGGAAGAACCCAAACTTCAGAAAATTTCAACAATTCAAACCGAACACAAGCTCCAATTCCAATAAAAAACTGACTGCAATGATATGGAAATCTTTTTCAACATATATTCAACTGAAAGATAGTTCATGTTAAAACTGAAAAACTTAATTATTTTTTGCAAATATTCACTTATCTTGAATTTTCATCCCTGCAACACATTCCAAAAAAGCTGGGACAGGGGCAAATACAGACCAGGAAGATTGAAGAAAAGTAAAAAGAAACCTGTTTGGAACATCACACAGGTGAACAGGTGAATTGGAAACAGTTGAGTCTCATTATTGGGTATAAAAGAGCATCCCTGAAAGGCTCAGCCATTCACAAGCAAAGAACAACTGTCTGGGCAAATATTCAAGAACGTTTCTCAACGTATCATTGATGTGGAACTTTGGGATTTCATCATCTATAGTTCAGAACTTCATCTAAAGATTCTGAGAATCCAAAGAAATCTCTGTGTGCAAGGCTGTAAACTAACCTTGAATGCCTGTGACCTTCAATTAGTATCAGTATGACACTGAAAACCAACATCATTCTGTAAAGGGTGCCACCATGTTAGCTCAGAAACATTCGTCAGTTAAAACAGTTTGTGGCTTCATCTACAAGCGAAAGATAAAACTCTAACATGCAAAGCAAAAAGCCATAAACCAACAACACCAACAGACTCCATCTGTTTCTTTGGGCCCACGCTCAACTGACATGGACTAAAGCAAGAGAAAAAGTCTGCTGTGGTGTGACGAGTCCACATTTGAAGTTGTTTTTTTGAAAAACTGAACATTTTATCCGCCGGGCAGCCAGCAACTGTTAAGGTATGAGGGTATGTTGGTGCCCATGGCATAGGTAACTTGCCCTTGCCCACTCAGGTTTTGTTGAGGACACCTCTGCTTATTTCAGCAAGAGAACTGATTTCAAAATATTACTCCTGGTATTTAAATCCTTACCTGGCATGGCACCACAGTATCTCTGACCTGCTCACTGAATACAGCCCAGTCAGATCTCTTAGATCATCCAGGATGGGCCTCCTGACTGTACCCGAGATTAAAACAAAGACAGCTGAAGGAGCTTTCTGTTATCATAGTCCTGTACTGTGGAACAAACTGCCTGCTGAGGTCCTCGGAAACAGGTAGTTCTTTTAAAGGTGTAGTCAGCGATCTTCTAATCTTCTAATCAAATGCAGTATTTGTCAAATTCACCGTATGTCTCCTCTCCATCCACAAGATGTCCCCACTGACAGCATGTTGAAAAAAAATCCGGTCTCAATATACAGCCTTGACTCAGAATTTCAGCAGGTAAATACTGTAGCTCGGACCGAGTTACCAAAACAAAGTAAACCCCCCCACGTCCAGGGGGCGATCATACTCATGCGCAGATCAGACAGAAGGGGGAGGGGGAGTCGCAGTTTGCGGAGCGTGCGCAGTTAGCGTAAGAGAGAGATACAATAGTTGCGGTAGCAATGGCTGAAAAACAGCCCAAAAGAAAGAGGTCAGAGGAGTGAAAAGTGGAAAAGAAGGGCTATGACCAAAAGAGCAAAGAGCCGGATCAACATTGGTGTTGCTTTCCGACAGTGGAGGGAACTCCACCAATTGAAAGACCTGAAAACGGACGCGGATGTCGCCGTCCGTCTGCTGGATAGGTAAGCTAAGCAACATTAGCTTCGTGGTGCTTCACATAACAGTAACAGCCATCAGGAATTCATCTTATTGTCTAATCTGCCAAAATGTACTGTTGTTGTGATGTTTTCAATATTGGCAGTCGAGTTGTCTGACCAGTCGGGGTTTTCTTAGCTACGTCAGCTACGCAGTTTCTACGGCTGTTTCCATGACTATGCACGTCCATCAGCTTTCGGGAGGCGGGTCTAAATTCGAAAATAAACAAACCCTCCACTCGTCTTCTCCCACATCGCTGACTATACCTTTAAGAAGGGTAATAAACACTGCTATTCCCACATGCTTTTGGCTGTAAGTTTGGCTTAGTTTAATTTTCCTTATTGTTATCATGACCTCCGCCAAGGAGGTTATGTTTTTGGGAGAGTTTGTCTGTCTGTGAACAAAATAACTTGAAAAGTAATGGATGGATTTTGATGAAATTTTCTGGAAAAGTTCAGAAAGGGAAAAGGAAGAAGTAATTCAATTTTGGTGTTGATCCGGATCAGCATCTGGCCGCCATGATGAAAAATGTGGTTTTGGTGAATAACTACTGAACTAAAATAGATATCATTATGAATCCAATTGCTAATGGTATGTTTTCATGGTCAAGGAATCTAAATATTTGGATGAAATAAAGGTAGGACTAATATTTATGGTGAAAATCACAATATGGGTGAGGACTGTGGCACTAAAGTTATTGTTGTTACTATTATTGCTCATTGATTGTAATATTTAAATCATTAGTTTTTTCCTTGCCTGTTTTTGTCTTCTGTTAAGCACACTGAGCTTACACTTGCATGAAATGTGATATACAAATAAATTTGAAATTGAAATTGAAAAGAGAATAACAAGACGTATTATGCACTTGCTACATCTGCTTGGCTTTGAAAATGTGTGGTGTAAGAATGGGAGAGAATTTCACCTACAACCTACAACAAGTTTAAAGGAATGATGTAACACAGGAGTAAACATGGCCCTGTTCTAGCTCCTCTGAAATGTGTTGCAGACATCTAATTCAAGATGAGAGAATTTGCATTTCCATGCAGGAAATGCGTTGTGCCTTGTGAGTGTGCCTGCTGAAACTGTGAAATGAAATTGCTAAAAGTAATGCAAAGAAAGTTGAAAATGTGACATGAATAATTGCAAGCTGTAAATCAGGGCTAAAAATGTGTGAAAAATGCAACAAAAATGTTTGCAGAAAATTATAGATACTGGAGCTCAGGTGTGCAGGTCACGTGACCCTGCTCTAACTTCAAAGAAAAGTGCAAAAGTTGATGCTGCTTCAGCAGTCATATCTTAGAAACTGTAGCAGATAGTGAAAAGTGCACTAAAAACTGTTTGCAGTTGTGAAAGAAAGCAGAAAATGAATGACTGTTTTGTTACATGGTTAAAGGAATATTTCACCCAAAGAATGATATGCCTTAATTTTCTACTCACCCTCATGCTGAGCAACACTCTGGAGCACTTTTTTGATGTCTCAAATGCAGCCGGAGGTCTGGGGGGATTTTCGCTGTCAACAAACGTCCATCTAACAGGGGACAACGGAGCCCAAAGAAAAAGGTCCATAAAAGTCCACAAAAACGTGCCTATTTTCCTTCATACTGCTCGTCCGCTGTAATCCAAGTGTCCTGAGCGGGTAACGTCCACAATTAATTCGAAACGAGGTCATTTAGTACATTTTTCGAGCCTAAACAGTGCTATATCGTACTTCCGCAGTGCACATCTACGCGCGCTCCCTGCACTACGGAAGCCATCTGGATTGGTCTGCCGTGGCTTCCGTAGTGCAGTAATACGTCCAACATAAGGCTGTGTAAAGACAAGCATGATTACGCTATTGTAATGAAGAATCTGTACTAGATGGAAAGAAAAGTATGACTGCCTTGGCCGGGATTAAAACCCAGGCCTCTCACTCCATAGTCCACTGCTCTATCCTTTCAACCACGGGGCTAAATAAGTGAAGTCATGGAAAGTACGGTACTTATCCTATTTGTCTTATAGAGCACTCTAATAACGCTTGGTATTTCCGGGTAGACAAACGCTCGCTGTGTCTAACCCGGAATAGATATCAGGAAAAGGATTTCACCATGAGCATCCCAAGAACCTGCTAAAACGTTTAATATAATTCTCATATCTGAACTGCTCAAAATGTTATCACAGTGGCGAGTTAAAAACGCGCTTCAAAGTGAAGCACTCGGCTTCGGTCTGAAGTCACGTGACAAGCTGATCGCACACAGCTGTCCTCAAAAGTTGGTGTTGCTTAAAAATTCATATTTAAAAAACTGTAGACGCCAGCAAAAAGCTGAAGATATGTAAAAATAGCTGAGAAGTCAGTGCAGCTTTTAAAGCATGAATGAAGTCTGTAGGTGAAAGCATGCCCAATCTGTGGAGCTTCAAAGTTGCTGAAGTTTTCAGCTGACCTGCGGAAATGTCTCATTGATTTCAATGTAAAAATACATGCAGAAATTATTTTTTACTGTAAAAAGTATAACTGTTAAACCTGTGAAAAATAAAAGCGCACTTCTCCTGAACATGCTGCATATTTCAATTTTTTTCTGTGAAAATGTGTGCAAATTTGAAGCCTGTGAAAGGTGCCAAAATCTGGAGGAATAAGAAAAAGAAGAAAAAGAAGAAAATGGAGTTTCGGGAGAACAATATGTTGAAATGCTGACTCAGCATTTCAATATAATAAGTGAATATTTGAAAAATAAATACATAAATAAAAGTTTCTAAGTTTTTCAGTTTTAACAGTGAATGTATTGTCTTTGTAGCTGAATATAGGTGAAAAATGATTTGCAAATCATTGAACTCTGATTTAATTTACCTTATACAATGTGTCCCAACTTCATTGGAAATGGGATTTGCACATAGGGTTGTGGTATGGGATTTTCCAGGGACCAGCAACATTATTCAAAGAACTGTTTGCATCATGAATAAGCCTAACTTTTAGAGCTTATGCCTGTTTTGTGATGATTGTGTGTTGATTCCAGAGCAGAGTTTCTCTCCTTACTCAGAACCTACAACTGCTTCCTAAAGGACCAGACTCAGCTGCACCTCAGTTTCTATCAGGTATCACAGTAAAGGCTTCCTATCTTATGCTACATCAGTTGTCTTCAAACCCTTCTTGTTTATGATTATGATGCCTTAACATTCACTCAGTCACAGCTCATTACAACAAGACATTTAGACAAAGATATGTCAACAAACTCGAAGTGAATCTGGGTCTGTTTCTGCCACAGGATGACGATGGTGAGGTAACAGTGGAGGGCTTTCTGAATATCTCCTGGGGTGTACGGAGGCTCATCAGGCTCAAAATACAAGATGATAAACAGATGCTTCCATTCGCTCCTCTGATCTCACCTGACCCCATCAGTCCCATCAGCCCCGTCAGCCCAGTTGGAAACATAAGGTTATTTGTGAGTTGTTGTATAACATCATTGAAACTGAAACCACAAAGTAATATGAACTATGAATTGTTGATGTTATATCTGTTAAAATCTGTCAAATAGCTCTGGGGCTGATAAGCACGACGCAAAATTATTGGAAATGAGACTGTTTGAGCTCAAGTTTTCTCCCAGCAGTACATTTTGCGTTGTTGGAAAACCTGTTAATTTCCCTTTTTAACCAACACAATGTATTTTTGTAACTTTAATACAGTACTTCTAGAGTCATTGTGATGGTAAATCCCCTTATAACAGGTCGAATGACATCTCTGTCATGGTCTGAAGGGGTCTGTATCATCTTCCCTGGCTATGTAACCTCAATATGTATGGTAGTAACGCTTTCACACTGAAAACTGCTTTATGGCATATGTCACTTCCCCCTTGCTCACAGTCCTGCATAGTATGTGGCGGTAATGCCCCTCTGACGTTGGATGCCACCCGCCACTAAACAAGAAGAAGAAGAAAGCTAAATGTAGACTTATCATGGCGGAAGCAGCGAAAAACCAGATGAAAAGGAAAGTTTTATCGAAGGAGACAAAAAAAGAAAGTAGAGGAGTTAACAAACTAATGGCCCTTTCCCATTAGCCCTACTCTACTCTACTCAGCTCTACCCAGCTCTACTCGACTCACCTTGTGCCGCTTTTCCATTAGCCCCAGTCGCCTGCCCAGCAGGGTGAGCAGCACTGCGGTGACGTCATTTTGAGCGAGACACAACAATCTGTGGCTTTTGGTCACAAACCGAATAAAAAAGGGAAAGCAGAAGAAGGCTGCAGGTGGTAAGAAGAAATACCCCTTGAGAAGCACAGGAGAGTTTTGAAAGCTATACAACAGAATGAAGCCGAGGACGAGAGCAATCAAGCTGCAAAGAAAAGACGTATGAGGGTAAGCTAACGGTAGCTACCACTAGCATGCTAGGTCGTCACGCTCATGACTTATCGATGACGACATTGTCTGACCAATCAGTAGCCGGCAGTCGGTGATGTCATCTTTTAGTATCGATTCAGCTCGCTTGGAACCAGAGCGGAGTAGGTACTAAAACTAGCTTGTTTTAGGAGATACCAGGCTAGTGGAAACACACTGCAAATCGAGTAGGGCCGAGTAGAGTAGGGCCAAGGCGTGCTAGTGGAAAAGGGCCATTAATGCCTGGACAGGGGCAAACTTTGGCCTGGCGTTCACTCGCAAGCGTGGGCTGAAAGACGAGGATACTGACTTGGCCCTGTTATGGTGGGACTTGTAAATACATGTTGCTAACAACTGACAGCTGACACTTGAAAGTGATTTATTCGAAAAAAAGCATGATCAGACTATACCTTATCAGTCCACATGGTTTATTTGTCTTTTGAGATGTCCTTTTGGCTTGCTTCTCCTCCCTCTGTATATCAACAAATGCATGTTGGTGTGAGGCGCTGTTTACAACAATGCAGTTACACTCAATGTCCATAGAGGCCACTAGAGAGCAGAAGGCCAGAATCTTACATAGTGCAGCTTTAAACAGTGCCTAGGTAGGGAATGTGCATTTGTTGGATGAGCATCAGATCTCAGTATGTGGGTTACATCTATGAGCAATTTGTCAAACCGTTCCTGCCAATGTCAAAGCTTATTCTGCTAGTGGCTCTTGTTTTAAGCTTCTGGTACCCTCAGGTGCTGACAATCAGGCCAACTGGCTTGCCTGACTGGCTTGTTGTCACTGGAGGTGATCTCAATGCTCATTCTCATGTTGAGATTAGACACAGTCTGGGACCAAGCTCAGAGACCATACCTCCAAAGTGGAGAGGCTGGAATGGTCTACCAACAGTCCTGACCTCAACCCCCTTGTAGGATCAGCTTAGGCATTGTGTCTGTGCAAGAGTGACCAACACAACCACATTAGCTGATGGTGACAAGTGCTGCTTGAAGAATGTGATGCCCTAGCACAGTAGTGAGACCAGCTGGTGACCAGCATGAGGAGGTGACAGGCTGCTGAGTATAGTTCTTCCACACAGTACTGAGGCTCCTGTTTGATGCATTATTTGTCAAATTGCCAAGGTGTTTTGTTCTCCAGACTTCAATCATTAAATCCACCAAACAATACAAAAAAGAGTTAATTGTAGAATAAGATGTTTGGCACTGGCAGAGAGGAACTGGCCATTTTTCATGGGTATAACCCACATATTCAACTCTGCTGCTCATCCTTTAAATCCATGAGCCTTACAATTGTGGCACTGTATAAGCAGTGTCAATTTTGTTGACCAATTACTTCCATTATAGTTACATCAGCAACTTTTCCCGAATGAAAACTAGACTATCAGTCAAAAAGAAAGTGTACATTGACAAAAAATTTTAAAAAAAGTAAAACTAAATTAACTGACATTTTCGTCAACAAATAAAAACTAGACTAAAATGTTTGACAGAGACTAAATCCAATCATCAACTAATTTTGTCATGTATAAAGTAGTGACACGTTATGAATAAATGTAATCACAGCCACTGTGGTTGTGTGGAAAGGTTGGATGAGTTAAGAGGGACATCCAATCACAACTGCCTGAGCTTCATGGTGGTGAGATCCAAGTGTACAACATGACTTCAGAAATTCAAGGAAACATAAAAAATGCCTCAGACTTTACAATTCATTTTAGTAGACTGAATTTACAGTAAATTTATAATTTAGTCCACTAAAATGTTGTGAAATTTCACCAACTAAAACTTGTACAAAATTAAAACAATTTAGATGACTAAAGACTAAAATGAAAGATATTTTAGGCAAACAACTAAAACTGAAACTAAAAAAAAGCTGCCAGAATTGAAAGTGTTTATAGGGGAATAAAGAGGCTTTCCAACAGTCTGAGATTAATTGCCAGGAGCATTGTTACAATAAAGGAATAATCTACCAATCACTAAAATCCTATTTTTTCTATCATTTTCACATTCTTTGCATTAGATAGATAGATAGATAGATAGAAAGATAGAAAGATAGATAGATAGATAGATAGATAGATAGATAGATAGATAGATAGATAGATAGATAGATAGATAGTTTTCTTTGATATCATGCTACCCTCGAGCCCCCTGTATGTTTACAACTGTAAGGATAAATATAAAAACTCAAACATGACCCTGTCTCTGATCAAATATGAGGATGTGTTTGGTCTGTGATTGTTTGCTCTTGCTCTGTAGGGGTATGACACGATGGGGGGAATATGTCGACCTTCACCAGATTGATGAAATATCTGAGACAATTCCCGACTCAGTCCACAACAACCCCCTACCAGGTTGGTTTTAGATTTATCACAAGTGTCTTTTAATAGCACAGTCTGTGTTGAATCTTTATTTTCTATACATCTCAGTGTTTTTTCTCTGCATTTTCCTGAATCCATCCAAGGCCCACCACCTGTGTATGAGACTAGCACTCTGCGTCCTGTCAAACAGAGGAGCCTCGACCTGGAGCAAGAGTCCAACCTGTTTCGCTGTATGAGTGACGCCTCATTGGTCAAGAGGAGGAGGGGGAGGGGCAAGTCAGACGCACAGAGGGAGAAAGAAAGACAGCATCGCTTCTCTATCAATGGGCATTTCTACAACTACAAAGTAATTCACCATCAGTCTTCCCAGGGTTTCCCAACAATGTGTCTCATATTCTCTTCAATGTTGTTGCCCACCAGTCTTTCACTGTCCTCTACAGACGTCCATCTTTACTCCATCCCATGGTACACCAACGAAAGTTAGAATTTCCAGCAGGATGACCACAGACCAGGTCATTGTCCAGCTGCTGAACAAGTTTAAGGTAAGAGTCATGCAGTTTTTTTAGATTTACAGAAAAAGGAGATGTCCATAATAAAGTAAGTCATAATGTATATGAATATTTACTTTCTGTACCGATATTAACATTTGAAGACTACAGAGAATTTACCCTCCAAATAAGACCGTGTTTGTATCAAAGATGATGTTAGTTTGTCGTGAAATAACTCTTCTGTGGCCTAATGCTGGCTTGTAAGTGTTGTAGCCAGTTGAAAATAGTGATAAATTTTGCTCAAAAAGGTTTTAAACTGTGCCTAATCAATGAAAACTTTATTTACAAGCTGTATATTTACTCAACATTGTTATTTTCAATAGAAACATTAATCCAGTATGAGGGTCCCCAGAGGGTATTAAATTAGAGGGATGCACATGAGTTAAGCAAGCTGAGGCAATAGGATGTGTAGTCACTTTCTTTCGTTATATCAAAATGGTAACAGAGAACATGCTAATTTTTGACTCATGATGTTGTCAAGGTGTCTGAAAGTTGATGTTTCTTTTCAGATAGAAAATGATCCTCAGGAGTTCGCTCTGTACTGTGTTCATCAGAGTGGAGGTATGCTTTGTGTGATGATGCACAGTTCCTACATGACCTCTGTGATATGTTAGAGTTAAATGTTAACTGTTATGGTGTGTTTGGTTTTTAGAAAAGAGGAAGCTCAGTAACAAGGATCAGCCCCTATGGGAGCGCATACTACACGGGCCCTCTGACGACATAATGAAGATTTTTTTGATGGACGTGGATGAAGAGGAAGTCAGTGATGATGTAAGTACTCTAAGCCCACCTTTTGGAGGATTTCTTTTCACATTAGACCCTTATGCAAGCCATGACAACTGTTTTTTCCCTTGTACATCAAGACCAAGCCTCTGATGTTAAGGATTTAACACAATGTAGACACATTTACTTCCTTTAATTGGCATTTATAATAGGGGGCACTGTTGACTTACTGCAGGAAGTTCTGATTTGACATGCATGTTAGGCTGATCAGTGACTATTAAGTCCTTTTCATAAACAAACCCTTGATATTAACAGGATAATGTCTCCCACCGGGTAATTCTCTTAGCTGGTTGTTCACACTTGCTCCTATCAGTAGGTCATAGGTGGAGGAAGGCAGGGCTTCATTGGTAGGCAGGACACAAAGTGAAGAAAGGTGTTAATAATATAGTGGATGAAGCAACAGAGCTTTATGCTATGACCCAAATTGTTTATCCTAACTTCACGAATTCTTGTTAAAAAGTGAATCAGCAGTATCGATTAAAGAGTCAAGAGCAGCACTGTAAAGAAAGAAGGCTGCAGTGTTGTAGCTCTGTATCCAACAGCAGCATAAGATGGCTGTTTGGATGCATGAGAGATCTGGTGGTAATTGTTTCAGAACAGATGATTTACAGAACTTTGTGCAGTGGAAACAACATTTAAAAGTCCAGATCAACATTTCAGTGTACAACCTAATTCACAATGCCTCCATGCAAAACTGACTCAAAGATGTTTGACTGTATTTACATCTAGAGTTTGGCTGCACACTTAATCTGCATTTCTCTCTCTCTGTTATATTCACTTCTGTTACCTCTAGAGGTTGAACAAAGAAGGGATCAATTTGTAAATCCCTGAATCAGCAGTATGATTTGAGCTATTTTAACTTTCCTTGCAAACAAACGAACTTCTCACTCTCCAAGGGATGTTTATTTCTGGTTTTGCGCTGGTTGAACAGGATGAACATAACCAACCCTCCCCACTCGTCCTTAGGGCTCGGTAATTCCAGCAACCTCACAATACATCACGTATTCTGACAAAGAGGCCACGATACAATACCTATCCCGATAAACATAAATTGTGAACATTGACTATTCTTTCAACAAAATTCCTGACAAGTTTTTTTTTTTCAATACAAGAGGAAAAGAGACAAGGATGGGTTTTAAATGGTTCTACACCTTACGGAACTTAAATTCAGGCCTTCACAGCTCGTATACTGAAATTTAAATTTTGATCATGTAAGTCATCATGTAGCTTAGCTTCAACGTTGTACTGTGCCATCGTAAACATCGCCCAAAGTGTATTGACAACAACATTAAAAATACTGAGGTCATATTGATTCTTTAAAATTGTATCGATACACGTTTCCCCAAAGAGTGCATGACGATCTATTTTTTGAGCACAGGCATACTTGCCCTCAGTGAATCTTTCTGATTATACAGTGCTGCGTTCATACTTCTGCTCAGCATGACTTTATATGGACAATACAAAAGGGGTGTGCATGAAAATAACACAGTAAAGTGTGAAAAACTTGGCTTTTTGTTCTCAGACATGCAGCTTACCCATGTAAAGGCAGGGTGATTTCAAGATCTTTTTCGGTGTAAATGGGGTTTGACTAACTCTTAAAGTGGAAATGAGGGTGTTTCTGTCTTTGTATGTCAACTCTGCCAGTGGCTGAAGACATCATTTCTTGTTCACTGGGGCTAGAGCTTCTCGGAACCCAAACGGGACAAATGTTTAATAGATGTGATGGATAGATGGATAAATGGATTGCTTAATGGATTAATAACTTATACATAAATAAATAGAAAAGGTTAGATTCCAGTGTTTCTTTCAGCTCTTCTCATCTCTACTCTTAGGTGGCCCAGTATCTGAACTTAGAGCTTCCTATCCTGGAACAAGTTCTTCTACAACTCAAGGAGGAGGAGAACAGGGAAATTCAAAGAGTCTTCAGCAAGTACGTATTTCTTTTTCTGGGAATGTGCGTTAACAGAATGCTTTGAAAAAAAAAGTCAAATGACAAGATGTGAACTTTCAAATATAGCCCTTTTCCCAACCCCACCACAACCAAAAAGTGTCTATCCTTAAATTTATCTGTCATTAGAGATTTAGCTCTTTAAACATCTAATTTATCATTTTGAATGGAATAGTTCGCTTCTCTCGCTTCTTTATCATGACCTCATGCAGATGTGTGTACAGTAAATATGTGCCCAGGCTGATTCACTGCAGAGAAGTGAAAACTAAATCCATGTAGTAACATTTGTCCAACACATGATGGCACCAGTTCCTCAAATTACTGCATACTGTTTTGTTTCCTACTCATGTTTTTCAATGTGTTTCTGCCTCTTAGGTACCAAAACCAGCACAGACTTCTTTCAAATCTTCTGAACTGCAAGACATCGACTCACATTGAGACCAGCGTCTGATCCTTGAACCACCAACACAGAACCAAATACAGCAGTGTAACATGGTCTGAGGGATACTTTGTTTGCTTTTAGTGGGGCTGTGTGAGGTAGACTACATGGCACAAGCCTGAACATGTGTCACACTGCCACAGCTCAGTTCTCTCTCTGTTCTGAAAAACTCAGGACAAACACTAATGCCATTCATTGTTGTACAAAGTGCAAGATTCCCTGGTTAATTAAACAAATTGTGGAAAAGAAAAGCATGGGGTCATCACATGCTACAAACAGTTTGTTTGGAGCTACTTAATTGCCTACCACCCTACTACTTGATCAGGCTCTATTTTGAGACTCAGCAGTTTAAGGATCAAATTACAGTCCCACGCTTTTCTTTTTTTTTTTTTCAAAATTTACAAATATCCCAGATAACGATTTGCCAAATATATAAATGTTTAAGGATTTTGTTCCTGATCAAGCACAGTTGGCTACAGAATGTTTTTATAACTTAGTTTACCCACAACAGCGAACACACCAGTGTGCTGGTACATAAATCAATTAAACCATGGCTTCAGTCTTTACAAAATAAACAATCAGTATAAGCCGAATTCTTACCTTACAGATGAACTTTCATTCAGCTTTTCTGTTCTGTCCTTGGAGTTTATACACCAGTGAATCTGGTACGTAAAACTAAAATTGTTCATTAAAGCAACGCGGCTCTGCGTGATGAGAGCTGCTCACTGCAGACAGACCTATAAGTTGATGGCATCGATAGGATCCTGATCACGTTGAAGCATCCTGGGGTGACTCTTCTAAGGCACACTCTTATTTCCTCCAGTTTGACAACGTGCACTCATGATTTGTTCACCTGAATCAACAGGTAACGTGGGTTTCTCTGGTCATCCAGCCCTCATAGCAGATTCCACCATTTTTAGTTCGGACCTCTTGACTCTCCATCTCCAGAAGTTTATCTGTGTGTAATCCGATTATTGTACGTATTCCATAGTAATGAAGAAAACGGCGGTCACATTCGCTGAAAGAAAAACAAAAAAACGTTATTTTATTCGATTTAGTAGGGGATGCATCCTCCTGTTTAGCGAACTAGTCGGTGGTGGAAGGACACAGTCTGCGTATCCCTCCGCCAGCAGCGTGGACGAGTCTTCTGTGTGGATGGTGAAGTGGATAAAAATGAACTGTCTGCACTTTATAATATCCCAACGCTGCTTTGAGGCTTGTTTACCCCCACAATTAGTTTAATTAATCTGGCAAAAAGTACAGCAATGTAAAGCCGTATACTTTTCTTAATGGAGAACTCACATGTGTCACATTTGGACATGTGCAGGCTCAGATCCTCTTGAAAACACCCAAACAATCCCTCAAAGATAAAAAAGATTCATTAAAAAAAAATAAGTAGTATATTTTAAAGCAAATTCTTTATTTTGCTTTTTTAAGATAAAATGTTTTGAGATAAATTGCACTAAAGTTAAAAAAAAAAAAAAAAAAGGTGGATCAGTGTTGTATTTATTGATAGGAAAAAATAAAATTTGATGTAAACCTGATGCTTTTTTAATATATTGAGACTCTGAACTCAATAACACTATCTTAGACACATCTTTTTCTTTTTTCTCTTCTCCGTAAAACTGTAGGAAACATAAGGAAATATTTTTGAATGATTTAAAATGAATTTATTACGTGCTCCTTTGTTTGCTTTACCCTTCGTAATGTGCTTTTCTTTTATTTGTGCATCATACTTCTTTACTGGTACTTGTCTGTCTTTAAAATGATTGACTTTTAGCCTGTTTTATCCACTTTACACACAGTAAGCACAACAAGAATCTGTTCTTAAAGTTCTGGGTATTGCGAGTACACTACTTAAAATCAACAGCTGGATCTTAAATGAGTAATTTTTTTAACAGTTTCTAAAGACATAGTATGTGGAAATATTTGACCTAATATTATAATAAATACTATTTTTCAATTCGGTTTGATACAGACTATAATTAAAATAACATATTAAAGATATCACTGAAAGTATGTCTTACATGTTCTTCATCATTTTTTATGTAAGCACATCAGACTGACAGATATAATGTCTGAAAGTGATTAACAGATTGCCTTAAATCCATAATCACTAAAACTTCAGGGCTTCTTGATTATTTGAGTAGATGTTGAGATCACTATTATGAAACAAAATTACTTTTTCATTCTGAATTTACCTGGGCAAGATTGGCCAATGCTTCAAAATTAACTTGTAAACATATAAACATTTCAAAATGATTATTATTGACAATGGAAATAGTAAGACAACAAAGTTCAACATGTTATTTGGCACAGTCATCTTTTAGTCTCAATTACTCCTTAAAGTGTAAAACATAAATGTTTTATTTAGCTGTTTTTAATCTATAAGCAAAAATTTAAATTAATTCATTATTTGGCCATAAACAGTGAGTTTCAGCAAAACTTTGACTCACAGTGTACAAGGTACATTTTCACTGCTATTGTTAATATTTACTTTTATTTGTCAGACCAAATTGGTTCACTGAAACAAATATCAAATGACTCTCTATGCTCCAGCTGTTCTGCTTTTCACACAACAGAAAATACTCAGTACTCTGTATTTATTTTGGTTTTGTACTTTTTACAATGAATTGAGAAGCTAAAGGAAAAAGGGGATATGTTTAATTGTATTTTTAAAAATGTATCCCTGGGGAGGGAATATGAATATAAATAATGTTAATAATTTATAGCTTTGATGACTTTTCTAAAATGTGTTTTGAATGTGCAGTATGTTCTTTCAAAAGAGAAATAATCTGATTACTTTTTCAGCCTCAACTCTGAATCAAGCTGGAATGAATCAATAAAAGCTTCTGACTTGTTGCGTCTTGTTTTTGCATGAGAGTCCTGAGAAGGCTCAACTTTTTAGGTTCAAGAATGTGGAGGCATAAATCAGTCAAACAGACTTAAGTTGAACAGCCATGCACTGAGGCCGTGCTGCAGGTGTAAGTGAGCGGGGGGTTGTTACAGTTTTCTGTGTGTTGGAAAATGGCAAATCGAAGCATTGAAGAGTCTTGTGTCAATCCCTTCTCTCTGTGAGTTTTTTTATGTCTTGCTAAAGAGGAGCAGTTTCACAGAGTATCAGAGCAGTCTGTAAAGGAGCTCTGCGTGGGTCAGTCCAGCTCTGAATCATATACACAGAAAGATTAATCACACAACACGTCGTATGATTAGCTGAAAATCACGTCATGAAAGATAACACCCAAGGACGAGAGCTTCATATTTGGGAAATAACTCTGACAAAGACAAAGACAAAACAGACCGCACAGGCAAAAATATTTTAATCTTCTGATGACAAATAGATCCTTGTAGGCATGAGCACAGCAAATAATTTTTCCCAGCACAAGGAAGTGAGGTGGGCAGAGACTAAAATTAGAATTGATGATGGCGACAAATGTATGAACGCGCTGACCATAAATCTGTCCTGTTCTATTTGTCTCCATTTGTTTTCTAATGGAAACAAATGCTGTTTTTTAATTAAATGTGGAAAATATTATCCCTTATGGAAATATATTAAAAACATTTGAAAAGTAGTTATACCAACTTTTGGTGTTAGTATTTCATTGTGTGTGTTTGTATATGTGTGGGTTTGTGTGTACAGTCCTGATCAAAATCTTAAGACCAGTTGAAAAATTACTAGAATATGCATTTTGCACATTTGGACCTTAATGAGGTAAATAGAGCGACAATATGCAAAAGCAAGAAGGGGAAGTGTGACAAAAAGCACTTTGAAAAAGTAATTCATTGAAAACAACAAGTAAACTGAAATAGGCTGTTTATCAGCTGATCAAAAGTTTAAGACCACAGACTATTAAAGCCAAAATCTGCTCAAATTGTTCCTTTTCTGTCAGGCATTCACACAGTCATGCCCTCCTGATGGCTAAAGCTAAGAAGCTTCCTCTTCTTGAACGTGGTCGGATCGTTGAGCTGCATAAGCAAGGCCTCTCGCAGCGTGCCATTGCTGCTGAGGTTGGACGCAGTAAGACAGTCATTCTACATTTTTAAAAGATCCTGAGCATTATGGAACAAAAAATAAGTGGTAGACCCCAAAAAATTACAGGTGTAAATTTGTCCGTCAAGACACAGGGCGGTCCTCGGCCCAAATTAAGGCCCTTACTGGTGCAGACTGCAGCGCAATAACCACCAGATGGCATCTGCGGGAAAAGGGTTTCAAAAACAAAAAACAAATTCAAAGACCTCGTCTCCTTCAATGCCACATAACTGCCCATTTAGACTTTGCCAGGGGGCATCAAACATGGGACATTGAAAGGTGGAAAAAAGTTTTATTCTCTGATGAGAAAAATTTACCTTGACGGTCCAGATGGCTTCAACGTTACTGGCATGACAAGGAGATCCCACCTGAGATGTTTTCTACCCGGCACAGTAGAGGGGGGTCCATCATGATCTGGGGTGCGTTTTCATTCAGTGAACACTGAAGCTTCAGGTGGTGCAGGGTCGTCAAACGGCGGCTGGTTACGTGCAGATGTTGCAGCGGGCACCCTCATGACTGAGGGCCCTCGTCTGTGTGGTAACAGCTGGGTTTTTCAACAGGACAACGCTGCAGTTCACAATGCTCGCTTGACCAAGGACTTCTTCAGGGAGAATAACATCACTCTTTAGGACCATCCCGCATGTTCCCCTGATTTAAATCCCATAGAGAACATTTGGGGATGGATGGAAAGAGAAGTTTATAAAAATGACCATCAGTTCCAGACAGTTGATGCCCTTCGTGAAGCCATCTTCACCACTTGGAGCAATGTTCCCAAAAGCTTCCTGGAAACACTCGCATCAAGCATGCCCAAACTAATTTATGAAGTGATAAAGAAGAACAGTGGAGCTACTCATTACTGAGTCCGACCGAGAAACATTTTTGTTCTGGTTTGGAGAGTTTTTTGTAATTTTTTGAGCGATGGGCATAAACTTTTGATCAGCTGACAAACAGCCTATTTCAGTTTACTTGTTGTTTTCAATAAATTACTTTATCAAAGTGCTTTCTGTAACACTCCCCTTTCTTGCTTTTGCATATTGTAGCTCTATTTAAAACCTCATTAAGGTCCAAATGTGCAAAATGCATGTTCTAGCAATTTTTCAACTGGTCTTAAGATTTTGATCAGGACTGTATGTGGAGGGGCATGTGGGTGTGTTTGTGTGCCTGTGTGCAGGAGTTTGTGTGTGTGTGTGTATGTGTGTGTGTAAGGGCGTGTGTTTGTGTGTTTTACAACAGTAAACAAATGGAAAGAGCATCACCCTAATAGTTAAATAATAGCTGAGTGCAGGATGAGTAAAGCTCCTTCGACTGTTCTGTGGCAAAGCCCTAAAAACACACTCAGCAGTCAGGCAGACGGCCTCGCATTACAAACCACAGGGTGTAACTTGGCTCTGACATGATGAATGACCAAAAAAGGTTAAAAAGTGGTTTTGTTTTAATGAAAGAACAGAGTATCCATGTGATGTCCTTGGAGCAGAAACCTAAGGACATGAAGAAATGGAAAAAGTGTGGCACAGGCATGTGTGTTTTTAAAGAGACAAGCTTTGGTTGCTAAAGGAGAATTCAGTCACTGCACTGGTGTTTTTTTTTACTTTTCTGAATTTAAGAATGACTTTTCTCTTTTTGTTTTGACTTTGAAAGTAAGAAAAGTAAACTTCTTCCAGGCTAAACCTCAAAAACAGATTTCCACTGAAGTTTTTTGTGCAATCAAAGAAATAAAATCTATTATTAAGAGTAGCTGTGGTCAGCATCTGTGATTCCCTTTCATTTATAATAGTGATAAATTATTATTTTATAGAACTTTAAATATTTTCAATGCCTACAAACTTTGGGAGCTGAATTTGTGCTAGATTTTGAAACCTGTGGGCAAAGACCATTCTGTTCTAGTTATATTTCTAAAGCAGCCTCGCTGGAATAAGTGTTACTCAATGGGCTTTGGGAAAGAAAAGCAAATAGTTCAAATACATAGTATATATTTATCATGAATTACTGATGATCAAATTCATCACATACAGTATATTTAATAAGATCTCCTATGTACCCATCAGATTAATAACGATAATAATAACAATAATAATAAAACATTTTATTTAAAGTGCCTTTCATGACACTCAAGGACGCTGTACATGATAAAAGAACCACTATAAAATCAGCAATAAAGCAATTTTATCTCATTAACTGTCTGAACACATGGTCACCTGAGAAGGAACAGGGAGTTTCCTGTTGGAGATTTTCTCCGCATTAAGGAGTTTGTTGAAGGGGTTTTTGTTTTGGCTTTACAGTCGGTCTGTTTACAGTTCCTCCCATTTTTGGTGTATAAATTCAAGACCTATGTCCCTCAGTCACTGCTGGTCAGTGCTCTCCAACCAGATTTCAACATGAGGTCCCAGAATAAGAGTCTTTTTTCTGCAGTTCTGATCCTGCTGGTGGGACTTTCAGCCCAAACCAATGTGGTAAGACATCTGTGAGAAAAAAACATTTATTTAATCCTATTTAATTTATTTGTGATGTTAAAAGAAAGTGATTAACAAGGAAGATATTGTGACCATTTACAGATTGTAACAGCAAACCTGCTATTTTATTTTTTTAACAATATTTGGATTTCCAAAATAAATGTTGGCTTTTATTCATAGAGTCAAAAATACAGAGATATAATTGAAAATATATCATCAGTTAAAAGCTTGTTCAGTCATCCTGTTGTGGGTTAAAGTTACCTTCTCAGGGGGGTAATTACCCTGTGTCCTACTGTAACTGATGATTTTAATAGACTAAATGAACAATCTTGTTTTTCCTGTCATACAGACTAATGCCAATTTAAAGTCTGCAAAGGCATTCCTGATATCACTACTATGGAAAATGTACAACAATGCCCCTTTTTGCAAAGCGCTGGATCTGCATTTAGATTTGGATCACCACCAAAATCTTATCAGTTCTTCTTTATGACCAACATTCTCTGAAAATGTCATCAAATACTGTTCATAACTTTCATGTTATTTTGGAAACAGACAGACAAATGCTGGATAATACACTGTTACTGATATTTGTAAATTTAACAGCATTTTACTGTAATATCTACTGACACCTAACAGCTATGCAGTAAATTACTGTAAAGGGCAAAATATTGTGAAAGAAAAACTCTGGTTTTTCAATAATTTACAGCATTTACCATAACATGTCCACGTAGTTCATTCATTCATTTTCTATACCCGGCTATCCCTTTAGGGGTTGCGGGGGGCTGGAGCCTGTCCCAGTTATCATCGGGCGAGAGGCAGGGTACACCCTGAATCGGTCGCCAGTCGATCGCAGGGCAACATAGAGAGACAGACAACCATTCACGCTCACACTCATACCTAAGGACAATTTAGAGTTACCAATTAACCTGATGAGCATGTTTTTGGCCTGTGGGAGGAAGCCAGAGTACCTGGAGAGAACCCACGCATGCACGGGAAGAACATGCAAACTTCACACAGAAAGGCCCTCCCGACCAAGAATCGAACCGGGAACCTTTTTGCTGTGAGGCACGCGCTCTACTAGCTGAGCCACTGTGCCACCCTGTCCACATAGTAAACACTAAAATGGTAATGACCAGGAGAAAAAACATTTTCCCAGAAAAACTACCAGTAGTAGGTACTTTTTTTTTAGGTAATGTTTCACATATTTGGGTGAAACCATTGCTTAAGTAAATGTATTTTATTGGCTTAACAATGATGCTTTATTTATTCATTTATTTTATTCACAAAATTATATCTTTCTAATAAATGGTCCATAAAATAGTGAGAGATATCTTTATATGCATTAAAATATGGCAAGGTAGCTGTCATTTAAAATGCATTAAGTTGTAGAATAATGTTACTGTAAATGGAAAAAACAGAGAGGATGCTGTTTTTGATAATATAGTAACAATGCTGTAAACTGAAAGGCTGTAATGGTATCTTCAATAAAAAATACAGAAGTTAAACAGTTATAGAAAAAACAATAATATTTCTGTTAATGTAAATGGGGTAATGATACTGTAAAGACATTTACAGTAATTTACTGGCATCTTCTTGCCAGTAAATTACTGTAAAATTTAAATGGCAAAAAAAGAAGATGACAGCAGAAATTCAATGTTGTTCATCTTTTCGACAACACAAATTGGAGCTGCCTTACAAAATAAAGTATTTTTAACATGTGTGCAAATTAGGGTAACATCAGAGATGATATGTCCAACTATTTCCTTTTTCACATTGACTTTGACTTGTTTTATTCTATTTTTTTTGTTCTGCAGGTTCCTCCAGACGCTGAAGGTAACTTATGTTATGTATCATCACTGATATTTGATTTTTTTCCCCCTCCTCTTTATGAGAAATGGTCTTAGTAGGTAACTGTAATCAAACATTTCAGGTGTGCAGGTTGAGGATCCTTTCCGCCCTGACATAAGTTCTAAAATTCTGGAGGCAAACAAAGGTATGCGATATCTGTCTTGATTTTTTTTATCTGTTGCACCCTTCATGATGTATTTAACTGTGCTTTAATCATCATCCTCACATTGTCTCTTAACAGGGATGGCCCAGAATTTGATGGAAGGGGACATTGCAACCTCAAATAAGAGGAATGCCATAAAATGCTGGAGTGGCTCTTGTAAATGGCAAAAATCCCACTACGGACTGGTGGAAGTGCCCTACACTCTCAGTGATTACTTCTGTATGTCATAATTACATTATATGCTACAAATCCAATGAAATATTGTTGAACGCTATTTGAAAAAGCTCAGGGATGCTTTTATTACATATTCAAATGTTAATAACATTGATCATGTTTGTTTCAGATGACAGTGAGAAGGCTCTGATAGAGAAAGCAATGGAAATTTTCCACAAGAAAACCTGCGTTCGCTTCATTCCTCACCGTGAACAATCTGACTACCTCAGCATTGAGAGTGAAATGGGGTGAGTGAAGAGAAAAGACAAGCTGTGAGTTAGAAATGCAAACACTCGTCCTTTAAGATCCAAAAGCTCTCTTCTTGCTGTGCTCAAGGTGCTGGTCTACAGTTGGCAGAGACGGAGGGAAGCAGGTGCTCTCTCTGTCTGTGTACGGCTGCATGGATCATGGAATCATTCAGCATGAGCTTCTTCACGCACTTGGCTTTCACCACGAGCACACCAGGAGTGACAGGGACCAATATGTGAGGATTAACTGGAAGAACGTCCCAGCAGGTGGAGCTAAGCCCTGACACAACACACAGTCACTCACAGAGATATATGCACGGTACTTAGCAGAGCCAGGAGAAGTAAACTAATTTGAACACAAGTCAAATTTGATCCAACTACATTTCATATTATGTTCTGTACATAGAAAAGGCAGCAATCTGTATACATCAGCTCAACGTTGTGATATCTACCCCCGCAACTCAAAACATTTCTGCCATTTTTTTAGTTCCTTAAGTTAAAGTAATCCTATTATTGCAGACAACCTGGGCTATCAGAACATTTATGATGAAACACTACCAGGTTGATGTATTAAAGTAGAATGACCAAAGAAGGGGCACAGCAGTGAGCGTGTGTCACACAGTGGGAAGGTTGCCGGTTCATATCCCATGCCAGACAGGGCCCCCTGTGTGGAGTTTGCATGTTCCATGCATGCATGGATTCTCTCCAGGCACTATGGCTTCCTCCCAACAAACAAAAGCATGCTGATTAGGGTAACTGTTGACTCTAAAGTACACTTGGGTATGAGTGTGGGCATGAATTATCAAATGTCTCTTTATGTGGCCCTGCGATAGTTCAGGGTGTACCTCCCTCTAGCCCAATGTCAGCTGGACAGGCTCCAGCCTCCAGCAATCCTTAGAGGGAAAAACACTATAGATAATGAACTGATTGATGACAAATTATCAGAATTTAGATTGAATAGTACTTAAAAACCTCAGAGAAACTGATGATTCGCATCTGAATATTGTTCCCCGAAGCACTGGAAATAAGGGAAAAAAATATAATAAAAAGTATGCAGTTGAATGGGCCACATCAACTTGCTGACACTAACCATTAAGACAACAAAAGAAGAAGAAGTTAGGAGCCTCAGATTGTCACTTTCTCTTATGGTCAAATTGGAGGTTTAAGTTTATGATTAGGATGTTTTTCATCAAGAAAATATGATAAAGAGAAACACCAATCATGGATTTATCACTGTGGATTAGCAAAAATAATGCTCTGCATGACTGAATATAAAATTTTACTGAAATTACACAATTGACCTGAAGGCCTTCGTAGACTGTCAAAAGAATAAGCTTTACAACAGTTGTCTATGTGAGTGTTTCTACATTTGGGACACAAGTGATCCCAGGGAGCTGTGAGGATTGAATTACTACTAATTGAATATTTGTTTTTTTTTTTAAATTTTTTTTACAGTACATGCCTTCAACTTCAACAAAAAGGACACAAACAACTTGAACACACCTTATGACTACTCTTCAGTGATGCATTATGGAAGGTGAGATTCTCTTTCTTTATGGTACAGTTTGAGTTGTTGATGATTATACAAGGATGTTGCCTAATTCTACCATTTGTATTCATTAAAGGATTCTACAGCTTTCACATTGTTTATGGAATGAAGTAGAACAATACACTCACCCAGAAGGCTTTCCTGATCCTTTAGATCCAAAATCGAGCGGCGGACATCCATATAACGGTAGCAAATAGGGCATACAGCACCGCTCCTAAAACTGCAATATTTGTCCAAAAACTCATTTGTTTCTTAAATATTTCATCATGGTCCGCTCGCACTACTCCTCCATTACAGTCCGGGGTCACTCCACCCATGTATTTGTGACTGTGCCGACCTCTGTACTGGAAACTATCTTCACGGCTGGGTACTGAACAACTTTCTTCTTCCAGTTTTGTGCAAAATGGACGAATATCTATCGGATGAAGATGTTGTGGAGGAGAACTTTGAATATGATGGGTGTCCTTACAGTTTCGAACCAGAGTTTACAGATGAGGAGCTCATCGACAAGAGGACGCCGTACTGCGCAAGCGCGGCAGCCATGAAGAAAATTTCCAGTTCAGAGGTCAGCACAGTCAGAAACATGGGTGGAGCGGCCCTGGACTGTAATGGAGGAGTAGTGTGAGCGGACCATGATGAAATATTGGTGAAACTAATGAGTTTTTGGACGATTAATGCAGTTTTGGGAGCGGCGCTGTATGCCCTATGTGCTACCATTATACAGATGTCCGCAGCTCGATTTTGAATCTAAATATCTCCCGAAGCACTGTTTGGATCAGGAAAGCCTTCTGGGTGAGTATGTTGTTCTACTTCATTCTATAAACAATGTGAAAGCTGTAGAAACCAAACTTATCATTTAAGATTTGTTTGGGGGCTTTTCGGCTTTTATTTGAGAGACCAGTGCCGCGGACAGACTTGAACAGTGACCAATGGGGGAGTGACATATAGGAAAGAAGCTTAAAGTGACAGTTCAGTATTTTGCAGTTGGGTTTGATCAGGTAGGCTGCTTTACACAATTATGCAAAATGACTGAACTCATTACCAGCAGAGTATCCCACTGCTCACTGAAATGAACACTGCTGGGAGACCCTTGTGTCGCTTCGCTGACTATTGATACAACCCAACTTCAAAAATACTGAACTATCACTTTAAGATGACCTGCTTACAAGGAGGACAATGCCCTCACAAGTGGAGAACATGGGGCTCATGGACAAAACCCCAAGTTGTTGGGTTAATGGTGTGTTCCAGTTGTAGTCAGAGGTCGGAATTTCCCACTTCCGAGTAGGAAATTTTATCTGGAACGCCCCCCGAGGTCGGAATATCCTACTCGGAACTCGGGGAGACCTCGCCACCCCCGAGTTGACAATCGAAGATGGCAGCCCCCAGTGTGAACAGTTATTTAGCTCCTGTAATAATCAATTTATTTGCACTTCCGACTGGGGTGTGTTGCTCTAGGTCAGCTGTATACATAGTATTGTTAGACTTATATTTACAAAAATGCTGCCATAGTGATAATCACATTCTTCATGTGATATTTGTGAACAACAATGTAGGGCGTGCCAACAAAAGCTAACAACAGCCTGGTAGATCAGCACGTTTTTTTTCCGACTTCAACTGGAATGCAGATAAGTCGGGGATGACGTCACGCCCATTTCCCAGTTCCCAGTTCCCAGTTCCGAGGTTAATGGAACGCAGCATAAGTGCCTTGCTCTAAGTTAGCTGGCACTCCTCCAGCTACCAAAACAACTTCCAAACATGCTTCAGTAGGGACTTGAACCAGCCAACCTCCAGTCCCCAACCCAAGCGCTGATTCCCAGTTTCTGAAATACCCAGTATAAATGTAGTAGTATGGTAGTTTGGTATGGCTTGAACTTCGATAAGTCATCTTAACCATATCAACATGTCAAAGTGCATTGAGTTACTATCATGTGTTTGGCTTGTTAACATTTGCACCATAAGCAGATGAAGGGGTGTACATGTAATGATGATTGTGTTTTCATCTTTAGATTAAATAATTGTCTTGTCAATATCATGGACCACTTTAACCATACAGTTTTACACAGACAACAAATCAATGAAAATACACAACAGAGATTCTGATTTATTCATTTATTCACTTTTTTTTTTTACAGGACTGCCTTTACATCAGAGTACGGAGAAGACACCATTACTCCCATTCCTGATTCCTCAGTGCCGATTGGACAGAGGGATGAGATGTCTGATATTGATATTCTGAAGATCAACAGGTTATACAGCTGCAGTGAGTATCAACATATGTAAAGACAAAATGTGACGGCCTGATCCTTAAAAACCATGTCTTTTTATTTGAGGAACAGATGACATTTCAGAAGTTTTAAATAAAACTGCATTTAGAAAACACCAGTGAATATTGTTAGTGAAAAGGAGAACCAAAAGATCTGACCCAGCATGAACTGAAATAATGCAAGATGAAGTTTAACTTTTGTAAGTTAACTCGTTTTATCATTTTTTATCTTATTTCAGATGTTTAGATGCCATTAGCAGAACTCTGTCATCGCTGGATATCAACAGGAAGTCATGGTGACAAAATGGGAGACAACAGTATTCTTCTTTGTCCTAACATTCAAATAAATTATATGATGTAAAATTGGGTCTTCTTTTGTTGTCAGTATGCCTTTAATTATTTTAAAATATTCATGTGTTCTCCCTTGCACTAAAATCTAAAATATCAGAATATGAACAGAAGAATGAGGAAACAGATTGCAATGTAAACTCTTACACAATCAACAAATCCAAATAAATGAGAACTTAACTCTCAATCAAAAGTAAAAAAAAAAAACCAGTATAATCTTTTGCTGCCTTCTCAAAATAGCTTTTACAAGCCATGAAGTGTTGTTACCAAATTTATCCTTCATCCTAACCACAGAGGATATGCACATGACATTGAAGTCAGTGTGAATGAGTAAAATGTTTGTGACAAAGAGCTTGGGCTGACAAAAGCAACTTCAGGAAAGTTGTGCGTTGTATTAATGACAATGTTCACCTCGGGCAGTGAAGCTCCTCAGCTGATGTTACAGAGACATCTGATGACGTCAGGTTTGATACAAGAATTGCACCATCTGAGCGTACAGACAATGATAAACATGAACCATATGTCTTTCTCTTTGCTCTAGTTTTTCAAAAAGACATTAAATTTTAGCAAAGAAGACCAAGGTCTTAGATAGCTATACACTGAAGGTAACTAATCATGTTTTTATGCTTGTTGCCAAATGGAGACCAATGGTTTAGCCGTTAACGACTAAAAAAGTCAATTTATTTTACCCCAAGTTGATTAAAAAAATCAACTAATACATATTATTTAGGAAGTTGCTGTGTTCACAATTTTCATGAAATGAAGGTTCGTGACAAGTTCGGGTGTCACATTAAGGATATACATGATGAAAAAAACAGAGAACCAAATGATAAAACAGTATGCTAAAAGAAAGCCTTGGTGCATTAATTTAATATCCTGCCATGAACATATTCAAAATTAAACAGGTCTTTTCAAAATGAATCAAAACATGGCACTTTTTAAGGAAATGAAGTGCCTGTGTCTTCCCACTGATCTCAGTACCATTTGTCGCTGTCCTCCACTCCGCAGCTGGAAACACATTATGACATCAGTGCAAACCCTTTATTATCAGACACACCCATTTCGTAAAATGCTACAAACATTTATTCAGAAAAAAAGTATCAAAATGCTTCAAGATAATTTAACCTTAGTAAGTTAATCAGCTAAACAGAATGAAGCCAGTGTTAAAGTTAGTTGCCCTCCTTTTGTTTTTCGCAGCTAGATGCCGTAATCTTATACTCTTCGTTCCTGGGGTTGAAAGTCACCCAAAAGTGGCAGTGCAATTGCTGTTTGGGAGAATAAAACAAAACACAATAGATTACAGGACTCTGAAAAACACAAGATTTTAAATTATAATTGCAAAATGTTCAGGCTACGTTTACACGGGGCCCGATATGGTCAGATCCGATACGTTTTTATTGCGTTTTGGCCTTTTGTTTACATGGAAACCCTTTGCAGATTGTCCAAAAATGGTAACTTTTGGAAACGGGCTCCAGAGTGGAAAGTTTTCAATGCGCTCTCCATGCAGCGCTGTGTAAACCCTTATCAGGGTGATACGCTGACGTCACCGCATGGTTAGTACTCTTTCACATGAAGACTGCAAGCGCATACCAGGAACAACAATGAGTGAGCTGCTTACCCTGCTCGGTTTGTTATCCAGACTAAACTATCCAGACAGATTTGTTGTCCGAGCTGATTTGTAGGCCAGAAAAGAAACTGCTGGGTCTCTGTGCGTCTAGTCCCCATTGTTGTTTGTGAAAAGTTTTTCTTCTTTGTACGTGTATTGTAACAGCGCTGCCTCTCTGCAGACCTACACCACCATCTACTGAACAGGCATGCACACTACAGCGGATTCATACGTCTCCAGCGTCTCCGTCTGAATGTGGATCGACTTTGAAAACGCAAAGGAAAAATCTTTTAGAGTCAGGAGTGTCCGTGTAAACGTAGCCTCAGTAAAATCTAAGTATGTGAGTGTATTTATGTTTGAATATACCTTTTTCCCAAGAATGCAGCTTTTCAAGTCATGGTTTTCTGATTTTAAGCACTTGGTTTTTCCCAGGACTGCGTCAATCTTGAAGTTGATCATGTTGGTCACCTGATGAAACAAAAGGATTGGAGTTTTAAATGTGCTCATAAAGTGCTTGGTATATGTCCCTTTATTTCTGAAACATGAATTACCTGGCTCTGTGCAGAGGTAATAGAGACAAGTTTGTACAGCTTTTTGTACTTTGATTTGGAGTTGAATTCGTTCACTGCATGCTCAGTTGCCTCCATGACTTCAGATGAATTGATACTCCGCTCATTCCAGCCACCCAGGAGAGTTATGTCCTCTGGTGGATATTAAACAGACATGGGGTGAATTCAGCTGGCTTTGACAATGCAGGAAAAATAAAAACTGCTAATATGCTCAATTAAATAAAGAGGAGGAAGAACAGGAAATTTCATACAAAAGAAGAATCAATTTAATGATCTTATGTAAGAAAATAAAAGCACAATACTGGGTTACATTCACTCCAAATGCCCTGTTGAAACCAGACACGACAGCTGCAAAATGTAATTAATAAATGCGTTTCATTTTGGTTTTCATACTTCCTGCTGAGAGCTGGTCTGCATTTTAGCCTAAGACACATTCAGGATCTTGATACTATGAAACTACTAAACATTAATCAAGCTAATTAAACTCTCCCAAACAAGACCTCCGTTATTACAATAAGATTCAAACACAGGTTTATCAGAGAACAGAAAAGCTTCTGGTCTTGAGTGGACTGGCTGAATTTTGTGTCTACATCACTGTAAAATCATCAACCAATCAATATTTATTTGTTACACCAAATCATAACAAATGTTATTTCCAGGCACTTCACAAAGGAGTAGGCCAGTACTCTTCATTTAATTATTTTTTGATGGCTTTTTTTTTATTAATAATACCTCATGTCCTGTAGGGTGCATATGTTGTATCACCCAATAAACAATAAGATCCAACCAACTTTCAACTGCAGCAAACTGAATCCCATTAAGTCAGTGCAGTTTATACTTAACCCATTAGTAAATTCGACTAAAGAGTTAAAAATTGGTGTAATCAAAATTTCAGCAAGCGATTGACCCTGAGTCTAATCCCTCAAAATTTACTCTCAGGTAAAAAAAGTTGTTGTCAACAGCAAGAGTGAAAATTATGTTTTAGTGAATCAAAACCAAAGGCGTCACTGCAGGATTGTTAACCCCAAGCTTTCACTCTGAAGTGACTCTTCTGGAGTCAATCATCCTGCTTGACTCCCATTTATGGACAAGTACAAGCAGATGCCACAAGACCATGTAAAAAAAAATAAAAATTGCAGCCTAAGTTTTTCAAATTGATGTGCCCGAACTAAACATGCTACTTCTATTTCAAGCTAATTTTTCCCAATAGTTTTTCGTCAACAAAGACACCAATGTTTACACTTTGCAGTGTTTATATAGAGTCAACACTTAAAGGTACTATGAGGAGAATCTATTTCCAGCGACATAAAGACTCTGCTACCCATGAGCACACGCAACGTTTGTTGTTTGTTTTGTTTGTTGGGATGCTAATGAATGCAGCTCGGACATTCCTCAGAACTCTGCATTGCTTTACAACAACTTCTTTCAACAACTTACAGGATGCAAAGCCACGAGGTAATGTATCTCTTTCTAGTTACATAGCGGTAGTTTTTGATGTGTGACAACAAGCAGTTTTTGGAAAACTTAGTATAGTAGTTTTTTAGCCGGCTATATATCGCTACTTACAGTCCGGTGCTTAAGACTTGTCCGAATAATATAAATTTGTTCGAGTTTTAATTGTCTTGTTCCTGAAGTTGAGTATCCAGGCCAGTTCAGCCCTGTCCAACCCGACTGCGAAGCTAAGAAATAGGGTTTATAGATAACCTATTTGGATGCTATAAAACTCATCTTAAAGTGTGTATTTCGATCAGGCATATATCTGAAAGTGAGACTGTTTTGTAATTACTTAGAAACTCCTCATAGCACCTTTAAGTAGTTGGAAAAAAGTCATAACGTTTTGAATTTCAACCCCAAAAACAATTAATAAAATTATGCTTCAGTCACTCAAACCCACAGTTTTCGCTGTAGGACCTTTAGCTCTAAGCTTTTTTCTCTGAACTTGCAAGCCATACTTGTAAGATGTTTGTGTTCTAACTTAGCATTGGTTTTTTAATTTAGTTATTTTTTTCTTTAGTATACAGTAGCTGAATATAGCAGTGTTACACTTTGCAGTGTTAATATAGAGTTAACACTTAAAAAGAGTTTATTCTCCGAGAAAGTTCACTCAAAACATCACCTGGAAGTTCTTATTAAATGTTACCCTGTTATGAAGTTTTAAAGTTAAACTCTGATGGCATTATTATATTGCTGTGTAACATGTTTTAAGCCCTTGTGATAAATCATATATCACAAGGTGATATCTTTTCATTGGAACCAAATATCTGCCAGTGCCTCTGGGTGCACCGGTGGTATGTTTATCTTGTCAAATGTTTCCTGTATTCTTATTTACTCAGTAAAACCATCTCACTAACAAAAACAACTGGCATTTGATAATTTTGTGCCAAGGGACACTGGCTGTTTTCAGTCCTGTACACTTCCACGGAGAACTCCCTCAGCCCCTGCCAACTCAGAAAAATAAAGAATAAACATCAACCTGCTGGAGCCAAAATCTCTGACTCACTCTGCCCAAGCAGACAACAGCCAAGTCCAGCCTAAGAACAAAGTTTTTACAAGCAGAACTTGTTTTTCCACTGTCATTCTGACTCATGGTCAACATGCTACTCACGATTGTTTGTGACGAATGAAGGATGATTTATGTAACTGAATAACCTGACACAATTATTAGATATTATCAAATGTATTAAAGTCCATACATATTACATGTTCCTTATATGTCTTTTTCCCTTAAAGTATTATTGAAACATTGTGACTTTTGCTCTTGTCACTGTCACATGGCTCTAAACTGTCATGCATGGCCTCAGACCACTTTCGTTTTGTTCATTTGTTGAAAGTTTCCACATATAAATAAGCACTGTTCGTTCTTTTTCTTTTCAATTCTTTTCAATAAAGAAAGTTGCCATTTGTGTATATTTAGATGTATATTTAAAGAATTGCAACATCTAATTTTATTTTGATCATTATTGTTGTTTTTATTATTTTAAATGACATACTTTGGCAACAATGTCCCACATTAATGCTTATAAATACACTTGGTAAGCTTCCAAACATTATATCTCATGTAACCTTAATAGAAAGTAGTATTAGGGCTAGACAGGGGAAAATTACATTTATTAAGGTTCATTCATTTTCTTAGGTTGAAATCAAAAAGAGAATTTCAAATTCTTAGAAAAAGGTGGCTTTATACTTGTGTTATATTACATTGTTAAAAATGTGGTTCATATGTTGAAGGGAAAAAGTAAAAATATCAACAATCACATTTAAGTACAATTTCTTGTAAATTAAAAAAGTGAAATTCAAGTGAAAGTAAAAATAGGCAAACAATTTGGATATGTGAAAAACTGAATTGCATAAAGATAAGACACAAAACATGAAAGCACTCAGAGTGCAGACCTCAGCCAAGGGAGCACATATTAGAAAAGGGGGACCACAGGTTTAGAAAATCCTTCAAATACATCAGAAGTTAGTCATATTCATGTGTGCTAAATGCACTTCTGAAACTGTTTTTGTTATCTCACAGTGTCTGTTTCTTTTGAGCCCTGTTAATCAGCTGATCTGGAGTATTTCAAGTATCCAGATCAGTCTTTGTTTTGTGGTAGAAACTATCATGATGCTAACCTGTATCTTTGCCAGCATTCTGAGCATTATGTAAGGGGTTACAATCAAAATATTTTTATCCCACACTGGTGACAAACACTTTAAAATAATCCTGGATCCAAACAGTGGCTTCTATGAGCCCCTAAAATGTGATCAATTGACCCATTTCTGACCTATTCTGAAAATGTGATCAAATTAATTGAAAACTTTTCAAGTTATCATGATAGCAAACTAACAAATGCCAGCTTCTTTGCAAAAATAAAAAATAGGAAGGTATTAACTTCAAAACTTCAAGCTTTTGACATGTAAACATTACTTTTTATGGTGTTGAACTTATATATACCTCCTCCTCTTTTTCCAAACATGATCCCAAAACTCTTACATACTATACTTTTACTTTACTACTGTCATCAATCACTTACTTTTTGTGATAACTTCCTCCACGACCAGATCCCCCATGCTCAGCTGGACGACTGACAGACATAACACTGCCAGTTGGAAATACATTCTCTCACAAGAAAGTGGTGGGAAAATTATTTTCCTTAAGATGACTTTGGATGTTTTTCTTGTTCTGCAAAATAGTTGTAGTTTGTATAAAGGAGAAAGAAGACAGAGGGGGAGACATTAAAGAAAGTAAACTTCAAGGTCTGAGAAGATTCAAGAAGATCCACAAAAGCAGTCTAATCTTTTGATGCTGAACAGAAAGCTCTTACCTTAACACCGGAGAAAAATCAAACTAGATGTGGAGCAATGAGGTGAATGAGGGAGACAGGGAGGCTGTTGTTAGTGAGCAGCAGTGGCAGTTCAGTATTTAAGCTGTGTTATGTTAGCAAGCCTGTGAAGACCACACCCACCCACTGTCTGGCATTGACGTCATGCAAGGATTTAACAACCATCAGCAGCTTTAGGGCGAGTGTGACCGAACATGTATGACACAGAATGGGGGGAGTCACTGAGGGGGTGTGTCAAACCTATGTGAGGCATGTGCGTGTGCTTTTGTTTCCCTCTGCTCTTTGTGTTGTTGTATTCATGTGTGCCCTGTGGTTGGACACACTGTTCCTAACTTTGAGAATGTGTCACCTGCATGTGGTCGAGTCTTTCAGATGTGGATTCAAGGCACTTTCAGCAGCACCATAGTGCATCAACATCCTGTCTGGATCATTTGCAAACATGTGAGAGACTGTTTATATTCTGATGTCCATGAATAAACAAAGAGATTCAGAGAGTGGAAATGAGTGGAAGTTTGAGCTGAATGTCATTGTGGTGTTAGCCATTTCCAGTCTACGGCTGACAGGCAGGAAGCTGGCGGTAATTTCAACGGTGCTTCAATCACAGCAAAAATCTCCTGAAGCTTCCAGAAATGTTCAATATGAGCATTAGGCATGAACAGCCACATGTTCACCGTGCCCAGGATTTGACAGTAAAGCTACAGTAAATCCTCACAGAGAGCTGATGTGAGATTGCTGCAGAAAAAAATAAGGAAAAATAGTAAGTGAGATGACAATCATCCAGCAGTTACTGACTGTGTAAGGCCGGATTGGTGCTCAAGATCTGTTTTGTTCAACTGCCTTGTTAGTTTTCCCTGTAACTCAAAGCAACATTTTAGATTTGAGATTATTTGTTTTCAAAAAATGGGACGGTATGCATCACGGACATTTACATGTAAACTCGTGAGATTATAGCAAAGTGGCTAATTTCCATCCCCAGGTTGATGTCAGCATATAACACACTTGACAAACTGCTGGACATTAAAAACTGGAAGGAGTAAGAGGAAGACATAGAATGGGAAGGAACAGCTAGCTAGTAGGTATATTTTTATTTCTACTTTTAGTTTTTCCTTTTAAACTGTTCGACATCCTGTGTTCGTTGTACCCTGTGTACCATACAGTGCTACTAGAATCTTAATTTCCCCAAAGAAGAGTCTCTCCAAGGGGTTAATAAAGTTCTATCTAATCCGATATAATCTAAACTAACCTAATATAATCTAATAAAACAAAAACTAACACTAATAATAGGAAAAAAACCCACAGAGCGTATTTAAAACAAGCACCATACATAAACTTTAGTCAGCCTAAGAAACATTCAGTCCAAAATACAATGGGGTTGGGAGCTGGGAGACAATGGAAAATTATACACAATGAATTATAAAGTGCTGGAGTGCTAATTAAGAACCACAGGGCTAAAGTGCCATGTTAAAGTGCAGAGTGCTAGCTGGCTGGGAGATCAGGTCCTTTTAATATTACACTGAAATGTAAAGTGCATATTGAATTGCACATTACCTCCTGCCAAGAATACTGTATAAAGTGCCAGGAAGAAAACAAGACTAGAAAAGCACTCGGAGAGCAGATCTCCACCAAGCAGCTCAGTTACAGCAGCGACTACTCCGATTGGACGGCTGAGCTTCCACACATGTCCATTCATGTGAAGAACTTCTCTGCTGGCATTGCAAGGGAAGCTGGGAAATGTAGTGGCATAGGCTTGAAAAACATTTATGTCAGTTTGCAAATACACTATAATTTCTATAATGATGTAAACGTGGCAAAACCTTCACAGCAGCAGAAGAGAAATGAATGGGATTTGCCATTAAAAACTTGTGTTTTCTTATGAAATCAATCTGGATGGGACCCAGATGAAATTTGTCTTGATAATAGAGGTATATTATCTATATTATCCAGTACAATTTGAAGCAAATCCATCAGGTGATGTCAGTGGTATGTTGTTTTTAAATACTGCCAGATGTTAAGTTATTGAATTTTATGGTAAAAATTTTCATGTAAATCCATCCAGTGGTTTTTGTACGGTGGCAACAAACAAAAAAACATACGAACAAACAAACAAGACCCTGGTGAAAATATAACCTCCTTGGCAGAGGTAATAATACTGCACAATGCCCCTAACAGATGTCAGTAGATTTTGCACTTAGAAGAAAATGGGACTTTTATGATGAAATGCCGAATAGCATCTGCGTGTACTGGATCAGCAACCTATTTTTACACATTGGCATTTCAGTGTTATCATAAGATCAAGAACAAATGCTGAGAGGTTCCATTTGCGTGCTGCTGCAAAATATCTCCAAAAATACCAACACACTGCTGCCCGGAAGATTAAGATGTTTAATTAAAATGTGTAAATAAGAGTGCAAAATATGTGCAAGATAAAAGAAAATAAGGCATCCAACATACAAAAAGCTTTCTCACAGACAAGCTCTAAAATTTGAAGGCTCGGTGGAGCAGCAGGTACTGCGTGAGCCTCATAGCAAGAAGACTGCTGGTTTAAACCCTGTGTCTGTCACAGCCTCTCCCTGTGCATGTGTGGGTTCTATCTGGGCACTTTAGCTTCCCCCCACCGACCAAAAATGTGCTCATTAGGTCGATTGGTGACTCCCAATTTCGCTTAGGTGTGGGTGAATGAGTTGTCCGTCTCTCTATTGGGCCCTGCAACTGACTGGCAGCCAGCTCCTCCTCCACAACCATGGCTTCAAACTTAACTTTTTTCACTTGCTAATAGCATGTGCAATTTTTAAGTTTGCACACGCAATTTAGCACTCGTTATTCGGGATCTTAGAAGACCAGGCCATCACTATGCCTGTGAACCACAAGGTTTATAAGCACAGTATAATTACTTTAAGCCATAGCTCATATTGCAAAATGAAATACTTGATTGTCAGCGTTGCTAATGTTGGATTTAACCTTTGTGTTTTGTTGTGTTTTTTGCTGTTTGCCAAAATTGCCTGCGTAGTCATCCTCTGCAACTCTGCTCTCTTTCAGACCTTCACCTTTTTTCTATTAAAATGAAGCACAATGTACTTTTCTAATCAGGTTAAGGGGTTCAACCAATCCCAGCTGTGTTTAAAAGCTTGTCCATGCAAGAGTGAAAAGGTACACAAACAAGAACCCAAATAAAAGAACATGGTCCAATTTCATATGTTTCGACACAAGTACAAGTAACAAAGGCAGTCTATCAATGCTCTCATGCAAGCATAAAAAGTACTTCATTTCAATACTCAAAGTTCCGTCACTGTCAAATTAACACTGTCAAATTAACACTAGAGTTAATATTTATCACTTCTAAAGGGTTCAGGGTTGGTACATTAACAATGATGTCATGGAATTATTGATTCTCTGGAGTTAAAATGCTACACTTTGTAACACTTTACATTGTGTCTCATGACCAACACTTCTTTGTATTAACACTAGAAATGTACTCTCTCGCTGTATCTTTTTAACTTTTGAAATTTAGCCTCCAAATTACCTCTGTATAGTGTAAATATTGCTATTATTATTACATTTTTACTGGAAAATGCTGCTGAATACCAAAACTGTGTTTGGCTAGAACAGATTTTGTTCACCACTTTAAGTTCATAAATGTTCCAACTTATTCAAATAGATCAATTTTGTGCTGTAACTTTACTGACACTGTTTACACCTCTGATATTTACTAATTGGTGAATGGGTTAAAAGCAAACATCATACCCAGTGCAATATCCATACTGTCAAACTTTGCCTTTTGGTCAAATGTGCTCTACTGTCCCACTGTGCTGTCATATCCCAGATATTGTTAAGGTTAATAGCTTAGGTTCCTTTGCCTTGTTAATAGTCTCACTTTACTTATTTTAATTATTTTCCACCATCAGGATACAGCTTAAGATTTGGCATGTTGCAAACTGTTTTTTTAACTTTAATTTTATGCTCTTATTTTAATGTCTTTATTTGATTTTTCCTAATGCTATACTGTGTATAAGAGCAACTGAAACATCATAATTTCCCCTTGGTGATTAATAAAAGTATTTCTGATTCAGATTCTGACTGTGTTGCCTGATCTGGTTCATGCTCAGACTGCAGATTTCATGTTTAAGCCTTGTAGCATTTGTTGGTTCCTTGGTTTGGATGGGATGATTAACACCAGAAGTGTTCATTCCAGGTTCAGATTGACCAGTTCAGAGTTGAAGATACTGCGGTGATACATGCATATTTGATTTACTGACACCTCATTTTTACTGTTTTTTAGTAAGTTCGCCTCTTTGTCACTTGGGGGTACATTTTCAGAGATTTGACTCTGTAAAGAAAATATATCATTATAATTATATACATATCTTGATCCTTTATTTACCTGGGTGACAAGCCTTCATGCTGACACTGAAAAACTACATCTTGTCTCTGATAAGAACACAGTCACATCAGCAGAAGAGCTCAGTTTCTGATTGAGAAAAATGACCAATGTGGTGGCACATTTGTGTAACTCTATTTACAATATTATCAGTTGATGCTCGTGTTATAAAGTGTACCTTGACTCTTTAAATATGTCAAGTTTAGAAGCACTGTGTAATGTGTGAGGAAGTTGCCATTACTGTAAACTGCATCACTCCTTCAAAGTAAAATAATCAGAAGATAAGCCCCTCCCTTCGTTCTTTCCACATGGGCTGTCAAGCCAGGGGCAGTTTGGGGAATTTTCCTGACAGACTCCAGAGTATTATAAACTCTGCACCCCCAAAAACTGTACTGACACCAAAATGTAAACTCTCTGTCTTTGTGCATTTTTATACTGTGCAACATAATCAGCTGGACACATAGGACAACAAATCATTTTTTGTCACATGTAAATGTTTTATATACCTTATATAATAAATATTTGGCCTAAACAATGTATTAAAGCATTGACTCCGCATAGTGATTATATATTATGTAAAATAACATCAAACGTATCAGTAAAATTGTGAGTGTGTGTGTTTTAACATATGTGTCATAGTTCTGCATTAAACAAACATATTTGACCAAATTAAAGTTTAATGCTCATTATTTTAATATAGAAAAAAAACTAGTTCTGGTGGATATTACCTATGACTAATCACTGAAACTACATTTTAAGTTTATTTTTTTACTCCTCGTTATCAAACTGCTATTTGCAAAATGTGACCAACTTAAAATCATCATGTATCTGATCCATTAACAGGTTTGAAATTAGAATTGTATTTAGTATCAACATAACACACTGATTAGATTTATTATTTTGATGTTGGCAAAATTTCAGCAAGGGCAGAGTTCATTCAACTCCTAATGGAGTCAAATCCCTGAAAATCTATCCTCAGTTGAAAATGAATTGGAGTCAAAAACAAGAATAAAAACAATGCTTCAGTAAATTACATCCAACATTATAGGATCCTTGACTTTAAAGCTTTTTACTCCAAATGTGTAAGCCACACTTGTCCCGTCAGTTATCCAGCCTGTCCCCTATACCACAAGATCACATCATGTGTAATGACAAATTTGTCTTTCACAAAAATGAAAAAAAGATGAAAAGTGAAGGCTCTTGAAACCAAATGTGAGTTTTTCATAGAATAGAAAAATACAGGCTTGCTGGAGACAAAGGAACATTGATGGGCAGTCCATCATCTGCAGAGAAAGTCGAAGTATCTAAGAAGTGCACACATATGAAGCATAGCAATTCAAGGATATGTGTTTGGTATGTGTGTGTGTAGACCCAAGGATACAGACCCTGCACCAGCTCTAAATTATTAGACACAAACAGCTGATATCTTAGAACTGTTCCAATTCTGATGAAGTGAAGGTCTTTAGGCCGTGAGAAATGGGAGCTCATATTAGTGTGATGTGAGACAATAATTTGAAGTATAGCTGAAATAAGAAGTGCAAGCTTGCAGTGTGTAAAATTTCCAGACATGAAAACTGGAGTGCAAATGTCCATTTTTCATTTACATATGTGCTCTAACAAATATGGCATCTTTGGTCAGCTTAATTTTCCCCATTAATGTACGATACATGAATACAGTAATGTTTACATGGTGCAGTGTTAATATAATCATGTTCACAATCATTTTAGGACTGTGCTGACCTCTGAACTGAAGAAGAAGAACGCTTGCCTCCGCACATGTGCAGTACTCTCTGGAGAGCTGCCTCCGCGTCCTCCTTTTGATGAGCTCCTCATCTGTAAACTCGGGCTCAACTGTAAGGACACTCATCATATTCAAAGTTCTCCTCCACAACATCTTCATCGGATAGATATTTGTCCATTTTGCACAAAACTGGAAAAAGAAAGTCGTTGTGTAGCCGGAGGTCTTCCCCTGAAATAATGAGCCGTACTGCGCATGTGCGGAGGCAAACATTCTTCTTCTTCAGTTCAGAGGTCAGCACAGCCACAAAACATGTCTGGAGTGACACAGACTGTAATGGAGGAGTAGCATGAGCGGACCATGATGAAATATTGGTGAAACTAATGAGTTTTTGGAAAATTAATGCAGTTTTGGGAGCGGCGCTATACATGCCCCATGTGCTACCATTATACGGATGTCCGCCGCTTGATTTTGGATCTAAATATCTCCTGAAGCACTGTTTGGATCAGGAAAGCCTTCTGGGTGAGTATATTGTTCTACTTGATTCTATAAACAATGTGAAAGCTGTAGAAACCGAACTTATCCTTTAAATACTCCATAAATACACCTGTTGAGGGTTTAAGTTCAACTCTCCAAAAAGACTGAAAACACAGTGGTGCGGACCCAGTGATAAGCTGTGTTCAGTAAATGTGACTTGGATGACCACTCGCCATGCAAAGTCAATATACACCTGTGGTGAGGCGCGACCAGCCCTCACAAGATGCGACAGCAACAATCTGGGCCACTTGGTTGTGATCGTTTATGTATATGATATGATCACAGCGAAACTGGAGCAGTGAGCATCAGAAAGGTGATGAAATGAGCCATGCTATGGACGGTTGATAACATTAACTCTGTGAGGGCGGATTTGTCCGCAGCTGTAGTCAGCTGCCATGGAATAAAACCCAAATTAAACTAAAAAAAAACAAAGTGCAGGACCCAATTGCAAAAGTAACAAGAAAAAAAGAAAACACGGGAAACAAAGGAGACATGGTGAGGAGGAAAACAAATGACCCAACAAAAGCCAGGTTTACATGCAGACTTTTTTTTCATTCTGATTAAAATGATTCTGTTTGAAGATTTCAGGTGAACTGTTTACATGTGACGTGATCTACTCCGATCTGGTGTTGACATGTGCTACAACATTTAATCAGAACAGCTGTTTTACAGACATGAGATATACGCAGATCTATTTAAACATCACATGATTTATCAAAGATGGCGGTAAGTAGGTGTTTGCTGTTTAGCCTTATAGTAGCCAGCCTTCAGAGTTTTCCAGCGGTTCCTAATTTGTTTGACATTTTGGTCCATCCCGGCTTTGCTGAGTTTTCGTGGACTTTTTTTATTTGTTCAGTATTTATTGTTTTCCTACCATCTAAGTGTCCGATATTGTTTAGTTCTTTGAGAGTTTGTATTATAACCAAACTCTTTGACACAGACCAGTGCTGTGTGCTCTTATTGGAAGCCGCCATGTTTCCAAGTGAGTAAACATCACTGCTCGTTTACGTCAAGATTGAGCATGCACAGACAGAACCCAGCCTGACAACTTTCCGATTCATCCATTCACCGGATTTTACTTTAATCAGTTTGGGAAAAGGAATATACTACCCCTGTGCAACCAAATGAAATTCCACTCAGAACTGGCCTGTTTATTCTGACTGAGGTGTTTATATGGAGCATTTTTATTCTGTTTGGGCTTCTAACCCGATTCTAATTGGAATATTCCCCCTTGTTCTCTCTTTCCCTCATCTGGACCCTTTTTCTTTCCCCTTCCCCTCCCGTCTCCTCTTCTCTCTTAAACCTTTCCTTTTCCTCCCTTTACTTCACCAGCCTTAGCATTCTATGTCATCTTTCATCAGCCTCTGCTCTTTCTCTAAATGAATCCTATTTTTCCTGGATCTTTGTGATTTCTTAAGCTCTTTCTCTGTCACAAAGTGAACTCCTGAAAAGGCAAAAAGAACACTAAATTTATCTTTTCTTGCCTTTTAAGACAAAACCTCAAACTAAGCTATAAAGGAATGCCTCCATTTTAAATGCAGGCCTGATGACATTCCTCCAGCTGTAAGAAACATTTTCCTGACTGAATAGCTCACTCTGCTCATCCATTTTGCCCTCATTTGCAAAGTAAAACAATGTGAGCCTTTACTGTAGCAGACCCTGTTTCCTGATAATCACCTCAGCATTTTTTGAGTTTGCAAACAACCCGGCTGCAGATATTCGAGGAGGCCTCATCCTGCTGTACCACCTCCCCCTCAACTCTGCATCGAAGTCTTTGAAGATCTAAGCAGAATTCCATCTTCTTGATTTTCTTCTGCAGAAAATGCTCACCCTTCATCTGCTTGCATTGCAGACTCCTCTGCAAAAAAAGGATTCCTGTCTCTTCTCCTTTAGTTTTAGGCCGTCACCCTATACTGACTGTCAGACTCTTTTACCCTGACATTTGCAGCTTCAAACTTTTTCACCATGCAGTCTACATTAGTTTTACCCATATGTGATGATGATGGTGTGTGTGTGCATGCATGTGTGTGAGCGACTGCCACTGCACACTCACGTTGCCGCTGATTACCTGATCCCGTCCACCTGCCCTGTGAGAACACTGATTGGCGCAGAAGGCCCACCAGCCCCACACCACCAATCAGGAGCCACTCACTGAGAAAATTTATGAAGCTGGCAGACCGACACTCGAGAGCAAGCTGTAGCCAGCCATGTTCGTGTGCCTCTTCGCTGTTGTTCAGAAAGTGGTGTAGAGATTACTTGTTACTACAAGTACAAGTACAACACTTTGTAATTTTGAAATCATTGCACACACACGGAGAAATTTTGCTAGGTACATTAGGCTTGCTGTGTTGCTTTTGATTTGTTAGAGTTACTGTACTTATTTGTTTCTCTTTTGTGTAAAGAAGAATAGTACAACTCTAGGTCAGAGTCCCCTTATTCAATTTTGGTCACAACACTTGTTTAGTCTTAGTTTCCTCTCTTTTGTTGTTGCCACATAACTTTACTTTTGTTGATTCATGAGTAAGGACCACACCATCAACAGGATGAATTTGTCAATTATTTACTGCGTCCAGTGGATAACAACATAGTAGGTACGTGAAGTAGATAACGGTTTGGGGAAACTTCATGGGGAATCCGCTGTACCTCCCAGGGTGGACGAACCCCCTCTTTAAGACCCTGAGGAAAGAAGGGAGAAGGAAATTTTAAATAAGGAGAGGGAGGTAGGAGTGTGTCGAGTGTGCGAAACAAAAGAGGGAAATGGTCGGTTAGAATTTATAGGAACACAGGAAGAGGCGTGGTTGAGATGTGGTCCTGCTCCCGAAATTCTGCTTAAAGGTCCACTAAATAGATAAACTTTAGTTAACCATTTCAAATCTGGTTAATACTGTGTTTCTTCCCCTTTCCCACAGTGAGCTGGTCATAACAGGATTCGAATACAAGTTTTGCAGGTATAAACATTTGGTTTGTATCAATTCTACGGTGGAAATATTTTATATTTTAAGAACCTTTTCTATTCATGGACTTTTGTAATTGGACCACAAACAAACACATAAATAAATAATAATAAAAATTAATAGAATAACACAAACTGTTCAGAAAAAGATTGTCCACCTTAAGTGAGTTTTTACACTAAAGCATGTGTCGCCTTATATGCCAGTGTGTATGCATATACAGTTGTGTGCGAAAGTCAGGGCACCCGTTTGAAAACACCATATTTCATATATTAGAAAATTAACATTCATATTTGTAGTCTCTCCGACATATGGGAAAAAATGTCAATATTATAAGGAAACATTAATGCATGGTTGCACTTTATTTTATAAATTGAACAAAATTACAAAATTAAAAAACATCGTTTTGGCATGTGCAAAAGTTGGGACACCCTGAGAGTTTAAAGTGTCAGTTTCTTTTTACAAGCTCAGACCTTCACCAGCTCATTGATCCAGAAGCATGTGTAAACAATTGTCACTATGGAGAACCAGCTGGTGCCAATTTCAGGGTTTTTTTTTAAATATGGCGACTCCACAAACCTTGTGCAAACACACAGCAACAATGGGTTTCTCTAAGAAACTGTGTAAGACAGAAAAATTGAAAGTTATTGATGCCCACAATGCTGGGGAGGGCTACAAGAAGATAGCAAAGCGTTTTCAGCTTGCAGTTTCCACAGTGCGAGGTATAATGAAGAGATGGCAGGTGAGGGGAACTGTGGAGGTCAAGATGAGATCTGGAAGACCAAGGAAACTCTCGGAGAGAACTGCTTGTAGCCTGGTCAGAAAGGTAAATCAAAACCCACATTTGACTTCAAAAGACCTGCAGGAAGATTTAGCAGATTCAGGAGTGGTCGTGCACCCTTGGCGATACTTGCTTAAACAAGACTTTCGTGGAAGAGTCTGCAGAAGAAAACCTTACCTGAGCCCTCATCATAAAATACAACTTCAAAAATATGCAATAGAACATATACAGAAGCCTGAAGACTTTTGGAAACAAGTGCTGTGGACTGATGAAGATAAAATAGAACTCTTTTGCCACAACCAGCAAAGGTACAGTATGTTTGGAGAAAAAAAGGAGAAGCATTTCATGAAAAGAACACCTTGCCAACTGTTAATTTTCGAATATATAAAATATGGTGTTTTTAAAGGGGTGCCCTGACTTTTGCACACAACTGTATATATACAGTACATCATTTAGCTTTACACAGATTACATCACACATTACAAATGTTTTCTGGTGTGGGAGTGGGTGAGAGGAGGGAGATACAGGTAAAACAGGTGTTAAAGATGTTTTAAATGCCCCATGACCTGATGTATTTGACCTTTCACATCTGGTCTTGGGGGACTTTCAAGAACATTTAGAGTTTGCAGAGGATCAGATGCAGCTCTTTTTCCCTCCCCTTTGGAAAAGCTCAGATCTAAGGGGTCAGGGTGGCTCTGAGTGGCTCTGATAATGAGCTCAGTGTTGACCGACTGCCCAAATGATCTCCGATGGGAGGGGGGGAGGGGTTACATTAGACAACAGGTAGCAAAACACATATCTAAATATGGGCATGTGCTATTCTATCATTAGGAATGTGAGCTTGCTTTAATTAACCACAGCATAATGGGTGTGTGTCTCACCCTGGCCCATTTCGACTCCTCAAAACTACTGATAACCAGTAGTGTTGGGCAAGTTACTTCAAAAATGTACTTGTAAATGTCATTTATAAGTGATTAGTTACATTATAATATTACTGTATTTGAAATCTAAGGAATTACACTATTATTACTTTACTTTTAAGTTACTCTCATCAAAATAATAGGAAATATGGATTTGTCTTTCTAAATGTAGCTCATTACTCTCAAAAAGCTCCTTACACATCCAGTGGAAGGTGATGTGGTGGCTATCTGACTGAGTTCGACTTAAGGCTAAAACAGTAGAATATAATAGCAACATTAATGGCTCATGGCACAATACAAGAAATGATCATAGCAAAAACAGACAAGAGGTAAAATTCTGGTAAACTGTATTAGAGATATTGTAACTTTAGGCCAAGCGGAGGACTTTTCTATTCTGCTGATCTCATGGAGTACTTGGCGAATTTGTTTCTGAACAAATAACAAAATACCTTCATTTCAGCTTAATTTAAAATGCATTTTAACTTGCATTACTGACATTTGTATCCAGTAAAATATTACATTTTTTTGTAATGCTTTACATTACTATGTTGCAGTAAAATGAATGCACTACAGTAATGACATTAATTTTGTATGTATTACTCCCAACACTGCTGATAACACACACACATAACCCTTTCTTCATGAAGAGGTATTAGCAGATGTTTTTACCTTTAGCTTTTGAAATATTTACACACTGAAGCTTGATTTGCATTAAATTGTGAATCGCATATACAATCATTATTGTCAAGGCGTAATAACAGCTGGAAAAATCACAATTAGATCTCTACAGGCTGCAGAACAAACTTTAAAGCTTTAAAATAACATATGCTATACCCTGCCTGATTCCTTGAGTCATCCTTTACTTCTTAAGTCTGTAAGAACCCCACTGTCCTGACAGCAGCGTCAGCCTTAAGATGTAATGACTAAATATGCACAGCAGATGGAGGCAATGCTCTTTTTACATCATGCAACAGGTTGCTAAAGTAAACTTGCATTGACAAAGAATTCCAGGGAACATTCTTTGAACATTTATCTGTTGATAAGTCTTTGCAATGCATGTTAAAAAGTCACTTTCAATAACTTTAACAATAATTCATTATAATATTGATGCGGTTCTACCTTAATTCTCCTCAATGATCAGAGCATTCAGCCTCTAGCTGTCCCAAACTGCTTATTTGCTGCAAACATTTGTCAAATTCTTTGTTAAGTTGGTGTCTGTTGCAGTTGGTAACAGCTTTTGTGTTCCTAATTAGATGCGCAGCAACTCTTTCCAACTGGGGCAAATGGGCCATGGTCAGAAAGAGAGTTCCAGATGGAAATCCCCCTTTTGTCAATGGAATAATTGGTGTCAGTGTAATATGCCTGATGAATGGACCGGACACTGACGGCACGTTCAACATCCAGACTGTTCTTGTCCTGTCGATCTTTTTAAAGGTCAAAGATACTTACAAATAAAGTGTCATAAACATAGTGTGTTGCTCTTTGTCTTAGGATAGTGGAAATAAAATGTGTGTTGGGTCATACTGGTGCAGGTAATATGCTTTAAAAAACAATACTGCACCTTTTGTTTCATTACCATGATCGTTACTTTGTACTCCAACTGTAAAACATATTTCGTATGTGATTTTGAAAACAATTAAATCACACTTGGTTTGTAAAATGAAACCAGGAATATATGTTTGTGTTTCTGAGACAGCAATGGACTTTGAACACTTTTAACAGAAGTAAAATCAATAATTTATCCCTTTGTGAAGTTTACAGTGTCTTGATAAATCATGCATAGTGTGATGAATAAAAAAAAAATCTTTTAGAGCAGCCTGTTGATCTGATGATCTGATAACCTTAATAAGACTACGACCCTTATGTGACTAAAAGGCAAATCTGAATAACACAGCTAGATTTTTGCCCAACTGTCAGAATATTCAGCACAGTACACACAACTTAATCTGTTCTTTTCATTCTTCAGCATCTGCACATGAGTCAAACACATCAGCAGCAGCAAATACACACCATCAGCAAACATAGCAAGAAGCAGCAAGAGTGTTGGGCTGCAGCATTTTTGGAGTAAAGCTAAGATTAAGTTTATGCTCAACAAGATAACAGATATAATTCATCAGCTTGAAAGTAGCAAAACAAATATTCAGATGTAGTGTGTACTTGCAGAAAGGAATCAAGTTTAATGTTTACAATTTCTAAAGTGGTTCACTTGTATTAAACCCATTTATTCAAGACCTTTTACTCCCAGATATTGATTATTGCACCATAGTTTCAAAACAATGTACATTTTGATAGTCAAACCACTCATCAGCTGTAACTGCACTACAGTTACATGATTTTTCCACCTAAGAGAGGATGAAACATTTTGTGGATATTGAAATGTTCCCGGGAAACCATTATATTATCTGATATTCGAGGTAGAACAGAAAAAGATGAAGGTTTATATATTTTCACAGCAGATATTCTGTTTATCAGTGTATCAGTTGTTGTTTTATTGAGTGGATTCTTAAGCAGTGATGTATGCCAAAATAAGGTTGACCACTCAGTTTTTTTCATTTTCCTACCTTAACTAAGAAATAAAATATCTGCCGATTGTAAACATTAACATCTAATGAGCTTAATAATAATTGTCTAAAATCTTTGAAGACAAAACCAAAAGGGGAAATGCAAATCATATGATCTAAAACAGATTTTTTTAATGCCCCTTTATTCTGAAATCACAATAACCACTGTTTAGCTCCTTATATCAATACTCACTAAGTAAACAGATTACCATTTAATTGTTTTTGTTGGTTATTTCAACTAGTAGGTGTTTTTTGTTTTTGTTTGTTTTTTGGTGTGGGCAGAATATTCTAAAACAATTATTTAAAAAATCAGAGCCTTCTGCTTGATCATTCAGTGGCATTCAGCTCCACACTGTATGTTATTATCTTTACCTAGGATGCATTATAATCACTCATATGTTGATAAAAATGTCTAATTAAGCTATGACTCCAAGTAAATTGAAAAAAAAAAAAAAAACAACCTTATCTGACATTTACCAGAAATGATGTAATTGCTTTTTGTTTTTAAAGTAAATGGCACTAACACGATGAATGTATAATAATGAACAAGTTTCTGAGAAAGCACCACAAGGCCTGAACAGGATCGATTTGTTTAATGAAGTCTGATAACAGCCCCAGACGCTTTAGCTGGCAGTCAAACAAATGTTATATAATTTTCCTTCTAAAGTTTCAGTATTATAATATCTTAAACCATTTTTTTAGTTTTTGAGTTTTTTATTTTGCACATTTCTATTTAAATGTACACTTTATTCTAACTGTAGTTATACCTGTTTCTTACAACTAAAATGAGGTGAAATACAACTTAACAACCAAATTTCCCCTTTGGCATTAACAAACTTTTTCTGATTCTCATTCTAATTGGGATTCTGGTTATACATGTTAAAGGTTTAAAGGGTGCCTTGACAGAAAGCAGTTGATAAGCAGTGGTCTGACTGGCAATGCCGTATAACCCACATAATAGTCATAATTAGAATGATGCATTTAGTGAGAGATAAAATACTAAACAACTCACTTTTTGGGCATTTTGTGACTTTATTGATAGGAGAGAGACAGTGGATAGGCTTGTGAGAGGGGGTGAGAGAGTAGGGGAAGACACTCTGCAAACTGGTCACAGGTGGGATTCAAACCCGGACCGGCAGAAGCAAATACATGGGGTGCTAACCACTCCGCCAAAACAACATCCCACAACTCACTTATTCTGTGTGAACACAACAAGTTTTGGAGAAATCACTTACTATTTGGATGTTAAATGAATTATTGAATGTTGTCAATGGGATTTCCCATTTGAAAGTTCAATTTTTGTACCATTAATCTGAATTGGATCCAGATTAAATTTGCCTTGATAATAGAGACACAGGCCACATATTATCCTCTAAAATTGGAAGCAAAACCATTGAAAAATGGCAGATTATTTTCATTATTATTATAATTATTATTATTATTTTTACAATTCCGCCCATTGGGATTTATTTTTAACATTTTGGAAATTTAATTGGATGACTTCTTCCCTGGACCAAACTAAACCTCTGGTTAAAAAAAAAAAAAAAAAAAAAAAAAAAAAAAAAAATCCATAAGTAGCCTAATTTTTCCGTAATCTTGCTGACAAACAAACACACCCTGGCTAGAAACATAGCCTCCATGGCAGAGGTAATAAATGAACAGAAAATCAATACACCAACATAATATTAAACAAATAATAATAATAATAAAAATAGGCTAATTCGTTTAAGCTCATCATGGTGAAAAACGTAACTAAGTTTATGGGTTCGAAAACAACATAAATAATCTAAAACCTGATATTCAGGAATAATTTATTATCTAGGAGTAATATATTATTTCTAAATCCGTTTTTCCATGTCACATTCCCAGCCCCTCAGTCCCGAGGTCAGCGTTGATAGCTCAGCCCCCGTAATCCCTTTACAGTTAAGATCCGCCCACTCTGCCAGGTGATTGACAGCCGGCTCAACCAACCAGGTGTCAGACGGCTTGTCTCGCCTCCCGTCCTGCTCCTGCCGCTTTGCCCGACTTCGTTGCTTTCGTTACCCCGCTGGCCCGTCGCTGGTCTGTCCGGGCAGCCGAAGAAAACCTCCAGAAAGTACCAACCATGGAAGGGGACAACATAATAATGCCTGCTTGACCGGGGGACAGTTTTCAAGGTAAGTTTTTGGACTTAAACTTTTTAAACCGAGGAAAAGGGAATGAGGGTCTGGTGAGCTGAGCGCGTGAGGGGGGCGAAAAGTTGATCCGCTTCACTACACGGGACAGGAGGAGCAGAGGGACTCTACTCCAGTGTTATTCACAGGGAGGATGTGCCACACTGCTAGCTCCCCTGTAGGTCACTCTTAAGATTATATAGCTGCCTAAATGTTTACTTCAGCTTTAGGTCTTGTATCTGGTGTTTTCTCCATTTTAGTGAATGAAAGTCAAATATTTGTAATTTTATTTCTTTCATGAACCAAAGCTGGCTGCCAGTCTCAGTTTTTTCAGACTGCAATAAGGCCGGGGAACCAGGATTAGCCTAATAAAAGTGTGGTAAGAGACAACAGACTTGGCTGTGAATTACATAGTGGCATCACTTACTCAGTGTGTTGCAGTCTAAACATATCTTCTTAAGTAGGGTAAGAATATAGAGCACTGAAATCGTAAACATTCGCACTCTTGTTGATGTGTCTGTAATTGCTTGTTTTGCTCCCACCTCTCAGGAACAATCAAATAAACACATAAAGCTGTGTGAAGATAAAGCACTGTGTAACTCCTGTGCGTCATTCAGAGGCAGTTTATGATATTTTGACATCTTGAAAAGTATTGTTTACTCTAGTCCAACTCTTTGTGTGTTTACACTAGGGGTGGGCGATGTGAAAGAAAGTACCAGGGTTGTTACATGGCAGTATCACAACCTCATATTTATTCCAATTCTTTTTGTTCATGTAGTTTACATTAATTTGCAAAGTACCAACTAGCAATAACATGATGGACAATATATGAAGTTGTTAATTATGGTATTTTACAAATGGATTGATATGGTAGTTTGGCTGTGTATGTTGAAAAAAACAAACAAAACAAAGCATGAAATTACTGTTACCCTGCTTTATGTACAACTTTTTGAACATATTTGGTCGGGATGCACAATATTAGATTTTATATCGGTACTTTCAGATATTGAAATTTTTGCACATATTGGCAAAAATGTGATTCTTTTTTTTTGCTCTTTTTTTTCTGACACAGAAACAACATGAAACACATTAGATTAATTGCTTTATATGTTTCAATAGTCCATCTGAGAAAAAGTCCATTGGAAGTGTTTGGGAATGGACAGAACCTTCGAGAAGCATATCCAGCAGATGATTGGATGATTGTTCCATCAATCATATTAATCAGGGGCCAATAAAATAATGTAGTAGGCAGGCACTACTGCTGAACATGAACCAAAAATTTCTGTCTATGGTGATGCTTTTAGTGATATTTTTTTTTCATTTGACAAAGAAATATGGTCTGCTGCTTTGGACAAGCACAAACGTATGGCCCTTTTCCATCAGCCCCAGTAGCCTGCCCAACGGGGTAAACAGCTGAGCGGCACTGCGGTGGCGTCATTGTGAGCGCGACACAACAATCTGTGGCTTTTTGTCATGAACCGAGTAAAAAAGGAAAGCAGAAGAAGGCTGCAGGTGGTAAGAAGAAATACCCCTTGAGAAGCACGGGAGTTTTGGAATCTATACAACAGAATGAAGCCGAGGACGAGAGCAATCCAGCTGCAAAGAAAAGATGTATGAGGGTAAGCTGACGGTAGCTACCGCTAGCATGCTAGGTCGTCGCACTCATGACTCATCGATGACAAAATTGTCTGACCAATCAGTAGCCGGCAGTCGGTGACGTCATCTTTTGGTATCGACTCAGCTCGCTTGGAACCAGAGCGGAATAGGTACTAAAACTAGCTTGTTTTAGGAGGTGCCAGGCTAGTGGAAACACGCTGCAAGTGGAATAGGGCCGAGTAGGTCCAAGGCGTGATAGTGGAAAAGGGCCAGTAGATTGTACCTTGGCAAGATGGATTTGCCTGATTATAGACACTGAATCAAACTGATCCAGCTGCACTGCCGAGCTAATAGGCATCAATGAGTTCTGAAATAACCGTATATTGGAAAGTAGCAAAAATTAAACTTCTTTGTCTTTACAAATTGGGCATTTTTGGCACAATTTTAGGCTAGTGATTTATTTTCCTTTTTTGTGATTTTAAATCTGTTTCAGTATGTGTATCATTTAACCTTACCAAGTTTATACATCTGTAACTCAGCAAAGAGACCAAACGGAATATGTGTGTCCGCATGAAAATCTTGAACTTGAATTATAGTTTCATTTCTCAGCGACTTCTGCTCCACATTGATGAAATGGGGGGAGCATAGAAGTTTATCAGGAAGAATGATCCCCACAGACTAACAGTCTCTCTGCTTCATCAGACTGCTGATAGATTATAGTTATTCACAATCTAATATCATCACAACACACACCTCTAATTTACACCGTATACAAAATAAATGTTCCTGGGCAGTACTTTAGTTAGTGCACCTCTTCTGCAGACAGACAAGCAGAGAAAAAGAAGACAGTGGGACTGGATCTCACTACAGATGTGCATTCCTTTAGCAAGTGAAGTGATGAAGCCTTTAAATAGAGCTCAACAGGAATGCAAACACACCACGGAGGAAAAAAAGAGGCCTGGGGGCTTCTTCTGAGCAGAGGGAATGAGGGTGTTAAAAGACTAGACCCTGAGCTGTCTAGCTTAAATGGGTTTGGCTTGTTGCTTGGAGTCTTCTACCACTTTTAAACAAAACTTTACTTAAGTGTCATGGCCTATATATAGCGTTTAATCATTTAAAGACATCCCCCTCAATGTAAAAGCAGAACTAAGAGGGGTGACTGTTCAAGTGTGGGTGTCTTAAAGAACTAAATCTATTTATGTTTTCAGTATTATATTTAATACATGTTTTGTAATTTTCCACAATTTTCCGAGTTCAGCAACTGTTCTAAAGAGTTGAGGATCTTACAATCTTATCAGCTTGTCTGCTATCATGTTAGTATGTTTTGAATGGGATCATCAGACCAATCCATTCATTTAACGATGATGTTGAATGGTTTCCCATTTGGTAGGCTAGTGCTTGTATGGTTTTGTACCCAGATGGAAAGGATATTAAAAGGATTATAATCAAAATCTAATGACTGCCAAGGACTGTTCTACATACAAGGAATTTGGCCTGGTTTATTGGTGCAAATAACAACTAGAAAGCACTCGGAGAGCGCAGACCTCCGCCCGTGCCACAGTCCTCAGCCATATTGTCATTTTGACCATAAATATTAGTCCTACCTTTATTTCATGTCAATATTTAGATTCCTTGACTATGAAAACATACCATTAGCAACTGGATTCATAATGATATCTATTTTAGTTCAGTAGTTATTCACCAAAATCACATTTTTCGTCATGGCGGCCAGACGCTGATCCGGATCAACACCAAAATTGAATCAGTTCTTCCTTTTCCCATGCTGAACATTTCCTGACAATTTCATCCAAATCCGTCCATTACTTTTTGAGTTATTTTGTTCACAGACGGACAGACGGACGGACAGACGGACAAACTCTCCCAAAAACATAACCTCCTTGGCGGAGGTAATAACCACATAGTATTAATAAACAAAAACAAATTTCAGGAGGACAAAATAGCAGAACCAAAGATGACGAAATATAAAATACCCTTTGTATTGAAAGACTTTAACTTTAATTTGACACTATTGGTGTGATTTTTTTTATTGTTAATCAAGAATTGAACTGAAGAAGTATGCAAGCAAACAAAGTTAGAACCAACCTTATTTTCCTCTTTTCCAGATATTCCTTAGTGCTCAGCAAGTTATAATGAATGGTAATTTGTTTTGTAGGCATTACTTAAAAAATAAGTTAATTTCATTTCCATTTATAGCAGCAAATGTAACTAACTTTTCTTTTAATGAAATTTATACTTAAAAAAATAAGAACAATTAAAAAAAAGGTCTGTAACAGCTTAAAATAAAGCCTGCGATAGAAAGCAGCATTTTTTGCATGTTTCTCTGACTCAGACTCTAAATAGAGGGCAATCTTCTAGCACAAATAATTCCTCACAACAGTGGTTTCTCAGAAATGTAATATCAGTAACTGGTTACTGCTCAACTCTGCTGCTTGCCAGTGTAATTGTAAATGGAGTAAAACAGCTGTAAGATATTTTCCTCAGTGCACAGAGCTGACTTTAAACAAGCAAAAAGCTAAGTACCAAAGATGGCTGCATTTCTGACACAAGCTGATTAGCTTCATTCATGCTGAAGGGATGTTCCATTAAACTATAATCATTATGGACACGTCCCAAGTGTCTCTGTCAGAATACTTTGTTTATGTTGTGCTTTATTGCTGTTGATGTCTGAACTGAGGGGAATAACAGAGCAGAGCACTCTGAAGTATCATTACAAGTCACAACAGATTTTCCTGTCCTGACTTAGTGTTCTTAGTTAAAAGATAAAGTTGTCCCTCATGCCAGATTGCAGCAGCATTAAAGGAAAACGTCTGTACTGCTGTTCAGCTGAGCATCCGCTCCTCCACAGTCTGACCACTTTACCACTGTGAAACTTTATGCACACATTGAGGAACAGGACAGACACCATGCTGCTGAACCTCAGGAAGTCAGTCAGCCCACAGAATCCAACATTTTCTGCCTTAAGAGGAATTTTTGTCCTTTCTTACACACAGAGACGCAGCGTAGAGCTGATATTTGACATGATAAGTGAAACTGATTGTAACACAAATATAATTTATACATATGGGCCAACACTACAGAGAATGGATTGTTCCTGTTATAGTGCCATTATTTGCATGTTGGTAGTGCCAGCAAATATTAAACTAGCAAAGTATTCTGAAAAGAATTTACTCCTATGATTTGCCAGCGCAAGGATGCCCACAGAGTTTGGCAGCTGAGAGCTATTTGCACCTGTATTACCGCTACCTGCGTGGAAAATTTAGCTTTGCACAGAGATCATAGTCAGCACAATAAAAACACTCAGATTCAGATGATATACAATGTAGAGAGTGCGATTAACCCCAATTTTGCAGAGACATGAATCCAAACTTCAGAATAAAACTTAATCCTTAAAGAAAAATCTGAATGGAAATATTAGAGCTGTTTATTGATTCTTGCTCAAACTATACAGTACACTGGCCTTTTGCTATTTTGGTAAAGCAGCAAAACACACCTTAGCAACTAAGATAATTAAACTGCAAGGGTTGACATGACTGCACACACACACAGAAAGTAATTATCACTACCAATTAAAATGCCAAAGACTCCAAATAACATCCCCAACATCACAGAGCCTTGATAAAACTCAAGCTCAAGGTTAAATTGAATTGATGAAGTACCGAGCTGTTATAGCACTGAAGCCACTGGACTTTTCGGCACATGATAACAAAGCTGTGGCCAGTAACTACTCAGAATTTTTAATGAGACAGATATGGTTTTGGACATGGGCTGTGGTATGCAGACAGACTTACAGGAACTAACCTGCCCAGCCAAAGATGAAACAATCTCCTTGAAGCTTTGATATTTGTTTTTTTCCAATATTAAAAATGTACAATAGAAGGAGACAAATTAAAATGACTACAAGTCATTTAGAATTGAGGAAAGAAATGATGCTACATGAATAAAATGTAACTGATAATTGTTCTTTCTCACTGTAGTGACAGCACATAACTTCTCAATTAGACATTGTTTATGCTCCAAATTGTTCACAGTTTATAGCTATGTATGAATTCGTAGTTTATTATAAACAGTATGATGACAAACGATGTAAGGCAAGTGGATGCTATGCACTTCTGTGTGTGAAGGACATTGGAGTTTTCTCTTTTTTCTAAAACAGCATCAGTCTGTTAACAAACACACTCCACACCCTGTAGTTTAGACATTTTACATGTTTAATGAGTTACCTTTAGATAGATGCAGTTTTACCCTCCACAGCTGTGTGCACCAGCTAAAGCAGTGCAGTCCCTTTGAGAGTTGGCCTTATGTATATTTTATGTAGAATATATTGTTTAACAGTATAACTTGTTGTGGAATAACTCAAAGCTCTGAGACAACCTAACTTACCAAGAACCACAGTCTTTACTTTCACAGCACGTATATGTGAATGAAAACAGACAACAAACAGAGAAAATCTAAGCTCATGTGGTTCCTCCACTATGTGGTATCAGCTTGACTCAGCTTCATTGTTTATTGATTTGTTTTTCTATTAAGGATTATGATGAGTACATGGCAAAAGTTTTTTCTTCACATGGGTAGTGGGTAGGGCTGGGTATTTCCAGCAACTTCACAATACGATATGTATCCCGATACTAAGGCCACGATACGATACGTATCCCGATGCACGTAAATTGTGAACATTGACTATGCTTTAAGCAAAATTCTTGACAAGTTTATTTTTTTCTTATAAGAAGAAAAAGAACAAGGATGAGTTTTAAGTGGTTCTACAACTTGAGAGACATAAATTCAGATCCTCATAGATGGTAGACCTAAGTTCAAATTTAGAACATATGCTTCATTATGTAGCTCGTCTTCTACCTTGAACTGTGCCACTGTTAACATTACCCAAAGTGTATTTACAACTGTCGAAATATTTAGGCTGTGTCGATTCTGTAGAATCCGTATCGATACGCGTATCCCAAAGGAGTGCGATACGATATTTTGCTGTATCGCTATTGTGAGCACAGGCCTAGTAGTGGGGTTCCAGGTCAGCTCAGACTAAGGCCCTGTCCTCATGGAGATGAAAAAAAATGTATTTAAAAAATTCTGTGTAAAGACAGTATTGTTACAAGAAGTGTCTGTCCACACGAAAACAGTGTAATACATACGACAGGCCTGTAAATGCTGCTGTAGCACCTCTGCAGACACACAATAAAACCAGTGAAGAAGACATGGTGCATCTTCATACATCATGAGAAAATGTGAACAAACTCTGGGGTATGTTTTTCTCCATGTCCTCTTGTTAATCACGGTGGTCTTAAAGGAGCAGAAGATTTTGCGTTGGAAGCCAAAACAAGCTCAGGAGCCTGTACAGCACAAGCTCGACGCTGCTTTCCACCATTGTTTTTGTTGTTGTCAGGGTTCATGCAGGCATGGGGCTGTGATGTTTCTGAACTTTTCCATATTGGTTGGAAATGCTTGGCCAGTGTTTTCAGATTTATCCACTCTGGGGTTTGTTTTGACAAATGTGTGTTTTCAGGCACCCGAAGTGCTGTACCATGTGGATGACATGCCTGTATGATGAAAAAAAATCTTGTGAGGATACACTTTAATGGTTGGAGTATCCACACAAGTCAGGGGTATTTGGCACTGTTGTCTGCTCGGTAACAGTGAGTGACCTGCCAAACTTTCCTCTGATTTAGAGTTTGTTGTTTTGATGTTTGCAACCATCCTTTGAACAAAGTTTACCTCACTGCTGTGACAAAAAGCATTGGGCATCAGCTCTATCATCTTTGTTTTCTCATATGTTGTTGTTTGAATGCCAAGCTAGGTTTGACGACTTCTTTACCTTAAAGAGGTATTGACTGAATCTAGACTCTAATGGAGAACAAAGCTGCTAGTTTCCACACATTATAGGGCTGATCCAAGTTAAGCAGATAACTCAAAAAAGGCCCAAAGATGTGGCCACCTGTTGGCTTCCTGGACATCTATGGCAGGTTGGTCCAGGTCCTCTTCTTCTTTCTATTGTCTGTTTGGTTATTGTGTGTTGTCAAGGCTGAAGAATATATCAATTTAGAATTGCAATAGCATTTGGAACATGCACAAGGATGTGCAGTGCCAGTCACATGATCAGGGTCCTTTTGGACACTTTTTGGAGAAGTGGGAAGAGGCAAAAGCTGTCTTTAAGTTATCTTTATACATGATTTCTTTTAGATTAAGAAATTAACAGGTTGCATTTGCGAGTTTTGTATAAAACAGGGAGAATAGCATAAGCTAGGACACGAGCAGCTTATAAGCAATTTTCATCTTTTCTTAAATAAACATCCATATTATTACTGCACTATTGAAAGAAGGTATCGCATGTTTTCTCCATTTGAAGGTCTGATTATGATTGTATGAACACTCATATGCATCTTCAGCGAACATTTGAGCAAGATGTATGTTATGCTGCTTCCTGTCTTATTTGAAGAGAGACATCTTACAAATGCTGAGGTCTAAATTTATATGCGTGTATCACAGTTGCTTTCAGAGGGAGTCGGCAATAGTCAAACCTTTACATTTACTGAAACAACAATTAAAGATTCAATTTCAGTTGTTGCACTAAGAAATACATAACATTTATCAGATAAATTCCCTTAAAACATCAGAATTTAAATAACACTTTTTTTTCAATATTTTTTCCCACCCTTCAGCCTTAGTACGTCGAACAGGATACGCATGTAAACACTTATGTTTTCACCATAAATCATCGTCTTGCCCTTCCACTGCTGACATCCATCTTGCTTTATGCTTTTCCGTTGTCCCCCGTTGCTGTTTGTTTGGCTTCCTGCTCTAGCCAGCTTGCTTCCTGATTGGCTATTGTTCCATTTCATGTTACAAAACATGAAGGGAGTGCTTGACTGTCCATTTTGTTTGTTCCATGCTACAGGCTTTGATCTAATCTGACATTTTCAGTTAGGCAATGGTAGCATTTTCAGGTTAGGGAGGCCCTAACCCTCTTCCATACTGGAGGAAAATACTCTGAACTCATCTCACATGATGGGGATATTTGTCAAGATGAGCTTTAGGACCAGGTGATTTGGCTTTTGTGGCCTCAGTCAGAAGGGGGATTTATGAGAAAAAATGGCATCATTATGCTGCAGTGTGTGCCCCACCAAATTCACTTTTTTGTCAATGATTTACCAATAATGATGTGTGGATTCTGATATTGCACAACCCTGCTTATAAACCTGATGCACCCTCATGGACAGACAGATGACATGAAGATGATTTTGGTAAATACTCATTTTTTAAGGCAGCTGTGACATTAGCCGTACTATTGAAGGTGTCTTATTAACTAAGAACTGTGTGTGTTGATGTTTTATCTGTAACTTACAAGAGGACTACAGCAGCACTTTAGCCATTATGCTAACTCTGGTATACTTACATTTGTATTGTATATTAATGTTCATTAATGTGCAATGTCCCTTCCAAGTGAACATTTAGATAGACAGGCAGATAGCGATATATATATAAATATAGATGAATGGATGGATGGACGGACGGACAGATGGCAGATAGATAGATAGATAGATAGATAGATAGATAGATAGATAGATAGATAGATAGTAGGGCTGGACAATTAATCAGATTTTGATCGTGATTTCAATTTTGCCATCTGACAATCATAAACACATTATAATCGAAGAAAAACGATTAATGTGCCACCCTGTGTGGAGTGCATTGTATGAAAGTTCCTGCACTTCATAGCGCTTCTGTGTCCATGTGCAGCCACAGCGAGTGTGTGTGTCTTGTTTGGATCAATTATTCTGTATGTGCCACTCGTCGGTTCTTTAAAATTGTGTTTGAATCAATACTGAAGTTTTTAAATAAATGAATAACTGTGTATATTAATTGTGATTTCAATATCACTTAAAATAATCGTGATTCTTATTTTTACCTTAATCGTCCAGCCCTAATAGATAGATAGATAGATAGATAGATAGATAGATAGATAGATAGATAGAAATAAGTACATTCGACTTGGAGGTGATTGGTATAACAAGGGAACAACACTTCCAAAGGAACTGATCTCTTAAATTGTCATCATTTATTTTTCACAAATGGCTGACATCTTCTTTTGTAGCCTTTAGCAGTCGTCTAGGTTGTAAGATGAAAAGGCAAATAAGTAACTTAATGGCTTTTTTAAAAGTCAAATCAACTAAAATGTCATTAGTTTTTTTCAGAGTTTTAAGAACATCACTTTGTTTGCTCATCTGGAAAGTTTTTTACTTGAACAAATGTATCAAGAGAATTCCTCCAGGCTGCAGTGAAGCGTGGCGATACCAGAGTAACTCACCGGCAAATGGTTATGCAAATCAATTCTTTGAAACAAGAAACCAATCTAAAAAACAGAGGTTACTCAGAATTTTGTTTGTAAAATTTGAATACAACACTTATATGATGACCCAGTTGTCCTCGGTTCATTTTTTACATCTCATTTCACTCGAACTCTCCTCCTAACACCTCATTCTGTATAAGAAAAGCACTGTTCTTCTGCTGGCCTTCTGCTTTGCCTGATTCCCTGCAGACAGCTCCCACTGGCAGTGCAATCTCTACACAAACTCTGGCCAAAAACCACACATAAACACACACACACACACGCACACACACTGTTCGTACTGTGTGCTCAGGCTCTACTCAGACCTTGACATAAACTCATGCCTGCACATATACACACGCCACAACTCAGACATCCAATCTGCTTGTGCATGCACACTCATAATCACAAGCACACAGAGCTAAACTCAGTCCAAGCCTTCATACTCTCTTCTCCACACTCATATTTCACTAGTCACACACAGAGGGCCCACGGCAATCAACTTTAAATTAGAGAGAAAGCTGCTCCAAGAACTTGTAGACTGCTTGCCAGGTCTGTAGCTATACTGCTTGTGTGTGCGTGTGTGGAAAAGTGAGGCAGAAAGAGTCAGCTCTTGATATTAAACCAACTTTGTGGGGCCCAGATTGGGGTATTTTTCTCCTTTCCTCTGCTGCTGGGGCATTACTATGCTCTTACCAACAGCTTTTCAATTGTTCAGAGCTTCTCAAAAACTGGTGTGCCTTAAGACAGAGCAAGTTACTCAGTTCTAACCCAGCTTGTTCACCTCTTGTGCCACTTTATGACAAAGCTCTCACAGATCCAAGTCCTGAGCCAGTCCACTAAAGTACAGGTGACCTTGTGGCTGATTTATAACCTCTTTTGAACTAATCTGACTAGGACAATCAAAGACTAAGGAAGATTAATATTTGTAGGACTTAGTCATTTTTTAATTATCAAATCAACATCGTGTTTGCTCTGAGAAGAGTGAACACACCCATCATGATGGGTAAAAGATGGTGGATTATGGCAACGCTGTAAAAAAAGAATAACGGCGCTCACTCTTTGATATGGGAGCAGATGCCAAACGTCTGAAGTTGACTGCATCTGTTTTTGATAGAGGAACTTATTTTTACCCCAGACTATGGAAAATGTTTTTTTGCAACCTCTTACTTTTAAAGAGATCATACTTTGCCTTAACTTGGTTCATGTTTTCCATTTTGATGACTACTTGAGTATGTTCACAATCACTTATGTTAAAAAAAATGTCTAGTTTTTACATTTGGAGTACCCTGATCCAGCTGTAGTCTCTCTGTCTGAGACGCTTTTTTGGAGCTTCTATCACTTTACGGCCCCCCTATAGCCTGGACCTAGGCTGCGTTGATAATGGTGATTGTTTGGCTAAGCATCGCACAGTGCCAGGTTTTCAATAACTCTGCTTTCATTCTTCAGTCTACGCTCTTCAGTGGGCTCACCAGCCAGAGCCAGTGGGCTTAAACTGATAGGATGTAACACTGGTGTATCGAATGGTTCAGCAATGATTCTGGAAGCGTGGAAGTGAGTTAGCCTTAAGCACTTCCTGATTTCCTGAAAGTATGGGATGTTAGGATAGCTTAGTAGATACCCGAAAAAAGGTTTGTGATTAACACACACTTATTAGTTTTTTACAATTACTGTAATTTCTGCATTATAGATAGATAGATAGATGGATAGATAGATAGATAGATAGATAGATAGATAGATAGATAGATAGATAGATATTGTGTCACTATTCAGCTATGAACTGTAAGGGACAGATTTCTGGCCTATTGTCTAGCCCCGCTACCAATTCTCCTCTTTAATTTCTTTCTAAAAAGCTTTTTTTCTAGGCCCTATTGAAAGCACTTGATTTGAAGAGGGAAAGAATATCATCATTTTGCCTTTATTTTGCTACTGTGGAGAGTCCAACATTGTCACATCAAAGTTTTTGGCCTTAAGAATATTCATCACTTTTGATTGTACAATAACCAAAGTGCACCAGGCCTGTTGGTGCTGAGCGTATCTCTTAGCTGGGCTAAATGCAGGCTTCAGCTTTCTAAATAGCATATACTGACTGCTTGAAGTTCCCGCTAAGACAGGGCCTATACTTTCCGTTAGAATGTTTGCTTTAGCGGGCTTTGACCCCTCGGAGCTGCACGCTTATCAGTTAATTAAAGCGAGAGAAACCAGCAGTTCACTGACTTCTCTTACTATTTCAAATGGAATCAGGAAGATTTTCTTAAGAAATGAGTTTGGAAAAGTCTCCTACCACCATTGAGATACTAATACATTCTTGAGATAACACTTGTTATGAATTGGCGCTATGCAAATAAAGATTGATAAAGATTGAGATTGACATACTGCTTCAGTCCAGTGAGTGAAAGCTACCTCCAATATATTAGCCTTATATTCTGTACCTACTGTGTCCAGCTAAGTGTTGACAGTGAAAATACAGCAAGCCAGGGAGCTTATTAGAGCTTGGCAGAATATTAGCCTGTCCTGGAAAAACACTCCATGGATGGCTTAGGTTTTGCATTTTTACCTCAAAATCATGCATGAGAGTTTACTCGCCAAACCAGCATGAAGAATACTGTGGATTGATTTACAAGCTGCTGTGGAGAAAAAAGCACCAGCTCTCTGGTTGCTTGCTATTGACCCTCCCTGCAGGTGTTCATATTTACCGTCACTGCCATCCTGAAAATGTTCTGTTTGTGAACCAGACGTCTCACGTGAACTTAGGATGGGATTTCAGCTGAGCACATTGATCCACTATTTTCTCATTTGAAAGAAATGTATGAATACAGACCATAATTTGCCCTCTCAACAGGCTTACTTTCAAAGGTACTGGATAGATGTGACAGCTCAGTGTTTGGGGCATTGTGTGATAGCCTCTGATGCTAATTAATGCACCTGCTCTGAAACAAATATCTAAACTTCCTAAGCAGTCATTTGTAATTCTCTTGGATATATTTTATGTTTTTTGAGAAGAAAATGTCTGTTGTTGTCTGTACCATATAATAGTTCTTTCAACACAAAGACTCTTTGTTTGGAAACATTAGTAATCCAGAAAGTGTGGTCAGTAATCTGCTTTTTTGTAGGTTTGGACAGGCTGAATGACTTCTGTTAGGATTTTAAGGACATTGGCTCTGCTGGCTTGGAGCCCAAGAGGATCAAGCATGCCTTAGAAACTGTGGTTAGCTTTTCCAAAGGCTTTTGGAGATCATCATGGGGAAAGAGGCAAAAGAAGAAGAAAGAAACTGGAACAGTACTCCTCCCCTGAATTGTGCTTGTTAAGGTGCCTTTTTTAATCATTTACTACGAACATCAGTTCATTTCATTGCTCATTTCATTTGTGTTGGGAATGAATGGAGACAGAGAGAGAAGCCGTATTGTTATATGGCATGAATTTTGACAATATTTTATTTTATTTTATTGATCTTGTAAATTCTTGCACAGCTCCTACAGTCAGTCTAAAATCCACTGTGTAAAAACAAGTGTGATGTTCAGACTATAAAGCAAAAAAAACAAAAAAATGTTCCAGTGAAATCGAGTCAAACTGCATTTTTATCTGACTTCAATTAAAACACAGTGCATGCATTTTATTATGTGTGGGTGTCAATTTGGGCTTTAGCCTGGGAACTGAACCCTTTTATTTATTCTCCAGCAGATGTAATGTTAGTCACATAAGTTTGAGTGAGAGTATTTAACAATGGACAAAAAAGTAAGAATGCTTAAAAATCAATGTTTCTGTTAATCATCAACGTATCCCAAGCTGTAATAATTCACAATAACAAAATTCTTTTCAAAAAGAACATTATTAAAAATATGTAATTGTCAGCTTTTTATCATCCAAAACATGGTTGCATCATGACAAAAACCTGGTGTTCAATGGGGATGGGACGATACACTTAAACTCACGATACGCTGCACCTCGATATGCCCGGGTCACGATACGATACGTCACGATACAATGTCAAAAAAGTAAAAAAGAAAAAACATTACTTTGTAATGACAACTTATTTGTTTTTGTTTGAGTTGCACACATGAAAACACAAGGCCTAACAGGCCAAACACAAACAACAACACTCTCTCTAACCCTAGAGAGGTTAGAGAGAGTGTATGCTAATAAGCGGTAGGCTCGTTTTCGCCGTCTTCGTCTTTTTTAATGAGAAAGCCAAAATACTGCCAGACAGATGACTTGTCTCCAGGCGGAGCGTCCTCAATTTCGACCTCATTCCACTCCATCATTTGGCTTTTTGGAGGCAAGGTAGTTGGTGCTCATGTTTGTTGTCGTCACTTCTGGTCACATGTGATATTACCGGACGTGACGTCTTTACTTCGCGATCCATTTTTTTCAAACTCGATGCATTTCATCACGTACTGTATCACGATATATTGCCAAACAATATTTCATCCCATCCCTAGTGTTCAAGGAGTTAAAATATGTACATATTCATGAATATTTAATATGTGTGAATAGGACTGATAGTGGTTTAAAAACCAAGCACTTTTTGAACTTGGTGGTATGAGTGTGAGTATTTGACACAGCACAGAAAACAATGAGGCATAAAATCAGTGTTTCTGCTGCTCATAATAAATCCCAGGCTCTGATTAGCCAAAACAAAACAATCTACTTTGCATGTTTCATATTAAAATGTTATTAATATAATACTAAATTTTAATATTTCATTTTTTTTCCATCTGAAAAAAAATGTGACATCATGATCAAAACCTGGTGTTCATAGGACTAAAATATTTTTAAAAATTGAGTATTATTTAAAGAGATGCACATTTCAAAACTTATGTTCACCTGATGCTGATGTGTTATGGTACATAGAAATGACCAAAGTAGTTACTTTTTAAACAGTAAAATCAAGCCTCACATTCCCTTGTAAAAGCAGAAACTTTGGTTTACTTACCTGCTGAGCTTCTACTCTTTGTTAAAGAATATGAAAAAAACACAATTTTGAATACTTCAATGACTTAAATATCAGCGGATGATAATAGAAGAATGTTCATGTTTTCAAATACCAGTAGTTAGATTTTATAGCAAGTATCTGCAGACACTTTCTTCATACCAATGTAGTGCATCCCTGAGTATTTGGCATTTATAATTTGGTTATATGTAGGTGAAAAAAATAACTAGCCAAATGTATCATTGTTTCGGTTTTTTTTTTTTACTTTTAACTTTCTTTTAAGCAAGTTTTAAGCAAGTCAAAAGCAAGTTTTTCTTCTTTTTTCTCAATTTTTGGGTATTAAACTTGACCCTATAAGTTAAGTATGTTCAAAAAGGAGTATTTTATAATGATGATAAAGGATAAAATAGTAATTTTAGGACAGTAAAGTTTATTATGACATAGTAAATCTTCATCAATTACTATTTGATACATCATGTACAACATCAATGTCAGCCTTATTGGACTCAGGTCTGAAATCTTCTGGCAGCATGTGCCTACCGTTTTGCTGTGATAAAAGGTGGGTGCTTTGTGATGCCGTTTTTTTCACCGCTTGTCATCATTTTGCATCATTTATGTTTAAGTAAGAGACGCTTAACTGGCAGAGATCTATGTGATGTCCAGTAGATCTAATGTTTTAGTTAGCGTTGTGCTCGTATTCCAGCAAGGCGACTATTTTTACAGCGCAGCACGTTCATAATTGATGAGCATGTCTGTTTGAGTTACGTTGCACTGTCTCACGGGTGGCAGAAGTGTGTGTGTCTGTGTGTACATGACATTAAGTCTGTCTGAATGTCTGTGAAAGGTAAGTGTAGGCACATACCAACTATTTCAATGCACCCTTATTATTTGTCCTTTCTTGTTCCTGTCCTGTTCCAAATTCTGTTCCTTCTCTTCCGAACACCGAGCTGCTCTGTACCTGTTTTCTACCTGTGCCTCTTCATTATTTCATCAGCTCTCTCTCTCACTCTCAGTGTGCCTCCTGTCTCAGCTGTGTTTGTTGTTTTCATGGAGTGTTAGCATTTTAAATGTGGTTAAATGGGTTATATCGAGCATGGTGATCATATCAGATTTGGCAGGCAGGTGACAAAAACAAATGATAAATGTAGCCGGGACTACACAATGTTTTTTTTTTAATTTAGTGAATGTTAACTTTGCCCTAAATGGCAATGGTATCATCTCTCTCTAATGCTCTGTTGCTTAGTGGCAATACAGATTATCTTATTCAGTATTTTTTTTCTTTAAATAAAACAAAAAGCAATTTCCAAGTCAAATCCAATGAGTCAAATGTTTCATAGTTTGTTGAAATCCAGTTCGAATATGTCAATATGTACACAGTAATACATGTAATTTAACAAACAAAATATGAAAAATGTATACATGACCTAAAAACTAGAGTGTCCTGCCGTATGAGTTGTTTAAGAACATGTTGATTAATCTTAGAAATGACTGATGTTGTCTGTCCCTAATGTCGAACTTCATGCTCTTTTAGAATAACAAACTGAAATTATAGTAGTTATCAATACAATCCCACATAAATGTTCAGTATACACTTGTCATGTCTTAGAGAAGCTGGATCTAGTGCAATAAAGCACCTTTGAATGGACAAGGCTCTCATAATTTTGTTACACTTTATAAAAAGACTTTTGTGTGTGTATTGTATTGTATTTAGAATAGCTCATTTTAACTATAGCACAAACCTTGTATGTCTGGACTGTGTATGTACTACTATTTATGATTACATAAACTGTAAAATAAGCCTATCCCTGACATTGAGCAAGAGGCGGGGTGACACCCTGAATTGGTCACCAGCCAGTCGCAGAGCCTCAGAGAGAGATTGACAACCATTCACACTTCACTCATACCTAAGGGCAATTTGGAGTCACAAATCAACCTAGTAAGCATGTTTTTGGTCTGTGGGAAAAAAACAGAGTTCTTGGAGAAAACCTATGCGTCCATAGGGAGAACATGCAAACTCCACACAGAAAAGCTCAGATCGACTTGAGGATCTAAAGAGCAACTTTCTTTGCGTTGAGACATGTGCATCACCTGCTGCACCACCGTGCCACCCTTCTTAAAACCAGTGATATGAAAATAGACAAACCTGTTCACAACCAAAAGCCACAAAGATGAAACGATTTGATTTGACCTGAGGCCAAGCACTGAGATCAGTTTCTTGAACCCGTCCCTCTTTACTGTACTGGCAAAATGACTTGAACTATGCAATTGAAAAATGCTTGTGGTCTTGCTACCTCTTGGACTGGGTGAAAAATGTCAACTGGATTGGTTGTAGTTTTGGTGGCACCACTGCAGCACTGCTAATGCTAATGCTGCTAATCGCAGATGGGCTGCTGCTTTGGCCCAAACTTGCAGGATGTGCATGAAGTGCGAGGCAGTGTCATGTAGATGTAGTCGCTCAGATACCTTTTCAGGTCATGAAAGAGATCTGGTGTGTTTTTTGTTCTGGTTGGCACCAACCACAAACATATTTTGCCTTGTCCACCTCACTTTTTTGTTCTCCAAACCATTTCCCGCTCAGCTTTGATGAGCTTTAGTACTCTTCCACTCTCACCTTCCCTCCCCTGGCTCCACTTTCAACTATTTTTTTTCCTCTTTTCCAGCCTTACCTCTCTCTCCTGCAACCCAAACAAACTCTGAATGTAGTAAGTGGGCATAACTACCTTGCATACTCTTCATCTTTTGTTTTTTTGGTAAGTGGCAGCAGGCGTTAAAGCCTCATGACACCTCCTAGATTGGAGTGTGGAGCAGGGGAACTAAACCTTTAGTTAACTGACTAACCAACTAACTAACTAACTGACTGGCAGCTGCATGGGATTTCTGCTGTTTTATCGAGTAAATATGCTCACAGCTTATAGTCATCAACATCAGTTTTATTGAGATCTGGCTTGAAGATAGTTTTATTGCCCAGCTAAATGCAGAAACTATAAACAAGAACAAATACATCAAGATTTATGCCTGCTACACAAATTTTATCATCTGGTGGAAGCAAAGTTGCCAGGTCTGCTTATTATGAGCAACTTAGGCTACTTTTTTTTAAAAATTTGCTTGTGATATTTGCAGTTCTGAGTTGCATTTTTTTAGAGCTTGTTCGAAAAAAGGAACCCAAACCCAGGAGAGATCTGATGCACACTCTACTACCAATATAAAACTCTAAAGCTGCTTTGGTTCACATGAAATCAGTGTGCCCTTTCCTCTGACCCCATTTATACAATGAATAACCCACATCAACATCTAGTTAAAGCATTCTGATACCAAGAGTTTCATGCTTTGTGTGAACGAGTCTGAATACAGTCTTCAATGTGATATCAAATCAAACTTCATGAGGAGGTGGCCTGGGATGCCTTCATGACCTCCAACAAAGAGATTATGTTTTTGCTGGTGTATTTTTGTCTGTTTGTTAGCAAGATTATGCAAGAACTACTGGACAGATTTTGCTGAAATTTTCAGGAGATGTTGGTATTGGTTCAAGTTAAACCTGATAATATTGTAGTGGAGTAGTGGAGTAGTGATCCAGAAAACTGCTGTAAGCGAACAATCATTTTTGTTCAATAGTTGTTGAAAACATAATGATCCTGAGTGCTTGGTGTGGGTTTTCAGGGCCAATTAATCATTTTAGGATGTAACTTTATCATGGAACTATTGCTTATAGTATGTAGAGCTGAAATGATTCCTTGAATATTCACGAGTACTCGATTACAAAATATCCTCGAATTAAATTTTGTGCCTCAAAGCCTCGTTTGATATATAATTATACATATAAATATATATCTGGACTACTATACAGTGCACGCTGTTTGACATGGACGATAATTTCTGTGGCACAACCCGCCTGCTACCTCCGCTGCTGCAGGGCTTGTAAACTCATGAAGGAAGAGAAAAGAGAGGGACAGAAAGGAGAGAGTCCGCAGAAGAAATGGCAGAGAGTGTCCAAAGTGTGTGGTCACTACAAGAAGGGACGAAAAGAAAACACAGTGCAGTGTGTCTGATGTCAAACTGAGTGAGCTTAGCACGTAGCTTAGCATGATAGCACATTGTTAGGGCTGCAGCTATTACTATTACAGCATTTTAAATATGCTCATCACAGACATGCGTCCTCTCTCCATGGTGGAGGACACAGGATTTAAGAACATGATCAAGGATTTCAATCCAAACTACACAATGCCCTCCAGAACACACTTTACAAATATAATTGCAGAATTATATTACTGCTTTGTAAATCAGTATTGTATTGGCTTTGTTTTAAGCCAGTACTGGTTTAGACTTTGAAAGTTGTTAAAATAAAAACCCTTTTCTGAGGAATAAACGTCATTTGGTTGCTCAATTTGAAAGCCCTAACATGTTGCATACAATTGATTTATTTGTTTAAAAACAAAAAAGTATATTTTGTTAGAGTACTCGAGTACTTGAAGAAATAATTGACAGAGTACTCGATTCCAAAAATGCTCGATAGTTGCAGCTCTAATAGTATGTAAGAGCAGCATGTGAGCCACCTAGCTGGTGCTTTAGAGTTTGGTACTATTATGGCTGTTAATGTCTATTAATAAACAAAATGAGGGGGAAGGGGGAACAGCTTAAGCTAAACCAGAGCCTCCTGTGAGAAAGACTGACTGAAAGCTCTAACACGTATAAACCTTAACCCAGTGTTGTGCTTTGCCAGTTTGTGACCAGTAAAATACTTATATACTCTTTGTAAATAGTAGGGCTGAACGATTTGAGAAATCTAATTGCGATATTTTCCCCCAATATTGCAATTGCGATTTACTCTGCGATTGTTTTAATATTCCTCATCTTATGTATTCTTAAACAAACATAAGCAGTAGATCATTTCATAGTATAACCAATATGACATTAAATCAATGTAAGGATAAAAGATTTGAGAAAAAGTGGAGAAGTGAAGAACAGAAGCAAAATAGGTATGAAATTGTAAAAACTGGGTAAAAAAAATGGTACGAAAGCGGAAAAAAAGTTAATAGGTGCAAAATAGGTATGAAATTGCAAAAAAAAAAGGCAAAAAAATCAAAAGTGACTGAGGAAAATTGATTATAGCAGCAAAATTGGGATTAAACTTCAAAAACTATGTAAATATTCCAAACATGGTCTGACAGTGGCTAAAAAAAGAGGAATGGGAGCAAGATAGGCATAAAGTTGTAAAAACTGGGTTAAAAAAGGTTAAAATAGGCATGAAATTGCAAGAAACTACATCACAATGCCAAAATGTTCAACACATTTTGGGTTAAAAATATTGCACTGTCTGCGATTTGAAAATTGCAACAAGCCATATTGCTATTTAATCTAATTTGCAATTAACTATCCAGCCCTAGTAAATAGGTATATTAAGATTTTTTGTTTGTTTCAATTTCTTGTTTGCCACATTTCTAGTGTTTTTTTTTAACATAACTACCAGAATATTGCCATAAAGAAACCATGACAACCTTATTTTACTCTCCCCAGGTTGCCTCTCTCCGCTGGTTTAGCTTTCTCGTTAAATGCATTTTAAACAAGCTGTTTTACTGTCCCAGTGAATTGAGAAGAAAATTCACATTTAAAACATATTTTGGGGCAATTTTGTATTTATTTATTTTCTTCACCCATCTTTGGATCTTCTTTGAGAGACCCTTCTTACCTATACCTCTCTTTGAGTGTGTTAAAAAGATCAGCCAGTTGGTAGTAATGTGGAAAGCATGGAGTTCCCAGCAAAGTGACTCATCGTTCTAGCGAACTGGGGTCGTGTGTGTGTGGGTGTGTGTGTGTGTATGAGTGACTGTGTACTGGGGGCGGGGGTCTGTGCACTCTGTTATATTTGTGTTTGTAAGCCTCTGCCATATGTTCTATTTGTTTTCTTTTTGATGGACATATGGTGAAGCTTTTATGGAAGCTGGATTCAAGGTCTGCTGTCAGAGAAAGAGAAGTTTTCATGCAACATTCTCAGAAACAATAAACTCAGAACCATCACGGTGCCAGCAGAAATCATTGTTCATTACACTCTCCTGCCTTTATAAAAGGTTTATTTTTTACTTTGTCATTTTTCTTTTACAGTCTCTTAATAGCATAGCCACCACCTGTCTTCTTTAAACTAGAACTACATTGTTATTTTCAGGATAAGTGAAGCAGGATACACACATGAGGATTTTCTAAATCTGATGAGATGTTTTATCTCTTAGAGACCCCACTCATGAATATAAAAAACAAGCATTGAACAGTTTTGGTCGCACTGTGTTTGGTGTGCTCTGATGATTTCAACTCAGCACACCACACACATTACAATAAAGTCCAGCCAATGATCTAGAATCAAGTCCTCCAAGCATAAAATCTCGTAAGATTAAATGGGATCTAACAAAAACTAAGAAGAAGAAACAGCAACAACCTGAATACACAACAGGAAATGCGGAGGTGGACATACAAGAAGAGGGAATGATGGTGGTCTGGACAATGTGGGCAACGTGAACACATGAGCTGGTCCTCCATTTCTGAGATCCTTCAAACTTTATGTTTCAGGTTGACCATGCTTGCTTTTATATACGCTTTCTTGATGGCCACATTCCATTCAATGTCACAATTCATGGAGTCATAGCATGAAGAATTTTTGGGTCATGAATATTAAACAAGTGTAACATCAGTGGCTAACTGTGGTAGTTTGCCATAGTAGTTTCAAGCCCAGCACCAGTGGTCACATGTCAGTGTGTCCTGGGGCACAACACTTATTCCCAATGCTGCATCAGTGGTGCGTAAATGGGTGTGAATCCCTGTGGTTTTGTTAGGTAATTCCAATGGTCATCTTACACAAAAATCCCAACTAGAATTAACTCAATCAAATTACAATTAAAGCAATTTAATTTATTTAAAACACTTTAATTGAGTCAGGGTTGAAGTTTAGCATTTTTAGAGGATATTTGAGAGGATAGCTCCCTGGGATAAATTGGTGGGACCAAAATCATACAGATATTTAACATTCAAGCAGTATAAATGACACATTACATGACATGACATGTCATCTTACACACAAACAATACACACAAACTAGAGGGTGACATGGGAGTAGGTTTTCACTCCTGTCCCTCCCATTTCCACAGAAAAAAAAAAATCTTTTCCCATCCCAACCCCGGGCCGGAGTAAAAATAAATTCCTGTCCCATTCCGCTCCTGGTTAAAGACTCCCACTTCCATCCTGCTCCCATTCAGAATGACCCCCACTCCTGTACTACTCCCATTTTTATTGTCTTCCATTTGTTTTGAGGCAGTGCATTACATTTGATTTGATCTATTGCCCATTCTTTTTTAGATTACTTTGTGTTCTGCAGTTTGATTTCAAAAGATTTGGCAACAGGAGCAGTTCATCTGTAATAAGGAGACATTTATTGCCTTAATCTAAACAAAACCTTCACTAAAGGGCGCAAAACATAAATAATACATGGCCTGTGGTCTCTATAGTTTTCTGTGGAGGACCAGTAGTTAAGTCCCTGTCTCTAACTCTTTTAGAGGTCAGTTCAGTAAGAGAAAAAAATAAAACAAGAAAACAGCACATGGGTCACAGCATACCTACCTTAGTTGAATAGAGCCAAACATATCATGTAATGTTCATTTTACTAATTTATTGAACAATTACTTCCTTTAACAGTGACATTACTTTTAAGTTTTAACTTGCTAATTATCAGTTCTGACAGGGAAGTGATCTTAATAGATAGGCCTTTACTTCTGGCTTTGCATCGCAAATCAGTCTTTAACAGACATCGGTTTCTCCGCTGGTGTTTGCTCCCTCCATTGCTGTTATTCTTTGTCAGAGGAAAGCAGTGACAGGAAGCACTGTTAGCTTCAACCGTACATTCAAGCAAACATAGTTTCGTGGCTTGTTTTTATGTAAAACTTGCACAATTAGACAAAATAACTGTACCCATTAACACCAGTGTGCTTCTCTGGTGGTCTCAGCTTGTTCTCCTTTAAGGTGTGCCAGGTGAGGTTTGCTCGTCTTCGCCTTGAAACTTCATCACATGTAAAACACTTACCAAGAAAATAGGGTTAACACTGCTGTTGGTGAACCATAAGGTGATTAGAGTATCATTCTGTCAGTCATGTTAATGTGGACCAGTTCTCAAACTCTCGTCAAAGTTTGTCGAAGAGCAAAAACACATTTTCCTATCATTGTTTTCAATATTGATCTGAATAAATGTTTAATTCTGTCCAAATCTCTACACAAACAGACATTATTTGCAAGCTTGCAGTTGCTTCTAACACATCTAATTACAACGACAGAATCAACACAGATTTAGTGATTGTTTGGCACTTATTAAATGTCAGAACCAAGGACCTTTTTGGCTCAGTGCACTGTTCAATCTTTCCTTCCAGCTACAACGGACCTTTTATAGGTAACAGAACTATTACAGCATCAAATACCATGAGACTTAACTTTATTATTGCTCTTTTATTTGTTATATATATTTGTTCAAGGACTATTAAGAGAATGGCACTGTTTTCGAAGTGCATTTAGCTGTTTTAGGTCTGAAAAACAAAGCAAGAGCCAAACAAAATAGAGAAACATTCAGTAACTACCACAACTCTTATTTGTTTAAGGATTTCCCAGGTTTTTTATGATTGTAGGGGCAGTCTGTCTCATGTTCTGTGGCTTGACTTAGCACTACATATGTAACTAGAAAGCACTTGTAGACTGGAAACCACTTCCAAGGTAGCTTATATATGGGTGTTGCATTTCTGAGCAATAGCTCCATGATAAAGTTACAATCATAATATGATTCCTTGACCCTTAAAACCCACACCTAGCACTTTGAATAATACTGATATCGTTGTTAGTTATTGGACAAAAACAAGCATTTGCTAGTGGTGGTTGACTGGATCACCACCAAAATGCAATCATTTATAAGTTGGGCCATGACCAACATCTCCTAAAAATCTGTCCAGTTTTTTTGCATGATCTTGCCAACAAACAGACAAGCAAACATACGCCAGCAAAAACAAAGCCTCCTTGGTGGAGGTAAAAATGGCATAGATTCACTAAAATATCCTTTTAATGTAAGCCTGCATCAGCACTGGGGTTCTTGGCTGTTTGGTGATCAGTATTGGCTTTCCCTACCCTTGTTTGCAGACAGAGAAGAAAACTAACTTGTACTATTTTAGATGATAGACCCTGGATATAGTTGTTAAAGTATTGAAACCACAATCTCAGAGTCTGGGATGCTTTTTAATGAAATATGTTTCCAACTTGTAAAAAAAAACACTTTAAACAAATAATTTTCCTAAGGACAAGCTACTCTACAGTATTTTTGTATATATTCAGGCATAGTACATGTGTCACAAAGTTGCATAAAGCTGCAATCTTCAACTGTCTGCATCATGTCTTTATAATTGCTCCCAGCAGTTGCATGGCGCCAGTCAAATGTCCATGGATGCAGTGCACACACTCACAGAAAAGCACAAGCACAAACTCATAACCCACACAACAGCTCATAATGGGAGTGCGGCAAAACAGAGCTGGGCAGAGTTTTTGGCTTGCCAACCTGCTGGCTTGTTGACTTAGGCAGAGTTTGGTAAAGCTATCATCAGTAGGGTATGTGTGCCAGTCTTCAGCTGTGTGTTAATGCATTTGACATTTATCTTTTTTTCAGTCTCGTCGACCAGCCATCAACCACACGGCAGATCACGAGGAAAACTTTGCTTTTTCTTTGGTTATTTTAGAGCTGTGCAGCATTATTAAAGACACATTTCAAGCTATAAACACAAAAAAGAGATGATTTGTTGTTGCTTCAAAATGATTCTTTTTTGATTTTTCACATTCTCCCCCCTCAGGCACTGCCTGTCTGTGTGCGTCCGGGATTATGTTTTGTTTACTTCGTTTCTGGGGGTGAGATGCCTTTACAGGATTAGTAATTGATCACAAAGCGGAGATTTGTGGATGTATGTGTGTCTAAGCGCCTGTGGCTGTGTCTATCTGTGTGGAAGGCCTTGCTGGATAACTTGAAGCAGATGTGGGTGGGTTAGTGGGTGTATGCTTAAAGAGCTTGTCATTGGCTCATAGAGAGCAGATGTTTTTTGGACCATCATTGTCTTCTTTCTAACTGCAGGATTGGTTCAAACTTCTCTGCTACATTTTAGCTCTGGGCTAAAAAGCACAACCTGCCTTTATGATAAAAGAAATCCCATCCTGCTTGGCTGTGTGATGTATCGGGACACTTTGGTAAATGCTGATGTTTAAGTTACTGCACAGACAATGAGAAATATCAACTAGGGCACTATGGCTGTGGAATTTTCCAGACCACTTTTATGGAGCACTGTGGTTTATTGTAATATTCTGGTGCTGCCAGCTGACTGCAGTTGTGCCTGGCCCAAACAGTTAAGGATAGTTAAACACAGACAAACATGTTGAGAAGTGAGATCACGTTCACAGCTGATTTTGTTTGTGTAAACGTTTTTTTTTTTTCTGTCACCTTTTACTGCTTGGCTCATTTAGATCCACTCTATAACTTTACAAAAACAAGGAAAACTCACTTAAAAATGTAACCAGAACTTTGAGTATTGTTCAAAACAATTTACTTCATTCTATTCTTTCAGAAAGAGTATGTAGAGTAAACTGAAGGCTGCCAGATGACTACCAGTACTCTGCTTTCTAAACCAAACTACTGCACTGTAATGTCTTATTTAGCATCAAAAGGAAAAATGCCTTTAGCATCACTTTTTTTAATATGTCACTCATGATTGTTGTTCAGCTTTTAAAATGCTGTGCTTGTCAGTGTAACTTCTCGTTTAGCAACCAATCAAAGCAAGAAGGAGCTGTCTTGATACCATTTTGTCGACAACAGGGTTTAAGAGGAACTAATCCATTATGTCATTTTTAGCATTTACGCATCAATTTTCAGGATTAAAGTTGCTGATGATTTCAGGATATGATTTTTAATAATCTCTTTGTGAAATTTCCTAAAAAGGAACAAAGAATAAGTTAGATGCTTGAACAGTCTTCCTCTCCCAGTCCAAGAAGATCCATTATGACTTTGCTGTTTATATGCTTGTACTTTATTTTTTAACATACAAGAAGGTTTTTTAGTTCATACCTTTACAAGATCAGCTGAAAAAATGACACATCACACTTACATCAGGTGACACGACTGATGAATATGGAAGATTTCCGTCTAAACATGTCAAGATTTGACCTTAAAGCTAGGGTCTACGATCTGAAAACCAGTTTGGCTGTTGGCACAGATTTGAAAAACGCAGCCTGCCCCCCCTTCACTCACCCCTCCCCTCCGTGTTCCAAGATCCCGCCCCCCATTTCGTGTCGCCTCCTAACAATATATATATATATATATATATATATATATATGTATATATATATATATATATATATATATATATATATATATATATATATATATATATATATATATATTATACATATATATATTTCTTCCTCACTTCAGCCTTTTCCTCGAAACTTTTACGTTTCCTTTTCTTCAATGTGGAGGGTAACAGAAGTAACCTAAAACTCCTGGTTTCGGTGCTGGTCTTCTCCAGCTCCATGACGCTTCAGTAGCTGTGCAGCTAGCTGCTCACCGGTACATGCGGGAGGTAGTGGGGAGGAGGCGGGACATTGCGGAGCAGGGGAGACAGGGGATTGGATGGACTCAACGACCAATCCGAACCGCCGTACCCGCGGTTCAGATTGGTCAGCTATTATGCCGCTTTGCAGCGGATATACTGAATGGATTTTTTTCATTCTTTTTGGTCTTTATATTGCGTAGATCGGACCATAGGACCATAACGGCCTTATAAACAGTGTTATTAAGATGTATCAAGCTTCCAAATCATAGACAATAGCTTTAAAAACCTTCTTGTCTGTTAAAAATGTAAGCGCAAGCATAAGTCTTCCCCTACTCTATTTGGTCGCCCTTTGACCTGCACTCCCTCTATCCCTTCCTCAGATGTGCTTTAGCGTGATTATTTGAAGACTGCAAGACACAGACTCATAGCTGACACAGCAAAGAGCAACACAGAGACATGGACACGATTTTTAAGCCATATTTTGAGTCACTTTGTTTGGACACAGCCCTCCAGCATGATTGAAGCTTGTTATGTGTGGAGTGGTTGCTGGAGGTGTTATCACACCTGAGCAGCTGTTTGCCGAAGAAAAAGAGAAAAGCATTTAATAATCTCCTGTGAATTTATTAGAAAGGAGTGATGTCTTATTTAAATATCTATAAACTTTTTAATCAGTCATAGTCATAACTGTCTGCAGCTAGGCCTGTGCTCAAAATATCGATACAGCAAAATATCGTATCGCACTCCTTTGGGATACCTGTATCAATACGGATTCTACAGAATCGATACGGCCTAAATATTTTGACAGTTGTAAATACACTTTTGCTAATGTTAACAGCGGCACGGTTCAAGGTAGAAGACAAGCTACAGAATGAAGCATATGTTCTAAATTTGAACTTAGGTCTGCCATCTTTGAGGATCTGAATTTATGTCTCTCTAGTTGTAGAACCACTTAAAACTCATCCTTGTTCTTTTTCTTCTTATAAGAAAAAGACTAAACTTGTCCAGAATTTTGCTTAAAGCATAGTCAGTGTTCACAATTTATACGTATACGGATACGTATCATATCGTGACCTTAGTATCGGGATGCGTATCGTATCGTGAAGTAGCTGGAAATACCCAGCCCTATCTGCAGCTGATGCTGGTGGTGTTTGTCATCTTTCTGTCTTTCTTTTTTTGGGATTGCTAAATTTAAATTTAATTTTAAAACGTACTGAATGGGAGCGACAGGAAGTGAAGAGGAGAACAATTGTAATGGTAAAAGAGGAACTAAGACAAGATTTGTGAATGAACACAAAACTTAGTTGAAAAATAACACATTAAATTGCCTTCATGTGTAAAGGTAGACATTTATCACCAACTAAAATGAGTACATGTATTCCCAAACTAAAGGGGAAAAAACTAGGGATGGGACAATACACTTAATCTCACAATACGCTGCACCTCGATATGCCCGGGTTACGGGCATTTTTATGGTGACGCTGAAAGTGGTGGTTCATGTTTGTTGTGTTGGAGATGGTGTACAGAATGACAGCATGTAAAGTTTACACACAGTCTTAGTCTTGTCAGTTACTCTTTTGTCGTCTTCGTCTTTTTTGATGAGAAAACCAAAATACTGCCAGACAGATGACTTGTATCCAGGTCTTGAGTGTCCTCAATTTCGACCTCAATTGACTCCATCGTTAGGCTTTTTGGAGGCAAGGTAGTTGGTACTAAAGTTTGTTGTCGTCACTTCTGGTCACATGCGCTATCACTGGATGTTCATGATCCATTTTTTTCAAACTCGATGTGTTTCGTCATGCACTGTATCGCGATATTTTTCCAAACGATATTTCATCCCATCCCTAGAAAAAAAACTAGTAGTGGTTTTAAACATCTTAAACATGATCACCTAACAAAAGCAAGATTCTTGTAAGACTGGATCAGATCAGAAGATATCTTTATTTTTTTCCTTGATGTTTTTAATTTAAAACAATGTCAGTTGACAAAATAAAACACATCTTATTGTGTCAGTGTTACAAATCAACCCCATTCTTGTGCCTGTACTTGAGTAAGCGTGTTGTGCATGAACCCACCTCATCCATGCATGTCAGGGAAGTGTATAAATAATAATTAGATAAATAAATAGAATTAATCAAGAAACAGACAAACAAACAAACACAATTGAAATGGCCATTTTTGGGGGCAAATTGCTGTAAGGCACCAACATATATAAATAATGTGGGGGCACATTTTCATGGAACTTGTCTTTGATAACTAAAGCTTTTTGATAGCATATCAGCAGATTAAAATTAAGTTTAACACTACATGCTAAATAAGGCACTGCAGATCACTTGTCCTCTGGTTCATGTTTGCACTTTTGTCTTTGGTGTGATGAATTTAAGAACACACTGTTCATTAAAGTCCTAAATCAAAATTGTGACATGTCAGTGATTTACTGTATTTGCACGCAGTAGCACATTGAAGACAGGTTAGCCATGGTTCACGTTGGTTTGCCAGTAAATTGTCCATCTGTTTCTTCTCTGTGGTCCTTCACTTCTCTTGTAAGAGTGCCATTAAGCTTGGACAAAATGTCCTGGATTATAAGTGATTATCAAGCTGCATACTTAGCAAAAAAATGAACAAACCACTGCAAATAAAAAGAAGTGCCATGTCATGGAAATGTCATTAGCACTAGTGATCAAACCTTGTTTTGCTATCTAGGAATAAAAGTTTCCATTTTTTCTGAACCAAAAATTTAAGGATGACTGATAATTCTGAGATGACTGCTAGTCACATGACATGATAAAGTGTTGAAAACAGTCCTTACTGTATGTTTCCTCAGCTTCAGCTGCAGAGTGCTGTGTGGTTAACAGTGTTTTTCAGTCTCTGATCTGCTTTTTTTAGTACTGATGTGGTTTGTGTGTGTGGTGCACAGGAGGCAGATGATCCAAATCCTGACTGAGGTCTGCACTGACACATGGTGTCTTTACTCAGCAGCACTGTCTCACAGATTAAAGATCCCTCTTAAATGAACACCTGACTGCATGAGGAGGTTGAAAATCATGTGTCTTTAGTCTGATTGAAACTCCTTTTTATTTAAAGAAGGGGTGGGAAACTTCGTCAACTAAGAGGACAGCATACGTTTTATTTCAGTGTCTGCTACCCCTTTTCCACCAAGCTGGTTCCAGGGCTGGTGCTAGTGCTGGTGCTAGAGCCGGTTCACAATTGGTCCAAGAGCGAACCGGTTAAGAACGGTTTGCTTTTCCACAAACGGGTGCCGGCCAGAGAGCTACATCAGCACGTCAATGTAGACGTCTGTATACGTCACGCCAGTTTCCCATAACAACTAGCGAACAACAGTAAACAAAACAATAAACTTACCAGGCTCTGTGGAGGTTTGCTCCAGGGTTGTGTCCTCCTGCATAGACTCCAGCATGGCTGTGGCCGAATTCAATGCCCCGGTAGCGCTGCACGCCGGTCGGTCCCCGAGAACAGCATCGAGCATTTTGTAATGCGGGCTGTTAAAACGTGGCCGACCATTGCCACTACGGCCCAGCTCGGTCTTCTGGTCCCTATATTCTTTCTTTATATATTCTTTATATATATATTCTTTTCAATCTGTTTTTCGCTTACTCCAACCTCGTCTTTTTAAAAATGGCTCTCTTCCGTGTTTTTACTCTGCTAATCCCGCCCCCACCCCCTGACGTAAGCGCGTAGCCCCCGACGTAACCTGGTTCTTTCTGCTGGCCCAGCAAAGAGTTGGTGCTTGCCAAGCACCGGTTTTGAGAGCCAGCAACCGGTGCTTAGTCTGTGGAAAACCAAAGAACTGGTGCTAAGTCTGGCTCTAGCTCCAAACCAGCCCTGGAACCAGCTTGGTGGAAAAGGGGTATGCGGGCCACATTGTTACATTTTGTTGGGCACTCTCTGTGAGGAAAAATATTTAAGTAAAAAATAAAAATGTAAAGCTTCAACAAAGGATTATAACAATATAATATGTATTTTAACACAAGCACAACAAAAAAAATCATGATTTATAGAGCATGACACATACCTACAGCTAATTTAAGCTTTTTTAATGCATTAAAAGAACAACTGTTTACCAGTTTTTAAAACATAAATATATTACCTTTATCATTGTATCCAAGTCTTGTTTTTACTAATACAACATTTTATTTAATACCTTATAAAAGATATTTAGAGATAAAATCATCGCTAAGTAAGTTATTTAATGACTTGTAAAAAACAAAGCATCTACTTGCAAACCAATGTTAGTGTAAATATTTGATATTGATCCTGATATGTTCATCAATTAGTACTTTTTGCTCATGATCAATCATATATAGCAGTTGTTCTTATGTTGCCTTCATGTTTTCAAAGAGTTTTTTTTGAAGGGCCACCAGTCACCCACTGCTACATGATGCAGCCCAGTCTTCTTGTCACCTCTTCAACCTTCATATTTCAAGTGAGGTATACTCCTAAACTCTATGAATATTAATGTGGACGTCATCTTAGCGATTTTGTTTTTCTTTTGCTTCTAAAATTTCACTAAGTATGTACCTCCATCAGTATTTTGTAGAGACCACGATTACATCTTCAGATGACTTCCATCTATTACAATACTAATATTTAGATTCACAGTTGTCCGTGCGCCAAGCCATTCACGTTGGACTGCCAAAACGTGGGGCTGACTTTTTTTTGTTCCTGCCAGTTTCTGATTGTTTAGTAATGTAGTTAATTATACTTGGAAAGTAACAAATAGTAGAATCAAGCAGAGATAATTTTATATATTTATTCTGGTTTCTGATAAATGCCACATTGTGATTTTCTGCTGCCGCTGTTTTGTTTAGAGTGATTTTAAAGGAATTTTAAAATAACTACTGAAATAGGATTACATGAACATACTTGTGCTGTGCTCTGCTGCTTGATTGGCAGTCAGTTCTCTGCTTAGCATAATTATACACAGGCACACAATTGTACCCAAATGCATATGCTAGGGCTGGGTGATATGGCCTCGAAAATCGATTTACGATTTTAATCGATTTTTCACTCCCTAAACGAAACAAAACTCCTAGTGACATAAAATGAAACAAATCAAGTTTAGCCTTTATGTTGTCCAAATGTTTCCCTCTTAAAGTCAAAGTCTGGGTCATAAAAGGTTGATTATGGAGTATAAACGTAGCTGCAGGTTTGTCTACATAAACACTAAAAAAGCTGAGGTATTTTTACAGTATTAGCATGAAACTTTTTGATCAGTATTTAATCTACTTAAATAACAAATACAAGCCTGTGAAAGTGCTTGTGCAAACCCTGCAAGGCTGACCATTATGAAAATTGTATTTTTTTTCAAAAATTGCAACTACTTACAATTGGTATAAGCCAAGAAAAAAAAATCTCGATTTCTGATTTTTTAAATCTTCTGCAGAAAATAATTCAAATTAATCGATTTAGTTGATTTTTGCCCAGCTCTAGCATATGCCAAAGGCAAGTGTAACAGTGTCTTTAATTTGGGCTTGACACATTGTTCATTTCAGCTTGTGTTTGTTAATGTAGAAGTTTTGCTTTGGTATAACATTTTTTTAGTTTGGTCTGTGTGTGCGTGTGGGTGTGTGTGTATGTGTTTTCCTGTGTGTATGAATGGCTGGCATATGGGAGCCATCTTGCCCTGGCGGCAGGGCCGCAGGAAATTCCAGCGTTGTAGTGCTAAGGCCATTGCTTCAGCAGCATGTACGCACATGCACGCACACACTCTTGCTTACACACATACATACACACTCACAGGCATATACACTTGCACAATAACGGGCTGTCTACCCCTGCAAGGCACACAAAAACAATATTTTGGCTTTTGACAAACAAATTAATGGAAGATTTATCTTTAGGTAATGACCTCAAAGCTTTGACTTTGTCTCATTTCTAGATTACGCTGTCTTTCAAAGGGACAAAAGCACAAAGGTGCACTCGGTCTGTTGGCAGAGTGCTATCTCTGAACGCACATGGTAGCCATTACTCCTTGTATGTTTAGACTTGGGCTATAGTTGGAATTCAGCCCTTTAACTCAACCAGCAACTTGACCTCTTGATAGAACTGGCATGGCTTAGATGTGGAGTCTGTTTATCTGTCAGGCATTAACCATCGCCAGGCCAGATCAGTGGACCCATTCATCTCTCATTTATCGTGGCTGTCAAATCATATGTACTTAGTGATTGTCTTGGTGGCTGGAGTCCTCTTTTACTCTTCAACAGCATGTCCCTAATACAAGAGTAGGATAAACTGAAATTTGTACCATAGTTTCCTAAATAACAAGGACAATTTTTATCAGAATATTTGTCTCAATACTGCATGTGGCTGTATTTAAGCTTAGAAGGGCACCTCTTTTTTAAACCAGAGTCCTATAAGTCTGTGCCAAACCCTGCTGCTTGTCTTTATTCCTGTCTTCCATCATCTTTATCTTCTGGTCAGAAATGTCCTGCAGCTTATGCACCTTTTGTAACAGATTAGTTTGTCTTCATCTTCTTAATCTTCCACAAGAGCCTGACGGCTACATGTAGTTGAGACCTGTAGGCATAGAATGATTTTGATATTTATTGGATGTGAAGCTCCTGACTGGGGCTTTCTATTTCTTTGCCCACAGGCTCCTAGTTATATTTATCTCTCTCTTTTTCTGTCTCCATTATCTCTGCTTTCTGACAATTTCTTCATCTTTGATTTAAATTGCCATCAGTTGTTGCAAGTCTCTTTAGGAGATTAGTCTTAATAACTTTAATGACACCTCACACATCATATGCTGGTCTGTCACTGACCTAGCAAACTAAGGAAACTTAATTTCTAGTCAGGCTCCAGTTTATCATCAGCCTGCCAGATACAACAGCCTGGCCAACCATTAGGCCAGAGTGTTTCCCCTCAGCCTGACAGTTCATCAGATTATCATTCAGCGTGAATAAGCTCAGCATGAACACCCTGGCTACCCTTACAGCCTTAATAAGACTGCACCTTAAAGAAAATGCAGTTTTTAAACCACCATGAGTATCGAATATTATTATTTTTTATATTTTTCCAAAGAAAATTGTTTCCTGTGTTGTTAATGAAGAATTTATCTCAATTCATTGTAGATATGTTTGATAAGTGGAGCACAGCTGGACACACAATGAAAGAGAAACTCAGTGGCAAAGATGAAACTGTAAAAAAGAAAAGGGTCATCGGATCAGCAAAAGTACATTTACCACAACCTCAAAAAAAAGCAAGGAAGTCATAAACTAACAGTTTTTTTTTTTTTTTACATCAAAACATAACCTAGAAAATGATTTCACCTTGTGAAGGTTTATATTCAATCAGAAAACACACTATGACCCACAGACTCACAAAAAACCATGGAGCTTCACAAATGGAAAAAAAGACACACAAGCACACATGTCAGTCAGTGGTGTTGTTATCGCCTGAAAAGGTCAAATGCACAGGCTGCGTCCATAGCAACTGTGGTAAACACCACTGCCATTGTTGGCAGCCTCAGCCTTCTTGGCATGATCGCTCCATGTTGCTGGTTCAGGACACGTTTGCTTCAGTACTTAGGGCACACACACAAACACAGAGACGATGCTGTCACACACATGGACGCAGTGATCCCTCACACATACGCACACATGCATTTGTATCAATTAGATCTGCCCCTCATCATATCCTCTTTCTTTACCTCCATCTGCGCACACAGACACACACTGGTAGGTGGGCAGGAAGCTAAGTTACACATCAGTCTTGGTTTATTTTTAATCAATGACACAAACAGGACTGGCTGATATACAGGACATCCTGTGATCATTTGTTTTCTCCCTGAACTTAAATGATGACATTGTATGATTGGGTGACTTTGTGCTTGCATGTCTGTTTCTAGACTTATTTAAGCAGTGAGGCATAATCTGACTCATTCATGTGGAGTTATCTCTATCAGTTACAATTTGTGACACACAACTTGCACAGCTCAAACCATCTCGATACACTCAGCGTCTCCTCCTTGTCCGCCCTTCCCCCTCACGTCTTGTTCTTATTCCACTGTCTTTAGGCTCTCGCAGTCTTTCTCTTCCCCGTAAAGCTGACTGAATGTGCAGTGGCATGCCAGAGTGTGAGTGAGTCACCATGTGGGATTGTGCTGGCTAAAAGCAAGCTCTTTTAGATTGAATTACTCATTCAGTGTGTGCACTCGTCATTAAATCATGATGTCTTTCTCATCCTCAACTGAAAATCCTCTCTCAAAAATATACATATTTTTCTCTGTTTTTCCCACAGGTACACAACTTGTACTTTTACTTATGCAGCACCTTTGCTTTCAACTTTGACCTTGATATTGCTAATGGTTTGAAGGCATGTTGTCATCCCAGAAGGAATTTTAAGCATTCTTTATAGAAGGAACTGCTTGATAAATCTAGTTTTGACCTTTCTGTGCGTTTTTTACTGTTGAGCAGCAAATGTAGAGATTTTTTTTATACAAAATGTTCATTTGCATCTTGGCTGTTGTTTTTCCTCTGTTGGAAAGTTTGCATTATGCGTTCATCTTGGTGACTATATCCATGGCTACGTCTCTCTGTCTATTCTGGTCCTTGCTGGAAGAGGTACAGGAGAATGAGTCACTGAATAGCAAAACACATGCCACCTTTAGAATGAGAGAGCTCTATTTGGAGTAGCTACCTATGGTCCAAGATTTTGTTGGTCCTCCTTTGTCCAAGGACTAAGCAGGACTTTTCTGGGTGTTTTCCATGCTGTTTTGTCCAAAGGTTTTGTTTGGTGGTAATAATGAATGGCATCATCCGTACTTCAGTAGAATCCTAATTCATACTGCAGTTTCACAGTGTGACATTTATCCGTCTGTGGTGTTTCACCTCCTTTGTGAACATCCTGGAGACAGAATTGGGTGACGAGTTAATCCCCTCTTTGTTCCGTCTCCAGAGGTAGGAACAGAAGAGTGATACTAGAGAGAGGGAGGCAGCGGGAGACAGGAATGCTGAGAGTGAGCATCTGCCTTTGTGTGTAACTGCAGGCACACACCATGTCATGTGCATCCAAGCTGTTTTGATGGTGCTTTTGTGTACAGGCACTGCAAATTAGGCTATCCACACACCAGCCACTGTATAGGTACACTCAATTACCTGCATTTCAACATAAATAGCTAGTAAACTGACCATATGGCAGCAACTTAGAGCAGTAAAGCATAGGTCAGGATGAGCAGCTGAAGGTCATACAGAGCATTAGAATGGAAAAAATGTCATTTTAGCTACACAAAACTTTATAGGCCTGATCTGTCAAAGGTTTGCATGTATAAATCTGCATGCAAACTTGCTAGTGAGCACAAAACTGATCTACTAACAGGGTGCAGCAAGGATTGCTTTTGTCAAATTAGCAAAATAGCACGCTTAGTCCAATTGCCTTCATGAATATGCAGAATACATGCAGATGATCAGAATGCCCAAAATACTGGGAGGTGGAGATGCAAATGTAATCATTACGCAACGCAATGTGATTTCTCAATCCGGCAACTGACTGTGTGCAATGTTTTGCAGTCTAAAGTTGGTATGTTTGAAATGCAGGTGCAAAACAGGAACAGCGTTATGCTGCGGCCATTGTACCTAGAAACAGGGGTCACATTAATCATATTTTTTTTATCATAGCGTGTGATTAGTCTACTTTGTTTGTGTGGCTGGTTTTCTCCCACTATTCTTTTAGCTACAAGACGTGACAGGTGTGCAACAGTGTACAGCATTAGCTTGAGTGCCAGCTTTTTCTGCACAGATCAAGAGCTGAGCTTTGTGACTGTGGCTAATGTTTAGGTTCATACCCTGTAGCTCATCCAACACCATTTCAGATGTCTAGAACTAATATATTAAAGTGTTTCTTCGGCCTTAGACCACCGTAGCCTTCAGTGGGTGTGGTCCGTCTTTTTTCTATTGAGTTTTGGGAAGATCTTCCTCAACCGCTGTAGAAAAAGGTCGGTGGTTATATCAGGCTTGGTGATATTCCAGAAGGTCAATGACTGCCGGCGGGAGTTTCGGTGTAACAATGGAGAAACAACAAATGATTTCCGTCAGAGATAAATGAAAGAGCATTTCACGTCATTATAGAGATCAAAGAAAGCTTTTCTTGGACATTTTTGTTATTAGTTTTCCCCCTAAACTATTCATTGGTTCCACCTATTTGATAGAATGCAACTCTAATTGTTGTGCTTTTCATTTTTGTTTTCACATTTGGGAAAAATGGTGACTTGTTTTCCTAAATACTCAGTTGTGGACTGTGTTATTTAGAAATTCTGAGAAGCCATACAGACTTCAGATCAGGGCTTTGTGTTTGTCAGTGGAAGAGCAGGGATGATTTCAGGGCTCTCTAACACAGCTGTCAGAAAAAGCTCCAAACAACAAGATGAAACCTGAGACAGTCAATCAAGACATGCAGGTAAGCACAGACTTTCACTGACATACACAACACTGTGAAATCTGTTTCAAATGTAAAGTGTGTTATAATTAAATTTGTTACTATTAAAGCAAAGATGGAAAAGGACTAGTGCAAGAGGCCAGCTGACGTAGATGCATGAGCAGGAACTTGTTGCTTAAAAGTGCGAAGACAAATTAACACCTTGCTGTCAGCAAAACAGCTTTGTTCCCAAGTATTATGTAAAGAGAATCAGAGAGCCTTGTGTAAATGTGTTTACTGAACGTTGTACTTTTGGCACGGAGATGGAAACAGAGTGCCACATGAAAACAGAGGGAGAAAAAAATCCCTTTTGAAGAGTTAGGGGAAAGTAGAGATATGAGAGAGCAAATAGAGAAAAAAAAGAACAAATACCAGTGAATGAAACCAGAGTGCAGAAAACACCAAGAGAAATAGCAAGCATTTTCTGGTCTCAACTTACTCTGCGGAAAAAGCAGGAAAAGGAGTAAAGAAGCTATTAAAATACACAGTTAATATGTTTACTAGACCTTGAGTATTCTGGCATCAGAGGGATGGAAACCAGAGCCAAGGACTGGCTGCAGAGGAGAGTGGAAAATGTGTGTCAAGTGTCAAGGTCTTAAAAAGTAAGCAAGAGTGGTTGATATTTGAAAAAAAAAAAGTTCATTAGATTTATGATCACGGTTAGCTTTCCAGGCAAGCATCAAAATCATCCTTTCCTTTCTACAAGTGGCTTTTTGACATTTTAAATGATTATTTCTGCTTGTCAAGTAAAAATGTGTGTAAATGATGGGTTTTTAATTCATTTCTGTGTATACATAGCTCAGTAAATTTTGTGGCAAAATGAAGTAAACTAAAGCACAACTGACAAATACGAGGAACTTTTCCAGACACAAATACTTTACAACTAAGTTCCAGTGAGGAGTTAGCAACATAATTACTGACTGAAACCAATAGGAATGTCTCTGCGACCATTTATTGGAAATCAGACAGTCAGATAGAAAACAGATAATTTTCCATTTTTGTTTGATTTCATGTCAACTGTGTTTTAGTAGAAGTAACACATAAAATAATAAAATGTTTGGCACTTTGTAGCCCATCCAACAAGCAGACAAACATAGCATTAAAGACTATAAAACAGAGGGAAGAGGTTAGATAGTATGCTTGGAAAAAAGAAGATGGACCGTTCAAAATATATCACTTGTCTATCTGGTAGAGAGCCCATAGAAAGTGTAGAGGGCAGAACGTTTTAGAAGCATATCTGGCCCGTGATTGGATGATTGTTCAATCAATCGACATTTATTACAGGCTAATCAGATACTGCAGTAGGCGGGAGCTACTGTGTTACAGAATATGAGCCACTATGTAAAACAAACTCATGAAAACATGTGGAAGTGAAGCGAAAATGTCCTTACTAAAGAGAGGCTTGTACTGTTGGTATTTGTTTTACATTTAATGAATTGTTCGAAATCTGATGAAACTGCTACTGAAGCTGTTAGCATCTATGCTAATCCCTGTAAGTGCAGTCTTTTGCCAAATGCTGAACAATTCCATTCATAAGGACTAAATATTATTTACAAAAAAGACTCCAAATGTCTGCTCAGCTGTTTGCTTTGCGGTAAAATCTTGAAGTATTACAGCACTCACATTTCACCAGCTGAGAGGCGAGAGCTCAAGTTCTGCTAACATGCTAAAACCAGCAACTAGCAGCACAAATTAAAATGCAGATTAACAATGTTCCCTGTCATGACATCTGTATTATTTTGGAGGCTTACAGCTGTGCTTCTTTTTGAAAGTGGCAAAAATATGCATTTGGGCCCAATTGCACAACATTAAAATACAACATCTTATAAAGTTTGATAGTACTATAAAACTGTGTAAGAATATGGCTCCACCCTGCACTATCGGTAGGTGTCGAGATAACACTTGTCGTGAATTGGTGCTATCAAAATAAAGGTTGATTGATTGACTGATTAAACAAAACAAAGAAACAAATAGTTGACAACAAGAACTTATGATCACAGAGAAATTATGAAATTTAAAGCGCATATATGCAGCCCGAAATGCATTTTTGTAGCTGTCTTACTGTTTCATTAATATTCTTCTTCCTTCATAATTGTTAGTTTTGCTATTGTCTATGTCCTTTGATGTATTTTTTTGTTTAAACTGACAGCTGGCCAGGTGTGCGATAAGGACTTTATTTTGTTAAAATATTGTTAGTATGTTTCGTAAAGGATGCATCTCTTATTTTGTCTTGTATAATCGACAGATTCAAAGGCTCCTTGCTTTGGAATACTTCCTGATTTTTCTTGGTTTCTTAAAATTTGATCTCTTAGAATTTCATCATCAGGTTGAACTGGACAAAATTGTGCTGACTTTATTTGGAAAGAACTGAAATGACTCTTTTTCAGTTGATTATTCATCTTGTATTGTGATTCAAATCAAATCATTGTGCAAAGAAGAGACGTCCATTCTTGATATTAATTTCTGTGAACATTTTGAAAAACCTCCCTGATATCACGCACAATAACATTCCTGGATGTCAGTTTGAGATTGTTTCAGGATCTGTGTTCTTTGAGTTAGAGCACAAGCTGAGCTACAGGCACACAGTGTACCTGATGTAAACAGGCTGAAGGGAGCATGAAGGGAAGGATTGAAAGGAAGAGGAATGTAAGCAAGTGAGGGAGAAAGAAGTCAGAGAGATTTGAATTTGCTGAGTGCGATGTGTGAAATCACAGTACTGCCGTGGTAAATGTAACACCATCATGATATATCATAGGACAGAGGTGAAAATAAAGGTCAGCTCTGCCCCCTCTGTGCATGTTTTATCTTAGGAGTTTGATTATGTCAGCCACAGTGGGTGTCTTTGTTTTAGCGGCGGAGTGTTCCTCATCTGTGTTTTGGCAAAGGCACAGGCACCACTTCTTTGGAAAAGCAGGCGATGAAATCTTTTGTCCACTCATTTATTTGCAATTATGTGCTACAAACACATTTTGCTCTTTACTTTAATAAATATGTTCTGAAAGCGTGGTCAAGGTAACTTGAAGTACATTATGACTAATGGGGTGGTGAGAAAAGGTTGAGTGTTAGTTAATAATTTGGATTTTTTTTTTAATTTAGGAGGATAAACTAGAACTTTTACCTAAGGAAGCATGGATTGCAAAACTCTTTTGAATGCAATAATCAGGAGATATGATTTTAGTAAGTTTTGGCTCAGGTACTGTCTTCAAATAAATGTTCCCATTCTCAAAGTGTTATGCTTTGCTTTCATATATAGCTCTTTTTACAGTGTGCACACATTGACATTAAATCCTTGATGCCGTAATATGAGTCAGTTAGGGCTACAATACTGTTTGGATGCATGTGACAGGGTGGCTCCACATACAAAGGCGAAGTTTACAGGAGGCAAGCCATCACAGAGGTGTAAGCGTTATGACTAGGCCTGTCGCGATAATCAATAAATCAATTAACCGAACAATAAATAAAAACGTCCTCGGTAAGTTTGCCAGCCTCTATAAATTTACGTGCATGCGTGTTTGTTTCCCTCCTCTCTTTCTACCAAACAGGCTGGATGAGAAGATGGCTCACTCTGTGCAACTTACTCAACACCTAGGTGCATTGGTTCTATAGCAGAATGAGAGGGGTCAGGGTTAGTGATGCATCTGTCTTCCATTCAATTTCGCTCGCGCGTACACACAGACCTGCAAGTGAGCGTCATGAGGAGTAACAAGGAAACAAACACTAATATGAATGATGGCATAAAAGCGACAGTTCCTAAGTTGAATTCCACAGCCTGGGAATATTTTAGTTTTATACAAAATAAAGAAGGTGTGAGCTCACGAACACTGACGAGCCGATATGTCGAATTTGTTTGAAAGTAGTGGCGACGAAGAAGAAGGGGAGGTTCAGTGGAGCCTTCGTCCTGACAGTCAGCGCTCACTGAGGCGTTTGGTTGGCAAAGTAAATACAAATAAAGCAGCACAAAATGGTGCACGCTCACAGACAGTGTCGTTCACTGCATTGCAAACGAAATGCACCCCTTCAATACGGTTGAACAATCAGCAGTTCAGGAAAAGTTACATACATTTGACAGACAGTACAAATTGAATGGGAGAGCGTACATGTCACGAACAATTCCGGAACTGTATAGACTACATTTTATTTGTTGTTTTCATTGTTGTATGTGTTTTTATTGGATTTTTTTTTTCTTTTCAGAAACATGGTCTATTTTTTATTGCTGTTTTTGATTATTCTAATGATTTTTGACAGTCTATTTCATTTTCATTGTTTTTTTTTCCCTATTAATTGTTTAATTTTTTATGTTGTTTAATTTATTTTATTTAAAAGCTCTTAACCTTCCAATTATAGTTAAATACTCTTAAGAAATTAAAGTTCATAGCTTTTGACATGGTGTTCTCACTTTATCAAGACATATAATTACATTAATGAAAACATTATGTTTCAAAATAACATTGACAATAATATCGTTTATCGGCAATAATTTTTGGTCCAATTATCGTCCAGCAAAATTTGTTATTGTGACAGGCCTAGTTATGGCTTTAAATGGCAGCATGAATGGGGCTCCTGTTATTCTCACTTATCTCAATTTACTTCAGGATGCACTGACTATTTAGCCCAGATGAAGTGGTGGTGAGTGGACATGTGCTGTGTTATATTGATGTGTGAAGGGAAATTGATAATCATTGCAAATTTTGAAAGGTAGTATTCACGGTAAATTAAACAAACATAAATTTGGCCTCAGACTTAAGTTGCAAAAAATATAATTTGTAAGTGTAAAATACTTTTATTTCTATTATCATCCTAATTTTTCCAAGAAATCACATCAGAGTCTTGAATATAGTCGCAGCACTGATTACTAAACTTTCATTTATTTTTGTCTTTGTTTAGATTTCAGCCATTTTCATTATTTATCCGAGCCAAAAATGATAGCTTCTCCTGATTTAATAGTTGATTTATCTATCTTGTGGTTTAAAGAAACATGCAATCTGTTTGGCAGGCTAAACAAGGGCTAATAGAAAAGCCAAGAGTAAATGAAGATTATAGGTTTCTCTTACAGTCTGATACATGAACATTAGTGTGGACAAACACTGACGGTTGATACTCCAGATGACATATAACTAGAAAACAAGTACATCTGGGAAAATGTTCAGTGGGAACGGCACAAGCAATGGAGTCCTGCAGCATTGCTCCGTCAGTACACTGACTCTGCATGTTTTTTGATTTGACAGCGACGAAGAGCCCACAAATGCATGGCCATTGACTGCAAGTGCATTGTGCATGTGAAAAGTTTCATCTTCCAGCAGACACTGTATAAATCCAGTTTACTAGACGACAGTGATGCTGCCATTTTCACAAATTTCCACTTCAGAATCCAACTCAATGTGCAGGCACCAAACACTTTGCCATACTGAGAAACAGCCAAAACGAACAAAAGAGTTGCAGCTCTGAGCTGAATTTGGGTAAATGTGATGGGTTTCATTTATCCATCCACCCATACTGCTTGTTCCTTGAGGGCTGCAGGGGGCTGAAGCCCACCCCTGTTGACATTGAGCAAGAGGCAGGCTACATCCTAGACTGGCTGCTAATCAATCTCAGGGGCTGGGTCACATATGAACACAATTTAAACCACCACATCACAGCTGAAGATGAGTTCATGTCACAACAAGCTCCCGAGAATCTTGTGATCTTGAATTGAATGAATTTTCAGACTCTCCAGAGAATGTACCGAACATTGATAAAATGATGGGAGCCTTTAAGAGGAGGCAGCATCAGTATTTCTTTCTTTCTCTGACTGCCAGCTCATCACTCATTCTTCATTCCATTTGCGTTTCAGACATCATGACATTGAAAGAAACTTTGTGTCTGTGTGTATGAAAGCAGTAGGCTCTTACATCTTTTTTACTAACTTTACAGAGGTGTTATTCAATGTGTGGAAAATGTCTCATTGCAGCAAAGGCTGGCATTGAGGAGTTGAAAAGGTGAGAGAGAATGACAAATAGTCTCAGAGAAACAGATTTCAAAGCTTTAGAGAATACTTTTCTTTGACATGCTATGCCATGCTGGCAGTGAGAAAAAAAACATATTAATCATTCAGGCTTGATTTCAGCTTAAGCACCAAAAAGATTATACTTCAATCATCCAGAAATCAACTTAAATTATTCAAAGAAATGCTAAAACATACACTAAATACTTGCATTGTTGGAATAGTATTACCTCTGTCACTTATGCAATTATTTTTTTTTCTTTCTGCCTTTCAGCATAACTGATTATTCAGTTAGTCAAATTTCTTTACTTTATCAATAAGAGACTAGAGTTTATTGTAAACTCATGCCTTGAGTGCTTGCATGACCTTGAACTTATTTTATGTCACACCAGCTGATGGTTAACTTTGTTGCTTTTGTTGGCATACCAGTGCTTTAAATCCAAGCCATCAATAAAATAACAAGTAAGGGCAATATAACTAAGGCCATAAGTTGACCCTTTACAGCCAAAGATTCACAGCCCTGTAGTTCATGTGAGGCGCTACCAAGTCTGATGTAATCCAACAGCACAGAACTTCTGATAAGCTCCTAAGAAATGAAAGACCCTCGGAAGCCATACTGTTTGGATGAGATGATCTTAACTGCGGGTTTTCCATTTCCCACCCACACATTTCTCATCTGTTACAGATGTATTGTTTCTTTTCCTCCAGGGTAGGGATGTAACGGCATGAAAATTTCATATCACGGTTATTGTGACCAGAATTATCACGGTTATCATTATTATCGCGGTATTGTTGTTACACCAGATACCGTTACATCCCTACTCCAGGGTTACAAGCAGTCAAGTCTTAAACAAATATTATAACCTCATTTGTTAGTTTATGGTTTAACTTGCTGATATCATCATCAACAATGCTGACAATAATTTAAGAATTTTCTGTACAGTGGTTGTTAAACGTGATAGACTTGTTTCTATCTATCTATCTATCTATCTATCTATCTATCTATCTATCTATCTATCTATCTATCTATCTATCTATCTATCAGGGATGCAACGGCTACCGATAAAAATGATAAACCGTGGTAAAATTTCCAACAGTTAGTATTTCTGTTTACTATTTCCGTTAAACTGTGTTTGATTACCTCAGTTGGTCAATATCTCATGGTGATGCTGCTCATTGCCTGGAAAAGTCAGAACTGTTTCTGTTTCTGGCTAACACAGTAGTGGGCCCTCAGATGCAGGTGCGCATGTGCAGTTAGAAATGTTTGGCCTCTAAAAGAAAAAGTATGGTGGTTGGTGCCTGCACGGACACTGTACCAGAGATTTTTCCACCTGTAAATGGACAAAGTCCGAAGTCTGGTCATATTTTGAATTTTACAAGGATGCTGAGGGGAAAATAATTATAGAAAATGCAGAAAAAAAAAGGTTCTGGGAAGGGAGTCTGGGAAGAACCACAAAGCACCATCAGCACCTCCACCACAAACACCCTCACAGCGGCATCAGAAGGGAGAAGCCTCGCTGGATTGTTGAAAAAGAATAACAGCATGTTTGTGAATGTTCAAATCCACCAATAGTGCATGTTGAGCTGTTTTTATCTTTCTTCAACTCAACCCACCAACTTCCATTCCCCCCCGGCTTTAAAATGTGTTCTACTTCAAAATAGTTTACTGTCATTTTGTATCTGTGACCCTTTTCTTCCTGACAAATCCCTGGTACAGCAGTGTCCTGTTCTAGCAGGAAATGTCTCACAGTAAGGAAGGAATGAAAGCGTTTTATGGGCTCCTAAACTACCTCCCTGACTATTAAGGTGCACTTAGGTGTCGTCATGGCGACTACAATACATATACAGCTATCTCTGAGTTAAGTGCCAACAAGAGATAAGATAAGCAGCTTGACATCTGCTGAGTGACTTTGAGCTAAGTAGCACACAAACACATATGCCACATAGTTTTTCACCCCTTATCATAATCGTGGATTCTTTTTTAGCCTCTATCTCTGTCTCACATTAGTACACACACATACAGACAGTTAACAAGACAAGAAAAGTGGAGTTTTAAATGTATAGTGTAGGACTTGACATGTTTATTATTAACCTGAATTCACTTGTCCTTAATGAAAGAAGATGGAAAAAGAATACAAAGTTGTGGCTGTTTGTGTGATTGTGTCAATGCAAACACATGGAGCACCCACTCAAACACACAAACATCTCTGTCACTGTTTCTCAGGAGTGCAGCTGTCTGCAGTTAAATGTGGCTTAAAGATAAATCTATCAACAGCATCACTTCACACTCCTATACATCCTGGTCATAATGTATTGAAATGATGTTTACACAGTTAAATAATGTCAAAAAATCCCTTGTGAAGACAGATGCAGTAAATTTCTTTCTATAATATCAGCACACAGATCTCTTTTTATTAAATGTCTGGCCCTTTGTAAAAAAAAAAAAAAAAAAAAGTCCACCCATAGGTGATCATACGCTTTTCTTTTTGCTTGTCTTCTTCAGCAGCTGAAGTCTTGTAAAAGTTCACAGAGCCAGTTAAAGCATTTTATTTGAAACTTATTTAAAGTTGTTTTCATCTTTAAGTAAACATACATGGCATGTGTTCAAAAAACAAGCAGTCAGGACTACTATGAGACGACACTGCACATCAACAAAAGGATCTGTGGAATAGCTGCACTAAAGAAATCAAAACATGTACAAAAATAAGCAGGTTAAAAAACAAATTCAAAAATACCAGTCTAGGGTGGTATGAAGTTAAAGACAAAGGTGTGCTTTGAAATAGCTTGTAAATCAAATTAGATTGATTTGTACTGTGGTTAATGTTAATTTGTTAGCCTTATCAAGCTGTATTACACGGTGTCTCTTTGGTGCCTGACACTTACATTTTTTTAGTTAATCTTGGAAAAAAGGTAAGACGTATTAAGTTGTGTACTTCATCCTACACCAGGGGTGGGCAAGTGGCAGCCCGGGGGCCATGTGCGGCCCTCCACATCACCAAATTTGGCCCGCCATTCATTCCCAAAAATGAGCAGTTGTAAATGTGAAAAAAACTCATCCTACCAATAGGAATAATTCAGTATAATCTAAACTGATATTTTATTGGCTTATGTAAGTTGTTTATGACCTTACTTTGCTATAAAAGTGTCTCTAAATCTCTTTCATGAAACCTTTGAACATTATATCAAGTATTACTCAATACTATATTTAAAAAATGGCAGCAGCAAAATATTTGAGCTTCAAAAATTTGAATAACACTCATCATTTTATTGATTTGAAAATAGCTTTATTGGCTTTAATTCCATGTCTGTTAGCTAAATTTGCTTGAATTCTATGTCAAGTTCATTTAATTATACATGATAACCTGTATTTATGTTGTAATATATGAATATTGGTATTCTAATTTTAAGACAAATTTATATTCTCATATGTTGTTTATCCAACATTATTTTTCCTCATCGAGAGTTTCTGAAAATTTGTAACAATGTGGCCCTCAGGCTGGGAAAAATGGTTTTATGTGGCCTTCTTGGTCATTAAAGTTGCCCACCCCTGTCCGACACCCTTTTCAAACAAAAAAAAAGATTGATTTCCAATGTGAACATATATATATATATATATAGATAGATAGATATAGATATATATAAATTTTAAGATGTACTAGCAACAATTTAATAAAATAAAAATACTTTGGGATAATGCTTCCATTCTGCACTGAACCTTTAATAAGTAAAAACAAACTGTAAATCTTAAGCAGGTCATATAACAGAGGTCATATTGTCACTTAATATGGGTGCATAAATTCACTTTAACTGCCAGGATATTTTCATTATGGCTCATGTTAATAATCCTTCTAGCTTGACCAGCTGTTCATGGAGATAGGGTTAGCTCCTAAATTAGCCACAACTTTGGCCTGTTTGTTCTGCCACGTTCAGCTTTGAAGCAGACAAATATGTCTCCATTGTGCCTCCCAGCACGACAGACTGCATTGAGGACGGTTAACTTCTTAAGATCAGTGTAGAGGATGAAATACGCAGAGAAACAAAGGTTTAGTACATGGTAGCACAACAGCGGCTACCGCTGCCATGCAACGTTGTTTTCCTGACACTGTTGTTGCTGTTTGATGACTCTGCTCCATCAAAGATAGGAATTTGAGTAAGATGACTCACTCCACGGGATAATCCGCTACAGAAAACAATTAAATGACCTCTATAAATCTGGCATGACGCAATTTACCAACTATCTGACTATAAAAGAAGTCATTGATCATTTATTATTCATTTGATTTGTTGTACTCTTAATTGAAATGGCTGCAACGTTATTTTTTGCTGTAATTGGGCTGTAATCACCATTCAGCAAAAGATAATGAAATCAAAGTGAGAAATAAAGTACATTTTTTCCATCCATAGGGTCCTTGGGGTGGTTGGAAGGGGGATGGGGGTTGGGGGTGGGGCGGGAAGGTTACAGGGTTAAAAGGGGTGAACTTGGTATTAAAGTTACTTTCAGTGTGTTCACCATTGTATATAATCAAGATGAATATTAATAAAAATGATAATAAAAAAGACAGGTTGTTTCTTCTTTATTTATGGCATGGTTTCTTAACTAGCTTGAGGTTCACTAGCAGAAGGTGATGAAACAAGTCTGTCTTGACCTGATATAGACATTTCTCAATTTGTTGTTACTAAGCAGCTCTTATGGGAAACTGTAACCTGGAAATTGAACAAATTAGTGATACTTTAACCAGGATGTTCTGTCAATGAAAGCAGAAGTCTATTCTTTAAAGAAATGAAGATGATAATAATGTAAAATAATACCGACCCCCTGCCTCATTCTCTCTCCCCCTCTGTGTTTCTCTAGATGCCAGGCCTTTTGTCCAGTCCTGTGTGTCTGACAGTCATCTGGTTCTTATCCTGGTCGCTGCATCCCAGTTGCGCTCAGATTCAGTCTGATGAAGGTAACGCATGCACACTCTTGTGCCTGCACACACTCACAAACACACCTTCTGTTAAGGATCAAGCACGGATTCTTTTGTGAACTATTTTGGGCGCTCTTGACTTATCGTGGATCAAAGTACAAATGGGAACCGGAATTCTTGCAGAAGAGAGAAGGGAGGTGACACATCTGAAATCTCAAATACAAAGAAAATACAGCGTAACACTTTGAAACAACAACAGTGTGTGTTTTTCTAAACCCTTTTGGTCAAATGATTTATTTACTTGTCAAGGTTATCAGTGGTCAGTTAAGCGGTGTGGGTAAGTTTATTTAAAGAGCAATCAGAGTGTTTCAAATTATTAAACTGGTTATTTAAAAGGCATTGTGCATATGTGATGACATGATATTTGTAATTCACTCTCACTCACACTGAGCCAGTAACCATGCTGTGCTTAAGCCTGTGTCCTCCCCCCTCTTCCCAATCCCCCTCTGGCCTGCACTTACACTATCATCACCTGACTTGTGCTTGTGCTTGATAATGTGACACAAACACAGCCAGCACAACAGAAAGCATCACAGAGACTCAAATAAAACATTACCATTTTACAGTCCTACTCATCATTATTGGCACCCATGAAGTTTAAGTACACAATGTGACAGTACAGTTCCTTTACAAACCTCTCTAACTTTGCTCTGCATCACTTTATCAGACTCAAACTTGGCAGAAGTAATGTTCACATATTAAGTATTGCAAATTATACTGCATTAGCTGCTATGATCATGCAGTCACATTTAGAATAGGCAGTTTTAATTGCAACCACTTGAAGCCTACAAGGAAAAGAACACCCTACCAACAATTAAGCGTGGTGGAGGTTCCATAATGGTTTGGGGCTGCTTTGCTGCATCAGGTACTGGAGGCCTTGACTGTATCACAGAAACCATGAAATCAGAAAATTATCAAGAAATTTAAGAGCATAATGTCATACCCAGTGTAAGAACACTTGGTTTCAGACAAAGATCGTGGGCCCTCCAGCAAGACAAAGACCCAAAGCACACATCCAAAAGCACGCAGGAATGGTTGAAAAGGAAAAAAATGGACTGTTTTAAAATGGCCAGCAATGAGTCCTGATCTCAATCTAATTGAAAATCTTTGGTATGAGCTTAATCTGCCATTGCGGAAAAGAAACCTGCAAATGTTCAAGAGCTTGAACAATTTGCATCGGAAGAGTGGGAGAAAATACCAGCTGAGAAGTGCAAGAAGCTTATAGATGGCTGCAAGAAACATTTGGAGGCTGTCATCAGTGCCAAAGGGTGTGCAACAAAATACTGAAGAGGGGTGCCATTATTGCTGCACATGCTTTTTTTCAGTTCTCTCTGTGAAATTACAACATGTATCTCGTAAAAATATATTTTTTTGTTCAAGTATTTTGGACCTTCAATTAAAAGATCCTGATGACATAGATTTGGTACATTTCAATTTATTTCTGAAGATATGGTTAAAGCAATGAAAATAATGAAGGGGTGCCAATAATACTGAGCAGGACTGTATATCACATTTAAGTCATTTTGATGAAACAAAGCCCCCAACACTTACACAGCGGTCCATAATTTAGGACCATTACTTGGAGGGGTAATGCTCAAAGTCAAGTCTAGTCCTCCTCATGAGATCAAACGTGATCGAACAAAATGAAGAAGATGAGACATAGCAAGAACTGGAAAGCACAACACACAACATGGAAGAGGACATTTTAGAAGAGGGAATGATGGTGGCCTTGGGACTATTTTTAATGGAAAAATCTGGAAGTTAAAAAAAAAAAAAGACTGGGAAAAATTCTGGAGATAGCGTGAACATGTGAGCTGGTCCTCCATTGCTGAGGTCCACCGAACTTTATGTTTCAGTTTGGCCATGCTTGTTTTTATTTACCTCTTGATTGGCTTCATTATGATCAGCTTCACAGTTCTCAGCTTTCCCCACTTACATGAAGATCTTTGGTTGTAAATATTGAGCAAGTTTAATATTTACGATTGTTGGTCCCCACCCGTTTCGGAGATGATTATCTGAGAAAAAATTCACTCTTGACACATCTCAGACCACAGGATAATCTTATAGGATAATCTTTCAAGACATCTGGCATTTACTGTCCTTGATTGGAAATGGGAAAAGTTGAGACAAAAACAGCCCGATAATCTTTCTGTGTGTACCCTGCTCTAAGCAGCTTTACACCACAGGTCTTATTAACCCATTCACACACTGATGGTTCAGAGTCTTTATGTAAGTTGTCATCAGTATTAACTTTCATACCCATTTACACACCACTGTCACAGCATTGGGAGCAGCATGTGGTTTAGTGTCTTGCCCAAAGATACGCTGCCATGTGAGTGCCTAATCCCACTTAAGCACAACATGTAGCTGTTACTCTGCACAAACAAACCAGACTTTAGGGGGTAAATGGGCTTAAACACAACACAGATTGCCTTGTGTGAGTGCACCCTTACAGGGTAAACCAAAAATCCACCCAGAGCCAAGAAATTTAGACCTTTTCATGCAAAACAGAAAGAGGTCTTTCTTTTTAATTTTTCTTCCTATCACGTTTTACTGTTACTTCTTAAAATCAGCCCAGTTAATCAGCCGAAGGGAAAGATAAATAAACACAACTTAACCACGGCCCTTCAGGTGAAATTGCAGTCACATCGAGTCTACCTTACAGCACCTCAACATTTTTCCTTTGTTTGGAAAGTACTGAGTTTCATCCAGTTTGCAGTTTCTGCGTCCAACCTCCCATCTGATTTTAATGTTGAGAGAAACTTGCAGCCTTCCTGTATGCATAAGTGTGTGTGTGTCTGTGTTTCAGTGTGTGTGTGTCCATACTCAAGTTCTTTTGTGCACACGAGTATTTCTCTGAATGAGGGTGTGTGTGTGTGCATGCACATTACTGGGCCCCATTGCCAAAGGCAGAATCAGATATGAGTGGAACGCTGCGGGTTTGGGGAATAATGTACTTCACTGCCAATAAAACATGAATACACACATTCAGACCAGCCAAATCTTTGCACCACACCAAGGCCCCAGGTAACACACACTCAAGCATAGGAATAGAAGGAGGGGGTTGTGTGTATGTGCATGTGCAACTTATCTTGTGCTTTTGGCGGTGCAAGAAAGTGTGTGTCTATTTGAAGACAAAGGCGTATTATAAAAAAATTGAATTCTGAGAAAAGTTGGGTGAGAAACAAACAGAATAAAGTCAGGAAGACTCTGATGACAAAGAATGTGGTGCTAATTTATTGTTTAAAAATGGGATTCTCTGTAGTTGCTTCGTTGTATACGAACACCTTTCTTTGCTGATTGATTTATACTTTACACATTGTAATTAGAGGAATTCAACAGAACACCCAAGATGCTACCGAAAACAGTTGGAAACTGATTTTTTATGTTGTTGCTAACCTTCTACAGAGCACACAGTTAAACTTGAGTAATTGCTGTTTCTTTGCACAACAAAAATGGGAAATTCCATTCATTCTCCATGGTGGATCCAAGAATGTGAGGATCCAAGGTTTTGTAACCAGTGCTGGAGAAGGCTAACCTGATGCACCAGATGTACCGTTTGATTTATTTCACAAGTCCATCAGTGCAACAGCCTATAGAAAGTGTTTGGGAATGGGCACAACCTTTCAGAAGCACATCTGGCTGGTAATTGGAAGTAAGTTTGATGTCAATCACATTCATTAAGGGCCAGTCAGATAATGTAGTAGAGGGTCGCTTCTGCTGCGGTGTAAAACACTAAATGTTAGCCATTTCAATTTACCAAAACATGTTGGAAGTTGAGTGAAAATATCTGTTCTAGAAGTGCTTTCATTGGCTTATAATTTGATAAGGGATGTAGTCCAGATGCTACTATTGCTGTTAGCATCTATACTAGTCTCTGTACAAGCAGTCTCCCTGCTGTCGTCTCGGTTGTAGCCCCCACCTCTTCCTGCTCAAAATGACACTAAATGGGCTGTGCAGCTTTGGCCAATCACAGTTGTTGTAGGTTAGAGTTAGGGGTGGGCGATATGGCAAAAATATCATTTTTTTCTGCAATGTCTATAAAAAAAAACCTGAGTGATTTATCAAGACTAATTTGCATGTTTGACCACTTTTTCCCTACGTTTAACATATAAAACATGTAAAATCCTAAAAAAAAAAGACAATTAAAGCCAAAGAAACTTCCTTAACAGGTTTTAATTAAGATAGTGCAGTTTTCATAAAAATGTGCAATAAATGTAAACATAAAAGGTAATGAACAACAATATCAACATTATCTCTTAAAGTGCAGCAATTTAGAACAAATGTTATCTAACTGCAATGTCTATAACCTGAGTGAATAATACAGCTGCTTTAGAACAGATTTTTGTTCAGACATCTTCAAGCTTTTATCTCCTTTTCTCTTTTCGCCATGGCTTCACACTACATAACCAAACAGGAGATACTACCGTGCACTGCGCGTAATGTGCTACTATTGGCTAGTCGGGTGCGCGTCAAAGTCTCTGCGCCCACACAGACGATCTGACAATCTTTCTGCTTTATGAGATCATCCCCACGTTATAATCCTTAACAATTTAATATCATCATATCGCACACCACTAGTTAGAGTTTGACCAGACGGATCCATCTGATTACAGACACTTAATTAGGGGGGTCTAGCTGCTGTGCAGTTAATATTTTAAAAGAACTGGAGTTTTATGTGATTTGCCCTCTTGCTTATATTCTGATGTTAGCTAGCTTGATTCTTGGCTGTTGGTCAGCATGAGCAATAACTAAGCCGTGTAAATATCAACTGTGTAACACTTAAACTTTTAGTCCTGTTAATCCATTAACTGAACACTGGACATTCAGTTCGAGAATACATATCATTAAAATTGAACTGAACAGTAAATTATGTTATTAAAAGTATAATCCATTAGATCAACTAAGAGGAGGCTATTTTTTCCATTGAGCGACCATAGCTGTCAAATTATTTATTTTTACATCACTCAGCTTTATCTTAAAATGTATAGCATACAGTCTTGGAGCTGAGGCGTACTTAACCAAGATTTGTGTTGTTTTCTACACAGCCTGGGACGTAAGGATAAAAATTAAATTGTTATAAAGAGAAAAAAGAACAGACAAGAACAAGAGCAAGCTCTTTTAAAACTACAGCAGCTGAAAATAATTCAGTACATAAAGATGACATTTTTGATTGGGGATCTCACAAGATGTCAAAAACTGTTTACTTCTGGGTCAGTGTAACCATGTTTATTTATTTATTTATTTGTTTTTTATTATTTTTTAAAATCAGTTTTTAACATTAGAAATGGTGCTTATATTTACGGAACCTAGGACAGGACATAAAATAGTTCGAGAAAAGAGTTCATTGAGATCTTGCATTAGCTTTTTCTTTTCCCCATAACTATTTTTTTCTCCTTTTATGTCCCCTCCAGGGCTCTGTAGTTTCCCAGGCGACACTCCAGATGAATACCACTCTTTATGTTCTTTTCAAGCATCAATATGTTTCATTCTTTTTCTTTGCATCTGTCTCATTCCCTAAAAACATTGATGAATCACCACATAGTACTTCCTTGCTTCCTTCATTCACAGTTTAGCCTTTTCCATTAGCACTTCAGCTCCAGCAGATCTACTAGAAAAGAGAACTTTTGTATTGGTGAAAGCCAAATATGGAATTGCCCACTTGTCAAGCCTCAAATTGAGCATGCACAAAATTTTACAACATTCCTGGACTGTGTTTGGTAAAATATACAATTAAATCAGCTAAATAAGATCTTCAAACCTCTGGTCTTCTTGGTTCAGGCTAGAACTGATGTAAACATATCACAAACCACATTTATTCCTGGCGTTAAATTTTGTTTTTATATTTAATAACACTTATGTGTAGAAATGTTGTGAAAAGGAGTAAAAAGAAAAAAAGGCTTATTTGAAAAATGAAAAGGACAAACAGAACACAGGCCTGAGCAAACTGCTGGTAACCAAGCAGAGGAGGGAAGCCAGCAGGGAGTGTGCATGCCTGAATGATTGAGGTGAAGATTTAATGAAGGTGTGTGCGTGGCACACTGGCAGTCAAAGTGATGTTTTTCCACTCCAGATCTGCAAGTTTTTATATTATGGGGCCAAACTAAACAGACCCACATACTCACTCACTAGCTGGAGATGGGGTATCAACTCTGCAGATCATCACAGCCACCGCAGATGTTTGCACATGTATACACTGAATTTAGTCTGGCTTGAAATTCACTCAAACTTTCAATTATGTGTTATGCCAGGTAATAATTTAACAACTCTGTCTTTCAGTGTGATCATTGAAGAAATGGTTTTCATTGACATTCTTAAGCAAAAGTCCCTCCGCTTTTTCTCTCAGTGATCGGACAAAATCAGGCACACCATGGTGTTGATGGTGTACCAGTTACAATTTAATTGACAAACTGAATGTCCTTTGAATCAAGTTAAATGTTTCTGTACAATATCCAACCCCCTTGCTTGTATAAATCTGATTAAAATCCAGTTATGACCTGGAAAGCAAAAGTTAAACCTGGTTATGACTTCATAAAACCAGTGAATGCCCAAGTATTGCTTTAAAATACCATTGAAGCCAACTAACACTACACTAAACTATTTAAAATTGTCTTTTGGTTTTAGAAAACCCCTGACGCCACAGGTGGGTCTGAATTAAACTGGTAAGACCTAAGTTATAGGTCCATTAAAAACAATGAAAATATATCTCTACCATTATGGTTATTAAAGTTAAATGAAGCCATGTTAATATGCACAAAATCACTGAAAACATACTTTGGACAGAAGAAAACAAGAAGAAATGCCATGAATGTCTTTATAGACGTGGTGAAAACCTTTACAAGGCTTCTTTAAAATAAGCAGAATTCCAGTTTTCTACCAGATGACATCCGTGAAACCTCAGCCATGGATAAATTATATATGTGAAGGCCCAGTTACATCACAAAAAACGTTTTGAAAACATGTTTTGTCGTATAAAACTGGTGACAACCCATGTTTGACTGTATAAATCTGATCAAATTCCAATTATGACTGGGAAATCAACAGTAAAAACCCAGTTATGACTTGGTCATACTCCTGGTAGCCAATGAATCCCCAGGTTTGGCTAAATAATAGGAGTGGGAGAAAAAATCGATACACCTAAGTATCGCGATTTTTTGTCTGCCGATTTTAAAATCGATATTTTTATTCAAAAATCGATATCCCCCCCCCACACACACACGCACACTCACACTCTATAGGCGCTAAAGTCGCCAAACTGAGGCAAGAGACATTGCTGGATGAAACAGGCCATGGCTGTTAAAATAGTGCTGAGTATATTTACTACTTTTCACCAGCAGATAGTGGACAGGTGACAGGTTTCTATTCAAAGTTTTGGCGTATATTTATTTTAAAACACACACACCGGACCGAGGGACGCGAGTGTGGCTGTGGAGCAGAGCAGAGAGAGAGACACAGAGTGATAGAGAGTACTCACGATGCCGAGAGTACTTTGTCAAGTACTGTCTGACTCTGAATCTGAGGAATATTTACTCTCTGAGGATGACGGTCAGTCGTCCAGTGAGGAAGAAACTGGCAGCGAGTGCGCGCAGCGGGAGCGGCTCCGCGCGCCATTACAGTCCCGGAGCAGTACATACCGAGAGCTTTTCCTCTCCATGGCCGGCGACTACCGAAGAGTGCACATAGTCTGGGATGCAGGGAAGCTCAAAACACCGCGAAAAGTGACGGTGTTAGCGGAGAATGAGACCGCAGAGCTCTGGTCAAACGAGGGAGAAGCCGGGGGTAAACAGTGCAGGCAGCAGAGGCGTTCATGCTCGGCCCGTAAATTACAGTGATGACGATGGGTGGGAAAACCAACCACTTTGAAACTATAGCCTTTTTAAATCTTGATAGCAAAACTGAACATTTCTTGAAAAAACTCTGTTGCCTGAAGGGATAATAAGCTACTTTTTATATGCAATCCAGGCTTTTGAAGAGAGGGAGCATAACCAGCTGGTTAAAATATATTGCTGAATAAATCCTAAAAACAGACTCACATGTGATGTGTATTTTTCCTGATATAGTCTGTAGGCATCATCATTGTTCATCTTTTTCACTGGTTTTAAAAAAGCTAACTAAAGATTGCAAAAATCGGCAATATCGTAGAATCGCAATTTAAATCGTATCGGCACCTAAAAAAATCGCAATAAATCGTATCGGGAGAAAAGTGAATCGTCCCAGCCCTACTAAATAATATCAGCGAAACATTGTTTGGCTAAATAAAACCATTGTAAATGGACGATTTGCAGTTGAAAATGTGAAAAAAGTTAAAATGATGCACACTGTAAGCCTGAGGATTGGTCAGCAGGGTAGCTGAGGTGACCTTTGGCTTCAAGGACTTCTACAAACACAGAATACATATTCAACAGAGAGAAAGATGGCTGCAGACAACGTTAGCTCTGCTCCCCAAACAAAAATATCCGAAAGACTTTATTCATGTCCTTTCATGGCAAAATAAGTTTATAGAAAGTGAACTTATCCAGCAGCTGTACAGTCCATTTTGTCAGTTTTAATCTAATCAGCTGCTGCTCACTGCACATCTGCCCCATTCCTGTGCACGAGCAGGCAGAGAAAGAGTCAGGACTGAAAGCTGCCATAAACCCAGCTCACAAATCCCACCATTAACTACTGATAATACAGGCTATTGCAGAAGACCACACACCAGCACACTTGAAAAAACTGGAGTGCTTGGGATATTGTAGAGAACAAAGACAGACCCACAGCAGATTTGGATTTGGAGCATAAATCAGATTCTTAATTCTTCACCATGTTTTCCATATACAGCCGAGAATTTGTCCCAACTATCCCAGAGCATTGTGAACTGGAGGTGTCGTGTCTCTGCGTGTGTATTTTTCTTTTGTCCTCAGGACTCCCAAATCCATAAGATGCCAGTAACTTGTTTAGTTTGGGTCTTAGCAGCATAGAGCAGTGTTTAATCGTCTGTAGTCCGGGGAATCAATCTTGTGGACAGGAAAATTGATACAATGAGCAGAAATGAAGCCCGGGGTCTGCCTGTTTCAAATTAACTTATTTGAGTGTTGATCCTCACTGGGAACAATAGCATTAGTACGATTCACATTACAAAAGCCCATTCTCTGTGTGTGATTATCAAGTTCAGGTTATCCTATTAATTACCCTAAACAAGGCTTAAATGATCTGTGTCTGTCATTAAATGACACTTTAGGCTGGTTGTTGATGTAAAAGAGAAAGTACAATATCAATTATGAGTGAACTCTCAGAGTACAAATGCTTGATCACCTCAGGACTATGACTTTTTCTTTTTTGTGGAGCCTGGTGTCTGCAGGAACTGTGTCCTTGTAAGGTCATGTTATTGTAATGCTGTTGGCTCTTCAGTGAAAGATGGTGCTTAAATCACATTAACACAGATGATGCAGACACATGGTATGTTGGTTTGTAAAGTCTGCAGATCCTTTAGGCCAGACAAGGATGTGCTTTGATATTTTATTTGATGTGTGTCTGCAGTGTCGGGTACACAGCATGGACCCCTGGACTCAAATGTGACGCTGGCATGTGGGAATTCACAAATCGGGTAAGAACTGACAATGATTTTGTCTACATGGCTTTCTTTACCAGTGACTTAAACCAGGGGTGGGGAGCTGGTGGCCTAAAAGTCATTTTCAAAATTTGTAAAATTGTAAACATTCAAAAAACAGAATATGAAAAATGTGATTTAGTCTGAGATCCTGTCACATTGTCTTGTAATACAACTCAGAGCAGGAATGAGCACCTTCAGTGAACATGGTGGACACATAAAAGGTTGGTCTTATGCTTGGAAGGCCAAATGTCACAAAGTGTAGAATACTCTATAACGGCGCGTTCCCACCGAAAGCGTTGAAAGCGAGTGTATTCAAGTGTCAAGTGAAATCGCGCTGCGCTAGACGCTTGAGTTTTGACTCTGGTACAAATATGCAAAAAAACACTCACTGCTCGTCGCGGCATGGTTGCACGAAAAGTCCACCATTATCATTTCATCATATCATTTCATTGTCGAACATGGCTCCGATTACCACCATCGCTGCTCTGTACCTGCTGTGAAGAAGTCAGCTGCTAGGCGCCGACGTCGGTACTGGATGCATGCTACCCTACGGAGCCGGTGTGAGCTCGGTGAGTTTCACCGTCTCTCGCAGGAGCTGCGTCTGGACGACAGCCGGTTCTGGCGGTACTTCAGGCTGACTGTTGCCCAGTTTGAAGCGATGCTAGCCAGGGTTGGTGCCAGGATCTCCCGCCTGGATACCAACTACAGGCGCTCCATTCCAACTGCGGAGCGCCTTTCCATCTGTCTCCAGTTTAGCAGTTTGTCTAGCAGTTTGTCAAATTAGCAAGAGTCCGAAACCTCAGAATGCCTCGCGTCAGTGATGATCTCCACGCTGATAGGCTGTCCCGGCGCGTCAACACGCTCGCTCTCTCGAAAAGTTCAATTATTTCAACTCAAGCGTCAAGCGTTAAGCGGTGAGCGGCGAGCCTTTTTTCGCTGGAAATGCTCGCCGCTCAACGCTTGAACGCTTGACGCCGCTCTGTTCTCACCCCGATGCAGCGTCAATTTGTATCTTTAAATTGACTTTGTATGTAATATCAATGCGCAAAAAAATTGCAACGCTTTCGGTGGGAACACGCCGTAAGACTGTTAAGGAAACTATATGCAACAAAATAAAAAGCATAGTCACTACGAGGCAGGAACCTCATATCTCCCAGTTTCATATATCATTTTCGTTACATAAATCAGTGCTCTTGGTCACATTTCATGGTAATCTAAAAACGAGAAAAAAAAGAAAACTTGGACTCTTACATAACATTAGTCATTAGTTTAGATTTTTGCATTTCCTGGAAAAAAGGAGGTGCAAAGTTTCTGCCAGGCTGCAAATCAATATACAGTAGCTTCCCTCAAAACGTATGATTCCAACATTAATATTTTAACTGTAAATGCAAACAGAAAAGCTGAATTAAATTAGACAGACATACTATTAAAGCCAATTAAAATGTTTTTTTTCTATTTCGATTATCAATAAATGAACTACTGGTTGTTAAAGTTAATTTAACTGGGAATTATTGAAAATGTATTACGTGTTGCTCCATAGTAGACCTCCACATGAACCATTATAGCTAATCAAATGGGATTTTTTGTAATAAAAAAAACATTTACCAGGTACTGAAGATTATTGTTAAAAGGCTGCCATGTTTAAATTTGTGGAGGCAAGTTAGACTAAAACAAACAGCAGATTGTCATATTAATATTGAAAACTTTGGGGGATTTGAAACCAGCTGGTGGGCCATGTTAACAGAGGAGGTGTGGTCCTTGGGCAGCTAGTATCCCATCAGAAAATGTAATGTCATACTTCATTATTGGCTTCTTTTTTTTTTTTGCAGGTAAAAGTTTTAAGTAGTGATGAAGTTTGTTGTGTTAGTTTCATTAAAAACCCATAAAACTTTTTAAATACAGAAAAGAAATGGAAGTGAATGTTTTTAGATCAAAAACTCATCAACAATCACTTTTTAGCTTCATTTAAAATCATAGCGGCTGTAATTCTGTCAGACATTATGTTATGCATTATCAACATTTTAGTCAAAATATATAATTACGGTATAACTGAAGAATTTATTTTTATGATTATTGAGAAGTTTTAAACTTTTTTAGTGATAATATCTGGATATTTGTAATAATATGGCCCTCAGACAGTGAGAAACTGTTTAATGTGGCTCTCTTGCTAACCAAAGTGGCTGATCCCTGACTTCGGGTGTAAATCTAAAATTGTTTAATAACAAGTTCATCAAAACGGAAACAAGTACATAAAGGAAAAGCATCTAAGAAGTGCAGTCTACAAATAGGTTTTCTGTTTATGTGTGCGATCTATGATTAAAGCTCTTGATAACATCCTTAAATATAAGCTTAATGAACTAACTCAAACTTATTCCTTTCCAGAGTACCTGTTGTGTGGCATCACAACCACAGCTCAGCGTTACCGCGGCACATGGTGACATCAGATGGATCTTTAGTGCTGCTGCACGTGAACCACTCAGCCCAGGGCAGTTACCGCTGCTATGACGACAGGGGGTTCCTCCTCCACTCTGTCAACCTTAGGCTGGGACGTAAGTGTTGTTCTGACTTGTCCAGGCTCAACTCGTCTAATTAAGGATTTATTGCACCTTAAGAGCTCTTCCACACTTAAGGGATGCAGTCTATGAGACTGCATCCCTGAAAAACAACCTGTGCAGCAGGGATGTGTCTGTATCCCCAGTGTTTTTGCCCTTCCACTAGGGAACAGCTTTTTCTCTCATAGTTCAGTTCAATCTCTGGATAATTCATCAAAAAACCATCAGAATCTCTCTAATTTTCTTCTCAGACATTCCCATCTAACTTGGGTTTATCTTTAACATGTACTGCTTAGTTTTTTCTGAAACTTTGAATCTTTCCGTTCATTGTAAGTAAGCAGTTTCTCATAAAAATGCATGTTCTGTGGCTTTGACAGCTCATTTTACTATAACAGGGATCAGAAAAGGCTTACTGGTTCACAGCAGAAACACATCTTATCAGCCATGAAATAGACAAAGCCCCATATTTCCTGTAAACTTCTCAAACAGGAAACATCTCCCTAAGTGAGCTTCCTTTCCAGGGAAAAGGAGTTTTCAATAGTTGTAGCCAAGCCCCTCCTTTCACATACTCTGTCATTTCGGGAACACTTTCACTTTTAGACTTTTCAGGGGACAAGACAGTAAGAAGTGACGCAATATCGTAACTCATAAATCACCTCTTCCTTCATGTAAATAAGCTTTCCCAAACCTCTGCTTTCCAGGTCCCCCTGGGCTTCTGAGCATTTCCTGTCAAGTGCCCAATCACACATATGTCCGCTGCTCTTGGGTGGATTCTGTCAGGACATTTCTGCCAGCCAAGTACAATGCCTCCATCAGGTGAGATTGACTTACTGCAGGTCCAGTAACACCCAATATGGCATCCAGAATAAGAAACTATGGACTGAATTGGGGTATGGGCTTCAAAGTAATATGTTTGGAAAAGTGTGTTCAATGAGAGTGAAAACAAACATGAACTCGTTCTAATCTTTTTTACTCTTCTTACTCTGCCATTTAGCATTCTGTGGAAACACTAAACCTAAATCGGTTAGTCTTGAATTGTAATTTGTCACAAGGACATTGAACAAAAAAGAAAACCCAGGCCATATTTATCATTTATTAATCCATCTATTTGTTTAGTTTAGTATTTCACAGCATTTGTTTCATGGATTTGTTTGGAATCCAGAGAAGAAGATTTCTGAAGTGTCCCTGCACCTTTCTGTAGTTTGCTCTACATTGAGTTTGTCATCAAATTGAAAGTAACATGAGTGTTTTTTGTGTTTTTAAGGGGAATTGGAGTGGAGTGGAGACCATGTATTGTGGACATCGCCCGTAAGCATTGTGCTTTAGATCACCCCTCCTACTGGCAGATGACCCATACTCTGAGAGTGACTGAGACCAATGCCCTCGGATCTGAGACAACATATGTCCATTTCAGGCTAAATGAGCTTTGTAAGTTCACTTTAAACATGAGAGGAGCAATAAAATATTTTTTTCTTACCTAAAGATGAATGTGAAAAAATCTTATTAATAAAGCACACATGACATTTGTTTCTCCAGCTAGTGCTGATCGTTTTCACCGTTTCTTTTTACTAGCCTTAAAGCTGGGGTTGGCAATCTGATTTAGATACACTTTTTGTAATACTGGTTAAAATGGTCTTCATGACCCGATGGCAATCAATTTATAATGTGTTCTTAATACAGAGCGAAAAATATCCGCAGGAGTAAAACAGGGAAAACACCAACCAATAATCATGCTGTAACACCTGTTTTTAAACCAATCAAATTCCGTCGCCATTCTGCCTGCCTGCTGCGCATGCATTTTCCTGGCGTGCACAGACTGTGTGTGTAGCCAAGCTGAGAGGCAACAGAGTCCGCAGGAGAATGCTTACCTTTAAAGTTTTGTCTTTGAAAATAAGGGAAGCTCGCTACGAGCCGTCCCACAACCCCAACCAAGCCCCAGTATCCCTCACATTGTAACACAGATTTACAAGAAATCCAAAATCAACACTTTGTTTTTCGAAGTTTGTTACGGTTGGCTGTAATCTTGTGACAGCTGCCACCCAGGCTACTGCAGGTGGACGTTCTCGCGAGGCTTTTTCTTCTTCTTCGGTTTTACGGCGGTTGGCATCCATCATTTTGGAGCATTACCGCCCCATTCAGGCTAGAGACAGAGTTCAGTTTGGAGAGGCAGAGGAATGTTTTTATTATTATATCATCACATGGGAGATTTATGGGAAAATACTGATACAGGAGGACGGTGGGAAAGAGGATAAAACACGGAAAATACGGTAGTTTCATGGCCAAAACAGGAGATTTGACAGCTATGTGGAGAATGTCAGAGGAACTATCTACACCCCGATCAACATCGGCTGCGAGTACTAACTAACTTTACCTGTTTGTTTGGTGTTTCTTACCGCTGACTGAGACATGACTTGGTGTAGTGTAAAACAAACACGTTGTGCTGAGGGTTTGGAGTTGAATCAGTCTTCTGGATATATCAGCCGCGCGCGTGCATGTGAGTGGGGGAGCGGTTAGGCGGAGCCCTGAGGAGATGCTACTTTCAAATTCAGCTAGTTTTCCAAAATCACCGACCCCAGCTTTAACAGGCTGAAGTCAAACTCAAAAAATACTGTTGTTTTTCATAACACTTTGCTGTCCTGGTGCCTTGTCTAAAGCCAAAAACAATACTGGTATTTCCTAGAAAATACCTTGACATCTTTGTGCACACTTATGCTGCTTGCAGTGCACAATTTTAGGGATCTCTACTGTTACCCAAAAATTAACCAAAGAACCGACCCATCTCACTTTATGGCAGCCCTAAGGGAAGCTGAGGCGATCAAACCAACCCAGGGTGGAGCGTTAAATGCTCATATCTGTTGGTTGTTCATTAAAAGAGTTTATTCACATGCAACAGCAGCTAAAATGAAAACACAAGTGCTATATTCAAATAAACCTTGGATCTAGGGTGGTTTATCTACTGTCGCCAAACGATGCACCATGAAGTACTGGAGTGCTGGAAGTCCTCCATTGTTGCTCATTGTTTACATTTGTGCTCTATTCAGACTGTTGCTGCAGTGGTGTAAATTATCTAGCCAATACAACACACTCTCCCTAGCCTACTTCTCCACCTTCAATTGAAGGTTTTGTACAGCTGGCAGTAAAAAACACAAACAAGATCAGGGCTTACAACTCTAAACAGTACCAAACTATACTGAACCAAACCAGACCGCAGGGGAGAAACACATCTTCTGCAACAAAAATGGCAGAAAACATAGGATTTTCATTATAATTGTGCCTTCCGTTTACACGAGAACAGTGCCAAGAGTGCCTGAATCAGTAAATATTGAAACCAGGCTCCAAAGTGGCAAGCTTTTAAAATGTTTTTATTGTCTCCATGTGAAGAGGAATCACTTTTTTCAGGGATAACAGGAACACGTGGTGCACGAGCAGTACTCTTTCAAATAAAGTTAGCATGCACCTAGGAACAACAACAACAACTATGGCTGCCTTCAGGGCAATGTGTGTTTTGCAATCCATGCTTGGTTTGTTATCAGTCCTCCAACAAAATTTGCTGTGTAAATACTGTGGCCAGGGGAGAGACATTTTTATGCTGCATTTGACAGTGTTTGACACGACAAACTTTGAAAACACAAAGGAAAAACCTTTGCTGAAGCTCAGTAATGTGGCTCCAAAGAAGATAATAATATTTGTAGTAGATGTTTATAATATGGCCATACAACACACACACACACACATGAGAGTGATGATCCACTAAATGTCATGATACCTAATGCCACACATAATTTGTCATGACTGCCGCTCAGCCCATGCACCTTTGTTCCTTTCTAAATGACCTCAATTATCTTGTTTTGCTGCTCCTCATCCTGCATGATGCTCTTGTCACACTGGGAAAAAAGCCTTTAACCGTATCCTGGAGACAGTCTTCATTGCAGCTGGTGTGCCAACTGGTTTTTCCTTTTCTCAGTCTCTGTGGACTGTTACTGCAGTGGTTTAAAAAGTGCTTGTATGAATACAGTAGATAAAGGCATTAGAGCCACAGTGACAAGTTCAGGGAACTATTTGCAGTTCTTATTAAAAGCCAGGTGATGTAATGTACTAAAGGGGAAACATGTTAAAGACATGAAACTCTGTTTTAGATAGATACATTCTCATTTGCTCTATCCCATTATTTCCTGTTGAAAAGAGTGCCACATTGCCTTGGGTTAAATCTGTCTTTTTTTCCTTTCTTTGCAGTGAAACCAAACCCTCCAGAGTCTTTGTTAGTGAAGGAGCAAGAAGGCCATCCAAAGAGGCTAATTGTTTCGTGGAGCATTCCCTCTTCATGGCCCCCTTATGTTGCTTTCCCTCTTTTATTTCACATCAGATACAGACCGCAGGGCTCTGTATACTGGTCAGAGGTTCGTATTAAACTTGATATCATGGTTTGAGCTTGTTAAACTCATTTTGGTACAATCTTAATAAATAAACCTGGTTTATATCACAAACACTAGCAACCATGGTGGGGTCTTATGTGGTCCAAGTATCTTGAATATTTATGATAAGAAAATGTAAACATGTAATTATACATCTACATGTAAGTTATCTCTCTTATGGCACAGATTTTTTCATTTGCTTGGTGAATTTTAACATTGTGTCTTTATAACAGATTTAGTTTTCAGCCAAAAGACTTGTCTTCTGTAGGAAAACATAGATAAACTAGAAAAACACTCCAAGAGTGCAGACCTCTGCCAAACAGCTCAGTTACGGCAGTGGCTTTTCCACAACCCCTGTAAATAAGAGATACAACAGATGCAAAAACAAGCATCCGCTCATGTCTGTCCATGTGGAGAGGTCTTATCCTGGCCTTGCTAAGGAAGATGGGTATGGTAGTGACATGGGCTTGAAAAACATTGACTACAATCCCCATAATGACGTATGGGGGCATCAACCTCACAGCAGCCAAGGAGAAACTCATGGAATTTGCCATTATTTTTGTGACGTCAATCTGGATCAGATCCAGATGAAATTTACATGACTTTCATATATATATAATATTTTTTACATTTTGAAGCAAATCCAAGCCCTGATGTCAGAGATACATTTTTTTTTTTCAGATACGGCCTAATGTTAAAATTTTTTGAATTTTTTGGCATCCAGACAAATATGCAGATCACCACAAAAAATATGATGCATTCTTCCTTGGACAAACCCCACCTCTGGTAAAATTTTCATGTAAATCCATCCAGTAGTTTCTGTGAAATCTTGCTAACAGACAAACAAACAAACAAACAGTCAGACCCGAGCAAAAACATAACCTCCTTGGTGGAGGTAAGTAAGTTAAAAACAGGCAAATAGATAGTTAATAGTTAAATGATAATAAAAACTTGAGTATATTTTTTACATTCAGAGAAAAAAAGACATTTAACAACATTGAGATTGTAAAAGAAGAAGGTCGCCATCAAAATCTTCCTAAAGTTATTTAGGAATATTCAGAATATGAAAAGATACTCAATTCAGTTTTATTCTAATGACCTTTATTTATATATTTATATTTACACATTTTTAAATTGATAATATCACATTCTAAGTTGACAACAGTAACAGTTTCTTTTAAGAGCCGTCTTCACTTGTTTTTATGTCAGCATTGAGATATGAGCATTTCTTTCTTTTAATTGCCACTTTCTTTCTCTCTCATACTTCGTCTTGTCTGTCCTTCAAAAAACAGATGTACACTGAAGAGCGTCAAGCCGTTATTTTAGATGCTCTCGCTGGCCACATCCATCAGGTCCAGGTTCGTGCCCGTGATGAAGTGGACTCTGAAAGCCAGTGGAGTGAATGGAGTCCACTGTATCTCGTCAAACCCTGGGAAGGTCTGAGAGATTTTTTATCAAATTTTTAACAAAGCCATTTTGGGAACACTTAAAATAAAATAATTTTCATACATATAGGAGGGTTTCTCTGGTAAATCATTTTATTTTGCTTTCTTAAAGGATACACCAACATTTCTCTTGTTTCCCTGTCTTGCCTCGCTCCAGAGTTGAAGACAAGTAGACACCATTCTTTCGATTTTTCGTAGCAGTAATAAGGAAGAGACGGGCTAAGCTTGCGTACCACTGATTAGCTTAGCTCAACACTGGAAGTCCATGGGTAGTGGATTCTAAATTGCCCCATGTGCTTGTCACCATCCTTGTCCAATCACCCTTGTCCTCTCTTACATGTCAGCCTTAATCCTTATTGCACATTTTCTTCTACACGTAAACAGAAGCTATGTGTTGTTGACCTACAAGCATGTCCATGGTGTACAAGTCACAACAAGCACACAGGACCGTTTAGAGGTGCTGAAGAGTTTATCTGATGACTGCAGAGAGAGGCACGCTAACACTACCCATTGACTCCCAGTGTTTAAGGCTAGCCAATAAGTGGTGGGCGAGCTCTGCCGTCTATTCCTCCTTACTGCACGCAGTCCAAAAATAGTATCGACCTGCTTGTTATGGACTTAGAGTGAGGCATGACATGAAAACAAAGAAATGTTGGCATATTCCTTTAAAGTTGTGTTTCTATGAGTGTCAAACTTACATTAAATGTGGCATCAAGTTAAATACACTAATAGTCTTTTAGTGCTTGTTCACTAATAAAATTATATTTGGTCTCTTTTAAGTATTTACTCAGGGAGAATACATGATTTTTTGGTGTACACAATCAGGTATGTGAACAAACTCCTACAATATTTCTGTTGTTTTTTTAAAGGCTATACCACCCCTAACCCTGATGATGAGGAATTATTTTCAGACTACATCATCTCCATCATCACAACACCGGAAAACTCCACAGAAAAGTCACACAGTAAGGGTCATTTCATACAGGTTGTATTTAACTTCCAGTAAGCATGTTATCAAGTCAGAGCTTTCAGACTGGAAGCATGAACCATGCCTCTCTGGCACTTGTCCTGCTCCGCAAATCTTGAAAAAGAGGATGTTTGTCTATTTTTTCTTTGAGCCATGCTCATTTCTCAGCCAAAACAGAGAGAAAATGGTAAATAGAGTCATATTTACTATATTCCAACTGGTATGTGTGCCTACAGCAGTAGAATATGTTATTATTGAAAAGATAAAAAACATGCATATACTCTTCCTGTCTGTGCCACGTAAAGTAAAAGCTCAGTTTGCCTCCTTTGTGGAGAAACTCCCCTTGCTCCTGCAAAATCTTTTCACTGTACAGGTTTCCCAGGCTAGCTGTTTACGAATCGCGTTCCTTGTGAGGAAATGTGTTGTGGTTCTTTCTAAAATTCCAATAAAAACTTATTGCTGGGGTGATATATCATGGGGAGAAAATGAGCTGTGACAGCAAGAAGATGCAGTCACTATTAGCCCACACAGGTGCCTGGTATAAAGCTGTTGTGTTCTCGAGCTGGAACTGGCAGAACATCAGCTTCTAGTGTGAACTCGTGATGAGATATGCAAGCTTCTTTAAACAAAATGTGTGTGGCTGTGGCTCAAGAGTAGGGCTGAACGATTTGAGAAAATAATCTAATTGCAATTTTTTCCCCAATATTGCGATTTACTCTGCAGTTGTTTTAATGTTCCTCATCTTATGTATTCTTAAACAAACATAAGCAGTAGATCTTTTTATAGTAAAACCAATATGATAATAAATTAATCTAAGGATAAAAGATTTGAGAAACAGTGGAGAAGTGAAGAACAGAAGCAAAATAGGCATAAAATTGTAAAAACTGGGTAAAAATGGTATGAAAGCGGAAAAAGGTTAATAAATAGGTACAAAATAGGTATGAGGGGGGATTGGCAAAAAAATCCAAAAGTGGCTTAGGAAAATTGATTATGGCAGAAAAATTGAGAATTTAATTTTAAATTAAATTTCAAAAACAATGTAAAAATTCCAAAAATGGCCAAAAACAGATGAATGGGGGCATAATGAGCATAAAGTTGTAAAAACGGGGTTAAAAATGGTCCAAAAGTGGGAAAAAAGTATATGAATAGAGGTAAAAAAAAATAGGCATGAAATTGCAAAAAATCCACATCACAATGCCAAAATGTTCAACACATTTTGGGCTAAAAATAATTAACCTTCAGCGATTTGAAATTGCAACAAGCCATATTGCGATTTGATCTACTTTGCAATTAATTGTTCAGCCCTACTCAAGAGTAGTAAAATTACTTTCATAATAAGAAATAATGTTGACTAAGCTTTCTAGAATTTCTTTTACTTCTTTGACTTCAGTTGTTTTGCAAGTACTATCTAACAGCTTCAAGTACATATGCCCACCTAATCTCATTGTTTCTGCTTTGTTTACAGTTTCAGTGTCTTATTTCCAACATAATTCATTTTTTAACTCGTGATTCAAAGCCACTTTCCTAGACTGATGTCAATAGTACTTTAAAAACACAACACATTTGTTGTCTAATATTTAAGCAGCATAACAAACATCACTGATTACGTTCCTTGCTTGTTAACCATTTTCCAGTATTTCTGCAAAACCTAATTTCCTTCAGTCTGGATAGGCGTACAAAGAGAATTATAGCAAATCAGACATCCGGACAAGCATATTTGGAGCCTCTTTCTGCAGAGACATTAATGCAGAAAGAGGCCTTTTACAGCAATTATTCCACACATTGATGAGTACATGAACTATGTACCTAACTTTAGCAGAAAATGGCAAATAAGTGCAGTAAATTATGCCTGAGAGAAAAGTCAGACAGATGTCAACAAACTGGTAGAAAGTAGATGGCTAGGACGGGCATACGTTTGTTTATATGCACTCAAAGACAAATAAACACACTTCTTTGGCAGTAAACTGGAGGCTGGAGCTGTGAACCAGATGCCTTTCTCTCTGTATTTGTTTGTGCCCACTGTCATTCACAGATGTGTTCATAAATTGTGTTTTAAATCATCTTGAATACAAAATGGTGTTGCACATTTTTACTGTTAATGTGTGTCTCGCTTTGTTCCTTTGTTTCACACTTCAAAACCATATTGATTCTTGTTTTTGTGTGCGAATGAGAGCCGTTTACTCCTCTTGGTATGATAAATGCATGTTTGTGTGAAGGCTTCAATAGCAGATTTAAAATTAACTTACCACAAGGGAGTAATTAAATCCAAGAGTGCACACATTCTTTTCCCAGACACACACCCTCAAAGATAAAAGACAAAATGGGTTTTTCAGAAATATGGTATAAACATTCTTCAGGTTTTTGTCTTTGTTGAAGGATTATGAAAATAACAATCCAGACACGTGTGCACTGTTTCACTTATCTGTCCTCTTGTCCATCTTCTGGCTTCAATTTATTTGTTTTGAATTTCCAATTTATGTATTTAGTCACAGTTTATCATGTGTTAATTTGATCTGTTTTTTATTCCTCTGCACCACACTCTCTTTCAAACACAAGATCACAAATGGTGTAAACACAAATATCTATGACCGTCACACTCTGCTGTTTATGTGACCACTATAGTTGCCAGGTTTGCTTATTGTAAGCAAATTTGAGCTTCTTTTTTGAAGAAGCTGCTGGTAAATATTGGCAGTTGCAGGTTGTGCTTTTTGGGGCTTCGTCCAAAAGTGGGCTTTTTTGGGCTTGTTGTTCCTCCAAACCCAGGAGAGATCAGGGGCCTGTACTACGAAGCTGGATTAGCTCTTAGAGAGATAACTTCCTGGATACGTTTCGGGTTTTCCACACTACGAATGTGGATCTCTTTTTATCCAGACATGTTGCCCCGGTAACTGATGCTGAACGCCAAACCTGGCCCGGAGCAGGTTAAGTTCCAGGATAAGAGCTCACGGGGTGTGACAGACTGCCCGCTGACCAACCGGTTCTCTGGGGCGGGCATAAAAGACCGCACAGTCACCAATTTGCTGTCTTGGAAAATGGCCATTTCTGGCAGAACCGGTTAATGTCGGTGCGCGAATTGTAAGAGGAGCGCTTCGTCGCGAGCGTTTTTTTCGTGATCGAAGTAATCCGTTTGATTGACATTATTTCTCAATGTCAGGATGTTTACCTCTGGTAAAAGACAACACATGCTGATAATTGTACTGAACTTTATTATGGATAAAGTCAAGTTACAATAATTTTGGTTTAAAGTTCAATTACAATTACATAAGTAATCATCATATCTTAAATGTTGTCTAATGTAATATGATCTCTAAATTTTGGTAGTAACGTCATGACACCGAGGGACAGAATTTAGTTGGAACAAATATTTTTAAATATCTAATTTACATTTGATTTCATTCAGAGATTTATCCCAGTGTTATCAACACTGTCCATTTATTATTTTTATTAACAAAAAAGAGGAAGTGTTTTACACTGTCCAATAGCGGTGAATCATGACAGTGGGACAAATGTTATTTTGGATGCAAAGTATAATAAAAGTGAAATTAAATATTACATTTAGGCTAATTATATTACATTTAAAATACATAAAAATAATTATTCATCACCATTTAAAAGACTATTTATTTACATAATTTTGGTTTTATGTGGATGAGTTCTTTATTACATTTTCAGCGATTTGTGTTTCTGGAAAATGTAGGGCCATGTTTTTCACCGTGTTGCTCCTGGCCTGGATAATACTGCGGTACTCCTCATACTTTTGCAGGATTATGTGCTGCTCCTCCGCCGTGAAGTAGGCTGCTCTCTTCTCCACTGTGGAAAATGCTCGAGGGCCGCTAACCATGCCCATTTTATGTGTGCGTGCATAGATCCCAGCCGAATCCACTTATGGAGTTGATAACGAGCCTTGTAGTACAGCAGATCTGGATGGCGGAGATCCGGTGAAGTTCAGCGAGTTGTCGCAGAGTTATCCTGGATGACTTAATCCAGCTTCGTAGTACAGGCCCCTGATGCACACTACCAATACAAACTAAACTCTACCACTCTGACAATGATGTTTCACCAAAAAGAAATCCATATAGCCAGAATTAAATTAATTTCTTATGTACATATTACTGCTTTCACCATCATAATGTTGTGGAGGATCAACATAAAATTTAAATAACAGCCCGGCTATGTCTGTTTGATAACAAAAATCAAGGTTAGACAGACTGATTGGCGACAACAGAAATATAAATACCAGTAGCCCCTCCCTTCACTTTATATAACGGAATGGATGTTCCACCTCCAAACAAAAGGATGTTGAATAAGTAAAAAAGGAGCCAGAATAGTAAAAATGTCATTGTGAAATTTAAATGTAATGTAGATGAAAGCTAAACACACTTCATGTAGATTTCTGTTTAATAAAAAAAAAGTAATGTATCACATTAGAAAAAAAATTGCTGGTTGCCCCCATTTTTGACCTAGTTACTTATTACAGAAGAAAAATCTGGCAACACTGGTGACCACTGCAATTTTTGTTTTTTTATTTTTTTTTCCTCTCTCTACATCCAGAGCCTGAACTTGAGGATGAAGGTAATTTGGGTTTGGTGATTCTGCTGGTTTTGTTCTCCGTGGTCATCCTCACCACCGTCCTTTCCCTCATCTTTGTTTTGTGGTAAGACCCACACATGCACACACACATTTCCCACATCCCCAGGCCACATCTGTGTGTTTTGTCTTTCCTCATCACTTCTTTGTTTTATTTATTCTCTGCAAAGTTGAGCATTTTACAAATTTTTGTGTTTAGTTAACTTATTGTTCTGCATTTCCAGGATGAGGCAAAGGCGGCGGGATAATGGGACCAAACAGGAACTTACCTCAATGGTCAAGATGAAGGCCATGCCAATTTAATGTGAGACATGCAGAAACACATACATGAATTCATCTTCAGTATTTCACACAAAAGTTCTTTGAGCTGCCTCATATTTCAGATTTTCTTCCCATACATGCCCTCTTTGCATTTAACCTTGCAGTGCTGATGGATCGGCCTGATTCACTGTCCGTAATCAGGCCGATCCAAGTGTTATCTTACAGTGACAGTGAGTGGCCCAAATCTACACGGCCCAATCACAGTCTTTTAAAGCAGGAAGAAGTGGGAGTTAGCACCTATGCTAGCTTCATAGCAGTTTTATCAGACCTGGACCATATCTCTTTTTTAAATGATAGACAATAAACAATGTGATTGAGAGGATGATCGTTCAATCACCTGCTGGATAAGCTTTTAAAAGAGTCTGCCCTTTCTCGAACACTTCCTTCAGGCTTTTTCCCAGATTAGGACAGATGATCAGTATGGAATAGTGAGAGTGCCAAATTACAAAAAAAAATCTATAAAAGAATAAATAAATAAATTATAGAAGAATCCATAAAAGAAAAGGCAAATACAAATAGAAATATAAAGACAAATAAAAAAAAAAGTAGAAAAGTCCTTAATATATAAATAAATAAATAAATAAAGTAGCTATATAAAGTGATATTTATCAAAAAATAAACCCTTAAAAGAAAAGGCTAATAAAGTATGAATATAAAGACAAATAAATAAAAGTATTTAAATCACATTATAATGTCACTTTAAAAGCAAAGGAAATATGCGCAGAAAAATATGCACAGTAGGAATGTGGTTGTGTCACAAGCACAGGAGGAATCCAAATCGTGAAGAAACATGGCGGCGGAAAACTTGACAGCAGAACTTTTAAGACTGGCTGAAATTACAGAACACAACAATTATGACCGAGAATATGTATTGGCAACGGTAGAGGACCTAATAGAAAGTGTTGGTATTATATGTGCGCTGACCAACACGGACATCGACGAGCTTGTAGGAATGTCGTCGTGAGCAGGCGCAGAAGGAACCCAATCGAGGAAGAAGGACAAATATGTCAGGCTATGCTTTGTTTACATTCTCAAGATTTCGCCACATGAGCTCATCGATGTCTGCGTGGGTCAAAGCACACATAGTACCAGCACTTTCCAATACATCCTCTACCGCCCCTAAAACATATTCTCCGTCATAATTATGTTGTTCTCTAACTTTGACGAGTTCTTCTGTCAAGTTTTCCGCCGCCACGTTTCTTCGCGATTTGGATTCCTCCTGTGCTTGTGACACAACCACATTCCTACCGCGCATATTTTTCTGTGCATATTTCCTTCCTCCTTATATTTGTCTTTATATTTCTACTTTTATTAGCCTTTTCTTTTATGGATTCTTATATAATTTATTTATTCATTTATTTATTTATTCTTTTATAGATTTATTTTTGTAATTTGGCACTCTCACTACTCCATAGATTAGGGCCACGTCGAAAACTAAAAAAAAAAGGAAGATTACGAGAATAAAGTCGAAAAGTTACGAGAATAATCTCATAAATTATGAAAATAAAGTCGTAAAATTATGAGAATAATCTCATAAATTACGAAAATAAAGTCGAAAAAAAGTTACGAGAATAATCTTATAAATTTACGTGAATAAAGCCAAAAAAAATTACGAGAATAAAGTCGAAAAATTTCGAGAATAAAGTCAAAAAATTACGAGAATAAAGTTGAAAAATAACAAGAATTAAGTCATCTTTTAGATCAAACTAGGAAACATCTACTTGGGTACCGGCCTACTTAAAAATATATTCACAGATTAGGACTTTGTGGCTCAATAACTCATCAACAAAAGAATGTAGTTCCAAACCCGATCCCTTTTTTTGATCACTTTAATGAAGACTCTAAGCTAGAAACTCGTTTTCCTCCAAAAGAGCCGTCAATACGCTTTACATCTCAGTATGGGGGAAGTTATCGAATATTCTTTCACACCATTCCTCCGATATGGTAATTTGCCGATGGTCCCTGAGCCGCTGAGCCATCGGCGGCAGCGTATTAACAGCTCATTTGGGGGAAAACGAGTTTATAGCTCACAGTCTTCATTACAATAATCAAAAAGAGGGATCGGGTTTGGAACTACGTTCTTGTTTGTTTGCCTAAAAGATGACTTAATTCTCAGAATTTTTCGACTTTATTCACGTGAATTTATGAGATTATTCCCGTAACTTTTTGACTTTATTCTTGTAACCTTACATTTTTTTAGTTTTCGACGTGGCCCTTATCCTCCGTCGTACCGGATAGACTAGAGCAGTGGTTCCCAAACTTTTCACAGCCTGTAACCCTTCAGACATTTGACCTTCAGCCATGTACCCTCTACTCTCACATACTTATTGCAGCTAGAAAAAGAAATGTATCTGTAAGCCTGCGACCACCTCCCACATTTAACTTGCAGAACATACAAATACAATCTCTTCAAGTCAGTTATTCCGCATAAAATGGATTTGGCTACCAGCATTTTTCTTCCAACTTATATTTAATATTTCAACAACCAGACAAGCATGGGGATAAATATGCATGACAGAAGAGTAAATAAATATTCAAATGTAAATTATTAAGTTTAGCAGCACATCAGCTCGGCTGGAGCAGTGGAGCGTCCCCCTCAGCGCAGCTTGATCACATTAAGTGCTCTCTTGACCTCAGTAAACAAAGAGGTGCCACTCCAAGCAGATCATACACTGAGTCATCTGAGGAGCGCTGTGTGGTAGTTTTTTGTGCTCTACACTGTTAATGTCAAACTTTAAATCAAAGACCGGGCTGTGTGTTATGTGCAAAGCAGGGAAGGCCGAATATTTTCAGTCATTTGCACGTATGTTTGAAAACCATTTGAGTTTGATTTGGGGAAAACTGACAGTCTTAATATTCTCCAGTGTCAAAATGTGTCCCTACATCAGTTTGCACACTCCTGGGGGTACGAGTACCCCAGTTTGGGAATCACTAGACTGTAAAAATATATATTAGGTGGGTGTTGGTGTCAAAGTCTGAAAGTTTGCTTGGACAGTTGCAGGTTTGAGCCCGGCTCCGGCTGTCACATAGTGATATGTCCTTGGGCAAGACATTTATGGTGCGTTCCAGTTGTAGTCGGAAGTCGGAATTTCCCAGTTCCGAGTAGGAAATTTTATCTGAAACACCCCCCCGAGGTCTGAATTTCCTACTAGGAACTCAGTGAAACCTCGCCACCCCCGAGTTGACAATCAAAGATGGCAGCCCCCAGTGTGAACAGTTATTTAGCTCCTGTAATAATCATTTTTTTTTGCACTTCTGACTGGGGTGTGTCGCTCTAGATCAGCTGTATGCATAGTAGTGTTAGACTTATTCTTACAAAAATGCTGCCATAGTGATAATCACATTCTTCATGTGGTATTTGTGAACAACAACTCAGGGCGTGCTAACAACGGCTAACAATAGCCTGGTCGATCGGCACGTTTTTTTTCCGACTTCAACTGGAATGCAGATAAGTCGGAGATGACGTCACTCCCATTTCCCATTTCCCAGTTCCCAGTTCTCAGTTCCGAGGTTAATGGAATGCAGCATTAACCCCAAGTTACTCCCACTGCTGCGTCAGTGGCATGTAACTGGGCATGAAAGGGCGTGAATGTGTCAGCTCATACCGACATACAAACCCCAACTGTTAGTGACTGTGAGAGTGAATGGGCGTTAATGGGTGTGACTTGTAGTGTAAAGCTGCTTTGAGTAGTCAAAAGGACTAGAAAAGATCGATATAAGCTCAAGCCCATTTACCATTTACCATACTGAAAGGTCCATGTGGTGTGTCAGGCTAGCTAGCGTTGTGATTTCACAGAAATCTCTCTGATTGGCACTCAAGCTTGTTTCGGTTACTGGTAGTCTTAGACATTTGAATGATGAAAAGCCTTTCTAATTAAAATCCCAATTAACTGTCACTCCTGAGATTTATGCAGCAACCTCAAATAGCCATTAAACAAGGTCAAAGCAGAAAGAAGTCAAGCACTGCCTTAGTCAGAACAAGAAGGCTAAAAGTGCTGCTATAAACAGAGTTCAAACAGCCCTTCAGATAGTCAGCCAGAGCTGTGATTATAAGCCTACAACACACACAGATTATAACTCAGTAAGTATGCCTGAATATCTGTCATCCATCTTTGGTATTTAAAGCAGTACTTCTAAGGCAGCTCTTGATTACACTGATTTATGTATGCTTTTTAAAGTCTTCCCATCTCTTTATGCACTCTCCATCAACCCCTGTCTCTCTCCTCAGCCGTCTCCTTTGCTAATTTTTTGCTTTTCTGTTCTTTCCTCAGGTTAAGTTGAAGCATATTCCCTCTCCAGCTCACTGAGGGGCCTCTCTCTGATGTTTCTGCTGTTTCAAACTGGCCGTCCATGTTTAACTACATCAACCAGAATGAATCAGCCACAGTCCATCCAGGATTTATAACACTAGGCAGGAACTTGTACAAAGAAAAGTGCAGAAAGGCACGGGCAACACTGTCCAGTTGACTCAAAGGATAAACTTTTCTAGATATCCCTGGACATATTCAGAGATCACACTGAACCACACTACCCATAATACATCTGTGAACTCCACAAACTGGCCATTTGGACGTACAGAAGACTCCTGTTTTTAAATCCACTTCAACAACGTGTACACAGTTTTCTCTTCGAGGATAAAATGGATTATCAATGCAACCGGACGTTTGAATTCACCTGCTGCTTCAGTCGGACTGCCTCATATTTTAAGAGACAGGATTTGTTTAACTTATGAATTTTAAGCAACAAACAAAGCAGAAAGAGCAGCTGCCAAACAGGAGAACATACGTAGGCTTTTTTTCATGTAAAGGGGAAGACTTTTTTCTTGGACAACTTGTGTTTCCGCAACCAAACACAAGATTTTTTATTGTTGAAATTAATTGTGAGGATTACTTAATTATTGTTTATCCATCGACTGACGATTGACTCAATGCTGTGAAGGAAATATAACTTCTGCCAGGGTCTATGTGTGCATCTGATGCCAAAGCAACTATGGGCATTATGGTCTCAGCTGAGGGTCTCCAGACCTCAGGGGGGAAGATGGAGAGTAAGGTCAAAGCTGGGCAGGTTATGTAACCTAGACTTGTGTCAAGTCTTTCTTTCTTTTCTTTAATATGCATGAAATGCTTCTTCTGTTTCTAATCACTGTTTTCAGATGTATTTCCCGTTATGAACCTTTTGCTTGCCATCCATCTACCAATCTGGAGTTTGTGTGAGTGAAAGATGCATTTGGGCAAAAAGCAGATCAGTGAGAAACTGAGAGGCCGTTCACAGACCACCAGCACTACAGTACTGAATTAAGGTGAAGCAGTTTCTCCACTCGTTAAGTCATATTTATAATGTGTTGGAATCTTCAATCTGATATAAACAATATACTGTGTTACCTATTAATGTTTTCAAAAATTAACAATTTCCTCTGAAGAACTAGCTCTAGTAAATCATTAATAACCTTAATTTATCCACCAAATATTTTTGGGCAGGAATAATTCCCTAAAAAAACCTCTCCATCATCAATCACGTTATTTGGATTCTCTTAAAAGCCGATAAGAAAACTAGCGGAGCTGTGAAGTGACAGCTTGTTATATGAAGCTATGCAGATTTTTCTTTATAATATCAGCATTTGTTGAGAGTTTACTGACATACTTTTATTAAGAAGGGAGCGTAACAGACTGAAACACAGACACTTTGTCAATTTGAGTCTATACATTAAATTGAAGTTGGGACAGCACTTTTTAAGAGGGGTCCTTTAAAAAAATCACCACATCTAAAATTCCTTTCAGAAACTTCCTTAGCAAACATCACATACTTAAGGGATGTTAAGATATCAGAAAACACAAAAAATGAGGCGGGATTTTGTTTTCATGAAGCTCAAATAAATGAGCACTGAATATTTAGACGTGTGTCAATCCGATGCCTTACACCTGCACTCTGTTTACCAGTCAAGCCATCACCAACTGACCGGTTAGTCTCCTAAAACCTCCTGATTACTAAGCTAAACCAGCTTTAACCTGACAGACGGCACAAACACAACTGATTGACAAGAGCACCTCTTGCTAACTACCATTGTCCTGTGGCACTGTGACGCAGGAAGAATGGAAATAAATGGCATGCAGGAGGCTGATCTGTAAAAAGCTCATCTACCAACAGTCCGGCATTAACGCTGGATTATTTGTGCTTTTCACATCTGCACATGAAAAATTGAGGCCTTATAAAACTTTCCAGAATCAAGGCTTAACTGGAAGATGGCACTTTGTCATGAGAAAAAAAAAAGAAACTATTTTTTTCTTTCTTTTTCTGGGTCTGGCGGTTGCAACCTGTTGATCTAAAGCTGAGTAGTTTTTAATGATTTATTGATTGATGACAGAAACAATTGGTGCATCTAAGTCAAACACTTGTATCTTCTCTTTAATTAGTGCCTAATTATGCATGGATCCAGTTGAAGCTTTTTTGTATATCATTGTTTATCACACTTTCAGAAAGATACCTTTTATGTACAATATTATATTCAACATTTATATGTAGAGATAAAGATATATTTTTGGAAATGATTTTACAGACATGGATTACTTCAACTTAGCTAGCAATGGACAATTAGCAGGTACCTCCCGTTTTCACAGCTTGTGTTTAATAATATGAAGCTAAAATATGCACGTGCATTTAATTCAGTTTAAAAAAGAACGAATTATTCTTGTAGAAAAATAAGAATCAAACCCATAAAAATCCTCATTCAGAGACAGATATTAATCCATGTCTGGAGATCCTTTCTGTTGTGTGTATGCATGACTGTCTACCCAGTTCTATGAAGCTCTGTTACTGTATGATTACTGTATGTTTATTAGAAAAAGTAAGATTCTACCTTGAGGTGAAATCATTTACAAAAGAGTTGTTTCATTATAACATCATGAGATTCTATGTTCCAGAGTTGACTAGAGTGAACTTTATGTTTGTAGAGATCACATAAATGAACGCCGCCAAAAAGTAACAGACTTTCTGAGGACGTCACATTATGAGGAAAACGTGTAACGAACTCTTTTGTATGCGGGCTGTCTAATTTCATGTACCAGTAATACATGGATCAAGATACTGAATGTAATGTTTTTCAATCATAATATTACCTCTTAATGTTAAATTACCAATCCCTCTCACTTCTCTCTGTTTTTCTTAATCCAAATAGTTTCTAATCAAATAAAAAATAAAGTATAATTTTTCCCTCCTTTCAAGCAAAAAGTGTCCACAGTGCTCAATATATACTTACAACTAAAATAATAGTAATTTTAATTTACTTCTTGGATTTCAAATGATTGGAACATGATTCTTTTTCAAACAGCAGTGTTTATTTATCACATTTCTGAAAGACACCAAATGTAAAAACCTGAAGTGTGAATGTTTTTCGGGCCACGGTTTGTTTTTTTCACCTTCACATTTATGAGCTACTCACCTCCTGTGTGTGTGTCTTTGTCGCCTGTATGTTCCAGCAAAATGTTGTCCTGTAATTTTGGACGTACTCTCAATCTTTCAACATTTCTCTGCAGTATGTGAAAGCAGATGGGGCCTGACGGTTTCAGTTATTGTTACTCAGGCACCCATCATTGGTTGTAAATACTTTTTTTCTTTATGTACTACAGATATCACTATAAGCTGTTTTTATCTGTCCTTGTATGTGTCTGTGAAATAAAGACTATTTTATCACACAAGTGGCCAGTGGGTTTTTCTGTCTCTAAAGCAGTTGTTTACTTTATTCCTCTGTCAGTTAACCAAGTGTTTTTTTTGTCTTCCACTAGAGCTCTCGTTTACCTCTGCTCCTTTTCAGTCTGTTGAATGAGAAAGATTGTTGTTATCAGGGCAGAGCTAAAATTCATTATAATGCAGTCTTACATCTGTGAAAGCGAATAATGCTCACCGTTTTGTTCGAAACTTTTGAAGTGTGGTGCAATGAAATGAAGCTTTGAATGACTGAGCCGACGGTGTCTTCTGCCAGGATGTTTGTTTGCTCTGTGCCTGTGGTCCTGAAAATGACCCCATTTCCCTTAAAGACCATGTTTACCGCTACAAGATTACACTATTTGATTGTGACAGAGTTGAATGGCTTTAGCTGGCTCAGAGGTCATTCATGTCTGCGTGCAGGCTTCAGTAGATTCAAAATTCATCATACAGTCTTCCCGGTGACTCAGTGGACAAGAAACTAGAGCTGGGAAATATGATCTAAAAATAAAGTCCTTGTTTTTTTTGACCTCCCAAAAACAAGTGACAAAAAAGGGACATAAATCAAGTTTTGCATTTATGTTGTCATCTAAATACACTGCCTGGCCAAAAAAGTTGCCACAAACAAGGTCACACACTAATGGCCCTTTTCCACTAGCACACCTTGGCCCTACTCTACTCGGCCCTACTTGATTTGCAGCGTGTTTCCACTAGCCCGGTACCTCCCAAAACAAGCTAGTTTTAATACCTGTCACTACCCGATCTGTACGGCTACCCGATTTGTACTGCGCATGCGCGAAAACTGCGTCACTTCCTCTCGAGCCGTGACAGCGATATAGATATATACGCGATGGATTCAGACATAGAAATACGTATGGATCGGGTCGTGACTCCTATCATAGATACTTAGTAAAACTTGGCGAAATCTGCCCTCCTCAGAAGTTTACTTGTAAGGATTGTCTTTGACAAGGTTCATGTTACATATAAGAGTTAAATGAATCATCTGTGTGGTACATTTTAGTGTAAGACGATAGTATAAGGCTGTTAGCTGTTAGCAGCTAAGTTAGCGGCTAACGGTCATTAACTGTCGTTAGCTTGTCACTACCCAATCCGTACATGAAAAAGAAAGAAAAAAAGTATAAAATTAAAACGAAAAAAAAAGTCCAGACAGATAATGCATGATTGTGTATAGTCATCAATAATATTTGTCCAAAAACGTTTCAGAAGGTTTTAATAAAGTTATCGAGTTCATTTTTTTACGAAGTACGGATTACGTACGTATTTCTGTGTCTGAATCCATCGCGTATATATCTATATCGCTGTCTCGAGAGAAAGTGACGCAGTTTACGCGCATGCGCAGAACAAATCGGGTAGCCGTACGGATCGGGTACTGACAGTACCTACTCCTCTCTGGTTCCAAGCTCGCTGAGTCGATACTAAAAGATGACGTCACTGACTGCTATCTACTGATTGGTCAGACAATGTGGTCATCGATGAGTCATGAGTGCAACGAGCTAGCATGCTAGCGGTAGCTACCTTTAGCTTACCTCCATACGTCGTTTCTTTGCAGCTCAATTGCTCTCGTCCTCGGCTTCATTCTGTTGTAAAGCTTCCAAAACTCTCCTGTGCTTCTCTAGGGGTATTTCTTCTTACCACCTGCAGCCTTCTTCTGCTTTCCTTTTTTACTCGGTTTGTGACAAAAAGCCACAGATTGTTGTGTCGCGCTCAAAATGACTTCACCGCAGAGCCGCTCAGCGACACTGCACTCCGTTGGGCAGGCGACTGGTGCTGATGGAAAAGCAGCTCAAGGCGAGTAGAGCCAGGTAGAGTCGAGTAGAGTAGAGTAGGGCTAATGGAAAAGGGCCGTAATATGTAGTTGGACTGCCTCTAGTTTTCATTACAGCACACATTCTCTGTGGCATTGTTTCGATAAGCCTCTGCGATGTCACAAGATTTATTTCCATCCAGTGCTGCATTAGCCTTTCCCCAAGATCTTGTATTGATGATGGAGTTTGACCACTGCACAAAGCCTCCTCCAGCACATCCCCAAGATAATCAATGGGGTTAGGGTCTGTGGTGGCCAATCCATGTGCGAAAATTATGTCTCATGCTCACTGAACCACTCTTTCACGATTTTAGTTTGACAAATCCTGGCATTGTTGTCTTGGAATATGCCCGTGCCATCAGGGAAGGAAAAATCCACTGATGGATTAACCTGGTCATTCAGTATAATCAGGTAGTCAGCTGAGCTCATTCCTTGGGCCATAATGTTGCTGAACCTCAACCTGACCAACTGAAGCAGCCCCAGATCATAACACTGCTCCCACAGGCTTGTACAGTAGGCACTAGGCATGATGGGTGCATCATTTCACCTGCCTCTCTTCTTACCCTGATGCTCCTATCACTCTGGAACAGGGTCAGACCACATGACCTTCTTCCAGTCCTCCAGAGTCCAATCTTCATGCTCCCTAGCAAACTGAGCTTTTTCCCCAGTTAGCCTTACTGGTCAGTGGTTTTCTTCAGGCCACACAGCTGTTCAGTCCCAATCCTTTGAGTGTCCTTCACATTGTGCATGAGGAAATGCTCTTACTATCAATCAGGGGCGTACTTACCATTAGGCAAACACAGGCAATTGCCTGGGGCCCCAAGATGTCCAGGGCCCCTCAAACATCTCACAAAAAAAGTATTACTAATGTTTTCTTTGATTCAGAGAAGTTATTATTATTTTAGTCTTAATTCACACGCTGTAGTTTGAAGTAGGGAGATCAACATCCATACTTTATAATCAATTTGTCAGTAGACCTCATACATTTGATGTCATTGGCTTTCTTTTCAATCATGATATCCTGTAAAATACTTTAATTCATAACTTTTCAAACTATATGACACTTATTATAACAAGCTTACGGCCCATGCACTGGATAGTTTTGGGCATGCACCATAAACTTCTTATTTATTTTTGCCAATGTCCCTTCAAGGGCTCCGTAATCAAAAACATTTAGAGTCAAAATCTTTTTTTGGTCATAAATATTATTCCCTGGATGTGGATGACATATAAACATGGGTATGTAACTTGTAACTTAAGCTGTCAGATAACTGTAACAGATTTCAACAGCAGGACTAATTAACACACTCACCTTCTGTCAAAATTGAACTAAATTACAGAATTTAAGGAAATTCATTTAGTTTCATTATGTTACCTGGTACAAGACTAAAATAATCATAAAAATGTATCAGCATGCTGAAAACCAGTGAAATACTGAGTTATTGACCGTTTGCTTTTCATATTATTATTTAATCTAATTTAATTTTAGTTATTTTTTATTTTATTTACTACCCTCCATTTCTTCTTCTTCTGCCCCTTTCCCCCCTCTTCTTGTTTGATATCTGTAAATTCCTTGTTTATTTTTTGTCTGCACCCATTCCATAAGTTGGAAAAATTAATTTAAAAAAATTAAAAAATATATCAGCACAGTACAGGGAAGGGCCCCAATGGCTGGGTTTGCCTTGGGCCCCCATATGACTAGATCCGCTCCTGCTATCACTATTAACATACCCCTGAGTTCTACTGTTGTTTTTCTTTGATTTGATTTGGCCAAACGTTTAGCTAAGTGATACCTTAGCCGGAGCTGAGTGACAATCATTGAGGATTTTTTTCTGACCTCATTTCTACCCCACTCTCCTTGCAGTTTTTAATAATGTGTTGCACAGTTCTCAAGCCAAATTTAGTAGTTTCTGCAACCTCTTTAGATGTTTTCTCTGCTTGATGCATGCCAATGACTTGACCGTTCTTAAACAGCCAAACATCTTTTCCACGACCACAGGATGTGTCACAACATGGTTGTTTAAGACTCTACTCATTGCATCAGCTGGGGTTAAATAACTTGTTGCCAGCTGAAAGATAATCACCCATGCAGTAATTATCCAATAGGAGGCTTGTATCTATTTGCTTAGTTAAATACAGGTGACAACTTTTTTTTTGCCCAGGCGGTGTGTGTTCCCAAAGTAAACTTCCGTCATATTAATTTTACAACAGCATGTTGATTATGTTTGAACAAAGGAGGGCCTGTCTGAAGAAACACTGAAAGCTGAGCTATTTTTAAAGTATTTCAATATGGAACCATCTGATCAATATCTAAACTTAACCAAGAAGCAAAGGGCAACATGTGCTTGTGCAAAAGTCTGACAAGACCTACCATAATGGAAACCACATTTTCAGCTTATGTGTTTCCAGATTTTTCAACGACTTATGACTGGACTCAGGGTAACTGGAGAAAAAAAAATCTTGATTTTTCATTTTATATCTTCTGCACAAAGTAATTCAAATTAATCAATTAAAAAAAAAAAAGATCAATTTTAAAGAAACTTGGTCACTTGGCTGTGGTCACACAAAAAAGACCTCACTTGAGCCAGTTGCTTTCTTTTTGGCATGATGCTTACCTATTCATCACCTCCACCAAGGAGGCTATGTGTTTGCCTGTTTGTTTGTTAGCAAAAGCTTTAACCGCCATTCGTGAACTATCGTTTTTGCTCAAAAATCCCCTAATAATAATATTCATACCAACATGATTCTGAGTGCTAGATGTGGGTTTCCAGGGTTAAGGAATCATATGATGATGCAAACTTTGTCATAGAACTGTTTCTTATAGATGTCACAGCAATTTGTGAGGTACCTTGGCGGAGGTTCTTTTGTGGCTGGAGTTAATACCATAAACCTCTCTCCTTATGAACAAATGGTCAGAGAAGTTTAGGCGTCCCATCACTCTGCCTGTAATATAAAACATTTATGATCCCTCCTATGGGCAACTTACAGTCACTGAAAGATTCATTTATGCTCCACTAAAAAGTTTAGAAACATAATATCAGTTGATTATTTCTCCCCTTCAGTCATACCACTTAGTATTTTATTTTATCTTTGGAAAGTCTAATTAATCGCCTTTAAAACGAGGAGTAACTTATATAAGCAACACATTTAAATGTGTAGGCCCCCTGGTGTTCTGGTACAGAGTGGCAGCAATACCTGGAGTCTGCCCTGGTGCCAATTCTGAACTCAAGATCTGACCGCCAAGTAGGCAATCCAGGAAGACAACACCCCAAGAAGACAAGTTCCTCACCCGAAGGCTCTCTTCCAGGGAAAAAAAAGGATCTTGGCACCATCTGCACATTCGTGTGTTACTAACTTCACAAATGTATGATTCTTAAAAGTTGTAGCTCATTGTTAAAATGACTAATCAGGCTTTCCAAGATACAAAACAATACCGGTATTGTTAAAGGGGATAAATAATTGACCAAAATAACATTCCAAACTTTTTTTTGAGGAGTATATTTGGATGATTAGAGTAAGCTGGAACAGTCACGAGGACCGGGAGGGGCACACGAAACAGGAAGGCCCCAATCCAACTGGAGGAGGAATAAAAGGATAAATATAGCTGCAGCAGCAGCTCAGCACAATGAACACCAGGACTGACCAAAAGCTCAGTAGCAGGGCCACTGAGAAGCTGGGGTATTTTATTTTGTTAAGAAGCAGCAATTGTTTCTGGGTGATGGTTGTGCATTACCTTCATGCTCGATAATATCCCACTACCTCAGATGCAGGACTGCAAGGACTGTTCAGGTAGTAGACATGCCAAAAGCAGCAGGCAGACGTTTGTTTGTTTGTTAGCAAGATTATGGAAAAACTACTGGAGGGATTTACAAGAAAATTTTAGCAGAGGTGTGGTTTCGTCCGTGGAAGAAGTCATTACATTTTAGTACTGATTTATGTTTGTATGGATGCAAAAAAATAAACCAATTTTCAAAAATCCCATAGATGAAATGGATTGTGAGGACTTGACAATCGGAAAAAAACATGCTGATCTACCAGGCTATTGTTAGCTGTTGTTAGCACGCCCTGTGATGTTGTATGAAGAATGTGATTATCACTATGGCAGCATTTTTGTAAATATAAGTCTAACAATACTATGTATACAGCTGATCTAGAGCGACACACCCCAGTCAAAAGTGCAAATAAATTGATTATTACAGGAGCTGAATAACTGTTCACACTGGGGGCATCCATCTTTGATTGTCAACTCAGGGGTGGCGAGGTTTCACCAAGTTCCCAGTAGGAAATTCAGACTTCGGGGGACGTTCCAGTTGCAGTTTCCTACTCGGAACTCGGAAATTCCTACTTCTGACTACAGCTGGAACGCACCACAAGCCAAAGTGTGCGTTTGTTGTGATGCTATAATGAATGCAGCTCGGACCTTCCTCTGAACTCAGCATAGCTTTACGACTTCTTTTTTCAACAACTTACAGGATGCAAATCGACGAGGTAATGTATCTCTCTAGTTAGTTAGTATCTCTCTAGTTACGTAGCGGTAGTTTTTGATGTGACAACAAGCAATTTAGTAGTATCTTAGTTTTTTAGCCGACTATATATCACTACTTACAGCCCGGTGCTCTAAGACGTGTCCGAATAATATACATTTGCTCTCGGTTCAATTGTCTTGTTCCTGAAGTTGAGTATCCAGGCCAGTCCAGCCCTGTCCGACCCAACTGGAAGGCTAAGGAATAGCATTTATAGATAACCCATTTTGATGCTATAAAACTCATCTTAAAGTGTGTATTTCGATCAGGCATATATCTAAAAGAGAGACTTTTTAGTAATTACTAAGAAACTCCTCACAGTCCCTTTAACATTGGGCAGAATTAAAGAAAAAATCAAATCCCTGCCATTTTTCAACGAATACACTTCCAATTTTACAGGATAATATGGGATCCATGTCTCTATCATCAAGATAAATTTAATCTGGAAACAATCCAGATTGATGTCACAAAAAAACAATTTTATAATGGGAAATCCCACTGACAACATTCAATAATTTACATATATATACATATATATATATAAAAAAATAGTGATGCTCTCAAAACTTGTCTTCACGTAAAAAAACAATCTCCATGTATGTGCTGATTTGGTCTGGATCCTGGCTCTATTCTGGATCTGGTGATCTAGAATAGTGTCTTATTCATGGGTTTTAGAAAAGAACTGAGCCGCTTGGTGGAGGTCTGTGCTCTCTGAGTACTTTCCTTGTCTCTCTATAGTTTGAAGATGTTATCCATAAAAAGACAGATGGGTGAGTTTGTACATGTGTCAATATAAAGTAGACCAAAGACAATCCTGCAATATGAGAACAAACAGGCATACTTTTGTAATTTTTACACAGGATATATTTTATTGGAATGACAAAAAGTCCACATTAAACCTACCATGTTATTTACTATAATTTATAACATTTTAAATTAAAAAAACATGAAAAACATAAAAAAAGAAATGTAAAACAGTGCAAAACCTAAAATAAGGAAATAAATTAAGGTCACATTGTTTAATTAGCAGCATAAAGAGTTCACTTTTACTGAAAATAAAGCAAAACTGGGACAGCAAAAATTGTGCATCCTTTTCACTGAAAATATAATTGAATCAATCTCCATGCGACAGGTGTTCAGTGCTGCAGTTCCTCCAAAATATGCTTCATCACTTGTATCTGTGCTCCAAAAGGTACCTTATGTACAAATGAACACAAACAAACAAAATATAGTGCAATAGTGGCAGACTTGAGATTTCAACAACCAAATATGAAAAATAAATCAGAAATAAATTAAAGAGGGACAAGAAAGATAATTTTCTTCTCCTAGACAAAAGCTTAGATTGTGAATCTTTTCCTTTTTCCACTTTAAGAGCTGAGCACATCTACATGACTGGTACAAATAAAAGAAAGTAAATAAAATCATAAATAATTAATCTATGATGCAGTGTGTTTCAGAACCCCATTAAAATCAGGTATTGTGAATCACTGCAGCTCACTGATGCTACCTAGTGGACATTTTACAGCACTACAAGCTCAATACACCAGCTATGCCACACACTAAAAGAACGCAGTGCTCGAAAATACCTGTCAGCAAATATTTCTGATACTTTGACCGAAAATGACCACAATAAAAAGAACAAGACTTTTACCTGCTTGCCCTCAATCCCTCTAAAACCCAGAGCATAACAATTACATTCAGAAAGTAACAAATCCCTAAAGCTTATGACAAATAATATCCAGGATTGAACAACAAATTATCTAAAATGTAGCAAGAAAATTACTGCTGAAGAATGAATACCTATGTTCCATCTACATCTACAGTATTAAATGTGATAACTTTATTATTTCGATTTCTTGTACTGTTTCCTTCCTTCCAAAATAAATAAATATAAATAGGCCGTCTGATGACTTCACAGCTGACAACCAACAGGGAGTTTAAGGGGAATTATTAATTTACAAAGAGTAACCAAATAGCAAGTTTATCCAGTCATTATTTTTAAACTAATTAAAGTATCTACAGCTAATGTGAAGAGAGGACCACCAATGAAATACTATTTTAAAAGTTTGCAAAAATTAGCATCCAGCATCTGTCAAGCTCCCTTTTCTTTCCTGTGTTTGGTGCATAAAGCAGAAAACTCTTGAGATCCTCCTGATCCAACAGCACAACCAGCCAGTTTCCCATTTTTTGCTGCAGAGGCTGTTTATGCTCACAACACTCTGGTTTCACCTTTTATGTCACAAAATAAATTGAGCTGGATTTGCTGGCATGTGTTCTTCAGATCTTAAAATCTGAGAACAGATTCTTTATCACAAGTCTACAGTAGTTTTTAGTGAGCTCAGAAACTGGACATAAAGTGGGTGGGCTTTAGAAAACCGTTCATGTTATAAATGACTTAGTCAATAAAAAACAGAATCTAAGTCACGCCCACTCAAAGGAGATGAAACTACTTTACTTGGGCCCAGTACAGTGGCGCAGGGATGAGTCCAAACACTTGGAGGTGTGTTAGCATTTAGCACTTCCTGGTTCACACGTGTGAAACCAAATGGACTTTAAAACACTAGTTTTGGATGAATGTCTGTAATAAGTTCTTGTTGAACACATGCACAAAAGATTTTAATGTGGTTGTGTTTTTAAAGCAACAGTTGCTAACTCACTGCGAACATGGACTACAAAAATGGCCGGGGATTCAAAAGAAAGACTTCCTGATTGTTTTTTGCCACAGTCATGAAGACCAACTGGATAAGGTTGTTTGATTCAGTGGGAACTCTCAAAAAGAGTCACAGCAGGGCTGTAACACTGGAGATATTGTAGTTTCTTCTTAGTCAAACCGCCATGTTGTAGTTCAGTGATTGGCAACTGCAATTATGGAGAATGTTGGATCCCATTTGGTCATTCTGTCATGTTTTCTTCATTTTTACAATTTGTTGAGTTTTGGAAATGACTTGGGGACCACATTTAGAGAAGTGGAGGTCCAAGCCGGGCCTCTTGAACCGCCAGGTGCCCACCCCTGCTGTAGTTCCATAGTAGCTTACTTGTAACTTTTAGCTGGTTACATTTAAGCTTAAAAAATGTGAAAAGTGTTTGTTTGTTAAGATTCTCAGAAAGAGCAGAACATTTAGGTTTGGTCATTTTTTGTTCACTGCAGAGCTTATTTATCAGCAATGATCCAAAACACAGTGAATGCTTTTAGTAGGCGAGCAGTCGTGGGGACCAGCGTGATGCTAACTTCCACGTTAGCCTACAAAAACACGCCATCCCTGCACCACTCTATCGGCATCAAGTCAAAGTCCTGAGAAATCATCGTACTTTAAAATAAGCTGTTTCAGAACAAGAATTTCTGCTTGGACCAGGCTTCATTACACACTGAAGTTTTCTTAAATTTCATGTTCCCAGAGGCTGTGATGTTTGGTAATGAAAAACGTAAAATTGGAGATTCTCTATTTTAAGACGATTCTTGCTTACAACATACTAGCTAAGAAGCTAACAAGTAAAATTAAAATGAATTTTCTACAAAAATGTGAGGAAGCAAATGCATTATATGCAGTTTTTCTTTTCCATTTCGTTGTCACATTATAACCAGTACATATTATTAAAACCCCAAAAAGTTAGAGTGGCTATAGAATAAAGCTAACTGGTGCAGTCAGCTGAAGAGAAGAAAGGTGACACCTGGACGTCACAGCAGACTAAACTTTGCTTTTGTGTAACTTTTGCAACACGTGATGACAGGATTGTGGTAATGCTTTAACATTTGTTCTAAAATAAAGGGTTTAATACATTTTGCCAGGATGGCTGAAGGTGGATTTTAAGTACACAGCACGATAAAAGTGGGAACACACTGCTGTACACGCTGAGAGTGAACGAGCACTGATTAAATATGGCAGTGCCGTGTAGCTTGTTGACTTTGGTTGACTGTTCCTTGAGTGATTTTTAAGATAGAGATGGATAGAGATGGATCTGGGGAATGAAAAGTGTTGCCCCATTGATGTATCAGTCCTTCAAAAGGATCACTCCGAAAACACTCGGGACAGTTTGAAGAGAAAAAGAAAATTCCGTGTATCATTCGTTCACTCGATTTTCAAAATAAGAACAAATATGAAAAGAAAAAGAGAAAATACGTTTTCTCAAAACTAATTCAGTTTTTGTGCTCAAATGGAAAATGGGGAAAACTGAATATCAGAGTTTTATCTGATTTCGGTGTGTTCATGTGGCTGAAGTTGCGTGACCTGGAAGTGAACTTTACTAATAGAACAAGAAACAGGCTTTGGCATCATGGATGGACAGGACAGTTACCCAAAGCTTGTACACATTTTTCTGGGATGGCAAACTCCATGCAGGGATTCCCACAACGCTTCAGGAGGAAGGAGACCCAGGGTGCTCTAAAATGTGCATACAAAGGTTCTGTGCCTGAAACAAGCTCAGGACACGTATCAAACGGACAGGTGGGGGCGGCTAAATTGAGCTATTAAGAGTATCGTCACAGTCGGGTCATGGTTGCGGGCAACCCAGGAAACCTGCACAGCAAATGTTTACTGGCTGCTCCTCAGCTGACAGCCCAGTAGAGATGGGAAGTTTGGCTCTTTTAAGACAGTTGGCTCTTTTGGCTCAGCTCCCAAAGAAGAGCTGGCCTTTTTGGCTCCCAAATGTCTCTTAATTTAGGATCTTTTGTAGCTCTTACCTTCTCAAAAATTAAGATTTGGGTTAAAAAAAATCCTTTTGTGATCAGTCCTTAATGAGAAGTCTTATAATTGCCTAATTTGTGCAATTTTTTGGGTTGCAAAACCATTCTTACTTATAATTAATACTTTTTAATCTAACTTTCATATTGCACAAATTAACAAAAAAATGCTAAATAATCCACAGAAGCAGAACCAAGCTCAAGCAAACAGTTTTAAACATCCTCGGTGCAGGTTGGCATTCAGGAAAATCAGATGTCTCAGCCTAGACGGGCTGACCTGATTCTTTTCTCCGTCTCTTCACTGTTGTCTGCCGACCTCTGTTTTCACATGATGGTATAATACTACATCCTCACGTGATTGGCTGCCTGGCTGCCATGCTGGCCAATCAAAACAAACATCTGCCTTGAGCAGAGTTTGGGCTGAGCACAGAGCCGCATCAGTTACGCATGACACATTTCTAAAGCCCAGGAAAAAAAAAAACTTAACTCTAACGAGAAGTCAAGGGACAACCTGGAAGATGACTGATATGTTACCTGTGGTCATGTCCTCCATCCAGCCTTAAAACCCTTTCAGACTGACCAAAAAAACAGCTGAAACCCATTAACAATCGGCTTATGTCTGGGTAAAGTTTGCTTGCGCATCTTTCACCAGATGAAAATGGCAAATTTGGCAAAATCTCTCGTTATCTGTTGTTCCCATTTGTCCAGGACAAAAACAGAAATCAAAAAGGGGTTTTTCCTTTTAGACACTAGTATTGAGAAAACAAGTTGCTCCTCTTTTTTTTCCTCATTTCCATTTTTGTTTTTTAAATCAAGTGAACAAATGACACACAGATTTAGGATGACTGTCCAGATAGCCAGAAAGGATTCTTACACATCTTATAATATCAGCGAAAGTCCATTATTGGCACTCGAACTGGAATGTTTCTGTTCCAAACTTTATTTTTCACAGCTGCTCACACTGCTGAAAACCCACCTTAGAGTGTAAGACTGTACAACCGTGTCCTTGACGTCCAACTGTCCTCTGCTGTTGTTTCAAGTATTGCAAAGTTCTTCCACAGACATTTTTCTGGAGCTGATCCATGTCAGATCAGCTTCGGGCATTGCTGGTTAGTCAGTGACATCTACACATCAATGGCCACCCCGTGTTTGGTGGAGATGACATCCCTGGTCCCTGTCAGGTACATGAGCACCGAGCACAGGTGGGGGAGCGTAGCCGTGGTGCTCACATACAGCCAGTAGGGGAGCGGCGCCGTGTTGGCGAAGGGGCACACCCATAGGCCGTGGCGCACCGCATCCCGCACGTGATGCGTTGCCATGGAAATGAACAGCATCCACGGCAAGGAGCACCAGGCGTCTTTGAGGCGGCCGATCCACATGAGGAAGCGGAGAGAGAGACACAGCACGGGGATGAGGGAGGAGCAGTGCAGAGGAGGACGCTGGGGGAGGGACACGGCTGCCTGGAAGTAGAGCAGAAAGAGAACCCTCAGAAAACTGCAACAGAAATGCTTTAACAGTGCATACAGCTTTATTTTTGCTCATTATAAAGTACATTTTTGGGTATGTTCACATGCTTTATATCCCTGGAATCTACACAACATAAACTAGAAGTGAAGATAAGTCTATAACCCAAATTATTGATACAATTACTGAAAATGCCTCATAAATATAAAGAACAACAAAAATCAAACAGTTTTTTCAGGGTTTCCACTCTTTTCTAGAAATCATTTTCCAGGACTCCCAGTACTCCACCAACACACACACACACACTTTAGAGTGTCCTATTTTACATCTGTACTTTACATTTTGTACATTTACTCAGATTGCTATGTTTATACTAGGACTGAACGGTATGGACAAAGTTTCATATCTCGATATTCATGCCAGATATCTTGATATTAATACGATATGATGAGAGGACAGGTTTGGTGAAAACCATGCGGTGCATACAAGGGCAATCGTAAAAATGAAATCTGTTGTGACTTCTCGAGCTGTACATGCAGGGCGAGTGCGGGGGTAATCTATATTGTTTATATCACTGCTTTTTCAATATTAATATCTTAAATGTTCATATCTCGATATAGATATGATAACGATATACCTCTTATGCCCCAGAGGTCTGATATACAGCTGTAATTAGGGATGTCCCGATCCGATATTGATATCGGATATCGGTCAAAAAAACAAATATCGGATTATATCGGCCTGCATCCTAAATCTCCGATATCAGCACTCCGATACAAGCAGTCCGTTCTAATATATTTATTTTTTACTTTATTCAGTTGTAGAATATGCTTATGTTTAAGTTCAACACAGTGGTTATTTTGCAATTGGTGAAATATGTTTTTGTTTGATTTATTGAGGTCACTTTTCAGGGTCTTCTAATATTTTTTATTTATGTTGTTTTAATTGTAGTATATTCTTATGTTTAAGGTTAAAATTTATATAACCCATTGGTTGATAACAAATAGGTCAGTTTTTCTCATACCTACTTTTGCTGCCTACTGTTCTCTGTTTGAGTAATCTGACCTGATCAAGCCTTTTCTTACAGTCCATACTACAAAATAGGTAATAAAAGTCTGAATGATTCCTGCTGATATCGTATCGGATTGATATCGGTATTGGCCAATACTCAAGGCTGCAATATCGGTATCGTATCGGAGGTGAAATAGTTGTATCGGGACACCCCTAGCTGTAATGACACTATGAAATATCCGATATTCTCTGACATTCTTTCAAATTATGACAAATTTATCAGAAAAGCGCAATCGCACCCACAGATTCCTGTGTAACAACCAACTGAAGTAACAATATTTGTGTGGGCGATTCGCGGGTAAATCTAGCCTTCTAAAAAACTAAATTAAAGGTTGATGACCAATATCTCCTTCCAGCTCCATGTCACTATATTGAGCTCAAAATGTATGTATTTCTAACTTTCGGGCATGAACACTGTCTTTTTCGTCTGTCTTTTGTAGTGTCTCACTATTAAAAATTCATGGTTTAAACTTATTTTTTGTGTTATCCTTATTTACTCTGCTTTTCTATAAACATAATTTGTTGATTTGCTGTTTAAGAAGCACAAACTGACTATACCATTATTTATTAATTCTTTTCATCACCATTGTTTGGAGTTTTTAGATTTTATTCCTTAACTTGCATGATGTTATCTGCCCATATTTAATGGCTAAGCGTGCATTAGACACCAAGTACATTCTTACTTGATTTCCCGTGTTTGATTTTTGTTCAACAACAAGACAGAAGGAAGAGAAATCATTTTAAGGACAATTCACGCTTTTTTCCAGGACATTTCACTTTTTTCTTCATTTTACATTTGTTATTCATGACTGGAAAATTGGTCAATTATTTTCCAGGTTTTGTTTTTGTTTTATTTTATGAAATCTTACTAAATAAATACAACAAACACACTCATCCAAATTATTTCAGATCATAGAAACTTAGACAAATTATGTGTGACCACCTCTGAGGTTACTTGAAATAGTTACCTTTTATAGTTTTGAGTAATAAGTATAGATCAAAGATGTCTTGCATCATCTGCAATAAAAATATATCTCCATGGTCTACTTAGTATTCATGATTATTGTGACATAGGATTTGGACATTCTTCAATTTTTTCATGTTCTTAGAATCTATACAAGCTACACTAAAAGATAACAGAAGTCAACACAAATGGGTGAAAAAAAGTATTGATATTTTAAAGTAAAAAAATATACACCAGCAATGAAATACCATCAATGGAGAAAGTCAGAAAGGCAGCTAATACAGCAGCACACTGATTTATTTGTGTTTGTGTATATTTATTAACCACATTATTTACACATAGTAAAAAAATCTTTTTATTATTTTAAACTAACTGGCAACATATATGTTATATGTGCACTTTATTGTAAGTCTTTACTTGTCTCTTTTCATACACATATGAACTAGAGTGGGGTCCCATTCTTAATCCAGAGGGTTTAAAGGAACACTACACCCAAACAACGATTTGGCCTCATTTTCTACTCACCCTCAGAAAGCTGGATCTATTGTGAGCATTAAGGTTTCTGATTTCTGACAGAATTTTAATGGCTCTTCGGATTAGATGCACATTTCCCCCCAAATGTAATCAGCATCCACATCAAAAACGTAACATTAATCTGAGTTTTCATTGAAGCGAAGAGCAGCTACTGACCTGTGATTGACTTTTTCTTTAGAGTTCTTAGAATATCTCTATAGTAATACTTCAGAGGAATAATTTAAACACCACAAGGCCGATTCTCAAGTCTGCTGGATGAGTTTGGTGCAAAATACATAACAGAGTGTCTGCTGCAATAATTGATGTCTCTTTAGGCTTAAAAAAGTTGCTACAAAAAGAAGTTTTCCCAATTGTTAGCAAAAAAAAAAAAAAAAGTTTGTGTTCATCTTAAAAGCAGAACATTTCCGCTAAACTCCCTTTTGTATTCATGTTTATAGCCCTTCAAGCTGAAATTACATTAAAAAAATGGTTTTGCATGATAATTACACAGCACAGATCTCGCACACCTGTAAGGGAAAACACTCTTGCTAAAAAGATGTACTGATGTGTTTTTTATTTATATCATGTCGTTATCAGAAATACTCTGGTAACTTAACATGCTGATCATAATAAATAGACGACACAGCCATTGAAAAATGAACTGACATGAGCCACTGAAATGACATCATTTTATATTCAGACAAAAAACTAGGGATACCAGCTTTTATACTGCTAAGACAAAAAAACTAGGGATGCCAGCTTTATTGGAACCCAAATCCCAATTTAATTTTTAACTATAAATATCTGCTAATTCAAATCCTGATCCTAAGTTTACATTTACCTCGACAATACAGCAGCACACTGATTTATTTGTGTTTGTGTATATTTATTAACCACATTATTTACACATAGTAAAAAAATCTTTTTATTATTTTAAAGTAACTGGCAACATATATGCTATATGTGCACTTTATTGTAAGTCTTTACTTGTCTCTTTTCATACACATATGAACTAGGGTGGGGTCCCATTCTTAATCCAGAGGGTTTAATATAATGTCGGTCCACCCTCTGCAGCTGTAACAGCTCCAACTCTTCAGTGAAGGCTTTCTACAATGTTGATGGGAATTTTTGACCATTCTTCTAGAAGCATATTTAGGTCAGACACTGATGTTGGAGATGAAGACCCACTTCACAGTCTCTGCTCTAATTCATCCCATAGATGATCAGTTGGGTTGAGGTCAGGACTCTGTGCAGGCCAGTCAAGTTCTTCCACACTAAACTGGCTCATCCAGGTCTTTATGGACCTGCTTTGTGCACTGGTTTGCAGTCATGTTGGAACAGGATGGGGCTGTCCTCAAACCGTTCCCACAAACTTGGGAACATGAAATTGTACAGAACATTAACAGTTCCTTTACCTGGAACTAAGGGGCCGAGTCGACTTCTGAAGAACAACCCCACGCCATTATCTCTCTACACAATGTTCTTCAGCTAATCTGAAGGCCATATGAAGTCTGTAGCTTTTGTCTCTACAGAATGTTGGTAACCTCTGTGCACCTCTGTCTGACGCACATATTCCATGCTGACGTTAACAGGATGCTCGCCTGGAGCAAGTGTTGGGACTCGAGCCGATACAATTTATTTAGTTAGAGTCTTAGAAGATTTGGAAAAAGTAGATAGAGGTAAGCACAAAAATGTGGCTTTTTTTTACAGTTGTAGTGTCAAAGCTGGACGAGGTTTCCCTGACAGAGACGCTGAACTGGAGTTTGCTTTTTTTTTACGCAATCAGAACCACTCGCAACCCCCAGACCTTAAGCAGAATTGAATAAAGGTGATTTACACCTCAATTCAGATTTACTAGTTCCATCTAAACATGAAGGAGAATTAGGCCTGTCTCGAAAACACATTTTGCTTGACCATAACTGTCAAAAAATTATTGACGATAACGATATTATTGTCAATATTATTTTGATTTTTTTCTAATTTTTTCATTAATGTAATTATAATATATGTCATAATAAAGTGAATACACCATATCAAAAGTAAGAAACTTTAATTTCTTAAGAGTGTTTAACTGTAATTGGAAGGTCAGGATCTCTTAAAATAAATTAAACAGACAATATAATAAATTTAACAAAAAAAGAGAAAAAAAACCCAATGAAAATGAAATGGGCTCTCTTTCAGGAAAAAATTGGGCTGGGGCTGTGCCATTCAGCTTAGGAACCATAGCTTTTGTGCCATCACTCATAATTAGCGTTTGTTTCCTCGTTACTCGTTAGGATGCTCACTCTCTGAGTGTATGCGCGAGCGGCCCCGCCTCCCCTCCAAAGATCGTATGAGCGACAAATGCTCACTCCGCGATAAATCTGCTAAAGAGCTGATGCACACTGGTGTTAAGAAAGAGAGACGTAGTGAGCCATCTTCTCATTCAGCCTCTTTGGTAGAGAGAGAGGAGGAAAACAAACATGCATGTACATGTCAGTTTATCGAGGCCTGCAAACTTACCGAGGATGTTTTTATTTATCATTCGGTTAATTGATTGATTGATTATCGTGACAGGCCTAAGGAGAATACTTTAATTCTGAATACTTAATTAAAAAACATGATGAAGCCGTGGCTGCTGAGATCTTACGTGGCCTTACACTTTGTGTCTGAGTCTCTGTCATTCCTAATCGCTTCCACAATCCTAAACAGTTGACAGTGTAATAGTTCGTAGTAGGAAATTGCACTACTGGACTTGTTGCTTAGGTGACCTCCTATCACGGTACCACGCTTGAGTTCACTGAGCTCCAGAGAGCAATACATTCTTTCATAAATGTTTGTAGAAGCAGTCTTCATGCCGAGGTGCTTGATTTTCTCCACTTGTGGCCACATAATTGATTTAAACACCTGAATGAACGATTTGGAGGGGTGAGTGAATGCTTGTGGTTATATACAGCAGTGTATATTTGTGTACTTAAAGTGGTCGTTGGAATATTTCCACACTGCTTACATGTTAGCAACAGGGCTGCTTCTGCTACATCACTTGATCAGCTATGGCCTGCCATATAGGTGTGTTCATCACGTCAGGTGTGTACCTGTGTATGTTGAAAACTGCAACTCACAAACCACTTTGTAAGTCTGAGGAGCAGCACGACAGCTCAAATGTCAGCGACTTTCCAATAAAAATCCTTGGTGGGAGCGATTTCTGGTGTGCAGATCTCTTTGTAACTTATCAACTCATGGAAACTGACAAACAATTGGTGTGAGATGATAAGTGATAATCCAAATCTCCAATCAATTAAAACAATGATCACATCAGCCCTGATCTGATTCTTTTACTGATACCAAAACAGATCAGCATATCCCTAACAATAACACTAATGAGCATAAAGCTAAATGAACTTTCTGTTTGCATGAGCACCAAAGTGTTCACACGGGAAAAACTCATTAAATTTGCATTTTCAAAGATGCTTTTTTGTAAGGCTGTTAGATTTTTAGACTCTGGTACTTTCCAGCATCACCTAATTTTAACAGAGCAATACCTTCCAATATTTTCCATGTGATAGTTCCAGAGAGACCCAAAGTTCATCAGAGACAAAGACATAAGTTCAGGTTTTGAACCCAGAGCTGCAAGAATGGAACAAATCTCCACTTTTACTGGATTTTGTTAATGGTATGAAAACACAGAGCAACATGATGTATGTATCTTTACAGGTCCGGTCAACAGTATGTTTGGTCACCTGACACATGATAATCATTGAGAACTGAACTGCCCTGTACTTTGGTGTTAGCCGAGAGTTTTGTAGGTTCTTTGCCAACTTAGCCGGTGTCTCAGGCGGCCACTTCCTGTTTGTTAATGAGGGGAGGAGGAGGGGGAGGGGAAGTGAAGCCTGCATTGTCCCAGCCTTAGTGACCCCCTCAGAGCAAAAAAAAACATTTTATGTATAATGTTGGCAATTTCCTTGACATTAGAGCTGCAGCTATGGATTCTTTTTGTAATCGATTACTCTATCAAATTTTTGTCGATTAATCGGATAACTGTTATATTGCGCTCACTGCTATTTTTTCTTTTACATTGAATCACTACACATTGTTATTATTAGTAACACACAAAACAGAAAAGCCAGGTCACTTAAATTAACAACTTATTTTTCTTATTTTGAACATTCTGAGCATAAATCGGATCTCAAAATCAAAATCTATACTTTTATTTTTACTCTGGGCTGTGGGCAGTAAGTTTGGTTATTTTTATTTTATTTGTATTCATGCTTGTCTCTTTTTGCTAAATTATTGCCTTTACTACTGTACCATATTGATGATCTTATTTTGCTTACTTTATTTCTCAGACCAAATAATCTCATACTTAGATACTAAGATAATTTAACTAGCTAATGTACATTTCTATAACATATGAAAGCATTCCCTACACCTGCTTCCTCTACTCACTGTCAGTGTTTCCTGTTCTACTCTCTGCAATCAAATTAAATGTAAAGTTATTGGATGTGAAAAGTATGTGAACAAAATACACATGATTCTGGGCAAGTAGCCTCCGCATTGATTTACGTTCTGAACCAGCCTTTACACGGAGCCATAATCAAAGTAGGTTATTTACTCGCCCATATCTCAGTTATTGATCACATTAGCTGCTTCTGTTGATTTATCATGAGTGTCATCCTGTTGAGTCCGCTCTGAGGACGCACAGACCGGATGTTTACTGTTGACGTGCTGCAGCAGTGACGACGCGCTATCATGCTAAGCTACGTGCTAAGCTAACTCCATTTGACATTAGACACTCTGCACTGTGTTTTCTTTTCGTCCCTTCTTGTAGTGACCACACACTTGGGACACTCTCTGCCATTTCTTCTGTGGACTCTCTCCTTTCTGTCCCTCTCTTTTCTCTTCCTTCATGATTTTACAAGCCGCGCAGCATCGGAGGTAGCGGGCGCGTTGTGCCACAGACATGACCGTCCTTGTCAAAAACTGTGCACTGTATAGTAGTCCAGATATATATTTTATGTGTATAATTATATATTAAACGAGGCTTCAAGGCACACAATTTGCCTTGAGGATATTTTGTAATTGAATAATCTCAATTATTCGAGAAATCGTTTCAGCTCTACTTGACATCCCGTGTTTATGTTGAATTCTCCTCTAATATCCAATTCCATGATTCTGTCCGGGACTCTGTGATCACAGGTTTTAAAAGCCCTATTTTTTAATGTTCCAGTAATGTAATGGTATTTTAGTGAGTCTAAGGGGTCTCTATGCTGTGCCCTCACCCTTTCATTATCCACCAGTACCTGGCGTTTATTTAGTATAACTTAAGGACGAATGATTACATTTTCAAGGTCAAATGTCAAGGTCAGGGAGTCACAAGGACGTCCTTTCCAAAGGATGACCACAAGACTAAAGTAGGGTGACCATAAGTCCTCCTTTCCTGGTCTTAAAATTACACCTGGGGGGATTTTATACAATTTCCTATAAGGTCTGGGTTTTGCTCCGCTTGTTCTACAGATGAAGGTGACAGAAAAGAGACATGCATGATTCAAACAGCCATAACTTCTCCACCATGCTATCCAAATAATTCTAACAGATTCTGAAAGCTGAGAGTGGAGCATTCTAGTGATATACACTACATTACTGTAAAGATTGAATTGTCTAAGGAGGAGGTACGGGAAGTGAGCGGTTTATCAGTATTTTTATGCATAAACAATGTAATACACTGTAAACAGTAGCACTAGCATCATTCTGGAGTGTTTTCTTTCCGTTCCTCTGCTGTCTTTTTCTCAAAGTTTTGCTGTATTTCTGACATATGTTCCTCATGTTTTACTTTGGTTTTTGTCGTATTTCTCATCACAGTTTGTTTTTTATGGATTCCGTAAATAGTAGTTTTAGAAATATTGAAGAAAGAAATGTTGAGATCTCTGTCTTCAGCTGGACAGGAACGGCTTCAGGGACTTCCATCAGTTAAAAAAAATGCCTTCACATGGTCTAATATGGCCAGTTTATGAAGAGAATACTCTTGACATTCAATTCCATTTTTAGTCTTTTCAAGTAATTGCGCGCTATTTTAGGCATTTCATACATAATATTGACAAATATTTGCCAGAATTGTTTGTTTATTTCTCATGAAGAAAGGGTGAAAAATGTAATTAAAGAACAATTCCAGACACATTTACTGACACAAAAAAGACCATTTTTGTTTTTTTGCTTGTCTGTTTGTATGTTTCTCTGTTAGCAACATAACTCAAAAAGTTATGGATGGATTTCAATGAAACTTTCAAGAAATGTCCAGATTGGGACAAGGAACAAGTAATTTGATTTTGGAAGTGATCCGGACCAGCGTAAAACCGCCATAACGAAAAATGCGACTGTCATTAATAACTACTGAACAACAAATAGATACCATTATAAATGCAATTGCCAATGGTATAGTTTCATGGTCAATTAATCTAAAAATTTAGATGAAATTAAGGTAAGACTAATATTTATGGTACAAATCACAATATCGGTGAGGACTGTGGCACTGGCGGAGGTCTGTGCTCTCTGAGTGCTTTTCTAGTTTTACTTTTGCACTCCATATGCATAAGTACGTTATTATTGCGCAGATTTTTCTTTTTGGATGTTTGATTGCTCAAAAATGTGAGCAATCAAACATCCACACATGTGGATTAGCACAAAAATTAAATTCAAATATTGTCAACAGGTACTCTAGGTATTTGAGTATTTCTTTTTCTTAGTGAATCAATATTGATTCAAATTGCAACCTAAGGAATCGAAATTAAATCGAATTTGAGGTTCTCCGTAAAACCCAGCCCTAGAGTATGTTCATACTTTCACATGATGCCTCGGACAGAGTGTTGGTCTTACCTTGAGTGACAAAGATCCAGCCATGTAGAAGTGGTCCAGGTCTATGATTGATGCAAGCAGACCTGCCAGGAGCACTTCGTACAGATCACTCTTTTTTCTCAGTCCAATAACAACTGCCCACGACCACAGTCCTATTAATCCGTGTGTGGCGTTGTCCAAAGCTGCATTGAGCCACAAGTGGTGCTGAACGATGGACATCTGAAGAGCGTGGTCCGCCACCACACAGAACATACCCAGGCCGGCTGATGCCAGCAGAGAGGCCGAGCTGAAGGTTTGTAACAGAGCCTGAGCTTTCTCTGTCTCCACGGCTAGACTCAGAGGGACAGGAGTGCCATCTCGCCCCAGGCCCACCCCCAACAATGGGGATGAGGAGGAGTCCAACTTGGAGTAGAATCCTTGCATGTTGACAGACAGATGCTGGGCTGATCACCTCTGAGGGTCAACAGAAGTGAGGTAGACTGAAGAAAGGAAAGAGTGGGAGGCAGGAAAAAACATAATTAAAACTGGTCCAAATAAGAGACTACAGTCAGCACACCTACATCTTTGAAAATCAGGCCATTTTTTCAGCTATATACTTGGGAACAGTTGTTTCCTTTAAGGCAGCTCATTTATATCTGCATGCCATGGTTATTTCACATTTGTCCTATTGCATCACTGCCTGGGGCCAGGCCACGGACTCAACTACAAAACCATTATTTCCACTTTATAAACAAGCTTTGAAAATTTTAGACCAGAAGCCACAAAAATGGCACCACTGCAAAATTATTGAGAAATATAACTTGTTGACCTTTTCCAACTTTATAAAATTATCCTTTCTCAAAGTTGTTTTCAAGTGCTTAAATGGACTGGCTCTACACGTGATGTCTCAGAACTTTACAAAGACAGACAGCTGTAGGACAAAAACAAGGAACACAACACAACAAAACTGTAAAATCCAAAGGTGCAGGACAACATTTGGGCAGTCATCCCTCTCAGCGCATGGCATACACCTGTGGAATTCCTTACCATCTGAAATTAAATCTCAAACAGAACTTAAAAAGTTAAAGTAATTATCATATACTATTTTAATATTTTTTAATGTTAAATGTAACTTGTGCTTTAACCTCTAATTTACTACAACTGTGTATATTTATTCATGGTACTTACTGACTATATCCACTGTATTTGTATAAGTGTATCTGTATTCTGTATATTTTATTGTACTTTAAATCCTGACCAGGGACAAAGACAGCAAATTAGCTGAAGCTATCTGTCTTATATACATTCACATTTTCCCATTTTCTGTGGCAATATTGTATGTGTCATCCCTGTTAAAAAAAACATTAAGTAAATAAATAAATAAATGTATACATTAATTTAACCTGGTTTGAGTGCAATTTTCTTTCCTCAGTCAAACCTGACAACCAAAGGTGGTTGAGCTTTTTCTGCTCTGGCTTCTAAATAACGGAGTGACCTGCCAGGAGAAAACAAGGAAGCTTAAACAATGACTTCTTCCGATTCACTCTGACAGTCCCATTATATTTTAGACTTGCCATTAAAGGATTTTGAATGTAAAAGCTGTTTTTTAATTGTGTTTTTCCTCCTTTTGTCTTTTAAAACATTCATTGAACTGTTGGCTTCTTAGCATAACTGCATGTAAAGTGCATTTCCACTTGTTTTTAAAAAGAACAATACAAAATAAGTGTTATTATTTTTAATATACCATAGTTATTATCTCATAAAATAATAAGGTGTTGTTCCACATTACTTGCATAAGTGGAAAAAGACACATCTTCCTTAGAAGTATGGAAACACTGGATATTTAAAGTTAAAGTAAAGTAGATGATCCCTCAGAGTGCAGATGGGTTCATTCAGATAAAGGTGTATTACGGAAAGTTTCTGTAAGGCTAATTCATCACATTAAGAAAGCAGAGGAGAGAAATCCACTGACGAGTAGCAGGCAGGTATTTGAAGCTGCTGCTGCCCCTGGAGTCCCGAGAATCTCTCAATGCTGGCCTGCTGATGTGTGGAAAGCTGTATTTCAGCCACCTTTAACCAAAACCCCCACAGTCAGACTATTACAGAGGGCTCAGAAATCTAAGAAGACCCATTTTGGAACAGATTTACTGATGAATACTACACTGGAGGGAGTCTGGGTGGTTGGTGGATGGCCTCCATGTCCCAACTAGGATTGCAAAAGGGCAGAAAATCTCCAGTAATTACCCAGAAACTTCCCATGAGAAGTTGAGCTGGGGAATTATGGAAACATTCCAAACTGGAAACTTTCCATGGGAAGTCATATCCATAACCTGCCATATTCACCGTCTGTAACTAGGCAGATCCATCTCGCCAAATTCCAATCTACAACCTGCTTAGCTCAATAAGAGGAGGAGGAAAAGGTGCAAGACAGCAGCTGGACCAAAGCAGGAAGTGACGGCAGTGTTAGGAATTAGCATAGATGCCAAGAGCTTCAGTCAGTTTTATCAGACTGTGACTGCATTTCCTTATTAAATAAAAACAAATACCAACACTACAAACCTCTCTGTAGTAATGATACTTTTACTCCACTTCTGACATGTTTTGATTTGTGTTCTTCAACACAGTAGGACCTGCCAACTTTATTATCTGATTGGCTGGTGACAAATGTTGATATGCATCTGAAAGCTTCAGCCTTCCCCAAACACTTCCTATGGGCTCTTTCCCAGATGTATAAGTGGAATTAAATATATTTAACGCTTCAAACATTAAATTTAAAAAAATGCATTAGTAAGAACTGTATCATGTTTTAATCATTTTATATAACAGTCAATGTCAGCTTTACCCCAGGCTCACACTGAATCCTGTGCGGGTCCGGTGCAGCTTCCGCATGTAGTCCGTATCATTAAAATCGCTGTTTTAGGCTCACATTAGCCCCGCGCGGTGCGAGTCCGGTTGCGGGAGGGAGTCTATTTTTTCCGGACGCCAGAGAGGGTCAGCGTCAAGCTGAATGAAATATGACGAGCTATACAGGAAGTGAAATGCCGGGTGGCATGCAGATCTGTTGTTTTTCAAAATAAAATCAGTGTACAAACAAATGTAACTTGACTCTTCTTTCACCGCACACTCGCGCTAGTAGCAAAAGCACAGCATCGCCTTACATGTAGTTCCAGTACATGGGACTCGTTCTCGAGCGAAGTCCAGACAAAAACGTGAACCCACGTGAGCTTCTACTCTCGTGAGTGCCGTTTCTGCACCCGGCACCGGAGCCAGCCGCAGCCTCTATCTGGAGCTGATGTGAGTGGCAGCTTGCGGAAAATCCACACCGAATCTGGACTTCAACAGTTCTGGAGCCAATGTGAGCGCGGCCTTACTGTAAGTAGTCCACTGGCTCAAATATGTGGCTTCAACAGTCTTGAGCTCTGGGCTAAAAATGTGGCCTCAATAGTCAAGGAGTCTAAAAATTATCTGTGCATGTGACAGAGTGCATGTAGGGGGTGTGGCCTCAATATCCCTGCAGTAAACAGCGTGCTATGAGCATGAGACTGAGGAATATCAAAGATATTCTCAAGTACACTTGAATGAAATCTGGTTCTTTCAGTCTGGATTATGCTAAATTATATAAAGACACACATGAATTTCTAAAATCTATTAAAAATTCTTGTCCAGCATCAATCTACAATTTAGTTAAATTCCAGGTTTATTCATTTTAATTTCCATTTATTCCAGTTAATTCCCACAGAAAGTTCCCAACTTTGAAAATTCCTGTACTTTTGAAACCCTTGTCCCAACAAGGCTGCAACATCAGCAAGAAGACGGTGGAGTGATGCTTCAGCTGGAATCATAGGGAGTGAGGGGCCATTTACAGAAGGCCTACAATTGTAAAATCCGACAAGTTTTCATTGCGTTTCGGCCTTGTGTTTCCATGGGAGCGGTACCTGGAGTGCTTAAATCTGCAAACTTTTGAAACCAGGCTCCAGAGTGGAGAGTTTTCGATACGCTCTCCATGCGGCACCGTAAAAAAACCCGTATCAGAGCGTTTCAGGGCAAAATGCTGACATCACCGCATGCGCACTGCTCTTTCACATGAAGGCTGTGCACACATACCAGGAACAACAACAGCTTCGGCCGTCTACTGAGTAACATTTGTTCTGCTTATCGTGCTCAGTTTGTTATCCAGACAAAACTATCCTGACAGATTTGTGGAACAAACAGATTTGTTGTCCAGAAAAGAAACTCCTGCGTCTTAGTGCGTCCACTCACTGTTGTTGTTTGTCAAAAGTTTTTTTTCTTCGTACGTGTACTGTAGCAGCGCTGCCTCTCTGCGAACCTACACCACCATCTACTGAACCGGCGTGCTCACTACAGCGGCTTAATTTGTCTCCAGCATCTTCGTCTGAACGTGGATCGACTTTGAATACGTAAAGGAAAAATCTTCAGTTTTAAGTCAGAGAGTGTCCGTGTAAAAGTAGCCTGAGTTGTTAGGCCCCTTTAAGGCGTCAAAATGATCATGACAAAAATGTGGGGCTCATAACAGTCTATTTTCTGCCATGGAATAAAAAGAACAGAACTAAACTAAAATCATCGTCAGTCGAGATAGGGTGCGATTCTTTGCTTTAAATATATACCTCTGGAAGCCTTGGCAGCTTTGGGCATAAAGGGAGAAAAAAATCATTTTGTGGATACAGTGCATCTCGTACGTCAACCCTGTTGAGAGCCTTTGGAAAGATGCTGTGAGGGTTTCCCTAAAAGCAGCAGATCTGGGAGAATATTCTGGAGTTTTCTATACAAACTTAGATACACAACAGATGAGAGAGCTGTTGCGATATCAAAGAGAGATTCACTCATTAATAAATAAGTTAATCTGTGAGGATGTTTCTGATCGACATAGCTTTGATTTGAGAGAAATGACCTCCTTAGGCAAAATAAAATGATGACAAATTTCTGCTTTAAATCCTTCAGAAACCATCAACTGTTTTAAAACTCTGTTTGGCATAGTAATGCGGACACTGCTTTTTATTTAATGCTAAAAACACTGTCATTGTCATCATTGGTAATTTTGTCTCACCCAATCCAGATAACAATGCCTGTTTGGGAATGACAAATCTTTGTGACTGCCAATTATAAAGACTATTTAGGAAAAAGAGAATAATAATTATTTGAAACACAATGTGGTTTGCACAGGTCTAATTCTCCTTTTTGATTTAATTCTCAAAGGGGCTTTTATTCCTCGTACGGCACTGGTTCAATCTGAATGATTTTGGTGTATGTCAGGCTTTAACTAAAGGGGGTTATATTTTTATCTTTGTTGGGTTTCATTTTCATTCATGAGGGGGCAGAAGGGCAGTAGTTGTCGACTGTGTCTCTTTCATCATGTAATAGGTGTGTTTTGTAGCTGTTACTGGCTGCTTCAGTGTTCCTCTGGATCAATAAGGTAAGGATTTTCTAATCAGACAGTCTATAAATCATTTTTCACAGTTATGCTGATGACATACAGCGCTATATTACCGTAACACAGGGCGCATTGATTCTCTTATTAACTGCTACGGCCACACCGGACGCGAATTGGCGAATTTTAACGCGCGTAAAGCCTGTAACGTGCCACGCGTAACGCCCGAAGCTGGACGCTGGACATTTTGACAAGCCGGGCGCATGCGCAGTAGAGAGCCGGAGCCGGTTGGACTCAGTGATGACCCTTGCAGGCAAATCCAGCTGGAAACAAATATTTACAGAACTTACCTTCAAAACCTGTCTCCTCAGCGACTTTCACCCAAGCCTGCTCCTTTTGTTCCAGTCTCTGTAGACGGACTCAGTGATGACCCGTGCAGGCAAATCCAGCTGGAAATGAATATTTACAGGAGCAGGAGGCCGGGCCACACATCATTAAATCAAACCTGTCTCCTCAGCGACTTTCACCCAAGCCTGCTCCTTTTGTTCCAGTCTCTGTAGAGTACACACGCCCGAATAGTTTAGCTCCGGATGATAGCAAACAGCGCAGATAAACCTCTCCTCCATCTTTGAGAAGGGGTTTGAGCAGGAGCAGGAGGCCGGGGCATCACACATCATTAAATCAAACCTGTCTCCTCAGCGCCAAACGCGTCCAACACTCCAGACGCGCCACGCCAAACGCGTCCAACGCGCCGCCCGGGGCGAATTTGCGTCAAGACGCGTGTTTGCATTGACTTTGTATGTAATCTCGACGCGCGTCCAGGCGAATTTGCGTCCGGTGTGGCCGTAGCATAAGACGTCAAGTCCTGGAAGTCAGATCTTTGAGACTAGACACTTGCCACAGTTCTGGCAGGACAAAACTCAGGTTTTAGTCATGGGTACAGGTCCAAAGAGACAGAAAATGGCAGACACTGTCTTTTAATCACTGCAAACAAGTCAAAATCTCTGTCTTACATTTACTCCAAACCACACTGTTGAAGCAAAAAAGGAGATGTAACGAAAAAGGCATTTTATCATTAAAGAACATCTCAAGAGTGTACCACTTTATCTCAGGCCAATGCAGAGACCCGTATTGATGCTTCTGCTTCCTGTGGAGTAAATCATTGTACCCCTCCTCTTTCTGTTCTTCCTCAAAAGAACATTTCACACCTTCAGCTGCTACAAAACTTCACCACACGACTGCCGACAAAGAGCAGGAAGAACCCACATCACAGCGATTCTCTTCACTCTGCACTGGCTATCTGCTGCTTTAGAAAAGATCTTAATGTACTTTTATTGCTCTATAAAGCTCTTAATGGTCTTGCTCCGTCTTATTTATCTGATTTTCTCTTCCTATATGAGCCAAGTAAAGCTTTAGGGATTTCAGGTAGAGTTATTTTAATGGCACCCAAAGACAAAATTAAACATATGGTGAAGTATATTTCCTTATTACGGCCCCGACTGTGGAACTGAGAGCAGCGCCTACTGCACACATTTTCATAAGAAAACTCAAGAATTACCTTTATCTGGATTATAAGTGTTTTAATATTGTTCTTCATGTGTGTTTTATGTTATACTTAGTCTATTTTAGTTTCACTTATTACTTTGTATTTTATTCATTTCCTTTTGATTCTTTGAATTATCCTTTATTTGCACGTTTTACCTTTTAGTATTTCACTATTATTTTCAATCTTATTTGGAGTCTTTCAGTATTTTTTTGCCTGTTCTTCTGTCCTTAAGTGTCTCTTTATCATAATGGATTTTATCATTTTGATAACACAGCACCTGTGTCTCCTCATCTTTAATTCAAGAGTTTCCTCATTCATCTGGGCTGATTTTAAAGTGTCCCCTTTTAGATTGTTTTCTATCCACCCATCTGTCTATCCAGCCTGTCAGTAATTCTTCAATTCTATGCAGAAAACAAGCATGAATATACTTGAAGATTCAGATTCAATTCAATAAAAACAGTCAATGTTATATTGAATACAACATCACATAGAAAATGATCTTTGCTTATGCTGCATTAAGAGCCAAAGGGAGTAAGAAAGATGGAACTGAATGATACTCGCAAACAATGAAGGCAAAACAACAATGCATTAAGAAAACATGTTTTTAGTAATAAAATAACAGAACTGAACATTACACAGAGTCCAAAAGGCATCCATATTAAAGCTTATGCGCCCTTATTTTACTGAAATGTATGATTTGAATATGGATCCAAATTCACAGAATCCTCATCAATGATTCAAACATTTGACCAGAGATAAAACACTTGGTCAAAGATTGGCACTGGCGTTTCACAGATGTCCAAACTCATAGAGCATTAGAAGATGAAGAAACACTTTATGAATCCTTCCCGGGGAAGTTCAATTCTGTAACTCTGTTGTTCAGACATACCGCACACGCAGGCTGAAATACAGAAACACGCCCTGTGATTATGTGTTAATGGAGAGATGGCTTTCTGCTCAAGAAGAAGAAATGCTACAGAGCAGTTTTGGGGGTTAAGTGCCTTGCTCAAAAGCACTCTATAGCAGTGCTCATGAAGTCAGCTGGCACCTCTCCAGCTACCAAACCAACTCAAAACATGGCAACCTTTCTGGACGGAGCTATTGCTGCTCCAAGCATGTGCATTCACCAACTAATTACCTCCACCAGGAGGTTATGTTTTTGGGGAGTCTGTCTGTGAACAAAATAACTCAAAAAGTAATGGATGGATTTTGATGAAATTTTCAGGAAATGTTCAGCATGGGAAAAGGAAAAACTGATTCAATTTTGGCGTTGATCCGGATCCTCGTTTGGATCCGCCATGACGAAAAATGCGATTTTCGTGAATAACTACTGAACTATGATAGATATTATTATGAATCCAGTTGCTAATGGTATGTTTTCATGGTTAAGGAATCTAAATATTTAGATGCAATAAAGGTAGGACTAATATTTATGGTACAAATCACAATATGGGAGAGGACTGTGGTGCTGGCGGAGGTCTGCGCTCTACGAGTGCTTTTCTAGTTCTCTTTAGGATGATGTTTTTGTGGACCCTATATGAAGGTTTAACTCTTTAAAAGAGCACATTCTAGTTCTGTTGAATCTTACGCTCACTGCAGTGTCATAACAAACAGGACACCAGTCTGTCACCTTTCCCTCTCCCCAGATATATAGTAGGAAAGTTAGTTACCAACAGCATCATAAACTGCAGTAAAATTTCAGATGGTTGGTATTCCTGTTTCCTATTTTAATTACCAATCTCCGTTTGTCAGTAACGCACTGTGATGCTGCTCATTGCCTGGAGAGGTCAAACTATGTGCCTGCTCCTCAGCAAAGCAGCAGTAGTCCCTCGGACACACTTGTGCATGCACACTTTGCAATATTTGACCTCTGAAAGTGAAGGTGTGGTGGGTGGTGCCTGCATGGATACAACGCTGGAGACTCTTCCCCCTCGAAATGGACAAAGCCTCAAGTGTGGCTGTATTTTGATTTTTACAAGGATGCTGACGACGGTCGCTCTGTCTGCAGGGAAGAACCACAAACACCCCCAAAGCAGCAAGAGGAAGACTCGGCAAGGATCCACAGAGGTGCTCAGGTTCTGACCACCGCAGATCAGTCTTAATTTCACATTAGTTTTGAACTAAATAAATGATTTAAAACAATTCTAGTATGTCTATTAGTACTTCTTGAACATTTGGAGCCCAGTACAACAAAACTGCATTAACAATAACCATGATGAATTTGGTCACAATAACCATGATAACAAATCTACACAGCTTGACATCCCAAATATGTTTAAAACTATCAACTGTCATAAATATATCTTACTATCTATAAAGCTTTGATCTCATTGTCTTGGTGTCTCCTTGCAAAACATAAAACAAAATGCCTTCTTCATCAATGTCCATCTTTCATACATGTTTTAAACTACTTCAACTGTTTCCAGCTCACTTGTTTGCTATTTTCTTTCCTTTTGTTGTTTTAGTTAACATGATCCTCTGTGCTTTTTCCTCTTACTCTTTTGTTCTCTGTTTGAGCTGACTGTTGAACTTATTGTACCCAAAGTACTGGGTTCTGTCTGCTAAAGCACTTTGTAAACGACTGTATTTAAAGGTGCTATATAAATAAAGTTATAATAATTATTATCATTATTAATATGTGGCAACAGCAGCTGCCACTGTGACGTCCTACCTTTGTTTAATCACAAGTTTCATGCCATTGGCTCGCAGTAGCAAGCCCTATGAAGAGCATAGGTGTGAGAATAAATGCAGAGTTGTGGACAACATGGCACAGAGAAGAGAGAACACAGCATCATCAGGGATACTCTTTTTGATCTTGAGAGACTGTGAACATGCCATGAGGTCATCAAATTAACATTTACACCTGATTTAGGGCAAAACATGAGCGCTTTAAAGATCTTGTTCTACTGACAAGAGCTACAAGAACTCCTTTTCCACCTCAGCCCCTCACTTCTGTGAGCCAGTCTAACAAAAACACCAACCACGAGTCTTCTGAGCCCAGGGGCGCCACAAAATTAGATTCTGATCTTAATGACACTATAAAATGTAGGACGGATCAAACTCGACATGGTCCCTCAGCCATCGGAGCCGGATGGAGCAGCGGAACTCTCCCCTATGAAATATTAATAAGCTGACGTTAGTTATTTTTAGCAGCTGCCGGAGAGCCAGGATAAAACGAAGAAAACACCAAACAGTTCAATAACAAGGATGTCTTATTGTCTTTGGCAGCTAATTTGATGCTAAGTGGCTAACAATCACAATGAGAGGAGCTTTGTGGAGGCGGACGACATGGCGGCTCTGACACAGTCTGTGAGGCTCTGCTCTAACATTAAAACTCTCAGCTTCATCACAATCTGCCACGTTAACAGGTATGAAATGATATTTTTATTATCCAGTTGATAAAAACAGGATACTCACCCCATCTCCCTGTATTGGTTACCCAGCGCCAGGTCTTCTTCTGATGTGAGTGCAGGTAGCTCTGATGGTGAAGGGCGCTGTGTCCCCACCTACAGGTCATCAGGGGGAATTACACTCATTTTCACAGGATTTTTTTTTTTTTTTAAATAAACTTCTGTTGTTGACTGCTTAAACTTTTAATGTTTATGTCAATATGGGATAATCTTGAGCTTTTATGTGTTTAACTGCCCATAACCCAAGTATCAATTGTGTACTTGCTAATTCAACACATACTGTTGATATGATCAGTGGTTAGGTGCCATCATTGTTATTGTTGCTTTTGGTTTACTTAATGGCAGTAGAGACAATAAAAAGAACTTAGTGGGCCATGTTTTACAGTCTACACTATCTATCTATCTATCTATCTATCTATCTATCTATCTATCTATCTATCTATCTATCTATCTATCTATCTATCTATCTATCTATCTATCTATCTATCTATCTATCTATCTATCTATCTATCTATCTGTCTGTCTGTCTGTCTGTCTGTCTGTCTGTCTGTCTATCTAATCTATCTATCAAAGTCAAAGTCAACGCTAGCTTTATTATCAAATATGCTATACATACTTGACATACAGTGCAGATGAAATTTCAGTCCTTTCAGATCCACGGTGCAAACAGGCAATATTAAAACAAGAGTAAGAAACTAAACTACAGTATGAAAAATATAAAAGCCTACTAGTATCGAAAGTAAAAAATAGAATCAATTTACTATGAACAGAATAAAATTTTTTTGTACGTGTATGTATATAGAGGTAGTTATAAGTTACATATGTAACATAGTTATATATCTATCTATCTATAACTATATCTTTATCTATTCATCTATATCTATAACTATATCTATTTATATCTATATATCTATCTATATATCTATCTATATATCTATCTATCTATCTATATATATATATATATATATATATATATATAAAACTATATCTATTTATATCTATATCTATATCTATCTATATCTATATTTCTATCTATATCTATATCTATCTATCTATCTATATCAATATCTATATCTATATCTATATCTATATCTATCTATCTATCTCTTTATCTATGTATCTATATCTAAAACTATACCTATTTATATCTATATCTATATATCTATATCTATCTATAACTATATCTATTTTTATCTATATCTATATCTATTGATATCTATCTATCTATCTATCTATCTATCTATCTATCTATCTATCTATCTATCTATCTATCTATCTATCTATCTATCTATCTATCTGTCTGTCTGTCTGTCTGTCTGTCTGTCTATCTATCTATCTATCTATCTCTATCTCTCTCTTCCTCTCTCTCTCTCTCTCTCTCTCTCTCTCTACTTACTTATATATATATATATATATATATATATATATATATATATATATATATATATATACATATATATATATATATATGTAAAGGTAGATATTAAGAGTAATATAAATTAATAAAATACAAAGTAAACTATGGCTACTGGCTGGCTCCTCTCCTTCCTGTCTTCAGCCTTCCTGCCCCCCCCCTTGAGGAGTTGTACAGTCTGATGGCCTGAGGAATAAATGGTTTCTCAGTCTGTTGGTCCTGTTTTCAAACATCAGGACCTACAGACTTTTGTTAGACACGTTTTTCTATAAATGAATGGAGCAGAATATCTCTAATGTGAAATCAGCATTTTTTTTTGGCCCCCCAATTTATTCTGTATCATGAAATTACAGGTCACATACTGTACATTTATATGTTCTGTCACATTTTCCATTTCAAGATCGAAAAGCATAGGAGAGAATTTTGATAAATATGACAGTTCACAGTTAATAAAACTTGTGGTTTAATGAAATTCAATCATTATTTCAATACACATAGACATATATAATGCAATGATGATATGATGTAGATTCATGATGGCAGAAAATAATTCCTGGATGCATCATTCATCATGTAACTTAATTATCTGAAATTAGTATCAGAAAAACTTTATTTCCCATGTGGGTAAAATCCGCTGTCTAAGTAGCTCTTTTACACACAGTGTAACAGTAGGAATATCAAGATGTATTAAACAACAAAACAGGATAGAAGCAGAAATGAAAAAAACAAAAGACACCATGCCAAGGGCAGAATCTTTAAAGCAATAAATAGCACATAAGCTTGTATCATTGATATTTGGCACAACTCTTGGGCATGAATGTTGGTAACATTTATTTCTTTAGACCTACATGAGCTATAACCACACAGCCAACCTTTGCACCATTATAAGAAAGACACAAAGACAGAAAATACTAAGGTGATTCAGCACCATAGACAGTGCACACAAGGGCCAAGACAGTTGTTTCTGCTGCCCTCTAGTGGTGATATGACAAACTATTATTTATTGTCAGTCTGAAAGGTTATTAGATTAATGCTCGTTAAACAATATTTATAGTTTGTAGAGAAAAACAAGATGTATTGAGCACACATACACACACACATACACGCACAATGCATTTATTTGATACAGTGTGCGGCATTTAAATAATTTTTAGGCGCCTCTTGTGCAAAGTACCAGAATCAAAAAAAAATGAAACTCTTGAAAATCATGTTTTCGGGTGATTCTTGTGTTAATTACTTTGATTAAACAAGCTCTTTAGAAGCACATTCAGATTATTTTTGCACACAACACTGAAGTAAAGCTGGCTGTTCCAGGCTGTAATGAGCGAGTGCCATCACTTCATTCAGTCTGTAGCAGATTGGACGGCTTACTTACCAATCTACCTTTCCTCACACTCTGACTGTGCAATCAATGTGTGGAAGCAGAGTCTTCTGAAGGCTTAAAATTAGCAAGCCAGTCACACAGGAGAACTGAAGGAGGTAGCTGATACAGAAAGCAGTGACCAGGATGCACTGTGCTTCTTTTCTTAGTTCCTGTGACCTGTTCTGCACCAACACTGATGCAGCACACATTTATGTTTTTTAAAGAACAGTCCATGGTCTCCACAGAGTAACCTGCTTCGACTATCTGTGTCTTTAAAATTCAGCCGGGAAAATTGTTGACATAATGTGTTAGCAGGCGAAAATGACAAAGTGTAAAACAAGGTGCTTATGATCCCAGAGAGGCACCTCAAGATGTTGTTCAAGAACATAAATGCACTCCAATTGTACTGCAGAGATAAAGAAAATCACCCGGTTAAGATAAGAAAGCAGAAATTCAAGTGTTTGAATTCACAAGAGCCAAGCAGCAGCAGCAGGAGCAGGAGGGGGGGAGAGATCGTGTCACTCATCTAGTTATCAGCAAAAGGTCAAACTGGTCATTAGAGCCGAGCAAGGCTGGTGGAACTGACAAGCTCCAAATGGACACACACACACTCACACTCACAAGGAAACACATAATGTACACACACACACATGGACCAGCACACAGATGAGCACACACTTACACACTCACAGCAGTGCACCTTATTGTAAATTAGATTTAGGGGATCAGATCATAAATCATATCTAATGTTGTTTAATCAGTCAAAAAGACAAATGCAAGGTTAACATTGTATTTACTAATTAGGTCATATTATGAATTTATAAACAGTATAAACCAAGAGCTGAATTAAAAATGTATTCTGTTGTCCCTCTTGGCTCATGCCTGTCCCTATCACTGTAAATATTAAGCTAATTCTCACTGACAGCCCCATTTAAAAAAGAAAGGATGGGATAAGAGATAAGCAAGAGAAGGAGTGAAGAAGGAAAGAATAATAAATGCAATGCCTTAAGCAGCTTTCACTCCAGTCAGCACACCTACACATACACACGCTAACACACTCTCGCATAGAGGACTCCAGCTGACAGCTGTTAGATGGTGTATTGATTTGTCCTCGCTCTACAGAACGGCCTGCCAGAACTTGTCAGAATATTGAGGGAAAGAGATCTTGCGAGGGAGTGAGAGACAGTGAGACAGATTTAGAAGAAGAGAAAGCTTGGAGAGCTAAAGGTCGAAAGGGTATTTTTGAACATCCAGATCTATTTAGTCATAATTTCTTGTTTTAGTATAGGATAGAGATTGATTTTACATTAAAATGAGACATAGGCCATCTCTTTCCCCCCTTTGTGCAGTATCTGTGAGTCTAAAGGATTATTGTGGTTTACTGCAGCTTGAATCTGTTATTCCTGAGTAAGGCCTCATCTCTATGATGACATCAGACTAATCAAGATAATTGCAGAGACCTGGAGATTTTTAAACAACGCCGCACGTTAAATACCAAACTTGTTTGTTGGAGATTCGAAGCAGTCAAAAACATCTCCTTAAAAGTCAGTGGATCGTTTTCAAAGTTTGAGGGTCAAGATTTGGCTCGTTTCATACCTGTTTTATGAGGTGAATATATAAGTTTGTGGCCAAATTAAAGATCTAAGACCCGAGCTATTCAGAAACAAGGGTCAAAGCAATATAAACTATGACCAAAGTCTCAATAAAGCACAATTATCTTTTAAGGCTCGGCAGAGACTATTAACATTCCCAGAGGTAAACGCACGTCCATGTGTTCAGCAGGTGTTGGGTAACAAGCAGGAAGACAATAAAATGAAAGAATGACTTCACGCTGCTGTCACATCCTGCTTTTGTTTTAAGAGAGCGTGACTGACAGTGTTGGGTAAAAGTCTGTCTTCATCAGGTGCAGGATGCCATGTGGATCGATCCAGGCTAAGAGCAGAAATACTGATAGCAAAGTTAAAAAGCTGCAGAACAGAATGTTCTTTTTCAGTAGGAGCAGAGGGGGGAGAATCAAGTTTATCTGATTTTTATAAAGTTTGCTATTGTCATGAAGAATATGAGGTAATATTTCTAAATTCTAAACTGCTTTCACTTCCCAAACAGAAATTCAGTAACTCTAAATTATAACCCCAAATTAAAAAGCACATGTGTTTGTATTACTTGCTCGACAATGTCCCTGGTTTGGTAACTGAAGCTGTTTATGAGCCAGCAGCCTCCACATTCACGTCTGCCAAGGAGCTTATGTTTTTGCTGGTGTGCATTTCTTGTCTGTTTGTTTGTTAGCGAGATTACCCAAAAAACGAATGGACAGATTTTGCTGAAATTTTCAGTAGATGTTGGTAATGGCCAAACTTAAAAATGCTACGATTTTGGTGGTGATCCACCTAACCACCATGAGCATGAAGTTTTTGCTCAATAACTGTCTAACTAATAATGATTACAACATGATTCTAAGTGCTACGTGTGGGTTTCCAAAGTCAAGGATGCATATTATGATGGTAACTTTATCATGGAACTGTTGCTAAAAGATATAACAGCAATATGTAAGCTATCATTGTGAAGTTTTGTGCTGTCAAACTGCTTTCTAGTTTAACAAGTTTTCAATCCTCTATCCAAAACACAACATCACTAGTCAAAAGTGATTGTCTGTAGCAAATTTCAAAAATCTTTTATTGATATCCTTAAAAAGAGTGTTATTAATTGACTTAAATGTGAATCATTTAGAATTTTTTGAGTCTGAGAAAGATGTTACTTTAAATAAGAAATATCAGGTATGTGTGGTCTACTAGTAAACATGTTATTTTGTTATGAACAAGACCTAATTTTAGATAAAAGATTATTTTTATCACGATCTATAAAGAGAGAAAAACTATTCTTGTGTTTATTGGGGCCATGCAAGGGAAAGTTTATTAAGATGATGATTAACATACAACTTCCCTACATATTATCAGTGAGTGGTATTAAATATGGTCATGTGGACACCACTAAGTGCTTAATTGTGAAAAAGCAGTCATAATGCTGGTAATAAGCTGGTATATGGACATACAACTAGTGCTTCCAAGATGTGAACATTCATACTTGATTATCAGCTATGTTGGTTATTTATTTTATTCTGTTTTATCAACATATTTATTTTGCAATTACTTATGAAACCATGTTTAATCTCTGCTGTTCTTACACCCCTCACCAGGTTCTTATTGTTTTAGTCCTGTTTTGCCATCTCCTCATATTTATATGTACCCCCGTTATAACACATTTATATATATGTATTTCTCTTTCATCTATCCGCTACCTAACCTCGTCTTTCTGTCTTCCTGATGTGATGTCGTCAACTATCAACTGTCATCAATTTGTCCATGTATCTGTAAATCTATCATGTATTGTCTTATTGCATCTTTATTGTTAGGCAAAACAAAATACCTTCTTTTCTAATGTGACTCATATGTGTATGTTGACATTTTAGACTGTACTAATGTAACAAATTGCAGTACTTCATCTGTCTCCAGTTTACTGCTTCTTTCCTTTTATTGTTTTATTTCACATGAACCATGCCTTTCCCTTTGACTCTTCTTGTTTCTGTTTGACCTGATTGTTGATTAAATGTCTCCAGAGTTCTACTTTTTTCTGCCTTTTCTTTGTCTGTTAAACCACTTTGTAAACATCTGTTTTTTAAAGCTGCTATCAAGTTATTATGTTGATATTGTTTTTTTGTGTGTGTGTCAGCATATTGAGTCTAAACTTGGTAACTTGTTCCTGCTGATCACTGGAACTTGATTGTGTCTGTGCAAGAAAAGTGTTCAAACATTTAGCTCAAAGTAAAGCTGGACCTAAAGAGTTTCAATAAGGGTAAAAGTGGATTCACTCTTGAAACTCTTGAGTTGAGTTGAGTTGGAATCTGTAGTGCTCAAACAATTTAAGCTAATTATTATACATCTGACATATTATTTGAGGGACGGCCTCATGAGATTTGTTAAAGGGGACATATGCTTGTTTCTCCTTTTCACTATGCCAGACTAGGATGCCTGTAAAGTATTTCTGCCCTCAGTACAAGTCATTTAGTTCCTTCATTGCCCCAGAATAGCGTTCTCAAAATCCTCATTTTAGGCCATTATTAAGTGCTTGTTGAAACGCTTCGTCTCAAGGATGACCTAAAGTTACCTCGCAATGTCACAGCTCTTTGTGCTCTGATTGGTCAGTTCTATCGGGGGCTGAGCCAGCCGGTCCTTCTTCTTCTACTGTATTTTCCAGCAGGCTCAAAGCAGCGACCGCGTATTGAGTCCCCCTACAGGCAGAGCTGGTAATGAGGGAGAGCGAGCGAGGGAGCTTTATACCCCTGCTGCTGGATGTGTTCCTCGGTGAGGGTTTGGGGCTAACGGACATCACAGAGGAGGAAGTGTTGTATCAGATTACTCCAATAAAAAGAAAGGTACCTCGTGATGCCACCACAATTTAAATCTCGCGGACATCTCGCAATGACCTATTTTCAGAGGCATCAAATCTCGTTCTAGGATATCAGGAAAAAATACAATATCTAATTTTTTGAAAATTAAGGGGTGTAAGGTCTTGTTTTCAAATGTATTATATTATATGTAAGTATTAAATCATGCATCAGCATGATATGTCTCCTTTAAAGAGAACAGACGCAACATAAAACCTATTCTGCTCTTCCTGTGGAAGAAACATTTTTCAGAGTAAATTTAAAATAAAGATGTATTGAGAGAAGGATACCAGGAGTGTCAAAAATAATCTTTTAATCACAGATTGCGATGCAGACAGAGATGAGGACCAGGGATGCAGAAACAGTCAATGATGGTGTAATCTTGCAGAGGCTGCAGTTTGAATGCAGCGTTGTTTTGTTTTTTTATCAAGAAAAAAACAGTTAAGAAAATGAGACCTAGGATATATTTTTATTTTGTTTGAAGTGAAAGGATTTTGCTGAAATTGATCTCAAAAGCTATTTCTGATTAATAAAAAGAGTTCATATTTATCTGACTGCTTGTATTTTGTATCTAAAAAGCAGCCTGGTGCAGTAATATGGAAAATCAAGGCTGCTAACTGTGTTTCCTCATGATGCATCATGGCAGTGGAAACTTAATAACCGGGGTCAAATTGAATCATCAGAGTGCTGAAGATGCACAGCTCTACATGATAAATCAGGTCTACACTGTACTTTTGTCCAAAAGACAGACTTCTGCCTTCTAATCACCCATTTAAAGCCAAAAATGCTTATTGGAATTTAGTTATGCCTCACGGGACCTGCGAGAATGTCTGGTCCCCATGAAAATATATTACGTTGGACCTTATCCCAAAGCAGCTCTGCAAAGCTTCCCAAACCAAGAATCTGTCAGGCAAATGAATAAATATGGAGAAAACATTGACTACATATTATTGAAATGTTCATTTGAAAAGCACAGATACAGTTTAACAGTGGAGAAAGCAATTTTGCTCTAAATATTAAACAAGTGGCAAATTAAAGTACAAGACAGTTTGTAGAATTTGTATCATGTTAAGAATTCAGTCTGTTTTTATTACCTCTGCCAAGGAGGTTATGTTTTCAGGAGAGTTTGTCTGTCTGTGAACAAAATAACTCCAAAAGTTATGGTTGGATTTTGATGCAATTTTCAGGAAATGTTCAGCATGGGAAAAGGAAGAACTGATTCAATTTTGGTGTTGATCCGGATCACCGTCAGGATCTGCCATGACGAAAAATGCGATTTTCGTGAATAACTACTGAACTAAAAGAGATATCATTATGAAACCAGTTGCTAATGGTATGTTTTCATGGTCAAAGAATCTAAATATTTACATGAAATAAAAGCAAGACTAATATTTATGGTAAAAATCACAATATGGGAGAGGATTGTGGTGCTGGTGGAGGTCTGCGCTCTCCGAGTGCTTTTCTAGTTTCTAATATTTTAATGACGTAATCAGTCCTAATGAACCTTTAATTTTTAACCACTGTCAGAGGCTTAAATACCCAAATATTTAACATGCCAGCAAGACATGCATACATTTGCATATACACAAATAAAATCAATCTTCTTATACATTTTCAAAATTGCCTCTTATTTATATCAATGCCTGTTATGCACTATTATTATAAATCACAGTGTTTTCACAGTTTTCTACACTGAATTCCCAGTGTTATTTATTGTAATGAGGCTTTTGTGGTGCATGATTCCAGTATTTCATTTTGGCATGCATACTGTAAATTCACAGGATGTTTTTAAATGACTAAACAGGGGGGATTCAACATGTGATGTAAAGCAGAAGTGATTATTGTGAGGACTAGACAGCATTGTACTGTCATATGAACTAATTAATGAACAGTTAGAGAATCCACAGCACTCTGTAGTCATTTAACAGTGTAATACAGTGATTTTACAAAACTTTACTGTTATCCGACAGTATTATTATGCCAGGGCTGATGTAAAAGCCCAGTAAAGTGTTGTAAAATTATGCTCAAAAATGATTTATGTTACCATTATTCTACAATTTTCTCAGATTTTACAATTTAATGCTAAATTATTTGTATATTCGAGTCGCTATGTAAATATGTAATGCTTTTCAGATATAGTTCTGCGGACACTAGACTATCCTGTAAAATAGCTATTATTATTAATGAATGACTTACTATGAAATCAGGGTGATATTTAACAGACTATGGGTTCATCAGTGTGGAAGACGCATGAATATTACTGATCTGTAAAGCAGAGGTGTGGACTCGAGTCATGTGACTTAGACTCAAGTCAGACTCAAGTCACAATTTTGATGACTTTGGACTCGACTTGACAATATCATCAAAGACTTGCAACTCGACTTGGACTTTGAGATCAGTGACTCGGGACTTGACTCTGACTTTAGTCTGATGACTTGAAAATACTTGAAATTTTCAGTAAGACTGTTGAATAAAATGTGCTCCCGTTCAAAGTATTCAACTAAGTGACTGGTTTTTGTCACTTCCAGCAAGACAATATTTTTCCCACAGGATCTGCCCCATTGAATGCATCTATTAACATCCAATCAGGGTCTAGAAGAATCAACAAAGAGGATGTGGATACACAGTTACTTCCCTGAGCGCAAGACTGCAGGAGTGCGGGAACAACCCAGAGATGCAGAACCATGCTACCGAGGATAATTTCATTTACATTCACAAACTACGATGTCAAAAACAAAAAACAAATTGCCTTTTGTAAAACCTGCAGTGTGAGAATAACAGACGGAGAGGCGATGACGTCGGACTTTGTTCGACACCTGAAGCTGCACAAAGAAAGGTAAGTTGGTCTGGTACCTGTTGTGAGATCCTTTTGGGTAACTTTAGCTTGGCATCCATTATATGCAACAACTGTATCGCTTGTAAACTTGCTGTGGCTAAAAACTAAGACTGAAGTTAGCTGAAAATAATTGTAAAGTTAAGGCCCAGGGTGACCAAGTGTCCTGTTTTCCCATGACATGTCCTGTTTTCATGTCCTGCCCTGACTGTCCTGGTTGTTTTTTATAAAGTAACGTAACTGTCCTGGTTTTTATTGTTTTTTTTATTTGGTCAACGGTGCTTATGACTTGGAAGGACTTGAAAACTGTCAGCATATGACTTCAGACTTGACTTGACTTGTCTTGTCTTTACTTGAGACTTGACTCGAGACTTGGGTTTAAAGACTTAAGACTTACTTGAGACTTGCAAAACAGTGACTTTCTCCCACCTCTGCTGTAAAGCAAAACAGGAAAAAACCTTGTGTTTTTTGTAAGCGATGAACCAGGAAATATTTAATAACAATGGCTAATATATTGCTGATATGTTGCTAATATTAGGAGCCCTGGTCAGTCATTGGCTCTTCACAGCTTCCTAACTTTACCTCCTTCATGGACCCCAGTGTTTCCTTCCTGAGTCAGAGAAAGAAAGCTTTCCCTTCAAGGCTAAAATTTCAAAAAATAAATAAAATAAAATTGAACATCTGAGGCAGAAGCAGATAATTCATCATCACTGTTACGATCAGAATTACCTTAGCCTGTCCTCTGTGAGCAACAATTAGTGTCCTTCACCTGATCCACTGACATGTTGCCTTAATGTATCTTATATTTCCAATCTCATGGTTAAATTGAGGGAACTACACATTGGTGTATTTGAAAAAAAAATGGACAATCAAAACATAAATGAGGCCAGCGTGGTGTCATTCATTGTGAAATGGTCACATTTAATGGTTGAAACCTGTCATTGTATATACATCTATAAAAAAGACCCCATGTACAGGTTATGACATTCTACTGCTAATACATACATTATTATTATTATTAAATAATAAACTTTTGTTCAATGTTAAAGTTACATATCATAGTTTACAAAATAGGATCAAGGAGAATTAAGCCATCATGAATGAAAAAAAAACTAAAATCCTAAATGTGTTTTTATTATTTGTCCATAAAATAATGAAAAAACACATCAATTTTCCTTTGAATAACATAATATTAACTGGTGATATTGGCTATTGAAATGTAAACTGCAAAAAAGACCTTTTAAATGTTTAAAGGCTTTAGAAAGCAAACTGTTCGTGTTATATTGTACAGCACAGAGCAGAATGAAAAACTAACAAAGCTTGTATCAATTTTCAATTTTCAACCTTGTCATCCTTCATACAAAATTGAACCAAAAACAACATGTGGTAAAAGGATTGTTCAGTCTCAATTACACTTCATAATATTTTTTTTCACAATCCAGGTCTTCTTTGCCAGACACTGAAACCAGAGTGAAGAGCTATCTGTCTAAATAAGCCAAACTATGGTTACTGAATTCTTCAAAGAGTAAGTCCTCGTATCCAAAAACAGCACGCTCCATCTGCTCCGTTCAGTCATCCAGGCGGATAAATTCAGGCTGATTGAGTATTTCTGTGGCCTCTTTGTTCGACCTTTTACACAAACAGGAGCTGCAGGGTTCCTCAGGTCCATCCCAAGTTTTATTCATATCCCTTGTAAGTCGGTGGCAATAAGGTGTCAAACACATACACACTAATAAGCACACACTCACACACAACGTTCTAGGGTTTTTAACCCACGATGAAGGCAGACACAGGCTTCAGGAAGCTCACTAAAATGTTTGGGAACCTTTTCGTTGGGGGTGAAGTTGAGTCTTTGGCATGATGATTTAGCTGTATGTAAACTGCTACAGTAACTATACACACAAACACACATGCCAGTGCTCTGTTTTTGTGTGTTTGTCTGTACAGCGCTTCCATTTCACAGGAAAGCAAAATAAGACTAGAAATGAATCGTAAAAAAAAAAAGAATAAAAAAAGTCATGGAGAAATATTTTGTCATCTCAGAAGCTGATTTTCTTCTTCTGAAGAGGAGATTCCCAAACTGTTGTCTGCCAAACAAAGTCTGCTGTGGCCCAGTGCTGCGACCACCAGGGGGTACACTAAGTCTGTTTTCACTGCACACTGCAGTCGCGTGGTTGCTGCTCCTGTTGCTGTTGTTGCTGTTCAGATATTGATGATGATGGTGGCACTTCCAAAAGTTCCTCTTAAGAATTTTTCGTCACCATTAATCAAAAATGCTCGACGGCATTATCATCGTCTAAATTCATGTCTAAGTAATCTTGATGAGTAACTGTGTTATGGACAGGTATGATCAATGCACTGTATCCTCAAAACATGTGCAAAATAGAAAAAAGACCAGCCGCTCTCCCTCCTCTTCTTTCTTCTGCTCCCTTCAGTCAAGGATATTTACATCTGGAGAGACAGACAGAAACATCATTAGGGACTGCATCAAACATTCCTAAATTTATTCATTTATTTAAATTAGATCCTCATTAGTTGTCACTGTGTTAACTGTTTTTCATCCTGTGCTCTGTATTTTTAGGAAGTTGTAAATAAATGGTAAATGGACTTGAGCTTATCCAGCACTTCTCTTGTTTCCTTGATAACATCAATCAGCATTTCACTCCAGGTCACACCAACATCCACTTACTGATGGTTGTTGTTGTAGTTTCTGTGTCAGTGATCCATCAGTATTAAGAAGCACATTCATGCCCTTTTAAGCCCATTTACAAACTACTGACACAGCACTGGGAGCAGCTTGGTTTGAAGTGTCTTGCCCAAGGACACATCAACATGTGGCAGCTTGAACTGGGCTGAAACCTGCAACCTTCAGATTACGGACCTATCAGACTGCATCATCGACAAAGTGTGAAGAATATAACCACATTTTACTGCAAAACAAAAATTATAGAAACAACCAAGAACACCATCTAAAATTCAAAGAGAAAAATGTTTCCTCAAAAGTTTCACAGTCAGTCACATGATAATAAAAAGCACAAAGTTCAGCTGCACCAGTCTGCATTTTCAAACACTGAATCACACACAAAAAAATAATTAATGTATAGGTAAAAATCTCGGTTGAGTTCAATTCAATTCAATACAATTCACTCAAGATAACCATGACCTGGATGAATGAGAATCTACACAGACCTATAGGTAAAATATTATGTGTACATTTGTACAAAAGTAGGTGATAATATATTATAGTCAACTTTATAAAGACCATTGGTTCCTGAATAGATGGTGAAGGTTGTTAATATTTCCAATATGGGAAATTAAACACTTTACTGTAGTATGTGTTAATAAAAGGGTTAGGATTAAATAAGTTAATACATCTTCCTACTCCTTTTTGAGCATGAAAACCTGCTGCAAATGCAAGAAATTGTAAACAGTTTACTGTATGCAGTTGTTTTCATTAAACCCATGTCTGTTTTCATGTGTGTTCTAAATAAGGCAATCCGTTCATATTCAATTCAATTCACTTTAACAGATATTGACATCACGATTATCAAAGAAGGTTTGCTGCTGATTTTAAAGACAGTGATGCTTTCATTTAACATATACACACTTTTGACACCATCATGTTTGACATAAAGACTGGGTAAAATAGTAATATACATGTAAATAATACATGTATCCAAAGAAAATGCTTTAAATATTGATAGAAAGAAAAAAATAAAGTTCAACATGACATATGGCCCTTCAACCTTTTAAATTAGATTAATCATTTGTCACAATGTGCAAGGTAGAAGGTGTGTTCTTGATAAAATTTCTTTTTTCCTAGCTAAGAGTATACTCTTTGTTGTTATCATGATACAAAGTGTTGTTTTAATGGGCAGTTTTTGGCAGGAGTAAACAATTATCTTATTACACAAAAAAAGATTTGCAATATTGTCTGAACCACATAGAGAGCTGCAATCTTTAGACAAGTGCATACAAATGACCTCCACACATTTAATTGTCCAACACTAACAACTTGTTTATTCAACTGACAATATCTGGAGAATGGATTTTCTCCTGTTTTTTTTTCCATTAAATCATACTGAGTGAAAAAAACTGTACTGTTTTTTTTTTCTTTTTCAGGATATTTCGTCTTGTTTTTATTTTCTATGTCACCAAACTATCTGAACTATTTAGACAAATCTCTCCTCTTTTGGTTGACTGATGCAGACAAATTCCTGCCCTAAATTGCACAAGCAGGTTGATAAGCTCCTCTCAAATTCCACTCTGAGCACATCTGTGCAGCTTACAAGTGTTCAAAGCTAAAACATTTGGAAAGTACTCAAAGAAACACGCAAGAAACTTCTCCTCCATCACTTGACTTAATGACATAAAACCAGAAAAAAGCTCTGACGGGATTTTTCCAGATCTCACTTTATTTAAAATACATGAATTGTCTTATAACACATAGTAATGTCAAATTATTCTGGTGCATTTCTTGCTTTTATATTTTATACTGCCAAAATATTTCAAAGATGAGGCAGTGCTCTCTTTCTCTTGTGGTTAAATATAACCAAAGATCATAAATCTGTGCACCTCAAAACTTTGTGATCACATGCTGTGATTGATCTAAACTGAGTGGAAAAGGGCCCAGTGCTGGTCTAAATCTGGAGACTACAAAAACACAGAACTTCCCAAAAGTATTTATTTGTTTTTTTATTTTATGTCATTCCTGAAGTAACAACATCGTTAAGTATTTTATGGGAATCGCTTAGTTTTTAAGGATATAAAAGTGATATTTCATATGGTGCTGTCGACAAACATCTTTCATTTTCTGGAAATATGGCATGTATACAAGAAAAACATATTTCCAATCAGAGTTATGTTCCTGTGTGCTGAGCAGATTAATTGACTTGGTTCAGTTTATTCTTCATGGACTAATCTGAGCGTTAAGTGCTCAGTTGGGAATGCATCTCATTTAATGTCATTTAAACGGAGGACGATTATGATGCATGTCCTTCTCTTCGATTCCTCCGCGCTGAAATAAGGATCATAAACTCATATTCCCAGTTTGCACACTTTCTGGTCAGGGTTACTGTGACTTTCAGCTTTGCACCACTACTTGTTAAACATCTAGACAGCGCTCATAGTTTTACAACATGATTTACGCAGTAAAACTAACAGATTAATGGGACGGGACCACATTGAATTGGATATTACCTCAATACCCCGGGGGGCTCTGCAGAAAAATATGAAAAAAGACTCCCTGCTGGGTCATGAAATAAACTCACCCAGTCCTTGTTGCTCTTGTTTTATTAAACCTGTTCCAGACATCAATAGACATGTATGAACTTGCCAATATATGACTGAATGCCTGATCTCATAATCGATTCAAAAACAAGAGGTTGTGGGCTCATTAAAAGTGTTGTGTGAGTGTGGGTGCAGATATTTGCTCACCACATGAACAGCAGCAGCATTCCTAACAGCAATGGAGAGAAAAATGTAAGAAGCCTTGCAGCTCTGCCGACTGGAGGTTCAGCTTTTTGTGGTGCGTTGGAGGACGGTATGGGGGAGGTCTTTGTTTCTGGAAAAAAACAACCACAAAACACAAAAATTCTTACTGAGCATATTTTCAATAACACTCTGACTTCAGATTTTACTCCAGCTTTTTCTTTCTTGCTGTGTTGCAAAATTGTTTTGTCCCTAAGGGATGAAGTATTCAAAATGTCGCTCTGATGAATGGCCTTCGAAAAGTGTTCATCATACAAGGAAGAACCCGGCAGAAAGGAAAATTCAGTGTAGAGTGGAATCAATTCTAATCAGCAAGTCCAATCAATACAAGACTTATCAAGGCAGTTATGAAGTGAACTGGACAAAGAAATCTTTATAAGCTGAGCCGCAGGGAAACTGAGACAGAGAAAAAGACAGAAAGATGCAGCAAAACCAAAATGGAGACATAAACGAGAAGAAGACTTACGAAGAGGGGTTTGGGTAAAAAATGAGTTGCAGCCATCACTGTGACTCTGTAAATTATTATATTACATGTTTTAGATAAACAATATACTGTAAAAACCCCATTCTAATGAAGTTAGGACACTGTGTCAAACATAAATAAAAACAGAATACAAGGGAGAAATGAAGGAACAACTTCATTGTTTTATTGCAAAAATTCTCTCATTTTACTTTTAATGTCTGCAACATTTTCCAAAAAACTGGGTCTAGGAAGCAAAACACTATGAAAGCTGAAGAATGCTCAAAATACCAGTTTGTAACATTCCACAGGTGAACAGCTGAACAGGTTTGGGTACGACTGGAGCATCCCAGAAAGGCTCTGTTGTCCACAGGCATGAATGGCCAAGGTATACCATTTTGAGAACAGCGTGAGGATGTTTTGGATGCACAGTTTCAAAGGATTTCATGATCTACAGCCTATAACATGATCAAGAGATTCAGAAAATCCAGATAAATCCCTGCAAATAAACAGTAAGGCAGAAGACCTTGAATGCCTGTGACCTTCAATCCCTCAGGCTCCACGACATTGAAAGCAACATCATTCTGTAACGGATATTGCCACGTAGGCCTTGCAAAGCCAAGGCCATGTATCAGCAACACTGCCCACTTCTCAGGGCCAAGCTCATCGTGGCCTGACTAGTCCACATTTCAAAGGGTTTTTGGAAGTCACGCACGTTGTGCCCTTCAGAGGAAAGCAGAAAAGGAGCATCAAGACTATTACCAGTGCAAAGTTTAAAAGTCAGCATATGTGAAGGTATGGGGGTGTGTTAGTGCCCATGGAATGGGTAACTTGCACATATGTAATGGCACAATCAGTGCTGAAAGGCACATACAGATTTTGAAGCAACATATGCAGCCATCTTATTTAGCAAGACAACGCCAAGACACACTGCACGTTACACCAGCGTGGCTTTGTGGTAAAAGGTGCAGGAAGTAGACAGTCTCCCACTGACTATGTGTTGTAAATTATGAAGCACAAAACATGACAACAGAGACGTCAGACTGTCAAACAACTGAAGTCATACATCAAGCAAGAGTTGGAAAGATTTCTATCCACAAAGTTCAGCAAATCTCCCAAGAGTGCTGTTTAATGGAAAGATGATAAACGTGTCGCTGTCCCTGCTTTTATGGAACATGTTGAGAGTTTGTAACTCATAAAATATATATTTTTTAATTTATATTTTTGGAACTTTGCGCCTTTATTGACAGGAGAGAATGAAAGTGGATAGGCTTGTGAAGGAGGTTAGAAAGTGTAGGGGAAGACTCTCTGCAAACTGGCCACGGCTGGACTCAACATGTATATGGGTCGTGTCTGGTTGCTAGCCACTCCGCCAAACCAGCACCTGTAACTCATAAAACTATTTAACTTACATTCTTTACTTTGGACTGAATTGAGAGCACCTCTCAATAATTCACCTATTTAAAGGTGCGATGAGGAGAATCTATTACCGGCGAAAAAAGGACTCCGCTACCCATGAGCACGCGCGGCGACTGTCGTAATGCTGCATTCCAGTAACCTCGGAAATGGGAGTGACATCACCTTCGACTTATCAGCGTTCGAGTTGAAGCCGGAAAAAAACATGCAGATCTACCAGGCTATTGTTAGCTGTTGTTAGCACACCCTGTGTTGTTGTATGAAGAATGTGATTATCACTATGGCAGCATTTTTGTAAATATAAGTCTAACAATACTATGTATAGCTGATCTAGAGCAACACACCCCAGTCAGAAGTGCAAGTAAATTGATTATTACAGGAGCTAAATAACTGTTCACACTGGGGGCATCCATCTTCGATTATCAACTCGGGGGTGGCGAGGTTTCACCGAGTTCCCAGTAGGAAATTCAGACTTCGGGGGACGTTCCAGCTGCAGTTTCCTACTCGGAACCCAGAAATTCCTACTTCTGACTTCAACTGGAACGCACCAAAGACGTAACTCAACGTACAGACGTAACTGTTTGTTGTGTTGTAGCCCGGACCTTCATCAGAACTCTGCAATGTTTTATAACTTCTTTTTCTCAACAACTTACAGGATGCAAAGCAACAAGGTAATCGGTATCTCTTTCTAGTTACGTAGCGGTAGCTTTTGATGAATGACAACAAGCAATTTTTGGAAAAATTATCGTAGTTGTAGTCATACATCGCTACTTACAGCCCGGTGCTCTAAGACGTGTAATATAAATAATAAAATAATATACATTTGCTCTAAGTTTTAATTAAAACTTATCTTAATATGTGTATTTCGATCAGGCATATAACTAAAAGTGAGACTTTTTTGTAATTACTTAGAAACTCCTCACAGTCTCTCTAAGTAAACCTGCTCATCCCTTTAGTTTTTAATTTAAAAAAAATGACAGTGTAAATTCTGATTTGAGAAAAATAAATGAAGAAAGATTAAGGCTGGATACCTGACACAGACTTGGTATGAAACAGCATCTAAAATATGGTTCCAATTAAATGAACTCCAAGCCTTGTTTTATAATATGGATGAATTTTTCAGTAAGGGAGGACAATTCTCTAAGAGTGGACAAAATTAAAGAAGCAGTTTGAAAAGTTCCTCTCTCATACATATTCTGTAAATACAATAAAGTTAAAGTTTATGAGGCTGGTTTCACAAAGCTTAAGGCGAACATAAATATGCTGAAAATTACAATATGCTCGTTCTTATGCAGCTCCTAGAGCTCAATGTACTTCAACATTGCCTGACAAATAAAAATATCTTAGTTTAATGTTTTATGAAATGGGGCTATTTCTACGGCTGCAGGCAGCGCAGTAGATATTAACTTGTGCACACTGTATTCAGCTTAGCCGACAACCAACTGTAATTTTTTTTCCTACAACGGGAGTGAGAATATGATTTCCCTCTCCTTTCAATTAATGACTGCACTGCAGCACTGTGTTGGGAGTGGGGGATATTAGGAGAAAGCAGCCAGGTGTGAAATAGCTAGAGAGAGAGAGAGAGAAAGAAAAGAGGAGAGAGAACTAGGACACATTTAACTTGATCAGCATCTCAAGTGCAATACTTCCTGCCCGCAGCAAAAACCTTTTGCTTTGGAGTGGCGAAGAAAATAAAATCTAAGCAGGAATAATGTGATAGTGATGTCAAGAGACAGTTGTTGGGTGTTGGAGACAGGCATAAACAGGGTGACAAGATAATGATGTCAGGTAGAGAGAGGGTTGATAGACAGAATAGACACAAAGAAAAACAGGTTAAGGAGCAAGGAAAGAGATGAGCACAGTAAAAAGTGAGAAGGAAATTCAAATAATACGGTTGAATAGGAAAAGAAGCACACAAGGGAGGGACAAAGATATTGAATGGGAGAAGGAGCATGAAGGGGAGGGGCAGAGATATGATTAAATTCACTAAATGACTTAAACTCCTACTAACCTGCCTGTTTATTTGGTATGAGGATGGTTTTAAAAGAGAATCATGAACACAGAGTACGTGATCTTCTACATCCTCTGATGATCTAGTCTGAAGTTCAGATTTATGAATCCTGCTTGATGCCCACATTGTTTTTCTTTTTGTTTGTTTTTTTTAAGTATTTTTTGGGCATTTTATGCCTTTATTGATAGGAGAGAGACAGTGGATAGGCTTGTGAAAGGGGGTGAGAGAGTAGGGGAAGACATTCTGCAAACTGGTCACAGGTGGGATTCAAACCTGGACCGGCAGAAGCAAGTACATGGGGTGCTAACCACTCCGCCAAACCAGCACCCCGATGCCCGCATTGTTGACAGCTAGAGCTAAATACTACTTAAAGACAGTGAGATAAATTAATATATGTATCACCTATATGAAAGAAAATAAAATGGCTTAAATCCTGAGCTGGACCGTTCAATATATTTCACTAGTCCATCTAGAAAAGAGCCCATTGAAAGTGTTTGGGAGTCCAGTGCCTTTCGGAAGCATATGTGCATGATCGTAGAGAAGCTTGCAGTGCTTTTTTTGTTCTTCATTTAATAGAAAAATACTGTCAAGAAGGGATGTGCCAACTTTTTTTGTTTTGTTTTCATGTCTTGCCTAACCCCCGATTCCATGACAATCAGACTGACGCCATTCTTGAGACTCTGCACGCAGTAACAAGGAAGAGATGGACAAAGCTTGCCCATCACTAACTAGCTTAGCTCAAACACTGGTAGTCTATGGGTAGTGTTAGCCTGCCTCTGCCTACACTCTTCAGCAACTCTAAACGGCCCTGTGTGCTTGTTGTCACGTTCTGTTTTTACTGCATTATTTTACATGATGCATTTTGGAGATTAATATTAGCATTTTATGGAATTTTTTTGAGCGAAAAACATGAAACCAAACTGTAGGGCCCATGTGCAAACCACTGTGAACCACTTATAAATAGTGCAACAAAACAAAGCACAGTTGTGGTTTGCACATGAGCCCTGAAGTTAAGTTATATATGTATTCCTTTCAAAAATTACATTAATTAGTGTATCCCTTTAGAAAGATGTCACTACAGCTGTTAGCATCTATGCTAATGTCTGTCAATACAGTCACTTCCTGCTGTTGTCCACTGGTAGCTCCAACGTTCTCCTGCGCAAAAGGATGCTGATTGGGTTGTGCTGCTTTGTGCTGCTCACAATCATCATAGATAAAGGCTTGGCAGGATGGATTGAGCTTGATTTATATTAAGGATTGCATTTTGCACTGAATTGTCCATCTATTTCTTCTTTTCCAACAGGAGCTGAATAAGAAGGGTAAATTATTTGGGTTAAAGGTTGAAATACCTCTTTCATGACAGTATGCTATGTTGTTATAGTGTTATAGTATAAATTATGCATAATATCATGTTATTATGTTCTATGATTTTGTTTCCTCTGTTGATTTCTTTGCTGATTTTTTGAATTGGGGGCCACAGAGGGCCAGCTGTTGCAAACTGAAACATATCCTTAATAAGACAGTCAGAAATACTTACATTTTTTAATCTATATTTTCATTTAATTCCATCTTATTTATACATCTTTATATCTAATATTAAATCCTGCTGCTGGAATCTTAATTTCCTTTAGGGAGTCTTTCCAAAGAATGAATAAAGTTATGTCTAATCCATTTATGTAATTTAGTCTAATTTAGAAATAACCATAATACAACAAAAATAACTACAGCTGCTATAAGGAAGAAGTCTCATATTCCCATTTTTCATGAATTATGTTCCTTTGCATAAATAAGTGCTCTTGATCCTTTCATGGTAGTAAGTGGGTTTTTAAAAATAAGTAAAATACAAAAAGCAATTTCCAACTATGACATTACAGTATTAATTTGTTTAAAAAACTTCAGCAGACTTTGCTTTCCTGCAAACAGAAAAATAAAGTAATTTTGGAGGTGCCAAGCAGCAAATTTACGGCATAATCTTCGCTTTAATATAACTTTATTGCAGAATGAAATACATTTCCTCCTTTGTGGATTAGATCCTTCATCAAATAGAGCAGGACCTACATGCAGTTAGCTGTGGAGATGCCTTGAAACAGCGACTTAGCACTTATAAATAGTTGTCGACATGGAGAATATAAGAAGCAATATCTAGTTCAGTGCTAGACAGTGTCTCCTTTCTGTCTCACAGAGTGGGTGAGGCTGATACTTATATCTTTGATGATTGCAACATTTGGGATGGCTGCAACTTTTTAAAGCCTCCACTGATCTGTATTTTACTTCCTGGAATGTGGTCGCTAAGTGATAGTCCTATCACTGGAGATGGGATTTCAAAGCGTAGCCCGTCTGTTAAGGCTGCTGATGCCAGGACACAGAACAGACATTTGACTATGACTAACGACTATTTTTCAGCGTCCTCTGGGTATGGGCGCCCCGCTGTTATTGATACACCAACAGAGCAAAAAAAAAAAAGTGACACAGTTAACGAGGAGGAGGTCATTTGGCAGAATCTGGATTAGAGAAAACAGGGAGAAAATGGAGGAAGTGAACCTGTGTTTATAGACTGTGAGCTGCTAAATCAATAAGTCAGAGGAAGTCTGTTCATTTCCTACTCGGGTGAGTGGACTGAGAATATTGGTTAATGTGGTGATGTTAACAAGCGGGCCAGGTGAGAAAGTTCACCCTGACTTAACCATTTGTGTTCATCCACCTGTCCTAGGACAGAGAATCAGTTTGTTTAAATGATTCTCTGCTGATGGTGATCCTGCTCCACTATGATACTTTAACCGGTGTGCACAATCTGGATTTTTCATTTAACGAATGTTGCAGTAATTTGTCCTCAAACACAAAGTGAACCGTCACTGTAGCACCTCCAGTTTCTTCAGAATGAAGTCTGTGGGATTCCTTAATGTGGTTTTACTTACTTACCCAAAATATGGTCTGTGGTAAACACAAGCTTAGAGATTTCACATCTGGGGCTGCCCAACTTGAGAATTTTAAGGATTTTATGTCCCATAAAACAAGTCAGAAACTAGAACCACAAAGTCTGTCGGGAACATTAATCATCATCATTTTTAGTTTAAGTGTTTGAAAACTAATTTGGACTGAAATCAGTCACTCATTTTTTAATTAATCTAAGACGATTTTATTGCAGTTCAACTCAATGCTACTACATTAATGAAGAACAGTTGTCTCCACCTTATAATCAACATACGTAACTGCTTATGTTGATATTAAAAAGATCCATCTATACATGGTTGTTAAAAATAATTACAACATAATAACGAGATTTACAGCCACACAGAGTGGAGGACCCTCTTGAAACCAAGTCTCTAAACATTTTAAATCAATCCCAACAAATATGATGACAAATATATGATCCGGGCATCCATTAATTAATTACAGAGGATGGATGTTCCACATCAGTCATGTTCTGCTCAAGATTTTCTGCTGTTTTTGTCTCTACACTGTAACTGTTGCTGATTATGGCAAAGTGCTAAGCTCCTGGTGGATTCATGTTAGGTTTGAAATAAAATCAAAAACATGAACAAAGGGGTTGTTTGGCAGATTGGAAAGCAACCAGGCACGTCCCATGTACATGCTTCTGTTTGGATCCAGGGTTCGGATCCAGCCTGTGGCCAGCTTGCAGTGTGTCCTCCCCCTACACTGTCTTTCTCTCTCTCCTGTCCTTAAAGGCAGAAAATGCCCAAAAAATAATCGTAAAAAAGAGAACCTCATAAAACAGATACATACAAAGCTAAAAATGAAGAGTATGGCATGGACCTGCTCTAGTGTACAAACATATTCAGTTAACATAGATGATTTGGTGCTCCACACACAAATAAAAATAAACTGATTGACCCCTAATTGACACAGACATAACCGCTACATTCAACAAATCACTCAGAAGCAAGTCTATGAAGAAAAGAAGTGAAACTATGTTAGAAGCTTAGAAGTGCTTCACAAAAGCCTGACATTAACTTCTGACTTTTAATATTACCTTTGCAGATCTAAACATAAAAGTGGTGTTTATTTGAAAAGATCCTTGCAGATTCTCAAAGATAAAAACATTCAAGTGTCTTAAAAGTGTTATCATGACAGACCTTATTATGAGCAATATTTTAAAGACCCATAAAAAACATAGGCTTTTTTCATTTCACATCAAAATATCATCATTTATTCATCGCTATGTTGATTGCCCTTATTTCTCCTTATTGATTTGAAAGCTGAAGTTTTCCTCCAACACATTAATTGTGGTTTTGAGGCTTCAGCTGCCCGAGATGGAGTTGCTTGAGAATATATTTTTTGATTTTGCCAAGCTGGATGATCAAAGTGCAGAGGGTACACAAACTACTGGGCTCTCTCTCTCTCGCTCGTGCCGGCTAAGATGAAGCCTTTCTTTGGAAGTGTTCATCTACCTCACCTGTCATGCTGGCCTGCAAATGTGAAGTGGCAGCCAGACTTCAGACTCTTTTCCCCAACATCATGGAGTTGCACTGCTCTGAATGTTGACTTGAACTTGCATAGGTGATGTGATGACAGAGGTAGGACCTAATAATTCCAAAATCCTAATGGTTAAACTTAACGCACCTCTAATAAAAACAGAAAAGAGCTAAAATGGCCGCAAACAGATAGCCATCCAGTATCAGAATGGACAAAGCTGCATGGAGAAGTTACCCCGCTCTTCATAAATGTTTCACGAATGAGGTTTGATTCGTGTGACAGCACCACCCGTCAAAGCTACAATGGCCTTGCCAAGTGCCTTTTGTGAACAATTTAGGAATCATGTGTGATGCACCACAGGACCTGTCAGAATCATCTCTCCAACTCCAAAAAGAAGACTGCACAATCATCATGGCACATTGAGCCATTTTTCAGCAGATCACAGTGTCAAAGTGCTTGGGTCATCACAGCCAGCTAAGTCCGAGGGAAAAAGGAATGACTTTTTTTTCAAGGTGTTCCTCTACCTGTGGGCCGACCCTGCAACAGACTCTGGATCAGAGGGTTTTCTTTGAGGACTTTGTAAGAATCTGGAGAACTGTATGCTGTCACATGGCATAAATCAAACTGGATGCAAGACAAATTAGAAAAGCAATCAGAGAGCACAGACCTCTGCCAAAAAGCTCAGCTCCAGCAGTGGCTTTTCAATAATCCCTGTAAAAGATACAATTCTGGATAACCAGATCCAGAATAGTGCCAGGATCCAGACCAAACAACACATGCAAAGAGGCTGTTATCCTGTAGGAACACAACCACTTTAAAAAAAAGTTAACATTTTGATTTTATACGAATTATTGAATGTTGTCAATGGGATGACCCTTTACAAAGTTCAGTGTTTTTTGTGATGTTAATCTGGACCAGAATCAGATGAAATGGACCTTTATGATAGAGACATGGACCCCAAAATATACTTTGAAATTAAATACACATCTGTTTATAAATGGATGAGATGTGATTTTTTTTTCTAAATTCCATCCAATATCAACTTATGGGATTTTTTTTTAATTTAAGGATTTTTTTTGCATCAAGACAAATACATGTATCAGCACCAAAATCAAATCATTTCTCAGATGGGTGATTATCAACACCTCCTGAAAATTTCAGCAAAACATATCCTGTAGTTTTTGGTTAATCTTGCTAACAAACAGACAAACAGACAAACATATGCTGACAAAAATGCAACCTCCATGGCAGAGGTAATGAGGATTTTAAGGTGGTGTACACACAGAATTGTCCAAGAGAAAGATGAACTGTTTGGAGAAGTCAAAAGACTGCTTAAGTTTGGAAAAGTTGGCCTGAGGAATGTCATTTGGGCACACAGAGCTTTCCAGGACTTCAACGGAGAAACACTTCCAAGTGAACTACGGGGTCTTTTGGCTGCAGTTAACACCATTCACATCTCAAATGTAGTGTGTGATAGGGTTTTTTCCCAGATGAACTTCATCTGCACTGCGTACAGCTAATCTCTCTCTGCCACCTTGTCTATTTTCCCTTTGCTTTGTTGGACCAACACAGACTGAGTTTGACCCCATTACCTGTGTAAGGACGGGAAAATGACACAGTTCTGCTCTTGACCGTGAGGGTAAAGACGAAAAGTGAGACACAGGTCTACATGGCTGAAACAGTAAAATAAGTGTGTCTAAATGTGTCACTGTCCACGGTGCTGATTTTTAACGGTATTGACAGCTGTCATAAGAGTGAGTCCAAAAGCACAGAAGTGAGTTAACATCTAGCTCTTCCTGGTTCCCAAATTAGAAGATCAGTTTCGGATGCTGAAATAAAGTTTTTCATGAACACTTTGACTTTTATGATTTTGATATTTGATCTGGAATAATAAACTGCATCTGATATTGTCCAATTTAAACTTTAAAGTGTTTGGACATCTGTTAATTAACTGCTAACAATGACTACAAAAAATGGTCAGGGACCCAACTGCAAGTATTCCCGATCATTTTTTAATAAATGATAATTCATAAACTGATGCCACAGCCATGAGGACCAACTTGTTCAGATTATTTGATGAGGAGAACTCTCAAAGAAGAGTTACCAACAATGTGTTATTCATTGGAAGTAGTTGTCGCTCCATTTTGTAATTCTTTAGTAGCTTGATAGTAACTTTTTATTCTTGCGATTATGTTTAAGCTTAAAAAAAGTCACAAATAGGTTCAGATGGGACAGATTATCACAAAGTCCAGAGCATGTAAGTCTCATTAATTTGTGTACGCTACAGAGCTTATTATCAGCAGTGATCCAAAACGCAGTGAAAAATCCCATAGTTTACAAAAGGCAGAGTCAGCATGATGCTAACTTCTCTGTTGGCCAACCAGAGTACATCATCCCTATACCACTCCATTCAGAGGGACAGTGTGAGGAAGAGAGTTGCCATGAACAGTCGACTCTTTGTGAATCTCTCCTGCTGTTTCATAGGAGATGTTGAACACAGTGTGTGCCTGAGGCAGTGTACTTTACTTATGTGCTCTTAGACTATTCTGTTTATCCCTGACCCACCGGAACAACGCTTTGCCTGGGACCTCGGGAATTTCAGATTAAGCGCTGGTTCAGACTGCACATTTGAGCAAAAAAAGTTCTTACTAAGAACAAGAGTCTTTTTCTAGACTTGAATATGAATTGCAGCGGTGTATGCTATTGCCACCTCTTTCTCTTTTCTTCCTTAAAGACCCTGCATGGAAAAACAAATCAGCAGAAAGTTTTGTTTCGTTATATTTATTATCACGTATACTGTGCACTCCATCAACTATCAAAAACTCTTAGGACTGATCTTTGCTTGGTTTTCAAAATATCTGTACATAAACTTTTGAGGGGGTTCATAAACTGGATGTAAAGATGGTGGGCTTTAGACAGTCATCATGATGAAATAAATCACCCAATTAGCTACTTCATGTCTATGCAAGTACCACCACATACACACAGTCCTGAAATATCATCTTCACTCCAAAATCAGCTGTTTTAGAACAAGATTTTCATCTTAGAGATGGTTCTCTCGCTCTCAAATTTTCAGACAAATTCATTGTTTATTAATTCATCTATTTATTTATTTTAGTATTTCACAGCATTTGTTCCATGGATTTATTTGGAATCCACAGAGGAAGATTTCTGAAGCTGTAAAGTTTCACTGCACCTGTCTGTAGTTTGCTCTACAATGAATTTGTTATTAAACTGAAAGCAACATCAGTCTTTTGTCTTTTTAAGGGGAATTGGAATGGATTGGAGACCATATTGTGGACATCCCGTAAGCATTGTGCTTTAGATCACCCCTCCCATACTAAGAGAGTTACTGCGACCAGTGCCCTCGATCTCTAAAAACATACTGTATGTCCAGTTCAGGCTAAATGAGCTTTGTAAGTTCACTTTAAACATGAGGGAGGGGCAATAAAACATTTTTTTAACTGAATGGGGAAAAAAAACACAAATTAATAAAGCACATATGACATTTGTTTCTCCAGTTTCTGCTGATCATTTTCACCATTCCTTTATTTTAGACCACCATAACTAGTCTGCCTAAATAGACCAAGTAAAACTCAAAAACTGCCGTTGTCTCTTTTTATCTTCTTCTTTCCTAAAACTGAGGTTTCATGTATCATTTGCTACAAAAAAACAAGGATACATTACTTATGTTACTGTCTTTATCTATTCAATCCCAGTTCAGACCAAAAGTTTGCTATAAGACACATTATCATAATGCAGCAGACTTCAATGGCCATTTACAACCACTGGCTACATTTACATGAGACCTTTAATTCCCTTTTAATTCAGAAAAAACTTAAATTCTTCTTCAAAAGGTTAAAACAGACCTTGTAAACATCTAATTCCAAAAGAAATGACCATTTAGAATTGAAGTGAATCCTGCAGTAGGTGGGTCGTTTATGTTGATATTAAATCCAAATTGAATAATTCCTAACAAAGTTTATCAAGCTGTTTTTGTCCCAACATTCCCCTTCATGACTGGAAACTCCAGATTATTTTACGTCTAATAAGATTATTTTATAAGATTATCTTGTGGTCTGAGGTGTGTTAAGAGTGAATTTGTACGATAATCGGCTCTGAAATGGGGCGGAGCCAACAATCGAACATATTAAACTTGTTCAGCATTTACAACCAAAAATCTTCATATGTGTTTTAAAACTCCCAAATCATGACTCTGTGAATTGTAATGTGAGAAGGGGTGTAACCAATAAAAAAAGTGAGGTGACTCAGGCTAATCCCATAGATATGCATTTATGCTTGCTACTATATTTCTTCTTCGTTTTTGTTAAATCACGTTTGATCATGCAAGATTTCTAGTTTTGAGGACTAGATTCAGAATCAGTATGTGTGCGGTGTGCTGGATTACTGGAGCACACCACACAAGATGATCAAAACTGTTCAATGTCTGTTTTTATCTTCATGTGTGGGGTCTCTAACAGATTTAAAATCTTTTCAGATTTAGAAAATCCTTCTCTGTGTATCATCATGTACAATGGCTGCTCTGCTATGGCACACACTCAAACATTTACTGATGGAAATTATATTTCTGTTCCTTTCCTGACAAGTTTTGGCAAGACTCTGAAATACAAACTGACATGCATTTGCACTCCACTCCTCTGCAGAGATGCCCGCCCACCAGATCATCTGACTGTCCTGAAATAAATGTGATTGACAGGCCGATCATCCAATCACTTATGATATGTTTCTGAAAGACTGCCATTCCTAAAATCACTCTCTGTTGGCTGTTGCCCAGATGGACTTGTAAAATCCATCCTGGAGATTTACTGAACTGTCAATCTGTCTCAAGTTAACTGACAGATAACTTTAAGAGACTTCAACCATCTGTGTGTGGATGTGAGTGTGACTGTAAGGTGTGACCTGCAGTGTCAAAGGACTTTAAGTAGTCAGATAGATGGCAGACGATAGCCAAGCATAAATCATCATTCTGCTTTTAATTAAAAGCAAGAGGTAAAAATTAAAAACAAATACACCCAGATAGAGCAGCTTTAATAGATCACAAAGGTTGCTTGTATCAATCTATACCAAGAGCGTCGGGCTGGAGATTTTCCACCTGCTTAGTCTGAGAGTAGCTATTTAAAGGTACTGGTGTGGCAGTTAAGCCATTATTGTAAAACTGTAAACATGGTGTGTATCCTTTGTACCATATGATTTTTTAAAGACTTTTTACAGGAAAAACATCATCTGCTCTTGTCATTGTATCTTCCCAAACACTGACATTAACATTGAAACTCTGATACTTAATCACTTTAAAAAACTATATTAGCATAAACATGTGCTTGTCCTAAACCTGACAGGGCTTTACACCATAACTGTAAATTTATGGTATTAATTCTTTAAACATTGCAACAACTTAATATTGGAGCAAGTCTGGATAAAATGACCTCAGATTTTTATTTTTAAAATGTATCCAAAAAATAATTGAAAGTAATTGACTCAATGGATTGCTCAGCCCTAAATGTATTGCTAACGTGGAGGAGACATAGCTTACTAGAACATGTTTTTATAGCCCCTCTTTTCGGGGTATGCTGACCTGAAATGCCCCTCTTTTCGGGGTAGGCTGACCTGAAATGCCCCTCTTTTCGGGGTAGGCTGACCTGAAATGTCCCCCTTTTCAGGGTAGGCTGACCTGAAATGCCCTTCTTTTCGGGGTAGGCTGACCTGAAATGCCCCTCTTTTCGGGGTAGGCTGACCTGAAATGCCCCCCTTTTCAGGGTAGGCTGACCTGAAATGCCCCCCTTTTCGGGGTAGGCTGACCTGAAATGCCCCCCTTTTTGGGGTAGGCTGACCTGAAATGCCCCCCTTTTTGGGGTAGGCTGACCTGAAATGCCCCCTTTTTCGGGGTAGGCTGACCTGAAATGCCCCTCTTTTTGGGGTAGGCTGACCTGACCGTGTTGTCCCTGAGAACATATACTTCTGAACCTCTTGAATGTCATTTCAGGACAACCTCAGCAAGCATCTGGCCTCTATCCAACACTTTGCCCCAGTAATGTGCCACAATAATGTCCATGTTTTGCTTTGAGGGAGGAAGCCGGAGTGCCTGGAGAGAAACCATGCAAGAACGAGAAGAACGTGCAAACTCCACACAGAAAGGCCCAGACCGATCCAGGGGTGGAACCAGCGACATTCTTGCTGTGAGGCACCTGCACTACCTGCTGGACCAACATGGCAGATTCAACAACCAAAATTCTCAACAGATAACAGTATAGCAAAATCTCTCCAGGCTCCAAGGTTGACAAACCATCAGCAAGGAACATGTGTCGCTCAGCCTGATCCGAGATGCAACAGCCCGGTTGACACAATTGAAACCACCACTGCAACAGCCTGCAACAGTCTTTTTTGTGGATCTTTAGTTTGAACTGCTTAATGGGATCTTACCCTTTTAGAATTTAAAGTTTTCACCCAGTCAAATAAAGTAAAAGACTTTTGAAGATAGCTTTCTCTAAGATGTTAAGCCTATAATGAAATTGGGCTGAGATTTTTCCAATGATAGGGGCTTCCATTAACACATAATATCAGAAAATAATAAAAAATGTGCATCTGTTCGGACAAAGAAAAGGCCACAAAAAGACTTGAGTTAGAGGGTCAGGTGAGGAAAACTAGTAGTTAAGAGTGAGTGATCAATGCAGAGAGGAAGTCAGAGGAAATGGAAAAGACAAAGACTGAAAGGGGAACGCAGGACCTGGAGGTTAAAGACAGAATGAGATGGAAAGACAGAACAGGACAAGAAGAGAGAGAAGGGAAACAGAGAAGCCGCAGCTGGATTGAGGGGAGGCATGAGGAGAATCCCAATAACCTCCTGTTCTTTTCCTGGGAACAAGAAAAATACACTGGGTACTGACTCAGTGAGAGCAGGTGAGTCTGCTTTTGTGCATGTGCTGCTGTCCTTGATTGATTTGAGGATAAGGGCAGCTAGTATGCTCTGTGTGTGTTATTTAACATGTGCATTATATGTTCTGGGCATGTGTGAGCTCATTCAGTTCTGTGTGCTGATCAGTGTGCAGTGCTGCATGTAACAAACAGGAGTCACTGTTGCTCTGCACAACTGCTCAGACATGCCAGTGAGCAGGTAGACAGATGCAGGGAGGGACAGGGGTCCTATTTTTGTATTTAAAGGTTGATTTCCAATTAAATCAAAACAGTTATAAAGACAGCATCTTTGTCAAATATTCTATGCGAGGAAAACACTAAAGGGTGTGTTGTTATTGCAAAAATTGTAAAAGTGAGGACAGCATCATTTCCTCACTAACTGGTGTGTATGAGCAGCCTAAACCAGATAGAGTAATATTATCTTTTATTGTGTTGTATTTTATTATTTTAATCCATGTCGAAAAGACCAAATATCAGCAGCTGGCAAAGTCTAACGTGATACACAAACAGCACTTTTATGAATGGTAAATTAGCTAAAAAAAGCTCCATTAATTGAATCAAACAGCAAATAAGTGAGTAAATGTTCATGTATACCGTATGTATTAAGACAGATAAAGATTAACTACACAAGGACATTATCTGCATCATGTCAAGGTTTATTTACTCTTCATATTTTATTAACTAACTAATAAACACTGACACCTGATCTCCGTAGATGCCTTAGAAGCAAACTTTTCCATGCTCTGGCTTGCTTACACAGTTCTGTTGCACAGTCTGCAGTGGCCAACAGAACATAATGGTATTTAATAATAAAATGAAGATGAGCAACAAGGAAACCAGATGTTAATCTTCAGTGTTGAGGATCCTCTCCGAGTGTGAAAAGAGAAAAGCTGTGGGCCGTCTGTCTTGCTATGCTTCATGCTGGATTTGGGCTGCACTTTGTCAGCAGTGAACCGGAGGGGATTTCTTCATTTTGACAGTTTTAGAGATCATAAAGCATGAAGTATTTATACTGAGCCGGACCCACAAAGAATTAACAAATTTTCTAATCCTTCTGAAAATAAAATAAGGAGAGCACTCAAGTCAACAGTTCATTCACGCCTGGTGAGACCATCTGTGAAAATCTTCAATTCAGATTTAGAGTTGGTACATAACCAAAGTTGACTAAACCTGTGGAAAATTCATGTGGCAGTTTGACATAGTCAAATAAAGGCAACAAAAAGAAAACAAAAAACAAAACAGAAATACATAACAGATGAAGTTTAAAAGCAGCAGGGGTGATCCCAAAAGTCAAATATCTGAGTATTTGCAAAATAATACAATAACAGCTACACACATATAAAAATACTAGGGGTGTAACGAAATGGTCAACTCACAAAATTATGCGAAATACAAAACAGGGCTCACGATACGAAATACTCACGATACAAAACAAAGATTATAGAAAATCCCCAACAGTAGGAAGTTGTGCAAAAATCTCATTTTCTTTATTTTCCAATGCAGACATACAAAAATATTGCTGCATCAGTACAAAATTATGCTTTTTGAAAATAAACATAATTGTGTTTTTTTCCCCCTTATTTTGACTACAGTGCAAATACAAACATAAAATCCCAACAAAAAGTGCTTTGTTGTTGTAACAGTCAGGATAAGTACATTCTTGAATGAAAAGGAAAACAAATACTGTAGCAGTCCTCAGAGCTGCAGTTTAGACCTATAAATGTCTGAACTGTGAACTATAATATTTAGCCTATAACAGTGCATATACTTGTGATCTTCAAGTTTGATCAAATTCTGTCAACTCAACAGCAGATACAAAAATCAAATATTGTTTTTTTATGCAGACTTACACAAACATGCAGTTGCTGCCTGCCTCCAGTTCAAAGTAGTTGGTAGTTGTACTCGCAGCAGTATACGGCGAACTGTAGCAACACATTTTGCACACAGTTGGTTTGTTCGCAAGCTTCTCACCGTTCTCTCGTCTTTTACATGGGAAGTCAAAATAGGTCCACAAAACCGATTTATTTGACAAAGGAGCGTCAGCTAATTCCTCGACCTCGTCTTCCTCCATTCTAAAGTGAGTGTTTTGCTACGGTAGGAGAGGAGGGTAAAAAATCACCAGTCTCAGTACTCAGACGTGGTAAGCGGTGCCCCTTCGCGTTTTTTATTTTGTGCTTTTATTTCGTGAATTTGAATTTTATTTCATCATTTTTTATTTCGTGAAATATCGCGGCACGAAATTTTGATACCCCCCTAAAAAATACATTTTATCTTATCTAAATAGGGTCCTGCCATTACCAATTTTAACATGCCAAAGAGCAAGAGAAGTTCCTGTTTTATTGCAATTATTAATATTATTTTATATGTACTTATTTCATTAATTACTTATTTTATTATACATTTTTCCTACATTTCCCTAATATCATATCATGATAATAATAATAGTAATGATTAAATATAATAATAATTATAACAACAAGAGCAACATTATTTTATTATATATATATATATTATTTTATTTTATTATTTTTTTTACTTTTTTTTTACATTTTAAATGAACTTGATCTGATTTGATGCTTTTCTAGTCTTTGACTGCTCAAAGCAGCTTTCCATCTACACATTCATACTCATTCACTCACTGATACTTGCAGTTGCTATAATTGTCCATTAGGATCACCCAAGACATTCCAGTTTATGAGACACATAGTAGTGGAGGCAACTTGTGGTGTTGCCCAAGGACACATCGTCATGTGAAAGCTGGAGCTGGGCTGGAACCTACAACCAATCCTATTTTCATATGGTTCGAATAACACCCCATTTATGTATTTTTTGTAATATATGCAGCTATTTCAACAGCATTTTTATTGAATGCCTTTATTTCTATTGTTGTTTCTTTCAAATTGTATTTTCTTGTTCCACATTGGGATGATAAAACTGATGTTATACTTGTGTCTCTAGTATATAGACTTGTAGGTCAATAAATGGAAGTGGATGGATTTTTTATCATTAATATCACTTTGTGAAATGCCTGCCAGTGTACGAGATGCTCTTTTTGTGTGCATGTTGTTATGATGTGTAAAATGTAAATTAAATTCAAAAAAGACAGAGTTTCATTTGAATGACAATCTCCTAGTCTTTCAGGTTCGTGTGGAGGATGTTGAATCGTCCTACACTGCATACCTTCACGATAGAAATCATGACATTTAAGCTTACTTACTATTATTTTCATTAGAATTTAAAACGAACTTAAATTCTTTTCATCAATTCCAAAGTGTGTAAGAGCACATAATTCAAAGTGGAGTGTCTGGTTTGTGGGAATTGCAATGGCAACACCCCTGTTGGCCACAGAGTCTTTTCAGTGTCACAACAGCTTACAATGTCAGGGTTGCAAATTAAAAAAAACTTGTCACTGATTAAAATATTAACAGTCAAGACAGGAACCCAAGCTTACTTAATGCAAGAGCTGGCAGGTGCATGCCGATGAAGCTACACAGTTATGAAGTGATATTGCAGATCAGTAATGTGAGGAAACATTGCACATGGTAATAAAGTCTCCCTAATGTTAAGAGCAAATTTTGCTGCTCTCTGGCATTGAGAGGTCTCAGCTATAGCAGCTAGAAACCCCAGTAACATCGGAAAATCAGACCGAAGAGGAAACGTCAGCATCTTTTTCCACTTGTTGTACATTTCTGTTTAAAATATTCTCATTATGTATTCACTTGCTCAATATGCAGCAGATTGATGCTGTGAATGAGCACAGCAATGTTTTCAAGACCACAGCTGGACTGAGAACTGGAGAGTATAAATTGGCTGAATTCACTTTCAAACCTGTCCATCAAGATTCTGGATTTATCCATGTCCTTCCATTCTCTCATAAATACTCCAGAGTGGTCTTACAGAACAAGTGTCAGGCTGGGAATGGATGTCTTCTTTTTCTGGGATCATCAGTGCACTGAGAGATTCTGATTTGACAAGCGATTCATTCTTGATCCAGTGCCGACGAGCTGACTAGATAACAACTGGATGATGCCAAAGATAGCCTTTGAGTTTGTTGCTGCATGTGTGTGAGTGTGTATGTGTGTGTGTACAGGCCCATGTTGAGTGTGAGGCAACACTGAAAATATCATTACCTATGATAAATCCAATGATGAATTTCCATGTCTCATGCATACAAAATGGTAAAAGAGGGGTGTTGTTGCAGTGTAAGTGAGCCAATCTGAGCTTGTAGGCGAGACGTGAGCATTTTTAAAAAGATGTTTTTCCCTGAGGCTATGTTCATGCGCTCAGGTTGATGTGAGCCGATTTGTCTTGAGGCTGCTGGATCTTATTGCAGTGATAAAAGTTCAAGGCTATCAAATGCTTATAGTGTGCTCAATTTAATGATAAAGAAAGTTATTAACTTCACTTAATTTCATACCTAAGTGGTTCAGGAAATTTACTGTGTGACAGCCGTGGGCATAATGAACAATAGTAAAGGCAGTGAAAGAATACCATTTCTTATTCTACCACAGAGATTTTCAGTCTAATGGACGACAAGCCTGATAAAACCAAACAAGGTGTTGATTTTATCAGTCTAAAATTATGGCATAATACGTCTGTCTACACCACAGCGTCTTATCAGTGCTGTTAAAACTCTCTTTGAACTGCAAAGATTGGTTCAGTTAATCTAATGAAAGTCAAATTAAAAAAGGGTTCATGCTTATTTGCTTAAGGCTTTTTGTTTGATTTGTACTTAAACTGTTGGGTCACCAGTTCGGCTCCTGGGATGGTGAGATTGGGGAGTTGGTCGGCAATAAATCTCAAGATGTTTAATGTCTTTCTTTTTTTCTGCTAATGTTATCTGTATTTGTCTTAAGTGAGTTTTGTAAAAAAAAGACACTGGGTTTCTACCTCACCTGCACATGTAATTTAAACAAATTCCCTGTTTTCTTTGACTTCTCTCTTAACTATGTGCAAATAAACTAAACTAAGACGCTTTTGTTACCCTGAAAACAATATTTATGGAGCTGTAGTCAGACTTCCCTTCAGTGGAACAAGAAAGTCAGAATTTAAAACCCTTTAGTGCCATTCACATGTCTCATCTGCTCAATATTTGACATGCAATTTTTAAAAGAAATTTTATCTTCAAGAGAACCTGTCATCATTTTCCATCATCCTCTGATTGATGCTGCTTTTTAGAATGAACAATGCCGACCCATTAATTCCTGTGATACCAGCAGTAAATGGATGATAACTTCTGAGCGAGACTTTTTCTTCTGTGTGACATTTATGTCTGCAGTGTAAACACTGTCATTTCTGTGTCCATAAACATCCTGGAGTAGCAACATTGAGCTTTTGAATCACAGTTTTAAAGTAGGTTTTAACATTTATAGCTGCTTTACTAGAGCGCGTTTGGGTGGTATGAGACCAGAAAAGAAACGTACTGCCATATAATTTAGTCATAATCAAGGGGAATGAAGTCTGCCCAAAATACAACATCAGGATGGAAATTTGTTAAAAAGTCAAAGTCAAATCTGTCCTCAGAGAGAGAACTTTTTTTTTTTTTTAATGGGGGTTAGTTTGATTATTCTGATGTCTGTCTGGAAGACAGGGAATATAGTCTTTGCACTCCAACAGTAATCACAAGTGTGTAGATGCAAGTCCAGTTCTTCTCACATGTCAATGTGTCCTTGAGCAAGACACTTACTTAATCCCAACTTGCTCACACAGCCGTGTTTGGGTGGCAAAACATGTGGATGTGTTGGTGAAATTTTGATGGAAAACCTAAAAAGAAACTTCATCCACCAGTGAGTGCATGGGTTTGAAAGTGTAAAAGCACTTTGACTGATCAGAACGACTAAAAAAGTGCTTCACAAGCTCAAGTCCATTTTCCTTTTTTACCATTTAGATCCTCATTGGCCTTTGCCACATCAGTGAGAAATATGGGACAAGTTTAAATACTTGACTCATAATGGATTGTCAGCTGCATTTTAATGTTATCAATTTTCAGAGACAAAGGATTCATCATAAAAAATCTATTAAAAGTGCACCATTACCTCACACAGAGTTAAAACTGTGTTCACAAAAGTCTGCTGATGCTTATTTCAATTCAGCTTAAACAACAAATATATTTAAACTTTATAAGCTGAAAATAATGTCTTACAGTTCTTCTCATCATTATTGGCACCCATGAAGTTTAAGTACACAATGTGACAGTACAGTTCCTTTACAAACCTCTCTAACTTTGCTCTGCATCACTTTATCAGACTCGAACTTGGCAGAAGTAATGTTCACATATTAAGGTTTGTAAATTATACTTCATAAGCCAATATGATCATGCAGTCATATTTAGATTAGGCAGTTTTAACTGCAACCACTTGAAGCCTACAAGGAAAAGAACACCCTACCAACAATTAAGCATGGTGGAGGTTTCATAATGCTTTGAGGCTGCTTTGCTGCAATGGGCACAGGAGGCCTTGACCGTATCACAGGAATCATGAAATCAGAGAATTATCAAGAAATTTTAGAGCGAAATGTCCTACCCAGTGTAAGAACACTTGGTTTGAGTCGAAGATCGTGGGCCCTCCAACAAGACAAAGACCCAAAGCACACATCCAAAAGCATGCAAGAACGGTTTAAAAGGAAAAAATGGGCTGTTTTAAAATGGCCAGCAATGAATCCTGATCTCAATCCGACTGAAAATCTTAGGTATGGCTGAAATCTGCCATTGGGGAAAAGAAACTTGCAAATGTTCAAGAGCTTGAACAACTTGCAAAAGGAGAGTGGGAGAACATACCAGCTGAGAAGTGCAAGAAGCTTATAGATGGCTGCAAAGAAACATTTGGAGGCTGTCATCAGTGCCAAAGGGTGTGCAACAAAATACTGAAGAGGGTAGCCATTATTGCTGCACATGCTTTCTTTCAGTTCCCTCTTTTAAATTTCAATATGTAAGATGTAAAATTGTTATTTTTTGTTAAAGTATTTGGGAACTTCAATTAAAAGATCCTGATGACATAGATTTGGTCCATTTCAATTTATTTCTGAAGATATTGTTAAAGCAATGAAAATAATGAAGGGGTGCCAATAATACTGAGCAGGACTGTATGAGTAAAATTCTAATTTAGAACCTTTACATTTCAAGGAATAACAATGCCCTCTTGTTTTACTTAATTAAAAGTAGGTCAAATTTTGAGTTTGTCAACATGACAATAAATGGTCACCATCACCAAAATGAGACGAGGCTCTCAGCACAGAAAGGCAACATCTCTGTGGATGGCCTCTTAAGGTTTCTTCCTTTACTAGTAGCATGTTGTCTCTGCTGTTATAAAATGATAAGCAATAGTATTATTATAGAATTACCATCATAACATGATTCACAGACCCTGAAAACCCACACCTAGCACTCTGAATCATGTTGATATCATTATTAGTCAGAGAGTTATTGAGCAAAAACAATCATTCACCAATGACTGTAATCTGGATCAACACCAGAATCTATTCGATTTTGAGTTGGGCCATTACCAACATCTCATGAAAAATTCAAAAAACCTGTTATGCTACAGTTTATGTGTAATCTTGCAAACAAACAAAAAAAAACAATTATATGCCAGCAAAAACATAACCTCCCTGGTAGAGGTAAAAAAAAAAAAGCCACAACGTAAGGGCTAGCTGCACTTTAAACTCTATCTCCTCCTTTGTTGTTGTGAGAGATTAATAGTAGTCCTGTGTAGCCACGTGATGACAACCTCAGAGTATAAGCCATTAGTGAGGTTTTGACCTACCAGTAGGAAAGTCTACTTCTGTAGTTGAGGTGATAGGCAGAGGATCTTCAATCCAGGGTGTAGCGTGGACTGCAACACTCCAGTCACTCCATGTCCCAATCTCTGTGTCCTTCGCAGCCACCTGTCCAATTACATAACACATTAAATCGACTGCCTCCAGAATAACTAGACTTTATCAAACAGACTTTGTATAAAACTTACAAGTGATAATGACAGAGGGATTAACATTTATTTCTTTCAGGCCCTCATGTAACAAAAATATTGGCAGAAGAAATCAAACAAACAAGACAGGACATGTCACCTGGATGATGTACTCCTTCCCAGCATAGGCATCGGTGATGGTGTGGGAGGTGCTGTCGGATAATTCCACCTGAAGAGCAAGTAAAAGAGAGCATTTGATCAGCTTAAAGTGAGGAACATGGCACATTGAGTTTAAGTTACATTGGAGAGTTCAAAGTTGAAATCAATTGAAATTAAAATTCCTTTATTTTTGAAGCAAACACAAAGCCCTGAAAAAGCTCTATGGCAGCTGAGCCTGTAAGTCCAACCCTCTTCCTGCAAAGCTCTAACTATAAATTATGTCTTCAGTATAGCATTCCTAGCCTGAGCCTTGAATGTTTTATGGGTGGTGGATGCAGCTGTGCTGTGTGGGATATGATTTTATTCAGCACTCATTTATTTACTACGCACTTTTTCTCATTTTCTGTGCATAGGTCAAGTTTGTTGTTTTATCCTTGCAGAGTATTAAATCTATCAGTTGAATTGAGTACACGGCCTTGTAGCCTCCACACATACCACCACTCAGACACTCTTTCAAAATTCCGGTGGCATAATTGATGATGAAAAGCTCTGGAGGCAAAGCTACATAATTTTGTAACACAATATAATGCATGCCACTATTTAAAACTCTGTGCGCACTTTGATTTGCAGGGCCCTACGCAGAATGAACGAACTGTTGAGTCACTGTGGAGCGCACAGGAGAATGATTTGCTGCCTCCCTGTAATTTACGGTTCGAATTGTATGTGTGTGCATGCTTAAGTGTAGTGGATGTGTGTGAGTGTGTATTTGTTTGCCTTCGGCTTATGTGCCTGATGGACTGGAAGGCAAAAAGGGAGAACAACAGTGCTGCCTTTTCACTCCTGAAGCTGTACTCAATGATTTAGTGACATGCCTATTACCCACTGCAGTCTACCACAGCCAGAAGACACACGTTCACACAAACTCACAGAGATCTCCCGTGTTTGGAGTTAAATCAAGAGCCTAGAGTCTTCTGAAATAATTTATTATGTTAACTCAACACAAGTGTGTTTGTTTGCTGTCCAAGCTGGGCTCTCTCTGCCCTCTCAAATGCCCAGTGCAAAGTGTTAAAGGGATGTGCCATTTTTTTCTTTTTGTGTCTTGCCACAGTCCAGAGCTCATGACAAGCAGATAGCCATTCTTTCATCTGTGTGTCTAGTAACAAGAAAGAGACAGCTGAAGCTCACTCACTGCTAATTCGCTTAGCCTGCCTCTGCCTACAGTCATCGGATAAACTCCTCAGCAACTCTAAATGATCCTGCATGCTTGTTGTAACTCTTACCACATTCTTTTATGTTATCTACTACAATATCTCATCATAGTATATTTTTTGCGAACACCTCAAGTCCTTTGAATGACTCTTTTATCTGAATGACAACAGCCACTTTGCAGTTGTGAATGAACTGTTTGTTTGCGAGCCACTTTCAATTTAAATTGCCTGCAAATTTAAGAATGACCTACTAATGAATGACTCACTCACAACTGTGAATTGGTTCTCATTGTTCACTTAAAAGAGCTGTTCAAAAACTGTTCGTAAACATAACATCTCCAGCACAAACCACAGTGGAGGAATGTATAACAAAAGGCTCTGTTTAGTAATATAAGAAGATAACATGATGATAGTAGAAGATAGTGTAACACAACACAGTAAAAATGAGTCACAACAAGCACACAGGTCCATTTAGAGTTGATGAAGAGTTTATTTGATGACTGTAGGCAGAGGCAGGCAAACACTACCCACTGACTCCCAGTGTTTGAGCTAAGCTAACTAGCAGTGGGCAAGCTCTTCCTGTCTCTTTCTTATTACTGGATGCAGAGACAAAAGAACGGTGTCTATCTGCTTGTCATGGACACAGGACTGAGGTAAGACGCGAAAACAAAGAAAATGTTGGTGTAGCCCTTTAAAACAGCAGATGATTATGTTCTCCTTTTTGTGCCCAGGGGTGTGTTTGTTTAAAAATAAGGAGTGGTGTTATGCCAAGTTGGTGTGTTACACCGGGCCAAAAGTTTAAAGTCTGTGGTCAAAGTGTTTGTGCTATTTTGAGGCTGTGTTAGAGCAGGGGTGGGCAACTGCTGACCCGTGCTGTATTTTTTACTACCTCTGCCAAGGAGGTTATGTTTTTGGGAGAGTTTGTTTGTCTGTCTGTGAACAAAATAACTCAAAAGTAATGGATTGATTTTGATGAAGTTTTCAGGAAATGTTTAGCATGGGAAAAGGAAGAACTTATTTGATTTTGGTGTTGATCCAGATCAGCGTCTGGATGCCATGACGGGAAATGTGATTTTTGTGAATAACTACTGAACTAAAATAGATGTCATTATGAATCCAATTGCTAATGGCATGTTTTCTTGGTCAAGGAATCTAAATATTTTGATGAAATAAAGGTAGGACTAATATTTATGGTGAAAATCACAATATGGGTGAGGACTGTGGCGCTGGTGGAGGTCTGCGCTTTCCGAGTGCTTTTCTAGTTGTATTTTATTTTATTTATTTGCACATAGTTAAAAGAGAAGTTAAAGAAAATGTATAAATACATTTATACAATGGACAATTTGGATTAAACTTTTACGACTGATCCTCCACATATTGAAAAGTATGATGATGAAATGAAAAAAAAAAAACATGATTGAAATCTGATGTTTATGGAAATAGCACCAAGAACTACGTGAATAAGGGAATACAAATCAATTTTAGTAAAAATCCCTGCACACTGGTATTTGGTATTCTCCCAACTACAAGCTGTAAGACGTCCTGAGAACCAGGGCTTCCCTTTCACCCCCTCAAAATGTGCAAATCTGGAGTTGATCTGACAAATAAGCCCCTCGTACATCCCAGCATCTGTGCTCCCTCAGTCTCTCTGTAATCTCCCTCTTATCTCTCACCCGCTCTGTAAAGTTGACTGCTCTCTTTTCAACTTGGCCTTGATCTCTGCAGCCCCTCTGTATCTGCTGTAACTCATGTCTCTAGCCCACTCTCTCTATTCTTGGAAGGAAGTTAGAGCTTTATCTGTCTAACAGAGCGCTACATTTACAAGCTTAATTTCATTAGTGGAATGCAATAACAATGTCATACGGGCATGTGTGTTTTATCTGCTCTTGGAGAGCACGGCCTGTATATCTGGTAAATATAGTGTGCCATAATAGACATCACGGGGCTAAATCAAGCTCTGTATATATGCAGCCCAGCCAGTGAATCCAACCATAGCTTCTTACAGTGTTTCCCAGACTCTGTGTATGCGCCTGTGTCAGTGTTGCCAGATTTTTTCAACTGAAATAAGCAACAAGGCTGACAAAAACAAACCCAAAACAAGTGATCTCCAGCTAATGTTTTCTAATGTTTTACTTTTTTTCAGAGGAGGTTACATAAAGTGTGTTTTGATTTTCATCTATGTTACATTTCAGTTTCACAGTGACATTATTTTTAATTTGGATCTTAATTTACATCCTTTTGTTTGGAGGTGGAACATCCTTTTCTTTATACAGAAGTGAAGGGAGGGGTTTCTGTTATTTATATCTCTGTTGTCACTTAACAGTCTGACTAACCTTGATTTTTGTAACCAAACAGACACGGTCAGGCTTTTTATTCCTGGATGATTACATTTGTTCCTAATGTACACTTTGCATATGTACTGCATTTGCTTTTGTTTTTGTTTTTTAAACTCACTATTTTTATATCTAGTTTTATTTCTTTACTTTATTTGTAATAGAGAAGTCAACTGCCAGAGTTAAATTCATTGTGTGTTGCATACTTTGCAATAAAAAACTATTCTGATTCTGAGTGTTATGTTTATCCTCTGTCTAACCCTAACCCAGCAATAGCTTCCTTGGCAATAAATTATTTTCTGGCTATAAGGATTTTTGTTTAGGTGGAAACACCATGTTTGCCCTTCTTTTTACAATAACATTTACATTTTTGTTTAAAGTGGGAGAAATTACTTCAACTTCTGAGTTCAGTTTGGTAGTAGAGTGTGCATCAGATCCCTCCTGGGTTTCGGGGCATAACAAGCCCAAATAAGCAACTGCACTTTTGAAACAAGCCCAAAAACGCAATCCACAAATGCCAATATTTACAAGCAACATTTAAAAAAAAGAAGTCCCAAGTTTCTTATAATAAGCCGTCCCAGGAACTGTGGCCTCTGTGTGTGAAGGCAAACAAATGTCTGTAGCATGGAGCTTGTGAAAGTTAAGCAAAACACATTCTTCAGATTCTGTTTGTCCACATAAATCTTGAATTTACCTTATTATGCAAGTGAGGGTGTGCATTCATGTGAATGTCACAAAAAGAAAAAAACACAAAAAGATGCGCGCATAAACCGTTTTCAGAAATTCACCCCTTAACACTTTTGTTTGTGATGCTTTGTATGCATGTTTACACTCTTGTCAGTACAAGTCAGCTGCAGTGTTTTTGTGTCTGCGAGGTTTGACTTGAGCTGTGATTGTGCGATTACACATGTATGGGAGTATATGAGGAGGAGTGTATGGAGTAAACAGCTTGCAGATAGACATTTCTGCAGAGATGGATGTGTTGCTCTCATGCCAAGTGGCTAAACAGGGAGCAGCGAAAGCAGCACTTCATATCATGTGGGAGAGCGGAGGTGGGAGGGGAGGTTAGGGGAGGGGGGTGGATAGACAGAGGGAAGAGATGCCTTTTCAAGAGGGCTGCTGTTGCTCCAAAAACAGGGACATCTTTCACAATGCAAGACCGAGCCTGTGAATCCTGGCAGTGTTGATGAGGTGGTGTGTTTATTTGTGTATGCACATGTGTTTTATATTGCATTTCTGTCTGCAGTGCTGATGTACTGAGACCTAAGCTGTCAGGATCTGTGGTAGAAAAAGATCCCACTTTTCATCATATGCAGGATGATGTGTTTGTGTGTGTTTGGTTCACACAAATACAAAACCCCCTTGATACAAATAAAATACAAAATAAAAAACACACAAGCAAACAAAGAGTAGCATGCATAAGCAACCAAACACATTCTGATTTATTTACATATCAATAAACAAGCCTCTTTCCCCCAGAGTAGATATATTGTATTTACTGAACCCAAGTCCAATGCTAAAAGATAAGATTTTAATGATATGGGTGGACCAGAATCTGTCATTTGCTAGGGCTGGGAACGGAAATCCAATTCCAGTTAAGAATCGATAACCATTATCTCAAGAAATTGATATCATTAGTCTGTTTGCCTCAATTCCATATGTTTCCCTTTCAGGTTTTTCTGCATGCCTTGCAAATAAAGCATGTAACGCTCTCAACAGAGGCAGAAATGATAAGTCAAAGTTGAGATCAAGATGGGCAGGAGACAGAAGTGGCCAATATTGTGGCATAATTTTCAGAAAGATAAAATAAAGATAGTGTTGCCATTTAGTTGGTAGAAACTTGCAGAAATTGTTGCTTTTTACTGCTCCCTGAGCTCTCAAAAAAATTGGGAAATCTGCCATAGATTGTCCTCCAAAAAGAACTTCAAATAATGTCAAAGAATTGGCTAAGAAATTGGAAAGGATGGTAATGGATGTGGAGAAAGATTTTTTCTTGAAACACACTTGAAAGCCCGTTTTAAAATGTTGATAGATAGATAGATAGATAGATAGATAGATAGATAGATAGATAGATAGATAGATAGATAGATAGATAGATAGATAGATAGATAGATAGATAGATAGATAGATAGATACATAGATACATGGTCAGAGCATTTATTCCAGACTCAGAGATCCATATCATTATAATATAAAAGTATAAATACTGATAATAAAACAAAAAAAAACCCATGTATTTATTATTATGAAAACACATGCAAACTTCATAGTCCATGCAAAGCTGATCTACTAACTGGGTGCACTGATGATTGCGTCCGTCAAATGAGCAAAATAGCAAGCCTAATCCCATTAGCATGTCTGCCCTCATGAATAATCAGGACACACAAAATACTAAGGGGAGGAAATGCAAATGTGATCATTTAGTACCCCCAATGTGATTTATCAAACCTCAAACTGATTGTGGTCAGTGTTTTTGCCTCTATATTTAGCAGGTCCGAAAGGCAGGTGCAAACTGGCACAGCGTTACACATAAAGGGCTGTGGTCATTGTGGACCATCAGAATTAAAAATGGCAGACACACATCATCTATCCAGCAATGCCACTTTCGAAATGCTGGATGACCAACTTTTGTTCCTATTATCAATAATGCACATGGTCATGGTAGATCGCCCACAACATACCCCCTAGCAGCATGTGCAATTTTTTAGTTTGCACACACAATTTAGCACTCATTGGTTGGGATCTTAGTAGATCAGGCCCATTACGTACTCCTGTAACGTTTGCTCAGTTTTTGAGTTACAGAAAATACCTGCAAGGCATTTTTGTTTTTGTTGAATAATATTGTACACTCATCAGTCTAGCTAATGCCACAATGAGAATTTATTTGATTCTTGTATACTATTCTCAGTCTCAGTTTGCAAGTTCAATAACTCTTAGCTTTATAGTAATTTAACTCTTTTATAAGACTGCGAAAAACAGTTAGCCTGCCTCTGCCTACAGTTATCAGATTAACAATTTAGCAACTGGACATTGCCCTGTGTGCTTGTTCTGACTCATTTTTCAGTTATCTATTTTTAGACTGAGTCTAGCAGTTTGTGTAATTTTAAAAAGAAATACATGTTTTTTTTCCTACAGACAAGCATGTCCGTGGTGGTTTGTGCATGCACCTTTCTGTTTAGTTTCATATGTATTTCTTTTCCGTAGAAATGGTGATAATCAGCTTGTCATGGACTTGTGAGTGAGACAAAGCACATTAACAAAATCGAAAATGTTTGTGTTTCACTTTATGAAAAAACACCAATGATATCGATTCTTTTAGGCAAATTTTATGGATTCTCAATTGGAATTTGTTTTTGATTTCCTTCTCTACAAAAGACTAATTTGTTATCACATCAAGCAAGCTATCTGAAAATCCCAGCTGCTCTTGTAATCATCCTCAAGCTAAATCTCTCTGCAGTCAGTAAGAGAAAACAAAAGTTACAGTGAGACAAGGGGGGAAATATTTTAACAGTATAAAATAGTAACAGTTTTTTTCCCCCTTTTTTATATTCTGGTGCATGGCCAAGATACAACACTGCCCCTGATGAACACAGACAAAAAAAGGCTGGGAGTGAGGAAGATAAGGAGGAGAGGCTTAGAAATTCACTCCACACACAGCCTCTACAACACACTAACACACTTGCACACACTCCCTGAGAGCCTCTACACACATCACCAGACAATGCAGGGGGAAGAGAGAGGCGATGTGAGCATTCCTCAGGGATTGCATAAGGAACTTTGAGAAAAGGAAGTGACCCTTTACTTCTCATCCATCCTTTTCCTTTTCTCTTCTCTTCGGTCCGTCCATTTTGTCTTATCTTCCTCTCTTTTGTCGTCTAGCTAATGGTAACATCTTTTTTGTGTCCTTATTGGTATTCAACTGTGTTCTTGTGTTTACTGGTGGACATATATGTTCCCCTAAAGTAAGCTTTATCACCTCAAACAGCTTAAGTTTTCGCCAACATTGGTGTGTTAGTTCATTTGTTAGTTTGTTACAAGATAAGTCAAAAAGTTAGGAGCAGAGTTCAATCACATTCTTAGAATGGATCTAAAATGGACCAAGAACCAAGTGTTTTGATTTTCCTGATTATAAAATGCAGAAGCAGATCAAGGAACTTCTTCAAGGATTTGTTTGGGCAGTTTTTGGCATCTTTGATACTATCTCAAAATGGATTTTAAAGACATGTTCAGGGAATACTCGTCAAAAGACAAGGGAGTAGTGATTACATTTTGATGATGATCCAAATCCGTGTTCGCAGGGATTTTTCAATGATTTGTAACCCTTGCAAGAGAGGGTAGTTTTTCATATCATTCCAAAGCCTAAAAAAAATATCTCTGGATTTGAATGACATGTTCAGTAAATGTTGGTCAAAGCAAAAGAAGTAAGTGATCATATTTTGGTGTTGATCGAATCCATATTTGAATCAAAAGGCTTTATTTTGAAGGATTTGACAGGATTGCAAGATGTGGCAGCTTTCCACATCACCGCTAATAACTCAAAAAGGTCTCAGTGGATTTTAATGACATGTTCAGGGAATGTTGGTCGTGGCCCAAGAGGGAAGCGGTCTGATTTTGGGAGGGATCCAAATCCTTATTTGGATCCAGAAATGTATTTCCAGGATTTTTTTTCAATGGTCAGAATTGATGATGATGAGTTTACATCATTTTAGTGAATAACTCGGTACAATTTTCATGGCACAAGTGAGAAGTAATTACATTTTGGTGGTGATTCAATTCTGGATGTGGATCCTAGATTTTTATTTTTATTTTTTTTTGGAAGATTTCTCAACAGTGCAAAAAAGGGCAGATTTCCAGCTCTTTCACAACAACTCACCTGACAAGTTCCTTCCAGTTTTATCTAAAATCTTACAGGAATATGCATTTAGTGTGATAAATAAAAGACAACAAAGATCCAACAATTAAATTTCCATATAATACCATAGCAATCACAGTCAACAATTCAACTAGAAGAGCTCTTATATGACAAACCTTAACCATTACTACCTTAAATTATATTTATTAAAAAATGCCCTATCTTCCACTGATAAAAACCCTTTAAGAAATTCCTGTATCCACAGTAAAATTTGGATTTCAAAATCTATTGAGAACTTTTTGAGTTATTACTGAAAATGCCTGAATCTAGCCAAACAAATCCTCTAAGAAAGTCCTGGATCAGAATCAACATTTGCATCATCACCAAACCTTATCACTTCATAATGTCATAAAAGTCCATTGAGAATTTACCCTCACTAGTGATTCACTTTCGTTAAAAAAATATATTAAAAGTTTCTAGATCAGATTTTGGTGCTTCCAATCATAACAAAACTTTAACCACTTATTTCTTGTGCCATGTGTATCATTCTCTGAAAATTTAATTAAAATTCAATGGCAAATGTTTGAGTTATCCTGTTCACAAACAAACATACAAACTAGCTAACACACCAGCAAGCACATAGCCTCCTGGGGCAAAAGGCGCCTTTAAAATATTTGATTGGATATTTAGCTGAGAAATACATTATTGTAGTTGAGCGGAAGACGGGCACTGAGATGAGCAAACAGGCGTAATGATTGAAAAACTACCGACTAGAAATCTGGGAAAAAAATAGTCGGAGCAGTGCAGAGAAACAAAGATGCAAAATAAGCAAGCTTAAGAAAGAAGGAAAAGCAGACACTGAGACATGGAGAGAATTGGCGTCGGTGGTCAGATCTAATCCAGTGAGCATGTCTGTTGTCCTGGAAAGGAAACCCAATTATATGGCACTTCCACTGGCCCGATGGCGCTCTGTGTGTATGCGTAAGAGCAAGTGTGTGCATGTGTGTGTGTGTGTGTGCGTGCACGGAGAAGGTTGCTCTCATTAGGTTGACTGACAGCTCCCATTTTTCCGCCATACACTCCTCCTATTTGAGAGCGCACACACATGCACACACAGAAACACCAAATCCAGAGGTAATTTCTCAGACAGTATTTCCCTCTGTGAAACCCCAATTGCCGTACCAGCAATTACTGTAAAAGGAAACTGAAGCCCCAGCCAATCGAAAATCCTGAACAAAACCACTTACAAAAGCTTGGGGTAGTTTCAACAGTGCTGCTATACATATTTTCTGATTCACTGCTGTCACGCAGACATGTCAGAAATGTACAGTGTGAGGATGTCATGAGAGATAAGACTTGACTTGGAATTCATCTCTGTCTCTCGTCTCTCCTGGTCAAATCAATCTAAGTTCATTTTTCTCTGGTGACAGTAGAGAGATGAATATGCAAACAAAATGAAGCTCACTGCGACAGCTATGACTGGTGAGTCCAAATCACATTTTCAAAAAGAGAAATTAAACTGGCATATATTGTATCGGCTTATTTAAAAATCCCATGTCCTGGAGTGTTTGACCATTTACATTATGACTTAGGTGCCTATTAAGCAAGGAATGGATTTAAGTTGAATAAAAAAATGAATAATTTTAACTCTGTAGAACATGTAAGCCAATGGTGTGCCGCGAGCACCTGGTAGCCCTTAAGGAGCCTCTGAGGTGCCCACAGGGAGTTTCTAAAGAAGTGATTCTCAACTGGTGGGTAGTTACCCAAAAGTAAGTCGCAAACCCTTTTTCAGTGGGTCATGAGCCTTTACCTGGGCATCAATTGATAGGAAAAAAATCTTGCGCTTTATTTATTTATTTAATAGGGACAGTCCACATTAATGAACATCTATTCAAAGAACAATAGATGTAAATGTGCCGGATTATAGCATCAATGCTAATTTACATCCGTAGTCCCTCAGTAGATAACACATAAACATTATGGCGAAGACACCACACACACAAAAGCAGGACATAGAAAAGGACAATACATCATAATGAGCACAATACAGCACAGTTCATGCCTTTGCCTGGGCAACAAGTGACAGGGACAAAAATCCTGTGCTTTGATTTTGCATTGGACAGCTAATATTCACACTCCTCACCAACAGGTGGTGCTGATTAAATTAACATCTGTTTTAATAAAAAGGTGTTTGCTATATGTTCATTTAGCAGGAACTCAGCTCAAGCTACATATTCTTAAATTTTTTTTAAACAGCTTTTCAGTAGTGGGCCCGCCTTTTCTCATGTTTGGGCATGAATGCTGTGTTAAAAAAAGGCCGAAGTTACTGAAGTGTGTCAAGTTGTGCAGCCTCAGCTTATTTATTGCTAATAATTGAATAGCATTAATACAGGGTTGTTCACTATGCAACCACTGATGCAATTTTATCACAGCTACAGTTAGATATAGTGTTGAAGTCTTGTGTCCAAGAAATTCACTTTTTGGTTTCAATTAAAATGCTAATAACTGAGCGTACAAGGGAATGTATCCCTCTGTTGCATTGCCACATGCACTTCATTTGGTTTCTAACTAAACTCTTTGTGTTACTGTGATTCTGTCCTACCTCAGATTTCTAGTGTAGCATCTTTTATTCAACACATTTAAGAAGTTTAAAATTTTCCTTGATTTGGGTTGCAGCTCAACATAAAGGGTTGATGGTTGGTCCTACAGCCAGATTTGAGAATCAAAGAGCCTTTAATATCTATTTTGTTTAACTAACAAATCATACCTGTACCAGTACTAAAAGCAACTAATTTAATGTGTATCATATTCCATAATCGGCTTTTTCTTTAAAACTTTAGCCTGTGCAGAGTCAAAGTTTATGTTGATTCACTGACGCCACACTTTTATCCCCACTGCTGCTAGCAAGAGCCCTTGCAGTCAGTTGTATTAAAAAACAAATCACAGAAATGGGACTGCTGTACATGTCAGTAAAGTTTTACACAAATTACATTGATACACATGCACACAAGCATTATGTTCTGGTATAATTTCTCAATCATGAGTATAATTATTGTCATTTAAAGTAAGAAGTAAACATTCAGGGTCCCATGCAGCCTCCTAAATGCACAATATGAATGATTTTGAGGTGAAATATGCAAATCAGTCAGAAACATCGAATCAAACAGGTAGCCTTCTGTGATACTCCACATTCTTTGGGGAGCTCAGGCCCAGAAATGTTGGGGATCCTTGCTGGGGAGGATCAGATGCTGCTCTTTTCCCCTCATCTTTGGAAACGCACTAATTTGAGGGGGCGGGGAGGCTGCAACAAAACAGTCATGGAGTCTGCTTGTGATGAGCTGAAACACACATGTAGGTGGACATCACAAAAACCAGGAAGTAAGAAAGAGAGGGCTCGATCTACTGAATGTTTGCTTGCATAAAAACATGTGCAAACTTGAAAGTGAACAAACAGAGTGCATTGAGTACTGTCTGTCAAATGAGGAACACCGCAAGTGCAGACCATTTAGCATGTTTGGCCTCAAGAACATGCAGCATAAATGCAGATGATCAGAATGTGCAAAATACTGGGAGGGGAGATGCAGCTGAAATCATTTAGCACCCACAATGTGGTATATCAAAACAGCAAAAAAGGTTGCTGCAAGTGTGTTCACTTGTCTCCCACTTTTGGGACTGTTATCAATTGCACACAGTCATAGTAGATCACCTGCAACACGCCCACTAACTGCACTGACAGTATAAGAAAAGGTGACATGTTCTCCTGTTCCCTAATTTCCTTCAAACAACATTAAAAACAAAGACAATTGACTCGGTGGGACATGGGACCTTAAATACTCCTATGAAAACATACTTCAATGTTTATAAAGAAATTTAGTATGAAAGAAGATTTTAGTAATGGCACAGTGATATACAGCTTAGTTGAGGTTCTTACTTTTTTTGCAGAGGTTTAAGATAATGTTTTTATCTTGAGCTGAAGCAGCAATCAAAGTTATTGCTGTTTTAAGGCAGACAAATTAAAACCCATCACGAAAAAACACTGAGCATTAATTATTATAAATTGTGCTGGCTAATAGGATGTCATTTTGATAAGCTCTGAAAGCAGGAGAGAAAGACATAAATTAAATAAAAGGTCAAATTCAATGAAGGCAGCTGCCTGCAGCGCTGTGAGGACTGTATAATATCATACTGCTGACTGGCTCTCTCTGGTAATCTCTGCTACCACTCTCCAAGACATCCTCATTTCAATCATTCGTTAAAGAGCTTCACATCAAATCCTTCATCTTACTCAAGTCGCCCAAAGAACATTTTCTAAAATCCTCTCACACCCCCATGTTGTCTCTTCCAGAACTTTGCACAACAATGATCAAGATTAAGCTGACAGAGCATGATGGGTTGTGAAACTACTGTGGGCCAGCTGAAGTGCAGCTCACCACAGAGAGCTGTACTGCTCAACGGCAGCTGGCACTGCTAATCACAAGTTACTGCCTTTGGGCAAAAATAAAGTTGCTACAGTTTCTTATGTGTCTTAAAAGTAGGTCATTGTATGAGCATCTAAAAACACAACCAACAAAGTTTCCACAGCAGGTTTTTTTTAATATAAGCTGCACTTTTTAGTTATGAAAGATTGGTTTCTCATAGTTCATTTATCTTGATATAAATTGATGATTGAAACTTTCTTGACTTACACACTAAAAGTGTATAAATGTTGCATAGTTAGCCTAACAGGAACAGTTTTGAAATCTTCTCCTGCTTTCGCTGTGAAGTGAAAGCTTTGTTTGGTCTTCATGCTTTTTTCTCTCTCTTTTATTCACTCAATCAAAAATTTATTGGTCCTGAGACACAAACCCAGACACTGATGTGCAAACTGTGCTTCTATGTGTCCTGACATCCCTGGGTGAATGCAGCAGTCCAAGGATTGACATGGTGATACAAGAATCGATGAAGGCAGAGAAGAGGGCAGTGATTCCATTCATCTCTGCTCACCCTTACACAGAGAGACCTCAACGCAACACAAAAAGTTAACAATGACATACTGCAACAGCTCCTGAAGATAACACAGGGTAGAGGCTTTAACAAAACTGTGTTATAAGACTGAACAACCTCCCATTTGTTGTTATTTCTGTCTTCGTTATCTCCTGGGCTGTGGCATCCCTTTAATTCTACTTTGATCTTTATTTAAAGAGATACGCAGATGTTTGTTTTTGTTTTCATGTCTTGCCTCACCACCGAGTCTATGACAAGCAGATAGACTCCATTCTTTTGACTGTGCCTGCAATAACAAAAAAGAGATGGGTAGAGCTCACCCACTGATAATTAGTTTAGCTCAAACACTGTGAGTCAATGGGTAGCGTTAGCATGCCTCTGCCTACAGTCATCAGATAAACTCTTCAGCAACTGTAATAGCTTTGTTTTTTTGACCCCCATGCACCCTGTGGTTTGGTTTTGTATTTGTTTCTTTCAAAAATTACATAAAGTGCTAATCTTAGTCTAAAAATGGTTAAGTGACATAAAAATATTAGTCACAACAATCACACAGGACCGTTTCAAGCTGCTGAAGCATTTATTCGATGACTGTAGGCAGAAGCAGGCTAATGCTACCCATTGACTCCCAGTGTTTTAGATCAGCTTATTAATGGTGGGCGAGCTTTGTCCATCTATTCCTTGTTACTGATTGTCATGGACTGGTGAGTAAGGCATTACATGAAAACAAAGAAAATGTTGTCACCCTTTAACCTTGTACTGTGTTAGCTTTTTCTATACATGCTCCATGCAACCCTCACGCAACCCATGCCTTAAATCAGCTGTTTATTACACTAAAAGTAATTATCGATTTTGCTTTTTTTTCTTATCTTTTGGTTACCTTATCATGCTGCATTATCCATGAAAGTGTGTGTTTTAATATCTTTTGGTGTGGGCCTTTGGACCTTTCTTTGTCTGTATACCTCCTTAATTAAAAAATAAATTAATAAAATGAACCTCAAGAGAATCACACAAAAAATAAGAGGTTATATTTTTATGCCACTATTTTTAGGGTGTGTTAGGACACATATTGCAGAGATATAGGTATATACATTTTCCATTCTATTATTAACTATAGTATAATTTATGGTGTGATGGGTCTATTTCGACCCAGGTATATTTACTTAAAGAAAAGGGCAAAACAGCATTTTTTAGCAAGAGAACTTCATGAGCACGACTATTTATGAATCTCCACAGATGCACCATGATTTCAGTTTTAGCTCTAAATATTGATTTATAATCTTATTTTTACAACTGGGTCAAAACCAACCCTAACAAACCAGATAACACCTTTTAAACAGATAACATATATTTATTGTTTTTGTTTTTTCCTTACAAATCTATTTTTAGATAGAGGTTCCTGACAAAGCCTAAAAGCCTTTATGCAATAAACAAATATTAAGTGGTTGTTTTATGTATGTAAAATCTAAAATGGGTCAGTACCCGTCCGAACACAGGAGGAAGGTAAATGTCATTGTTGTGGATTTACTGACAACTTCAACGTAAAATTAAACATTTTGAAGGTGCTGATTTGAATATCAATCAGCATTGTGTGTACTGGAGTCAATATCCATAATGATCTTTTTTGACATCAGCCCAATGATGATGACTTTCACACGTGACAGGACTGCATCTGCCTGGTGTGTGTTTGTGTGCGTGTGCTGTGAAAGGATAGGCTATGATAAATGATCTGTCGGTGGCAGTGTCCTTTAGATGGGATGTTTTTCCCCAAACAAGGTCTTAACATTTATCATGTTCGCCCACAGATACAAATGGATGGCTTGAGGGATGGATGGTTAGATAACTAGCATAATGCATGGATGGAAGGACCAATGGATGAGTGGATGGATGGATGGATGAAAACAATCCAAGCTCTGTACTGCTGACAGAGGAAAGGCACTGTCAGACATGTGGAGGTGAGAAGAGAGCAAGACGGTGAAGAAATAAAGAAAATTATAAGACAAAGTCAGAGGCATCTCTGCTTTCATAAATGTCACTGTCGGATTGAGGAGAAAAGCCGCTTGTTCAGGGTCAATCTCTGCCTTCAATCTGTCACGATGACAGTATTATTTAAAAATATAAACACTTACAATGCACGTGTACACAACCATTAACAATGTTCAAAGTATGAAAGCATGTGGAAAGACTTATAGAAGGACACACTGCTACAATCACAAGCACCGATATCTCACTGTAATTCTACTAACCATTACAAACACACATACACGCACAGCTCCGGCTCAATATTGATTCATCTAAGTGCTTGTAGGACGAGAAGGGATTTTGGCAAACATACAAAGACCATTATGACATGGATGTGTGTGTGTGTGTGTGTGTGTGAGAGAGAGAGAGAGAGAGAGAGAGAGAATGCGTGTTGGCGGTAAAACAGAGGAAGGATAGGAAAGTGAAGCAATATTGACAAAGAAAGGAAGACATGAGGAGAGAGTGGGTGATGAGGGAGATGCATAAAAAATAAGAGTGAAGGAAAATGATCGAGGAAGAAAAAAGGGACAAAGACGGTGAGGTGGGGGTGGAAGAGCGAGGCAGATTGATGGGAGAGGGAGGCTGCAGCATGTCAGACAGAAGGACAACAGAGAGAAAATGTGGGATGGAAAAAAATGAATGGAGGGCTATGCAGTGTCGGTCAAGCAGACAGAGATTAAAGAAAGAAGAATTTTAAGTCCAGCTCCCTTCTCTGCTCTGTATTATTGTATCCTCTGTCCTTCTGGCTGAGGTTTTGCAGGTCTTACATCCTGAGTTATAAATGTCTGTACATTTCTGGGCCTCTATAGTGGGATAGCTGCAGGTGGGGCCGATCTGTTTGGGCCAGCCTTTGAATGTGCAGCATACAAATACATTTCCTCCAGAAAACTTGTGTCTCTGATTATTATGAAGGTATATTCATGAAAATTTCATATACTATCTATAATATGGATAGATAGATAGATAGATAGATAGATAGATAGATAGATAGATAGATAGATAGATAGATAGATAGATAGATAGATAGATAGATAGATAGACAGACAGTAGGGCTGGGTATCAATTCAGATTTTCTGGATCGACTTGATTTGATATTACCAGGTCTCAAAACGATTAGATTCACGATACAATAAGATATTTATTTAGTCTGGGATATCTCTGTTAAAATAATACTGTAAACTTAAAAAGTGACTTTTGACCTGATGCATTACTTTAATTGTTTTACATTAAGAAATGAACCCAAAGCAGTTACATTGTACTTATATCAATTATATACATTAATGTGTATTCTGCATATTACTTGTTTTCTGACCAACTCCTCTTTTCCTTCTTGCTTGTAAAATCCGAAATACGTCCGTACGTCAGCCTTTAAACTCGCCGGTGGTGCCCATAAAGTGCTTCAGCCACGTTTGTTTGATTACAGTGACATCTCACAAGATTTTGTTCAGTGGAAAGCAGTACTAAACGCAGATCACGCAATACTAGCTGTGTTGATACCACAGGCTGCTTCTCTGCACATCCAATGAAGAAAAAACTACCCAAGTTAAATGATCAATCTTTGGATTTTATGGATCGATTAAGAACCATTTATAGGAAAATTGATTAAAAAGCCCTAATAGATAGATAGATAGATAGATAGATAGATAGATAGATAGAGTAGATACAGTATATGTATATCATACTATACTTGGCGACCAAGACAAGATCGTGTCACCCACCTGAGTCACGTCCCCTGTCTATAAAAACATCACTCAGTGACATCATGCTTGCTTGAGTTTCACTGCGATTATGTTGTATGATTAAATAGGATGTATTGGCTGACATTATTACTACTGTATCCTTTTCACTCACCAACCAACCACGACACATTGCAGCTGATGCCCTGCAGCAGCATTGTCTGTGAGTTCTCTGCAGTCCCGTCAAGGCGGAACTAATGTCCTCACTAACTAATGTTTCCCACACGATCATGAACTATCACTTGGTGAATAAAACAGTCTATAAAGACTTTCATCACACACCCACACAACGCTGATTGGCTCTCCCAGCACAGTCACACAAGATACTAGGCGGAAGAGTTCACATTTTTCAACCTTGCCAACCAAGTGACATGACCAGGTAGCTGAGGTGGCTTAAGTTGCGTTGGTTTGAATGACTAGAATGGAGCATTTAGGGTGCTGGTGGAATTTGCTAGAAAAACACTAAGTCAACAGTAGAAAACCTTCCAAAAAATCAAAAACAAGTAAAAAGAGTAAGTATAATACAAATCAGATTAAATAACTGATATAACAAAATCATCAATAAATAAAAACAAAATAAATTAGTTGAAATGATAGGAAAAATAACAAGAAAAGCACAAATCATATACACACACACATAGAGAAGGAGGCTCCAGGTACACTAATAGGTAAAGTAATGTCATTCAGAGTATTTTAATGGTATACAAAGTCTGTTAATCAGTCCAACTGCAGACCATCAAGATCCCTGACAAAGTTCTCCGGTAAACCTTCCACCAAACTCAAATACAATGTTCTCATGTGTTGTTTAAAAAAAAAAGAATTTTCCCATCTCAAACCTTTTTATATATTTTTCAAGATATCAGAGTATGTGAGAGGGCAATTCAGGCTGATCACTAACCTACAATTAAGCAAAATTAGACAAATGGCAGCAATTTAAGAAAAGGATCACTGTCTTTGATAAGGTCAGACCACCTAGACTGATTTTAGCCAGACTCCAGGGACTTATAGATATCCTAATGGAACAAAAATCATTCAATATGTGCCATTGTTGTAAGCATAAAGCCCCTGTTTGCACAATAAGGATAATCTCTGACTCAGTGTGCATTTTGTTTGTACACTCATGAATATGCATGCGAGTGCACTTGGAAAGCATTTCCCTTTATATCAGCCTTGATAATTATCAGATCCACCGTGGTTTCTGCGTACGTGTGTATCATCTCTGTGCAGTTAATTATTTTGGAGTGTATATGCATCTTTATGGACATGTGCTAATTTCTCTTTGTGGAAATTTCTGGTGAATATCAGCCAAGAAATGAGCTTGTTTCAGTTCCAGTGGGCTGGAGTTCAGCATCATCCCCAAAGGGCAATTACAGTGAAGCAGATGTAGTTCCATATCACGCAGAGAATACTGAGCAATCTGAAATTGTTCTTATCACAGTTGCCGCACTATTGCTTTAATTGCAGTGAGAGCCTAAACTCATGTACAGTAACGGGAGTGTGAGATGGAAACAGCCATGGCACACGGCACATGGGAAGCAGAATAATCTTAGAACATTTACAAATACGCACTTACATCATTAAGCAGACATTCTTCTACTCTTTGAAATGAACACTCCATTAATCAGCAACAGGTTCGGGATAGTGTAAGGTGCAAAGTAAGTGATAGAGACAACAAGAACAGTTTCACTTTCTATGCTGCTCCCTTCATATTGTATTATAAATGTATTTTAGGCATTTTATAATCCGTTATTATGTAAAACAGTATTTACAAATCATAATAATGCCAGTGTTATGAAAGTTCTGAACATACTTAAAGTGGGTTATAATGTGCATGAAAAGCTATAACAAATTAAACATATTTATAATGCTTTATAAAAAAAATGACACACAGTGAAACATTTTTATTGTTACTACTACTATTAGTATCACATATTTGCTGTTCAATAGCAAACCAACGTTTTGAGATTTTCATACTTGTAATAGATTTGAATTTATTTATTAAACATTTTGAACAATATTACAATGCATTATAAAGTGGTTGTAAGCCCCTGTTGGGTTATTGGATAGTCTGTGTAATAAAACTCTGTTAGATAAGCAGATGTGGGTCTTTACATGTTGGGAATTAAGGAGTTATGCATGCTTTCATGTTAGTTTAAAGTGAAACCAGGATAAGAAGCACAATGCAATTTTTTGTATTAAGTGTCAATTTAATCAATTAAAAGAATAAAATCTAATAAACTATTAAATTTGTTCATGCAATCAGTGAACAACATACATGTTGGAAAATCTTACGCCAGTAATCACTATAAAATGATTTAAGGTAAGACTACTGAAAAAAGTTTAAATTTGAATGAATTGTTTCCCCTTTATTTATACAATTCTCTGTTGTATTTCATTCCACTGGAAAGCTTAACTAGCATTTTATAAAATCACAAGTGCTGCTGTACCATTATATTTATATTAAGGCCACATAGTTACAATTCACATTTGACAACACCTTAAAATCTGGATCATGATATATCTAGAACGGAAACCCTCAAGTTTAGAATCATATCACATCTTTTAGGTAACATAATTCATCTACTACAGAGCAACTGGGTGTCGCAGCAGGTACTGCACGTGCCTCACAGCAAAAAGGTCCACGGCTCGATCCCCGGGTCGGGCAGGGTCTTTCTGTGTAAAGTTTGGATGCTCTCCCTGTGCATGCATGGGTTCCCTCTGGGCACTCCGGCTTCCTCCCACAGATCTAAAACATGCTCATTAGGTCAACTGGCGACTCCAAATTTGCCTTAGGTAAAGTGTGAATGGTTTTCTGTCTCTCAATGTGACCCTGTGATTGGCTGGTGACTGGTTCAGGGTGTACCCCGCCTCTCACCCGGCACCCCTGCGATCCGATAGGGATTAGCGCAGTATAAAATGAATGAATGAATGAATTAACCTGGAAATTTTCAGCTTAAATTACAGTATTTTGCCAAGATTGTGTCATTTATGCTGTTTAATATGTAGTAAGGCTTTGCTTACTAGGGATGGGAATTGATAAGGTTTTATTGATACCAGTGCTATTCACAATGCTGCCAATCAATCCAATTCTTTAATGATTCCCTTATTGATTCCTGCAGATTTTCAATGTGGGCAACAATGTCAAACACATGTCACAGCATAGATAACTGCTTCTGCAAGTTGCTGATGCTTCCACTCACTTAAGGTTGTGCAGTAGGCGGCTCTTGTAAAAAAAAATTAAGCCACAATTCTGATCACTTTTGAACCCTGTCAGTGAAAGGAAATGAAAAGGGAATTGTTTAACAAAAAGACTCATGACATCAACACTTTGATGGAGCTGTTAACAAATCTCAACTGGAATTCGATTTCCATCCCTATTGCTCACAGACTTCATTTCCATAATCTTCTCAAATGCTTTCATCTATTTGTTATTTTCCCCTCATACCTCTTATCTGCCATCAGCTATTTAGTTTTTATGATCAAATGATGCATCACAGGCTAATATAGATGATCAACATTACATCTACTCTAAATGTAATAACCATCTCTATTTATCCAATCATATTTGTCATTTATCACCCATAGCTAATGTCCAAATGTTCTCAGGTATCTAATGTCTTTACCGTTTTTACTGCTTTTGTCTATACTCCATCAGCCGGAGTTGCTATCCATTAACATTTTTCTTCCCATGTGATGCACTTCATCCATCTTAGCTTCAAACTTTCCCTTATTTTCCTCCCCCTGTCCGACTCTCCATCACTCTAAGTATCTGGGCTAGTCATCCTTTCATTCCTCCTGAGAATGGATGGTTTCCTCCAAAGATCAGTCTGATCACACCACTGCTTTCATTTCTGACTCAAAACATATTTCAAAGTGTTACATGTGGAAACCATTCTCACCCAGCTCAGTTGTCTAACCACATTAAAGTTAAATTCCTCAGCAGAACAAACCACTTCAATTAGTATTCAACCTCTGGGGCTGTAATTAATGAAGTATATATGGAGCCAATAAACAGTGTATCTTATTTTGGCAACCTCATTAAACTCCACTTAATGATTTATGTCACCGCTTGGAAGTTTTAAGCCTCTATTTCCCTCTTTTCACACAAGATGCAACTACAGACAAATCAGAAACATGCACTTCACAGCATAATCAGTCGTGTTTGGCTTCACTGAAAACAGGACAGATGAGGTGCTAAAATCAGCAAAGTCTGTTTTTTAAATAACTGACACAGAATTATGTGCTGATAAGGCAACTTCATAGTTTAGAGGTTTTCACAGGCTTGACTAGCGTGTTAATGATTATAGAGGACATTTTGATTTGAGACAGAATAAATTGTGCCCTTAGACAATAACTATTACAGTTTAAAGCCACGTTTGCTTTAAATTGATAATGCTCATTTATGTTTTATTATTTACATTCTTGTTAACAAAGTCCTTGGTGAGTCTGGGGCACAAAGTTCAGGTTAGAAAAACAGTACGTTCATTAAAGCTTTAATACTGATGCAGAATAAACAGATTGCTCAGATCTCTTAGAAAAAAAAGATATGTTGTTAAATCTCATGCTGCACATGTTAAACTGTCTTTGGATGTAGTTGTCAGTGTGTAAATGTGTGTATATGTAAGGATAGGTTTGCACCGTGTATGGCCTCCAAACCTACAAATAAACATTAGCTGTTGTTAACGTTGCTCCCATATTCCCAAATTCAAATCAATTTGAAACATTGGCTAAAACAAACATTTAAAAAAATACAAGATATTTGCAAATCTTTTTGAAACTATGTCCAGTTGTTTACACAAAAAAAGTCCAAATAATACATTTTAAAATTTAGCCTTATTAGGCTATTGCTTCCCCAGATTGGCAGACTCCTCTTCAAAATTATTTCTTTAAACACTTTTTTATAAAAAAAAGTATTTGAGAACCAGATGTAAACTCTAAAATTGATTTAATAACGTTTGAATTTATATTAATTGTGTCTTTTTACACAGTGCTGTAATGCGGTAAGAAAAGTGCTAAATAGTAATGTTAGTAAATGTCATAAATAAATGTTCTTCTGAATCATCATTTTCTTCTTCCACATGTTTTTGTTCTTCTTATTATTATTTTCATTATCATTATTTTAAGCAATTAAAGAAGATAACACACTGTTGAATGACTTTTCATAACACCAATTACTTTTTTAATGCAATATTATTCTTAAGCTGTTGAAAAAGGTAATTCAATCATGAGCAATTTTTATGTTTGTTATTTGTAATATAATGGCTATTTTATTATTATTTTTTTTTGCATTATTATCAATTTTTTCATCAAAATCATTATCTTATCATTTTTTAAGTATTTTCACTTTATCATAAATTATTAAAGCACACTGTTGGTCGCCTTTATTATTACATTAAATACTTATTTGAAGCAATTTTATTCTTTACCTGTTGAAAAAGATCATACAAAGCGATAAAAACAACACTTTTCATATTATTTTCAATTAGAGGTGTGAAAAAAATATCGGTATCGCAATATATCGCGATCTTCTGACTACCGATACAATATCGACATTTCAAATCTTAGTATCGATATTTTTGCAAAAGTAAAAACTCATATTTTATCAGAGTTTGAAATAAAATACTACTTATAAATATGTATGCACAGGTGCACAGGTGTCAGTTCAGACAGTGACAACAGAAATATGTGATTTTTTTACTTTTACTTACTTACTGTTGTCCTGTCAGTAACTCAAAGCACTTTGTTCCTCGTGTGTTCAGTTACAGTTTAAGCTGCACTGCAGGTTAGGATGCTTTCAATACCTTAAGGGGAAAACAAGAATAACTTCTTTTGCAACATTAATTTAAGTGACTTGATCCACTCTGTGTTTTAATGAAACACTGCATTTAACATATTTCAATTACATTAAAATGGAAAGGTTACATATTCATTGTCTCTAGGTTTTACCTAGTTTACTGTATAATATCGCAATATATCACAATATTGTGATATTATTGTATCATGACCAAAGTATGGTGATACGTATCGTATTGTGAGGCTCTTGCCAATACTCACCCTTAAAATCAATGTTACTGTTTCTATGATTATTATTATTATTATAAGTAGTATTAATAGAAGTAGTACATACTTGTTTGATGCAATGTTTTTCTTTACCTGTTTAAAATCTTGTTTTTGCAAATCAGGCCAAATACACATCATTAAACTCCACACAATTCTAATCCTGAACACTTCTCCTAAAACTGAAGTACGCTATCTATCAATCAATCATTGGCTGATTTGAAAGTCAAATCAAACACACTACACACTTCAATTATTCCCCTCAGTGAATCTCACCCCCTCACAAAACTCAAAACCATCACATGGAGACTTTCATCAAAGGCCCCACAAAAAAAGGTACCGTCTCCAGCTGTCATCAAGTGCATTTATGTTATTTTCAAATTATGTGTTCTTACCCAATCCAAACAGTGAGTGAGGGTTTTCCACCTCTCACTTAATGCTCCAGTTCACATCCTGATTGATTAGTGGTGAGGGCAAGAGGGGAACCTGAGAGTGTGTGTGTCAGAGTAAATCACTGAATATCATAACTACCATCATTTCCACAGCTGTTCCTGTGTTGCTTTGTGTCTGTGTGTGTGCGTCAGAGTAATTGACAGAGAAAAAGAGAGATGGAGGGAGAGGAATGAAGTGGGCCCAAATGTGTTTGATGTAATAAAAAGGATTTACATGTGTGATGTTCCAAAGGTCTGTATCAAAGGGGAGCACACAATTAGCTGGACAGGCTCACTGAGACTGGTTATTTATTCAGAACATTATCATTAAGCAGGTCCACGATGACAGGATCAGATCTGGTTTCATCATATGATTAAACACTTAAAAGCCCAAAAGTATCAATATAAGATATAAAAGTATTAATGCTTTGAAAGTGCCGGTTTGGTGGAAGGTAAAGAACCAGCCTCATCCCATACATGTTTCTGCCGGTCCAGGTTTAAGTCCTGCCTGTGACCTGTTTGCAGAGTGTCCTCCCCCTTCAAGCCTATTCACTGTCTGTCTCTCCTCACAATGAAGGCGCAAAATGCCAAGACAGTCTGGCTGCAGACCTCCACTGTGTAGTCAGGCCCTCCTCACATGAAGAAAGCCCCGTATTGTCTTGGCGTCGGCATCAAAACATGTATCGCTGTTTACACATCGTATTGTACATAGGCTTGTGCATTTACATGACTTACGCAAAATCCACACAAAATCCTGTCGGGTTGCCCATCTGGTTCTGCTCTGAGGTGATTCCATGTCAACAAGTGTTGCTGTTGTTGCCGTAGCTGGTGTTGTTGGTGTTCTGTGAGCAAATGTTGGTATAAAAGTCGTAGCAATATTTGTAGCCGCTGGAACAAGATCAGAATCAGTCCGCCTGCTGCCATTGTTGTTGTTGTTGGTGTGTGTGACAGCGTGGGTTGGGGGGCGGGGAGGAGGAGGGCTGCTATGAGGTCACCATCTTTTCTGGACTTATCTGTTTATACCAACTACGGCATGAAGACAAATACGCAGATATCCACTTGCAGACCCGTTTTCAAAAAAGATGCGGAGTCATGGACAAATACACGTCTCCGTGTGTCAATATCACCAGATCGATAGTTTATTTTACCGTAGTCTCACAAATTCGTACTCGTGTAAAGCCCACCTCAGTTCCTATGCAGGCTCCACTCTTAGGGGCCGTTTACATGGCGCTGAAAACGCTCAAATCCGATAAGTTTTCATTGCGTTTTGGCCTTGCGTTTAGATGGAGCGCGTTGTGTTTTCACTGAAAGCGGAAACTTTTGAAAACGTACTCCAGAGTGGAAAGGTTTGATACACTCTCCATGCAGCTCCGTGTAAACCTGTATCAGAGCGTTTTAGGGTGAAACGCTTACGTCATCGCATGCGCAGTGCTCATTCACATTAAGGCTGTGAGCTCATACCAGGAACAACAGCGGCCTCGGCTGTCTGCCGAGTAACGTGTGAGCGTCTTACCGTGCTCGGTTTAATATACAGACAAAACTATCCAGACAGATTTGTTGTCCAAACTGATTTATTGTCCAGAAAAGAAAGTCCTGCGTCTCTGTGCGTCTATCCGCCATTGTTGTTTGTGAAATGTTATTCTTCTTCGTTCATGTGTTGTAGCAGTGCTGCCTCTCTGTAGACCTACACCGCCATCTACTGAACCTGCATGCACACTACAGCGGGTTTACAGAGAATTAACTCGTCTCCAGTGTTGTCATCTGAATGCAGAAGAATTCTAAAACGCAAGGGAAGAATCTTTGCGTCTTTAAGTCAGGAGTTTCCATGTAAACGGCCCCTCAGGTCACCTCCACCATAGGGAAGGACAAAGCAACAAACTTTCAAAATAAAATGCATCCCAGAACTGCATTGACGATTATCAAAATACCGACAACTCCTCTGAAAGCAGTAATAACCCCTATCTTGCTGTCTAGTAATAACCCCTATCATGCTATAAATAACATTAAGTTTGATGATCAAACAAGCACACCATAAATGACCTTGAGAGGGAGTCTGTCTTGGAGCGGTTTATGTTTTTCTTCAATAATATCAAAGATGTGAATATTTTTGAAGGAGGCTGTGGATCACCAGAGCTGTCTTTCACACTGTGAATGCAGAGTTGACCAATAAAGGACTTAAAAACACAAGAATGTTTGAATATTTTAGATTTTATTCCATAAAGTGTTAAATGATTCCCTGTTAATACCATTATGAGCTCTAATGCTACGGCCACACCGGACGCGAATTTGCGTCGACGCGCGTCGAGATTACATTCAAAGTCTATGCAAACAGGCGTCTTGACGCAAATTCGCCCCGGGCGGCGCGTTGGAGGCGTTTGGCGTCTGGAGCGTTGACGCTTTGGCGGCGTTTGAGCGTCGGCGTTTTGACGCCCAAAGCGCCTCGACGCCGAGTTGAAAATATTGAACTTTCGGCGCCTGTTATGCAGCCAATCAGCGATGACATTCGCCCCGGCGTCATTGATTTGATGGCGTGTGATGCTCACGCCCCCTGCTCCCACTCAAGCCCCTCTCAAAGATGGAGGAGGTTTATCGGCACTGTTTGCTATCATTCGAGCTTGTATACTCTACAGAGACCGGAACAAAAAGGAGCAGGCTTGGGTGAAAGTCGCTGAGGAGACAGGTTTTATTTAATAATGTGTGACGCCTGCCTCCTGCTCCTGCTTAAACCCCTCTCAAAGATGGAGGAGAGGGTTATCGCCGCTGTTTGCTATCATCCGAGCTAAACTACCTCTACAGAGACTGGAACAAAAGGAGCAGGCTTGGGTGAAAGTCGCTGAGGAGACAGGTTTTGGAGGTAAGTTCTGTCAATAATATCAAAGATGTGAATATTTTTGAAGGAGGCTGTGGTTTATCACTGAGTCTGACGGCTCCGACTCTCTACTTTCTTTGTCTTGCCTTTCGGACGTAGCGTCGTCCTAGCTTGCCAGTTCAGCGCCCAGCTGGGCGCAAGCGCAGGCTTTACGCGCTTACAGGCTTCTGGCCACTCAATTCGCGTCCGGTGTGGCCGTAGCATTAAGGTAAGTGTGTTTGACAGGCACAGCTCAGCTATAAATGTAAATAACTATACTCAGAAAAAAAACTAAAAGTCAGGGAAAAATTAATCCAATAGGGTTGTATCATATAAAATGAGAGGTAAAATAAGTATATATTAGATGCTATATTTAACTTTTTTATTTACAATGCAACAATATTATACATAAGGAGCAGGGATATATGACACAGGGCTAATTATTATAATGGTTTAAAGAGTGTTCACTTCCCTTTGTGTTGCAACTTATTTAACATCTAAATTAAATTTATATGACTTTGTGAATGAAATCGCATTGCCCAAACAAATAGCTTCACCTGTCCATAAATACCTCATTTTGGTTGCTGTCGCCCAGTGACGTCAGACCCACTTGAGTTTCACTCAACAATCATATCAAATCATATCATAGGACGTATTAGCTGACATTATTCCAACTGTATCCTATTCACTCACCTATCAACCACAAAACACTGCAGCTGTCAGCCCGGCAGCAGCATCATATATCAGTTCTCTGTGATCCGTCTAGGTGGAACTAATGTCCTCGCTAACTAATGTTTCCCACACGGACATGGATTGTCACTCTGTGAACCAGAACAAAAACAGTTTGGCAGGGGTTTCATCACACACCCACACAGCTGATTGGCTGCTGCTGCACAGCCCCACATGTGATACCGTCTTAAGAGTCCAAACTTTTCAACTTTGGCTAAGAGAAGAGCCACACTGTAGCCCAGAGCATGTCTGTCACATCGTGGGAGGGTTAACTCCACTCCCGCAGCTGTACATTGACTTTACATGGCGAGTGGTCACCAAGGTCGCAAAGTTACGTTCAGTGTGCAGGTGGCTTAAAGGGGATAAGCAATATGTTGGATAATTTGGTTTACTTTAAAAATTTTTCAAAATCAGCAACATATTAGAATTGTTGCTTCATTTGTATTTGCTTTGTTGGAATAAGAATTAATCCATCCTTCACTTTGAAAAATAAAACCTAGACTTATTACAGTTAAGAATATCTGGTATTTTTTTTTTTTTTTTAACCAAGACTTAAAACTAAATCTGCTTGAAGGACTGATGGTCTAGAGCCAAGGTGGGGAACCTTAACTACTAAGAGGGCCACATAAAACTGTTTTTCCCTGCCAGAGGGCCGCAATGTGACAATTTTTCAATTGCTCTTGATGGGGAAAATGTTTGATAAACAAAATATGCCAATTAAAAGTCATCATAAAGCAGTATATCAATATTCATATATGATCACATAAATACAAGTTATTAGGCATAGTTGAATGAAGTTGACATAGAAGGCAGTTAAGGGTAATTTAGACAACATACACAGAATTAAACCCATTCAGCTATTTTTAAATCAATAAAACAATGACTGCTTTGCAATTTTTAAAGCACAATAGTGTTACTGTGCCATTTTCTAAGAACAGTATTGAGTAATACTTGATATAATGTTATGTTTTATGAAAGGGATTTAGAGATACTATCATAGCAAAGTAAATTTGTCATCAACTTATAAGAACCAATGAAAATATTAATCTAGATTATAAAGAATTATTTCTGTTATTATTATTTGTTGATTTTTGGAAATGACTGGTGGGCCGCAATTTGTGAGGTGGAGGGCCACATGTGGCCCCTGACCTACCAGTTGCCCACCCCTGATCTAGAGTCTAGACAACATGTTTTCTCCATGTGTTTTTGGTCAATAAAAAATGTAAAATTTATTCAAATGTATGCCTTGTAGGAGATTATTGGTATCTGTGTAAAAAATAACAGCTAAATTGTCTTTTCTGTATCAATTTGAAAAAGTCTGGTTTACCCTATCACTATCCAAAAGCAACACTATGACATATTACAGGAAATTGAGCAAATCCTTAGATTTAGAAAGCTTATCGAGCCCATCTTGTACTTGATAAGCCACTTGAGAAATGGAATTAATCACCTTAATAGCTAAGCATAATTTATTCCATCTTTGTTTGAACTGGGTGGGAAAGTGAAAAGTGGTGCAAAACAAATATACAGACTCCTCTTAAATGACTGCCTGCAAATGATTACACAGTGCAAGCAACACTGAACTGTTACACTCTAAGACAGATGAAATGTGAAGACGGGAGAATTGAAAGAAGAATGGGAAATAAAAAATGCTGTGAGATGAGGATTATGGCAGGCACACACGCAAGGATATAGACTAGGATAGACTGAGCAGGAGAGTGAGGAGAATAGAGGAAGAGGACGAGATTGAAGGATAGTCAATAATTCATATGTCGGATTGTGTGGTTCCATTTGAGGGGCAGTTACTGAAGGTCTTGCAACGACACCTTTGCAGGCCTTGGACGTGGACTATAATAATGCAGTGTCAAACCAGGCAGAGGGAGCTTTCATCTCAGGAATCCTACATTCGACACATATGCTTTTACTATAGAAGCCCCTCAGGGAGCTAAACCCACAAGAAGTAGTCAGATACAGTAACATACACCAAAGAAGCTGAGCGATTACGCCTGTCTCTAAGGGGATCAAACTCAAACATCTCCAGCTTGGACTGATTTACTTAAAACTGCTTCTCAATGGTATAACCCCAGCTGAAGTACTTTTCCTAAAAAATATTCATATATATATATATATACTACAAAAACTGTCTCGGGAATCATTTATATGAATTTAGGTTCATTTCAACAGCTCTCCAGAACAAACAGGCGATGATTACACAAGACAATCTAGCCAAGAGTTTCTAAACTAGTCTGGCCTCAGAGCACACCACCTACTCTTTGATGAGAAGTCAATAACAATCCAAGCCAGAATCCAGCAAATTGTGTAACAGCCGTAAAAATGACTCTTTTTGATGAAGAATGTTTTAATTTGGACCTGAGAGAGAACAAACCACGAGAACAAAGAAACAGGACAGAACAAACATGTTTAGAAAGACAATTATTATACGAGCCCTCGATTTATCCGCATCCATTTTACATCAAAGCGTTTTAATTAGTGTAATGTTATCAGTATAGTGAATGAATAAAATGCTTTGCAGTAACAAGATATTGAAACAAGCAGTTGAGATTTTGAGAAAACATCCAACCATTCATCCATTATCTACACTGCTGATCCCTTTTGAGGTTCAAAGGGGCTGGAGCCTATCCCAGCTGACACTGGGCAAGAGGTGGGGTACACCCTGAACCAGTCCCCATAGGATCACAGGGCCACATATAAGGACAGACAAACATTCAAACTCACACTCATACCTAAGGTCAATTTAGAGCCACCAATTGATGTTTTTTGGTCTGTTAGAGGGAGTTGGAGTGCCCTGAGATAACACAGACAAACAAATGACTGACCCAGGTTCAGCCCATTGCTGTGAGGCACCAGCACGACCTGCTGCACCACCTGTCAACTCGGGAAAGTTAGAGGAAGGAAGTATTGTGTGTAGTATTGTGTGTTGTATGTAGTATTTACTGTGGTACTTGATGCATGCTGAGTTAGATTATCTCTGTTTTCTGCTTACTGGAAATAAGGAAATGGCTTTAATGTGGCAGTTTTGATTTAAAAAAACTGAAATGCACAGTTTAACTATTTTACTCCTGGAAGTTCAATAAAATCTTGGACCCCAGTGTTACAGTTGATTGCACATTTCTTTCATTGATTTCACCCCTTGAAACTATTACCCCCAAAATTCCACTGCACACGAAATGGCTGCACCGCATCACGGTCTTGCTCCGATCGACAAACTCCACTGAAAGCAGCGCCGCGGCACGCAGCCCCGTGGGGGGGGGCTGATCCCCGGAGAGCCACAGGCTCTCATGAGAATAGCGATGTCACACGCTCATAAAGCATGTTATGGACTGAGAAAAGGAATAAACAACACCACTTCGCTTCTCTAAGGTCCCTTTGCTGGTCCCAACCACACAGCTTGGTGATTTATTCAACTTCTATCCATCTATTTCCTTGTAGAAAAGATGTTTGGTGTCATGTATACATTGTTCTATATTTCTGGACCTCTACGATCCCCTTTTCTTCGTCCATTGTGTTGTGTTGCCTCTCGGACCCTCTGACCAAATGCTGACCTGATGCTTGTGCCTCCAGTTTTGACGTAATGATTTACATGCAAGAGTCTGTGCATTGTGTTTAATTTTGAAGCTTCCAGATACTCCACATGATGACTTCCTGTCTGGTGCTTTCTTAACAACAGTGAATTTATGAGGTTTGGAAGAGGTTTGCGTGCAGTGGAATTTGGGAGTTTGTGATATTTGGTAGTCCTAAAGCCTGTATTGTATGGCCTACAAATCTAAAAACCAACATTTACTGTTGTGTGTGTTGCTCTATCTGGATATGGGGCATCAACGACAAACCCACATCCCAATTAATTTGGAACGATGGTTAAAACATACAATTAAAAACAAGGTATGTTACTTGTTACATCTGATTGGCCTGTAATGAATGTGACTGTTGGAATGATCCAATCACCTGACAGATGAAGGATTCTGCTCTCCCAAACACTTTCTTGGGCTATTTCCCTAATGCACTAGTGAAATATATTGAAACGTCCTTCTGATGTGTCAAGTTACTATTTCCTTGCTATCTGTTCAACTGTTTACTTTTTATCTTCTTGTCAGCTGTCTCTGTTTTTACAACTGAAGGACTTGTATATACCGCGTGGATATACTGAGGGAGGGGGAAATAAGTGAGTTGTCTAACTGCTGTATGCACATTTTTCCCTGCTAAGGCCTTTGTTAAGCCTCCTTCTTCGTCCTTTGTTGTTTCAGGGCATTGAGCTAACAGTTTTGTGTTACCACCACATGGATTGGGAAGTGTGCCCACCATCAATTGCAGACGCTTATGTTTGAACCATGTGGGTTAAGGATAAATACAAATCCTGCCATTGCCATACATGTCCTTTTAGGGCTTAAGTTCAGAACAGGCTTCAATTCTAAAACATATATTTGGGACCCAAGCCACAGGTTGGGAACCCCTGTTTTAGCCTAATTGTGGAAAATTTGCCACCAAAGTCCAGATTTATGGAGCAGGGAAAGAAGCTTTAATTTGCAATATGAATTGATTTGGCCGACACAAGTGTAGGAAAGGAATAAGTTATGTCCACAAGAGGTTTAAGAATACAAGATAGTTAATCATATCATAACAGGTGTTAGCGATGTTGACTTACAGCCTCTGGTAATGGAGATGTATCTGAAAAAATGCTCATGCCCATTTATAACTGTCCGTATTTTTGGCTTAGGAAAGAGTTGTTGCATACGTCAGCCAGGTTTCCTTTTTTTCATGCTACTCATTAGTGAGACTAATTTTAAAATCACTGAGCTCCTTTAAATAAGGTGTGATTAATGTGCATGTGTTCAGTTTTCACAGGAGTTAATTAGAGGGCTCAGGCATATGATTTTATTGGCCCCAATTGGAAACAAGCTTATTTTTTAGACTTAAACCCCATGTTCCATCCCGACTGCTTATGAATCATACAGGCAATAAAAATATGTGAGTTTTCAGCATGAAATGATAATAAAGCTAATATGTCCCATCTGCTCTCATTGTACTAAATCGTGAACAGAGACAATAAATGCTCACACGCATCCAGCATTACTCACATGCTGCCACTGCTCCCGGATGAGTGGCCTGTACCGGAGGAAGTATTTCAGGGGAAAGTTGTCGATGTCAGGCCAGGTGGCAGGGCTGTGCCAGGAAACCTCCAGCCTCCGAGCGTTGAAACGGATCGGAGTTGCTGTCACTCGCTCTGGGGGGTCCGGTTTGACTGTAGGGTGAATAAAACCAAGTTAAAGGGTCATCTCTAAGATTTCACACATAAAGGTCAGTGCACTTGTCATGAGGAGTGCCATTCAGAGAGTTACAACGGCTTAATGTCTTCAGCGGGTCTGGAGGGGTAAATCTGAAAAAGTAACCCTGACAATGTCACAACTGTTTAAGACCGAAGGATCTGAGGCCTAATCACTAGAAAACACAAGGCTGCGGATTTATCCACCCAAAACTATGCTATTTATTATCAAAAAGCTCAGCTTGAGTTCAACTTTGACATGTTGATTCTTCAGTCATGGACAGGGGTGCTGCCAGAAATTTTGGACCCCAGCTGTAGATATCTGATTATGTCTTATAACAAGCACAGCCAAAACAGAATTTTTCCAAACCAAGCATCTGTAAAGCAAACTGATGCATAAATAAGAGGAATAATTTATATTTTAAGTGACCATGTATTATCATTACAACGAAGTTATTGTGTTTTAAGATACAAAAGTGCACACAACTGAGGTACAATCAAAGAAAAAAAAAGAAATTACGATTTAAAATATGTACTTTACAGAACTTTTTGGCACTCGAAAAAAACTTAACTATTAACCCTGTAAATGATTCAAAACAGATTTAACATTTCTCTTTTTTTCTAAAGACCCCCAAATCCAATTGAGCCATTTGATGCAGCAAAATGCTTAAATAAAACAAATAACCTTTAATGACTGTTTTAAAATGTTTTTTATTCATTCATTACACTCTAGTTAACAAATGTATTAGATCAACACCCAATGTAAGTTTATGACACAGGTGCCCTAAATTAACAGCACTGGTAATTACCAAAATCATTTTTTATGTTCCTGTTCTGTAATAGTTAATGTACCAGTATGTAGAAGCTCTTTCACTGAAATTACATTTTAAATTGTGCAATATTCTTAAAATCCTTGTTATCCAAGAATTTCAAAACCAACTGTTTTGTAAATAGTGAATCACATTATTTTCTCTTGAGGAAGATGTCAAATTAAAGTTAATTTCTTGCATTCCTGAAAAGAAAAATAGTTTTGGTGCTTGTGTTAGGATTGATTATTTTCTGACTTTATGATGAAAGCCCAGTAAAGGCTTTAATTTTGGGTAATAAATATATAAACTCAGTTTGAAATTACTCATTCCAAAATGTCCAATAACAATACCATTTTAAGATATGAATAGGTTTTTGAAAGATTTTATACTTCTTTGTTTATGCCTGTGGTGTAATTAATTTGTTAAGCAGTGATCACATTTTCGTTGGAGTTTAATAGAAAATAAACCAGAATTTTACTTTTTGTGATTAAAAACAAGATAGACCTACATTAAAGCCTATGGCAATATGAATCATAAACTGATATGTATAATAGATAGAAATCTAGCTAGCTTCAGATAGATAGATAGATAGATAGATAGATAGATAGATAGATAGATAGATAGATGATAGATAGATGATAGATAGATAGATACATAGATAGATAGATAGATAGATAGATAGATAGATAGATAGATAGATAGATAGATAGATAGATAGATAGATAGATGGATGGATGGATGGATGGATGGATAGATAGATGATAGATAGATAGATGCATAGATAGATAGATAGATAGATAGATAGATAGATAGATAGATAGATAGATAGATAGATAGATAGATAGATAGATAGATAGATAGATAGATAGATAGATAGATAGATAGATAGATAGATAGATAGATAGATAGATAGATAGATGGAGATGATATGATAGATGGATAGATAGATAGATAGATAGATAGATAGATAGATAGATAGATAGATAGATAGATACATAGATAGATAGATAGATAGATAGATAGATAGATAGATAGATAGATAGATAGATAGATAGATGGATAGATAGATAGATAGATAGATAGATAGATAGATAGATAGATAGATAGATAGATAGATAGATAGATAGATAGCCTGCTGCCAAAGCACTCTGTAGGTTGTTTTTTAAAGCGCTATACAGATACTTTATTATTTTAAGTTTATTATTTTTAATACCATTTTAACATAGATTGACAGACAGACAATAGATGGATGGATGGATGGAGCGAGGGATGGACGGACAGAGCGACAGAGACAGACATAGACAGATAGATAGGTAGATACACAGATAGATAGATACATAGACAGACAGACAGACAGACAGACAGACAGACAGACAGACAGACAGACAGATAGATAGATAGATAGATAGATAGCTAGGTAGATAGATAGTATCTATCTATCTTGTGCTTGTGCATGTGCAATGATCGATCAATTCTTTATTGTCATTGCACATGCACAAGCACAAGATAGATAGATAGAAAGATAGATAGAAAGATAGATAGATAGATAGATAGATAGATAGATAGATAGATAGATAGATAGATAGATAGATAGATAGATAGATAGATAGATAGATAGATAGATAGATAGATAGACAGATAGATAGATGATGGGCCTTTAGGATCGTTTTATTCCCCCTTAACAGACCCCCTGGCCAAGGTTATCAAACAAAAACCATCACACACTCATAGAAAATGTTTCTAAAGAACAAGGGGAAAATAAAACATAAAAATGCAGTTGAACTTGGATCACACGAGGAGCTCAAAGAAAAACCATCCCATGTCCTCACAAAGCTAGTGACCAGTTTCTTGAATTATTATTTTTTGGTTGGTATTTTCTTAAGGCCATCACATTTTTAAATAACAGGAGAATACTGTGGATTTAACATTCTTTCAGAAGGAAGACAATGACAGACATAAAGGTGGAGCTTATTGTCAAAGATCATCACTCTCTCATAAAGGTGTGTGTTAATGGTGCATGTCTGAATGCATACACATTGAGGTAGACAGACAAAGAACCTAAGAATATTGTACAGTGCTTTTCAGGACATACTGAAAGACTCAGCCTTTGTTAAGTCTCCTGCACCAGGGGACACACTGTCCTCACACTTTAGCTACATGAAACCCTTTCAGAAGTAATCATTTTACAATTCACAATAGGAAATAGTAACATTTAAAGCCTGAATATCTGATTATTACACTTGGATGGAGAACCAGAGGATGAAAGAATCTAAATTAAAGGAGAAGCAATTACAAGGCATGTCAACCATCAGCACACAGGCTACCAAAGAAGAGAGAGACAAATAGACAGACTTCTCTATCTTTTCATGACCTTCACAGAATAAATGATTAGAAATATAAAAGATGGATAGAGGAGACAAGAGACAGATAAAAGCTCACAGGCAGCTCTCTCTCGAGAAAGAGATGTTAACTCATTGTGACCTTTTTCAAGTCAGTGTAAGGTATGGGGAAGGGACAACAAATAGAGAGAAAGAATAAAAAAGCACATAAAGGCAGTGTGAAACCAAAGCCAATAGAGACCAAGGCTCCGAATTTTTTTTGTCTTTATCCACATTCACTTTGTCTGACACTGAATAACAGAAGAAAACATGTGCGAGCACGGAATAAAGTAGAAAGGAATCTGTATGAGCCGGGCGCCTCAACAGCTTTTAAAGTATTCATATCACTTGAGTATTAGCTTTGTGGTGCATGAGTAATGAACACATCCTTCTTCTGATGACCTGCAGGGGAAACCTGGAGCCTGACCAAGCACTGCTAGTAATATTAAAGCAGAAAGATAGACAGGACTTTCTCCTGACTGAAAATTTAAATCTAATGAGGCCATAGGGGTCTTTTACTTAACAGACCAAAACAGATTTTAAAACACAATTATGCTAACATGCACACTTGTGCCAGGACAAATAAAGATCCCCAAGTGAAACTGAAAAATAAATGCCCAAGATTTGATTCATTAAATGTCTTTCAAGTCACAATATATCAGAGGGAAAGTCATCACAATGAAAATAGAGCTATTTGTTGGCTGATGGAGGCGTCGCATGAGACTTCAGACTGGGAGTCGCTCATGAGTCTTTAAAAGAACAGTTTTGGAAGTGCACTGTGGCTCGTCCTCCAGATATGGTAGGCAGACCTGAAACAACTAATTACTATTTCATCTCTCTTGTGTTTGAATCAGCTAACTGTCTTTGTAAGTCTGTCTAGTATTACGAATAAATGACTTACATGGTTGGTTTCTACAATCAACCTTTAAATTTATTCCCAATGCCAAAGGTGCCACTGAAGTAAAAAACTGAGATTCTACTTTTAGTTTTTGGTAGCTTTATATAAGTACTTTTTGTTAGAACAAATAGTGCTGACTAAAGAAATTCTGGTTAATAGTTTCAAATTCAAATAGGGTGATATCATGTGTCTGTAATGAACACATCTTAACTAAACCAACCACTCACATGTTTGAGATTGTAGCAACTGATCAGAAACAAACTTAAACATTGGTTAAAAAGACAAAACATTCAAATACTGCGTTTTTGCTAAAGCTTTTGCTAGAATTGGTTAATTTGTGTGTAAACAGGATAATTTACATGAAATTTACAGGATAGTTTAGAAATGGGCCAATTAGACTGACATTGATTTATCAACGTTACAAGATAGGGTAGTTTACACATTTTTGTGAATAACTCAGAAAGTTCTGAACAGATTTGGGTGACATTTTTTTAAGGAATGCTGATGAAGGAACAGATGGAAGTGAGTTATTTTGATGGTGATCTGAATTTTTTTAAGGAATTTTTAACAACATGAGAAAGTGCAGTGCAGTCTCCCATATTTTTGACAATAATTGACGAACAATGTTAAAAATATACAGTAAGGAGAACATACATTCTGAGTGTTTTTGTTAAAGCAGATGTTATAAGATAAAACTGCAAAATCAGTATGTTGAAAAATAAACAACGACCTGTTAGTTGGTCCTGAAGGTCTAGTTTTATAACCACATACTGATGGGCCTGCCCATGTTAGGCCTTGGTGAGATTTTCATGTCTCCATTATAGAGGGATTATTTGTTTGTCAACAACGGCGGATGCGCGCGCAACTTGGGTGCAGAAGCACTGCAGAGTATAATAGTTTGTCAACCGACGTGGGGGAGTTTACCACCAAAAACACTGCATTATCCATGGACACTTACTAAACTGTGACAGACCAGGAAGTAAACATGTGTCAATAAATCAGAAACCCTCCCAGACCAAAAAGAGCCCACAGACTGCTGAGTCTGAGACTCAGTTCATAATAAAAGAACCAGAAAACTACGACCAGAGAACTGCACCAAATCAGAATATTAATGGTTGTGTATTTCAGGGTTAATAGACTGGTTCATCATTTTATAATATTACGTAATTTTACTTTGTTCATAAAATCTGTTTCTGTTAATCATAATTTATAGGATCACTCATTCTTTACTGTCTGTATTGAGTCCATGTTTGGTCATAACCTCAGCCCCAAACCAACTTTTTAATTAAATAAGCAAAGTCAAATCTGTATCAGCAGTTAATATTGCTTCTTTGCAGTCAAACCTGGTTAACTGAGGTCGGATAAAGAAGACACATTTAATCACACACACGCGGACGCGCTGGTGTATCAGTGTAAAGTGTGACCCTGTTAACTGGTGACTCTCGGCTGTTAATCAAGGCTACCATCGGCTGAACTTCACTTCACTTAACTTCACTTGTTAGCATGGTCGCTATTAACTCCGAAACACCGGTTGCTCTGTAACGGTCGAAACTTGACAGAAGTTGCCTCGATTGTGTAGTATTGTCTTTGACAGCTGTCCATAGAACAACCGTACATTTTGATACTGCTAACAGGTTGAATTTAGTGTTTAAAAATGCTAACTCGTCTGTATGAATGGAGCTAAACGCTGCTTCTGCGGTCAGGATGCGTGCGCAGCTTTATGATGACGAAGACTGATAATCCCTCTATACGTCTCAGTCCGTTATAGTGCTGCATATCAAAGTTTTGTCAGCTCGTCAGCAGCAAGAAATTTCGATATACTTTTTTGTTGTTTGCCAGGAAAACTAAACTTTCTGCAGTCACAATGTTACTTTGTCACATGGCAGATGTTTTTGCCTAGTGGGACGTACAACTGAGAGAAAGTTCAACTCAAGAAAGAGTCTGAACTGGAGGAAACAACATAAGTAAGTTCAACAAGCTGCTTCAAGTCCAACTGGATACAGGTGCTGCCACACAGGGCTCAAGGTTGTGCCCTTTTTATACAAAGACATAGACAGAAAACCCCATCAGCTCAGCTCAATGTCTTTATCATCAAGTCCCCATGTCACTGACATTAACATCATATTTAAAGGGACTGTGAGGAGTTTCTAAGTAATTACAAAAAAGTCTCACTTTTAGATGTATGCCTGATCGAAATACACACTTAAAGATGAGTTTTATAGCATCTTAATAGGTTATCTATAAATGCTATTCCTTAGCCTTCCGGTCGGGTCGGACAGGGCTGGACTGGCCTGGATACTCAACTTCAGGAACAAGACAATTAAAACTAGAGCAAATTAATATTATTCGGACAAGTCTTAGAGCACCGGACTGCAAGTGGCGATATATACCTGGCTACAAAACTACAATACTAAGTTTTCCAGAAATTGCTTGTTGTCACACATCAAAAACTGCTACGTAACTAGAAAGAGATACATTACCTCGGCGCTTTGCATCCTGTAAGTTGTTGAAAAAAGAAGCTGTAAAGCAATGCAGAGTTCTGAGGAAGGTCCGAGCTGCATAACAACAAACACACGCTTTGGATTGCACACATCTTTTAGTGCGTTCCAGTTGTAGTCAGAAGTAGGAATTTTGAGTTCCGAGTAGGAAACTTAACTGGATCACCCCCTGAAGTCTGAATTTCCTAGCCTGGTAGATCGACATGTTTTTTTCCAACTTCAACTGGAGCGTCGATAAGTCGGAGATGATGTCGCTCCCAGTTCCAAGGTTACTGGAACGCAGCATTACGACAGTCGCCGTGCGTGCTCATGGGTAGCAGAGTCTTTACGTTGCCGGTAATAGATTCTCCTCACAGTCCCTTTAACATCAACATATTCAGTGCTGAGATCACAAACAGCTGAGTCTTAAACCCTCTAAGTCATTTTACCAGAGGAAAAAAGTCAGACTAAGTGCATAAGTGTTCCCTTAACAGTTGAGTCTTCAACTTTCTCTGAGAAGTAGATTGAACACTGCAGATCAAATGGAGTTGACTAAGTTTTTCACCACTCAGGGACCAACAGAGAAGAGTCGAACTCATGAGCCATGCTAGGACCAAAGCACCAGGTGCCTTTAAATGACAGGGAGAGTAAACCAGGATAAATAGCTCCAGGTAGGCAGGAGCCATTCTCGTTACTGTTTTGTAAGCCAGAAGTAGAACTCTGAATTTGATTAGAGCTGCAACTTAAAGCCAGTGAAGAGAGGTCAGCAGGACTGATGTGCTGTGGCCATGCAACATGCAACAAACAGTTGTATGGATGAAAGGTATATCCAAAGCTTAGATAAGGAAGAACCTATCATAGAAATGATGGGGAAAGTAATGAGTCAGCAATCTTCAACAGGCTTAAGAAAAATAATCAGCCAAATTTTTGACATGCATTTACTTAAATAAAACAGCTGAGCAGTTTGATGGAGAATATGCAGTGTGTGCTTAAAGATGACGTGTTCTGAAAAAGACAAAATAATCATTGAAAAAAACACAAAACCCATGTTTTCGAAGCTTGAGCAGCACATCTCCAAACTGAGGGAAACACTGGCTATGAAATCACCCGCCTTTAACCAGGCATGCAAAATGCTGGAGGATAAAACTGATACTAGTCCCAATGATGCAGCTACAAAGCCAAAAGATTCTCCCCTGATGTTTCAGTAATTGTCGTTGGATCGTTGTTTGAAGATGGAGAAAATATCGTTGCCAAGATAAAGAAAGATGAAAGAAAGATGGCTTGGGTAAAAAAATTAAGTTGTGGGTGCAATAAGACTTTACGAGGGGGAAGGTAAGCCAGGGATGTTGCAGATGGAGTGTGTATCCACAGAGGACAAAACTTTTCTTTGCCAAAAGCATAATTTTAAAGACCGTGCAAGGTCCTGAAAGGTATCCCCCAGACCAGCCAAATCCCACAATGACAGTCTGATTGAACGAAACTTTAAAATACTGTTGAGCCAGGAAAGATAATGTCATTTCAGGAAGTGGTTGGCTCAGGAGGCGGTCGAGCACACAAAAATGAAACGAAATAAATATGGAAGAGGAGCAGGAAGTCACCAGGGTGAGATGTCCACAGCAGCCAGGAAATGCTAGAGGGCAGGTTGCACCTCCCTCAAGGAAGGGGTAGGATTTAATTTCTTAAAGATAAGATAATCTGCTAAATGAAACCCAAAACTGAGAAAGGCATTGGACTCAAAGGGAATGGTTTAATTTTCTTTAAAAAATGCATGTAAAAGCACACTGAGCAGCAGGTGGATTTGGAAACTCTAATCTCTGGAGTTTAACATTGAAATTGTTGTGAAAGCTTATGTTATTATACATCTCTCATTCAAACAAGACTTATCAGAACACAGTTTTCCATTTTCATATTACCTTCTACCTGAACAGTCTGCATTCACATACAGAAAAAACAGACAAATGTGAGATATGATTGCTATTTTGAAGTAATAATATTTTTTGAAAAGTTTAGATTCAACAAACAAGGAATCTACCATATTTTTGATTTTTGAAATATTCTGCTTGATGCTTTTCAATTGTTCTATGTTGTGAGGGACCAAACATGAGAAGAAAACATGTATTCATTAATTGCATGCTAATTTCTGACTCATAAACAAAATGTGTCTGTTTTGTATTAATAAGTATGTGCTTCTCTGATGTGCTGTCAGTCTTGTGCATATTTTTAAATATTTTGAGAATATCAGAAAGTTAGTGTGCAGGTGATATGCTGAAAAACAGATACTGTTTCATTTATTAATACATAATATCCAAAGTAGGTGTAAATATAAGAAAAGCATTGCGTTAGAGTAAAGAGAAAGACTGAGCATACAGTAAAGTACAGGAATTATTTTGCTAGAGAAAGCGCAAAAAGATAAAACATGTTAGGAAACGGATATAAAAGCTTTTTGGTGGTCTTGAAGATATAGTTCCTTTGGCTAGAGGTTTGAGCTGTCAATTCCACTCTTTGCTAGAGATACTACGAAAAGATAGATGAATAGTTAGATTATTAACTTTAAAATATGTCCTTGCAAAATTATTATTTGTGCATAACAGTCTGCTAAAAAAGGAACAATCATGAAAAGGGAGGTTGGATGAAATTTGCTGTTACACGGAATAGGAACTGTGCAAGAGTCTTTGAAGTTATCACAAACCTGTATATATATTCAGAATTCTGTAAATAACATTCCTGTAATTAATGGTCCCATTGTGCGATTGTCACTTTTAACTCTGTTGTTTACACATTCACTTGAGTGAACCTTGCTTTTGTGTGCTGCTCTTGGTGCCTTGAGCCACAGGATCACAGACTTATAGGACGACAGAAGTGACAGCAGATTTAATGCTGCTGATGGAAAACTAGTGCAGCCACACTTACCCTTTTGGGTTTTGGTTAGGGTTTATTAATTTTAATTTTACTGACTGAGAGATATAGTTAATCAGTTGGATTGATGTCAGGATGGACTTGAAAAAAAAATCTTGGTAAAGACCTGTTAACAGCAGAAACCTCTGCACTGAAAGAGCATCTGTAAGCGTTTGATCAGCCTGGCACTAGAAAGCTTTAAGTTATCATTTAATGAGTCTGGAGGCTCCTTGAGGGTTCTCTTTGTAACCCTACTCACAGCATGCACAAGTGGGGACACACACACACTCACACACTATCTCATCTCATCTAATTTCAATCCAGCTTTGGTTGGATGAACAGGGACAGTTGAAAACCGTCTTACTCCCACACAGAATTCAGAAGTGCACCAGGAAGCATGAAATTGTTTTATTTATTTACGATCTGCCTCGTTGTCTCTGATAATGAATGTGACTTACAACTTTAAATGGCATGAGAAAGACTTTTAACAATGCAGAGGGGAGGGGTTAGGGTTAAGTGTAGGCTTAAAAACTGTGGGAACAAGTAGAGAAGAGAAAGGAAGACAGCACCTCATACATAATGGTTTTAGAACAACTCAAAAAAACGGTGAGTCTACTCTTAGTCCAAATGAAAATAAAGGTCTACCAGAAAAAACTAGGCCAAAGATGACCAAAAATAAAAAACCTCTTTTTATACACTAAACATTTTACTTTGCCTGCTGCATTAATGTCCATATTACGGCTCGTTATTAGACCATGTCCAGGTGTTTTCTTTTTTTACTGACAATAGTCTCTGAAGCAATTCCTGTCCAGTTAGCCCCCTTCCATGACTCTCCTCTGATCTCCCCTCTCCCTGGCAGATCTCCTCTACATTTCCTCCTCCAGTATTTCCAAATGACAATTAATGAAATCCATAAAACACAAACTATGATGGAAAAAGACGATCAATTGCGAAATACAGAAAAACGTCCGAATAAACAGCAAGAACACACTCCAGAATGTTACTAATGTTATTCTTTACAACATTTATTTATTGATCTAGAAAATACTGATAAACCACCTATAATTCTCTCAGGTATGGCTCACTGAATCTTCTCACTCTCTCTCTTCGGCTCAGTCAGCTCACTTACTCCAGGAGTTACAGTCATTTTAAACACAGATCTTTCTCTTTCACAACAGCTTCATGTTTTAGACAGGATGACAGTCGTCAATCAGTTTCCCCTCGGCATCCTTGTAAATCTAAACTTTGACCAGACTTCCGACTTTAGGAGGAAAAACCCTCTGCTGCTCCAAATGCCTCCGTCTGTGAGGGGTTGCGGCTGCTTTACCGAGGAGCAGACACAAAGTTGGCTTTTCCAGCCAATGAGCAGTATCACCATGGGTTATTGACAGAGTGTGGTAATCAAACACGGTTTAGCGGTAATTAAGACAGGTAATGATAATACCAACTGTTGGACATTTTACAGTGGTTTATCATTTTTCCAGCAACCATGATCCGATTTGGAAGGCGCCTTTGTAGAACGTTAAGGGGATTTTTCCTGGTTTTACAACCTGCATCGTGATTGACGGCAGACATCAGCTGGAGGCTAAAAAAAGCATAATGAAGAGACTCTATACGCTGCCATAAGCAGGAAGAAGACAAGTCTAAGAAGTGTTGTCTTGTTGTGTTGTTGGTGCTAAATTGAAGTTTTTCAAGTGACTTTTGGTCATGGAGAGGCATTGATCAAAGATAGTCAGAAAGACTGGAATTATCTTTTACTGATATTATCTATATCTTTTGCCTTTGTCAAAAATAGACAACAAAAACCTTGGTAGCCTGCACTGGCTAATGTGCCGAGAGGACATTTTTCCTCCAGTAAAAAATTAAAAACAGTCTTAACACTTTGGTATTTGTCTCTCTGTAGAATATCTTGATAAGCCAGGTGTATAATCCTAATGAATATATCATACTTGTATTAATAAAATAAATATAATTATCAGATGAATGGGAAAAATGGATAGATGTGACCTAAAGTATAAAGGTGCTTTGAACAATCACAAAATCATTTACTGCTAAATCTAATTTACACTTTACCTTGCCTGATAACCACTTCATTGAGCTGACCTTGAGCTCATCACAGTGGTATCGTCCATGATCTTTTTTAGTCAGCAAATGACTTTCATCCTTTCAATTTCAACAGAGGTTTTGGTATTGGTTTACTTTTGTAACTAACAAAGACTCAGCTGATTTTAGTAGATAAATGAGTCAATATCCTGCAGCAGTGACAGCCACCATAATAAAACCAGGCCCCTCACAGTGGCTGCCCTGAATGACCAATATATTTTCAACCTGATGACAGTCTGAGCCAGAGCATTTCACACTTTTGCTTTTTATTGAACTGCTTTTGGAGTCACTGAAACAGAATTTTAAACTGATTATACACTGCACGTAAAGTGAACAATACTGAATAACAGTGATAATAACAGTCTAAAGGCTTAATTTGATGAACTACTCATATATATATATATATATATATATCTATATATCTATCTATATCTATATCTATATATATATCTATATCTATATCTATATCTATATCTATATCTATATATATATATATATATATATATATATGGAGAGAGAGAGAGAGAGAGAGAGAGAGAGAGAGAGAGAGAGAGAGACAGAGAGAGATAGATAGATATAGATATATATATAGATATATATAGATATATATCTATATATAGATATACTGTATATATATATATATATATATATATATATATATATATATATATATATATATATATATATATATATATATAGATATATATATATATATATATATATAGATATGTTTAGTGACTGGAAATCCCACGTTATGTTCAGCAGCCCAAATTCTGGCTTTGTGGTCTATCTGACAACATATGTAAAAATAATTCATCAAAGTTTTTGCTATAAACTTAACTTTGCTGTCTTGTCGTCATTATGAAACAATGTTTGACCAAAATCTGTCCTCATGGATTTTGTTGACTGAATTGAGACTTCCGACTCTAATCTCCTGTACACACAATTATTTCATATAAATCTATACTCTGATACTTGTTTTTGTCAGTGAAATACTGAATTTTTGTTGGTACTGTATTTCACAACACTGGAATGTCTCATTAGTCAGATTAACAACAGAGCACTGACAGCTTATAGGGATCATGCATTTGTGGAATCAGCTAAATGCGAGGGTACAATGTGCATAGATTCCCTTGAGCCTGGAAGCTGGTGTGTTGATTTGGACATAGTAGCGATGATGTTAGTCCTGGTACCATTTCTACACTTAGTAAGTTCAACTGGACTGACGAAGCCAAAACAAGCCATCCCAGGAAGACAAAACTGCAAGAAAACTGTTTGCTCACACTTGCTTTACTAGCCATGTTTACATGAACATAATACACTTGATCAAAAGAGCTCAATCAGAAAGAAAATAGTTTTTTTAATGAGAGGTTAGTTTTTTGCCAATGGTTAACCCACATGCCGTGAATGTAAACACTGATTCTGAATGGGTGTTCCTGGTCACTCTCTCTTCTCTCGTCTCTACTCAGCTGTGCAAGTGCAGAGCTGCTCACACATGTGCGATTAAGATGGTGGGCTTGTCCAGCTCCTTGGTACCACTGTACATGGAGGGTCAAAATTCATTCCAACCAGAAGAAATCCTATGATCCACAGTAAAGCTTGGGTGAGGAGTTGGTCCTCTTGGGGTGTTGTCTTCTTCAGACATGACTTTACCAGTCTCAAAGAGGTTGTTTCCTTAGTTTGGTAATGGTACCAGGGCTGAAACCAAATAATGCTGCTTCCATGTATACTGGACCACCAGCCTCCAGTTGAAGGGGATTGTGGTGCTTTTGTTGGGCACTATCCACATGTTTAGGTGTGTTGCTCCATTCACATACTCACATCCTGACTGACAGCTTGTAATACCACTAATCAGGCTTTCTAATAGTATAAATACCAATTTGCATCACTGAGGGGAAGAAAACTCTACCAAAATAATGTTTCCAAGATTGTTTTAAGGATATGTATTTTTTTTCCAGTCATGTCTTTATCATGAAAAAGGTATTTAACTCTTTAACGCCTTTTTTAAGCATATTTGATTCATACTTTTATGATACCGCTTTCTAATCGATATGATCAAAATATATGAAAACATTTAGATCAATGATAAAAATGTCCTCAAACAGATTATCATTTGGCAAAAACATCTAATGTATCAAATGGGATGCAAAACATATATATATTACATTTCATGAAAATTTGGATTCTTTAGGATTTCAGTCGAGAGTGAAATAAACAATTCAGCTCCAAAAAATATGAATTTTCTAGCTACAATTTGTGTTGTCAGGCTCTAAAGTGTTAACAACATTTTTTCTTCTTGTACTCTGGCTGATGGAAGTTACACCAAGTCCAGCATCTTGTACACTGATTTATGTTCAGATACTTTTCATAGCGTTTCATCTTTCACATAAAAAGTTTTGATTGATGACAGAAAATACAAAATGACACACATTGAAGAAAAAAGCATATAAAGCCACCAGGGTGGCATGCAGTAAAGAGAGAAAAAGCAAAAGCAGAAAGGGAACAGTGGGGTATTCTATCACCGATAGTTGAAGGATATTTCCTGAGCCAAGGCGCTAATCCGACTAGCATTAACATTTTCATGAGTCCTGTGTCCAGGGCTTGGCAGAGCATGTCACTGCCTCATTTGGATACTTACGTATACACTCACATGCACAAACCCCATGCACACACACACACACACACAAACAACCCCGTACGCACACACACACGCACATACACAATCCCTCTCTTTAATACTTCACCCTCACCAAGGACACACTGCACACAAATTCTGCAGCCTCATTGGTGTCTATGTGTATTTATGCGTCATGCACACCCATATCGCACTCTAAGCAATACAACAAAGCCAGAGACCGCTGGCAGCACTTCCCTTATCTATCAAAGTACTCCTCATTCCTTCTTTAAAATGAATTTCTCCTCTTCACTGCTTTCCAGTCTGAGTCGCTCATGAATTCTAAGAGTTTTGCTGTTATTATATAGCCTTCTGCATCTTAAGTGAACAAAAAAAACCTCACTACTCTAACTGCATTTCTTTAAGTTACTTACCACATAACCACAGAGGCTGTACTTTTGGAAATAGGAATAAAGGAACACAGTGTAGAGGCAGATTTTTTTTCTCCACACAGAATATGTTAGGGTATGCTTGTACAGCCGGTCGTGTCACCTTGTGTCTGGCTTATTAATGGAAATTGTTATTCATTCATTTGTGACTGCAAAGTCCTTTAAAGCTTCAATTTAATATTTTCAGGACAGAAAAAGTTGAGTGGTATTTTTTTTTTAAATACTGACCAATATATAAGGTCCTTGCAGGGATGCTGTCAATGTCCTCCCGCTAATGGACTTTGCTTTGGATAAAGAAAAAAAAGTAAAGCAGTGCACTCTCTTTTCGGCTCTGTGACATTTATTTGGCTGTTAAAAATTCAATGTTCTTTGTCTTTCTGGCTCCAAGCATCTGTGCAGCACATCTCATAATGGAATCTAAGGTGAGTGAGGTCAGTTATCTGTGGTCAAACAAATGCAGTAACACTGCTCAACAGTTGGCATCCCAAAAGTGAGACCCTGACACACTCATGAATATTTCACAAAGGATGATAAAAAGGAACTTCAATTTAGTCTTGAGCTTAGATTTAAAAGCATTCTTGCAAACAGAATGTGTTAATATTTTCAAATCTAAGAGAGTTCATGATGAATTCTGACTATTTCTAAATGTCAGTGGATTACCCTGTAACCCTTTTGAGCACTGATAAAAAAATTAAATAAAAATACATGAATGTGTCTCAAAGTGGAAAATTAGTTTAGCAAATTATCACCAACTAAGGGCCAGAGTCCATTTCTGGCTAATTTTCTTTTTCTTTTTAGGTGGGCAATGTGCACTTTTCACAGGAAGTGATTGTTGCTAGGTTACAAGAAATAACTATGTCATTTTAGAGTATAGTCAGGTTTTAAATACATCTATGAGCTTAATGTTGTCTTCTATTCAAGGAAGTATCAACAAGATTACATAGAAATTAGAGCTGAAAACAGAGCCCCCTACAAGCTGTCCCTGCTTCTGCAAGGGTACAGGTCATTGTCAGCATCATCTCAAATATCTGCATCCTCAAAAGGTCATTAATCGACAACACATGGGAAAGAAATGGAAAGAAACAGAGAAAAACACTGTCAACCAAGCAGGCAGACCCATAACACCGGCTTTATCTGCTGTGGGACAGTTAAGTTCTAATCTGCTCAAATCTGCGGGATATATATATATATATATATATATATATATATATATATATATATATATATATATATATATATATATATATATATATATATATATATATATATATATATATATATATATATATATATATATATATATATATATATATATATATATATATATATATATATATATATATATATATATATATATATATATATATATATATATATATATATACACACACACATACATATATATTTATATATATATATATACACATACATATATATATATATATATATATATATATATATATATGTATATGTATGTATATATATATATATATATATATATATATATATATATATATATATATATATATATATATACACACAAAGAGATATAACATGAACTAGAAAAGCACTTGGAGAGTGCAGACCTCCGCCAACGACACAGTCCTCACCCATATTATGATTTTCACCATAAATATTAGTCCTACCTTTATTTCATCGAAATATTTAGATTCCTTGACCATGAAAACATACCATTAGCAACTGGATTCCTAATGATATCTATTTTAGTTCAGTAGTTATTCACAGAAATCACATTTTTCGTCATGGCGGCCAGACGCCGATCCGGATCAACACCAAAATCGAATCACTTCTTCCTTTTCCCATTCTTAACATTTCCTGAAAATATCATCAAAATCCATCCATAACTTTTTGAGTTATTTTGTTCACAGACGAACAGACAGAAAGACGGACGAACAGACAGACAGACAAATAAACTCTCCTGAAAACATAACCTCCTTGGCGGAGGTAATAAAAATAAAATCAAAGTAAACTGAAAGCAGTACACAAACTCTGAATTAGTTTGTACAATGAGCATTTGGAGATATTGATCCACAAGGATTTTGATCGTCTGTGATAACCAATAATGTATCGATCTCTTTAAGAATTAACGGTCTGTATCCAATTTATTGTGAAGATATTGCTATAAACAGAAAGAAATCATACTAATATTAAGAATAATAATAATAATATCATTATTTCCTAAAGTAAATTACAAAAAAATAAATATGAAAGGTCATCACAAGACTGTATCTGTGTTATAAATATTTCAGGAAAGCATCTTCACTAAGTTCTCTTTTTTCTTCTTCGAAAGGAACACTTCAGCTATAAGCAGGGGCAGAGTATTGATTTCTAACCTACACAAGGGACGATCCTGATACCACACAAGATTAATGGTGCCAAAAAAATGACTTTTTAACAAAGTTTAGACTGTTTGTTTCCAGGGCAGAAGCAGCTTAAGTCACATTGCTGCAGAATGAGGTCTGTTCAAAAGATTTTTCCGAAATTCTTCATAAGGTGTTCAATCTGAAATCAACAGGACTCACTTCTAAATGTTGACTTGTCTTTTACTGAGAGGGATAGGAGCACAGCAGCCACAGCAGGTGATTTTAAAATACAAAGAGATGACAATGCTTCACTGCAATACGGCAACAGTTACTGCCAGCAAAAAATAAATAGTGTTCCTGGACACAGGCCTTAACTCTTAACAGCCTGGTGACAGAACAGGGCAAAAGGAAACAAAAATATAGAAAAAAAACATTAATTACACATCAGACTTACCTATAACAGATTCCTCAAAGCTAATGGTCGTAGATGCTTTCCCTAAGGCATTGACTGCAGTCACGTTCACTTTGTAGGGGTAACTGGAGAAGACCTCAGGAAAACGTACTCGACAGCGGTTCTTGTGATCTGGATCTTTCTGCACTTCCAGTGAACGCTGGTTATGTCTGGAGAAGAAAAAGAGTCATTACTTGGACATGAAAAGAAAAGGAGGCACATGTATATAAGTAGGGCCTTGATAAACAGTCACTAAAGGCCTGCTGCTGTGGACCTGCATCAATCATTAACACAGATGAAATCATTTAACATAAATTCATATTTTTCAGATCAGTTGAACCACATTCAATGATAGTTCAGCTAGATGCTGCTATATTAATCTGCACCAGTCCCCTCCTGTTTAAAATCATTATAGATGTTTATGTTATTATTAGAATGACTTCTCTATCCATGGTTGTTATTGATTATACCTCCATAATACAGAACTTTACAACCAGGAGGACCCTCTTGAGAAGAGATGCTACATCTCCAGGGGCTACCCTTAAGAAAATTTATGTTCAGCAAATATGATATCACAAATATGATGAGGACAGATTTATGGTCTGGGCATCCATGGGTTTGTCGCGATCATAAAGTCTTACTTACAGTCCCTTTTTCTATGCCTGGTTGGATACATCTCTGAATTTTATTTCAATTATTTTCCTTCATAAGGAAGTTGCAGTACAGCTTAAAATTTCTGCATATTGCAATCTGCCCCTCATTTTTTTCACTTAATTTCTTAATTTCTTTATGCTCTTTTCTAATTGAATGTCTCATCTTTTTTAATGTCTTTGACATTCCTACTTCTGAACTATGTATAAGAGCAAGTGAAACAACTGAATTTCCCCTTGGGGATTAAATAAGTATTTCTGATTCCATTTCTAATTATATGTATCTATAAAATGAAGAGTAAGGTTTCAGCTTGTTCTATTGTAAAGTGCCTTGAGACAACACTTGTTATCAAATGGCACTACTAATAAAGTAGCATGTACTAATAAATCTTGACTGATTAAGTAAAGACAAAGCCCGATGAATGATCAATTCAGTGAAAAGTATGTTGTGTGCTCGAAAACACAAAGTCAAGTCAAAATTACATTTTTTCTTTCCATTTTGACAGTCTTGAAAATTTATATCAGTGCTGAATAACCACTTAATTCCACTTTAAAAACAGCTGACTATGACTGCAACAACAGATTAATATGACTTAAATTAGGACATTTCCAGACTTGAGTATCACTGTTTTCATCCTCTGAACATGTTGGCCTCCAGGCCTGTGCACATTAGAGTTTACTTCAGGGCTAAAAGCACCTCTGTTAAACTCACTTATTAATAAGAATTTAAATCATAAAGCCAGATTTCAGAAAGATCTTTGATGATTACAATCTTGTTAATTCATGAATATTTTAGAGATGAATGAGCAAAAGACACCCATAAACAAATAGAACATGGGATTCTGACTAGCTTGATGTGCAACTTTTTGGTCTATGTGCTTGTTGCACACAAACATAAACACACACGTACAACCACACATGCACTTTAACCACCATTACAGGCCTGAAGTTAACAACCCAAAGTTCCCTTAAGGCCAGTCTTAACCTTTCCTTCCTCCTGCCTAACTGCCTCCTCATTAATATTCACAGAACAGAATAGAATAGAATTGCTGTTTCAACGTTAATGAAGGAAGCGTCCTCCTGCTGTGAAGCCAGTTGTGGGACTGTGATGTGGAAATATCAAAGACGACATGACAGAAAACGTCTTGCTGTGTCTCCATCCACATTCTGACGTTTTTCAAATCTACCTGTTAAATCAGCCTCAGCCTGGACACCAGAAGACAAGAAGAGGGAAAAACAAAATTTGCATATTTTTTTGTAAGCTTCTTTTATGTGAAGTTTATGCCGTCTTGTTTTGTTAGACTTTTGCCACCTTCAGCAACAATATGCAGAAGTTTGGTTTTGTGTACTTTTGCAAAGACAAAGTGCTGTTGCAACTTTTTCACATGCATTTATTCACAAGCAGATGGTGATAGAAACAATCAGAAGCCATGGAGCCAAGGTGCAGTTATCTCTCTGGGCTGGGGTGTGGCCCAGATTTACACTGGGCTTATGGAATTTTGATAGGACGCTTAAAGGGATACGGCAACGAAGGGTCCATGACAAGCAAATAGACAGCAATCTTTCCGCTGTGCATGAAGTAACAAAAAGACACTGGCAGACCTCACCCAATGCTAATTAGCTTAGCTCAAACAGTGGTACTCAGTGGGTAGCGTTAGCCTACCTCTGCCTACAGTCATTAGATAAACTCTTCCTCAAATCAACTCTAAACAGTCCTGTGTGTTTGTTGGGACTTTTTTAAATATATAATTATAATTTTTACAGAAAAGTCACAAAACAAAAACAAAAAGAATGGTGTATCCCTTTTAGATGCATATCCAAGATTCTGTACTGTGATTGGCTATTTGCCATGTCTGAGGTGGAATTTAGGTAAAAGTTAGTGAGTTGTATAACATCAGTTTGTTTCTTTGTGTACTTTTCGGTTGTTCAATTTTCTAACATTTTATTTGGTAGAAATATGAAATGGGACTCTGTCCTAAGGTCTCTTCTGAAAGTCTTCAAAGAAATTAATATATGAGATGATATACAGGTACATCTAAAAAAATTAGAATATCATGAAAAAAGTTCAATATTTTTTATCACTCATTTCAGAATTGCCAAAATTTCAAGCCATAAATATTTGAAATGATTCACTCTATCTGTAATGAATCTATATAATTATATGGGTTTCACATTCTGAAATGAGTGATGAAAAATATTGAACTTTTTCATGATATTCTAATTTTTTGAGATGTACCCGTATATGAGAACTTCTTTTATTAAATCTTTTAAAACAGGATGGGATCTGAATTTATATTATAATTTATGTGTGGATATTAAAAGGGCAACTTACTGCTATCAATTGTGTAGACAGTTTAATAACAGGAAAAAAAATATTTATGCTTTGTCTGTTCCTAGCTGTAATTTTTGCAGTCATATGTTTTCGTGACAAAGTTGTTGGTATGCGCATGATGTCCTCTAAGCATAATACCATCACGATATTAATGACACTTTAAGGTGGCCATCATGGCTTAATGCTTTCCCACTGTGAGGCTCAGGGGTCCAGATGGATCAGTAATGGAGTGAGCGTGCAGAGCTTTTCCAAACTATGAACCTGTCAACAATGTGTCCTCTGCTCTTTAAATGTCGCCTCTAGAGTAAAACTGAACTATAATGTTTTCTAGAAACAAACTAAAACTTCCCCCCAGGAGTTCAAGAATAACAAGCAAGATACTTATTTTACACTTAGCAAATGAAGGGCTTTGTAAAATTTCATTTGCTGGCCTGACATTTGACAACCAAATGACATCTTTTCATGCATCCTTTTTAGGGGACGTTTTCTTTTTGTGGTTACATTTTTCCCCACACAGACTTAGAAGAGGACTCATTAAATAAAAAACACAAGTTACATCTTTCAAGCAAAAATGTATGATCTGATTTAGGAAATACCGTGAACATACAGTATGAGTTAAATTGTATTTTCTTTCCATATATGGCATTCATATGATTTGGTTTTACTTATGAGACCAACAATAAGACATTGGTATTTATATCTGAAGTTATTTTAGGAATAACTCTGGCAAAGTGTTATCTTTCTAAAATTTGAAGCTTAAGAGGAATACAATTTTTTCTCCCTGCTCTGTTCCATAAATGTCTTACAACTGTGAGTCACTTTCTTTTGACCAAACCACAGTAAACACCACCAAGACTGGAAAAAATAAAATGTCATTTTAATAGCCTTACACTCTACTTGACCTGCTGGTAAGATGGGCAACTATATTTTTATCTGCTGTCAGTAAGTAAGCAGTTTAATACTTAAATTTAGCTGAATCATATCAAGCTTTTGGCTGTTATGATCTAATAATGTTCATGAAGGGGAGAGAAACATTACAGAAACATTTGGAGCCTGAATGTCAGGATTATTATGAATACCAAACAAATTGTATTATCACTGAGAAACATGATAAATATGAACTCCACTTCTTCCTCTTTTTTTCCCCATTTCTATCTTTAATACAACTTAGAGACATCAAATTTAAGTAAATCGTTCGTAAATTAAGTATAAATGTCTTTAATGATACACGACTGATGACAGTGCATTGTGTATTTATGCTTGCTGCCTTCATAAAACCCAGGAAAGTGCGACTACAGCTTCTTCCCGAGAGCCATCACCACCCTGAACTCGGATATACGACGACTCCGGTCATTAGCGTAATGCAAAATGTGCAACATCTATATTACTGCCACTGTGGTTGCTGCTACTTTTAGCACTACCTCGACATTTATATTTATTTAACAACTCAGGTGCAATACAATTATATGTGACATTTAGTCATCTGTATATACCATTCATCATTTGCACTAAAAAAACGTGCAATATTTATCTATCTACCCATATCTACCTCCTGTGCAATACTATGTGAACAACATAGAAATACTGAGAACTAGGAATTGGACTATTTTCATTCATTAATATTTGTCATCTACCTCATATTGTACACTGAGCCTCAATTGTGCTGTGCACAAGTCTGTGTTTCATCTCGTATATATTTTGTATATTTAAAGCCTCTCTGCAACTTGTTGATTTTTCTTTTCTTTTTTACTTACACTATTTTTGCACACCTTTTTAACTTAACTACCTATTGCACTGAAAGGAGAAGCTCTCCAATCTCGTTGTACATTCTGTATAATGACAATAAAGGCCATTCTGATTCTGATTCTGATTACAACAGCTAAAAAAAGATACTAATAATAAAAATAGTCTGTAAATCAGGAGTCATCAACTACATTTGTCCAAGGGCCATTTTTATCTTTGACATACATTATGACATACATTATATACACACACATTGGTTGAATTGAAATCTATTTAGTAACGTGGTTTCTTTCTAACCTTAAATTTTTATGAATTCTATCTAAGTTTTATCCTTTAAAAGTGATATATGTCCCCATTATCCACCCTGTTTTAGCCTCTTCTTTCTGGATTGACATTTTTTCCATCCCTAAGTTTGTCTCATATATAATGGACACTAAATTTTCCTGCTTAAATATCTGCTTATTGTTACTGACAGGGGGGTTCATGGAGCCATGCCTAATGAAACTATTTCATAAATTAATCATTTTCATTATTTTTGGGGGAGATGCCCTAGTTGAAGGGTATTTTTTTTCTTATCAACAAAAAACACAAACGACAACATGTTTTCCTTTAAGGAAAAGTTCGGTTCCTGCAGCTTTTACATTGTTTATAGAATGAAGAACAACAATATACTCACCCAGAAGGCCTTCCTGATGCAAACGGTGCTTCGGGAGATATTTAGATCCAAAATCGAGCAGCGGACACCGATATAATGGTAGCCTGTAGGGCATGGATCGCCGCTCCTAAAAACTGCATTAATCGTCCAAAAACTCCTGTTTTTCACCAATATTCCATCATGATTTGCTCCGAATGGACCGCCATTGCAGTCTGTGTCTCTCCACACAGCGCTGTGTGGTTGAACTAACCTCTGAACTGACGAGTTTGTTTACATGCTCTTCGCGCATGCGCAGTACTCTCCGGAGCGTTGCGATCGCTTCCTCATTTCTATGAGCTCCTTATCTGTATAATCTGGCTCCAAACTGTGAGGACGTCCATCATATTCAAAGTCCTCCTCCACAACATCTTCATCCCATAGATATTCGTCCATTTTGCACAAAACTGGAAGAAGGAAGTCGATTTGTAGCTGCCGGTCTTCCCCTGAAACAATGAGCCGCACTGCGCATGCGCGAAGAGCATGTAAACAAACTCGTCAGTTCAGAGGTTAGTTCAGCCACACAGCGCTGTGTGGAGAGACACAGACTGCAATGGCGGTCCATTCGGAGCAAATTATGATGGAATATTGGTGAAAAACATGAGTTTTTGGACGATTAATGCAGTTTTTAGGAGCGGCGATCTATGCCCTACGGGCCACCATTATATCGGTGTCCGCTGCTCGATTTTGGATCTAAATATCTCCCGTTGCATCAGGAAAGCCTTCTGGGTGAGTATATTGTTGTTCTTCATTCTATAAACAATGTAAAAGCTGCAGGAACCGAAGTTATCCTTTAAAACAGGATCTATTGAAGTTGCAACAATTTTAAGGGGGGTGCATTAGTTGAAGGGTATCTTTGTGTTAACACCAAAAGGATACCCTTAAAAAAACCAACAATTTTCCCTCAAAAACAGATAAAAATAAAATCTGATAACATTTTGGGGGCTGGACAGGAAGCTATGGACGGCCTGATGCGCCCCAGGCACCTGCTAGTGATCACTGCCATAGACTTTTCCACAAATTGATGAACTATCTAACTTAATATGAGTTCCATTTCACAAGTATTTAATGTATTTTTACATGTTTCATGAAATTAAGGCTTCCAACTAGTTGGGTCTCTGATTTAAAAGGAAAAAGAGGAAAGGACAATTAACCACATGTTAAAACAATATGCTAAAAGAAGACTGGCTACATCTACCTCATTATGGATGAACACAAAATCACAAATATAGAGCTATAGTTGCCACAAAGCTACAGCCAACAGCTTCTAAAAAGCTTCAGTATAAATGTAACTTAAAACACTCCAAAAGAACAAGTCATTAAACATACAGTTTATCAGCGTCAATCAGTAACACTGCCTGTCTGTCCTCCTTTCTGTCTGTCTTGTCTCATCTTGTCCTGTCTGTCACTATTTCCCCTTCTTTCACACTGTGGTGTGGCATGGCCCTCCGCTTCAGCTCACATCAGGGGTTAAATAAAGTTCGATTTGATGGAGTAGCCTACAGAGAGGGCTGGTGATGGTCACTGTAGAAAAAAAAAAAGCTTCTAAAAGCTTCATTATAAATGTAACTGAAACACTCCAAAAGAACAAGTCATTAAACATACAGTTTGTCAGCTTAAAAGCAACATCATTAAATACCATTAGACATTCAGAAATTGAATAAACAGAGCACTATTGGTGAATAAAAAGGATTTTCTGTTTCTCATCAACGATACCAATTTTTAGACACTGTTTTCTGCAACTCAGTGAGAGAAACTGCCAATTGGAAAAACTTAGACGTCGTTGAATAACCTCTAAAATATATCTCCCCAAATTTATTATTATCCTATTATTAGATGGTGCCAGTCAGTTTGAACAACAGCCCACTGTATCCATTTGAATTATAAACAATTCAAGCATGATGATATAACTTAGTTAAAGGACTTTTAATATGAATTGAAAAGTGACTGAGGTGCAGCTCATCATTTTTAAAGAGGTTTGAAAATCAAGCACAGGATCTCTGGATGTTTATGGCAGCAGTAACTTGACACAACAGTCCGTAATAACAGCAGAGAGAAGATGAACACAACACTTCAGGTATGAGTTACTGATGACGCTGCAAACAGTGATTTATAGAAAGTAAAATAAAGAAAACTACTCCTATAAACTTCAAACCCAGTGACTGATTAAAGCATCTTTCCTCTGCTCTCATGCACAAACACAAGCTTCTAAGCTTACACTGCTCACTCACTCCAGTACCTGCTCCGTTTTCTTTTGGCTCTCTTCACAGCACAACTTTATTTTTCTCCTTCAGGTGTTATTTCTGCTCATCCTGACCTGTTACTGCTGTCTATGACCCCTTTCAGGTTCATAATTTAAAGTCTGTTGGGGTGCCAGTGGTGCACATGTGGTGAGGCTCTTGTCTTGTGAAGGCTCAAAGTCAACATGAGGCCCAATTTATGATGTGATTCCTCTTTCTTCCCTTTACTGACTCAAATTAAAGACAATACTGAACACTTCATGTTCATATAAAATACTTATGAAGAGATCTACTTTCTACGTTCATAGTATTTAAAGGTAAAATTTTCACTTGGAAAAAAAGCTAAATCAAGATTACAATAAAAAGTGGATAACTGAAAACAATCTTACTTCACAACACATCAAAAAGTTGCTGAAAAAACATTTTCTCTGAACTTTTACATGCAAACAATAAGCAATATTCATTCAAGATGTTTACAACTTTGTGTACACAACTTACTTTGGTTATGTTAATACTCATTATACACAATAGCACTAACACACTAACATGACTTAAAATTACTATCACAAAGCACCATTAACTAACACAAGAGTTTATAATTATGATTATACAAAATAGTAAGTCCAGTATGAAACCTTATTAATGGTGTTATGTGTTCATAATGCATTAAAAATAAAGTATTACCATCATTTCTTCCACCTTATTAACAATACTGTAAATGTGATCCAAGATTAAAGGTGCTATGAGGAGAATCTATTACCGGCGACAATAAAACTCTGCTACCCATGAACACATGCGGCGACTGTCGTAATGCAGTAACCTCGGAACTGGGAGTGACATCATCTCCGACTTATCGGCGTTCCAGTTAAAGTTGGAAAAAAACATCTCGATCTACCAGGCTATTGTTAGCTGTTGTTAGCATGCCCTGCGTTGTTGTATGAAGAATGTGATTATCACTATGGCAGCATTTCTGTAAATATAAGTCTAACAATACTATGTATACAGCTGATCTAGAGTGACACACCCCAGTCAGAAGTGCAAATAAATTGATTATTACAGGAGCTAAATAACTGTTCACACTGGGGGCATCCATCTTTGATTGTCAACTCGGGGGTGGCGAGGTTTCACGAGTTCCCAGTAGGAAATTCCGACTTAAGGAGGCGTTCCAGTTGCAGTTTCCTACTTGGAACTCGGAAATTCCTACTTCTGACTACAACTGGAATGCAAAGCATGTGTTTGTTGTGATGCTAATGAATACAGCTGGGACCTTCCTCAGAACTCTGCATTGCTTCACAACCTCTTTTTTCAACAACTTGCAGGATGCAAAGCGACGAGGTAATGTATCTCTTTCTAGTTACGTAGTGGTGGTTTCTGATGTGTGACAACAAGCAATTTTTTGGGAAACTTAGTATCGTAGTTTTGTAGCCGGCTGTCCAACCTGACCTCGAAGCTAAGGAATAGCATTTATAGATAAACTATTTTGATGCTATAAAACTCATCTTAAAGTGTGTATTTCGATCAGGCATACATCTAAAATTACTTAGAAACTCCACAAAGCCTCTGTAATAAATGTAATAGATGTAAATGTATATTTTGAAGTTGTTTAAGACTTTATTTATTTCTTAGACTTGTGAAAAACAAGGTTCTAAATGACCTTAGTGACTATCTCTTGCAGCTTGGTCCCAGTAGGCCCTCTGACTTCTACTACTGCTTCAATTGTATTTTCTTTTTTTTCCAAATATCTTTCCAAAACGTTCATCTTGACAAATTGATGATTTGGGGAGGATCATATGTAAAAATGCTGACGCCTTGTTTCTCACTGGAAGTTGTATTTTCACTAAACAAAGATAAATGGTAAAACTGCACCAGAACATGGTGTCCTCTATTTAACACAGTTTCAATGCACTTTTACTTTCTGCAAATTTTTCAAGCTTTTTTTTTGGAAACTTTTTTCCATACTTTTTGTACAAAAAGGAAATTTTATTGCTCTTTAAATTGTCCCTTTTCCTTGATATATTTTACTTTAAAATATATAGAGAAAACTGTTCAATTGACAAAAAATATAATACCCTGTTTAGTTTTTAAATCTGTTTAAATTTCATCAAATCCCAACCAGCACCTGTCCCTGCAGAAACCTTCCCCAAAACTTATACCAACATATAAACTGAAATAATAATAGAAGACAAAATCCTTTTGATGGACAAGTTTTCATATTTCTACATAGTTAAGGATGTTCACATGTAGAGATTAATCCTGCAGGAAACCAAAGTCACATAAAAAACACTTACTGTACATCCACCTCAAAGGTAGTGGGGATATACGTGGGATGCTGCTGATGCCAGCTGCAGTAAAAGCCTTTAGGGTAGGTGTTGGATCGACAGGTGACCGTGGGCTCCCGCGGAGGAACTGAAGACAGAAAGAACAAGAAAGAATGAGAGTTAACTGATATGTTTTACATTGAAGGATTACATTTCAGAAAAAAGATACAGACAAAAACAAATGAGAGAGAGAGAGAGACAGAGAGGGAGAGGGAGCAACATATCAGAGCAATACAGATCACATTAATCAAGTGCAAAGCAGCAGTGCCTAATTACACATTTCCTTAGTGAATAATTCATCCTTGATCAAATATTTCATTAAAGACATCACTGTTAGACTCTTTAAATTAAGCTGTGTTTAATTAGATTGTCCGTCTCTCTTGTAAGTTGTAATTGCCTGTTTTTATCTTTACTTTTTTAACACCGTGGTACAATAATTAGAAATGAGGAGGGAAGTAATTTGGAACAGATATATGTGTACAATACATACTGTTCAAAACATGGTATTAATTTATTCAATTCAAACCTGGAGCTCAAGAGGAGCTTCAAGTGCAAAAGAAGCTGACATGCTTTTTGAGAACTCATGCCAGATGCATTTCAGTGTTCTCATTTCACTCCTTGTCTCAGCATGAGCAAATGTTTGCTTTCTTAGACATTAATGTCACTCATTTTGATATATTCTGATAAAAAATGTTTTTGCCTTTTTCCAAACGCAAATGAATTCTGCAAGTCTGATGAAATGGAAAGATAAATGAACAAATTAATTTAGGTTTTTTCAAATATGTGAGTCATAATAAGCAAAAAAACAAACAAAAAAAAAACAAAGAAACAAAACGATTGAAATAATTCAAACAATGTCAAATAAACATGGACAGAATGGTGACCCAGGAGGTAGTGCACAAGCCTCATAAATAGAAGGTTGCTGGTTCGATCCCTGTGTCTTTCAGGGCCTTTCTCTGTGGAGATTGCATGTTCTCCCCGTGCAAGTGTGACCACTCTTTCTCCACAGACCAAAGACAAGTTCTTTACTGATCGTTAGTCCAAATTGCATTAAGTATGTGTGAGCATTAATGGTCGTCCTTCTCTCTATGTGGCCCTGTTATCGACTGGTGACCCGTTCAGGGTGAACCCAGCCTCACGCCCAATGTCAGCTGGGATAGGCTCCAGCCCCCTGTGACCCTAAATGTGATAAGTGGAATAGATAATGGATGCATGGATTAAATTAACATTCCCCGGAAAGTAGGAAGCATATAAGCTTATTTAATCGTAACCTTTCTGCTCTGCTCAGGCAATAATTAATCATCTGACGATGTCCTTACAAGATAGCAAACTTATATAACCAAATATATTTACATATATACATAAGAAAATAGTACAGAAGACAGAGGATACACAAGAACATAAAGAATATGTGAGAACACACTTTGATCTTCACTGTACCTTATGGAAACTCTGTGTTTATGCAGTTGTATAAAGTGCCTCATGCTTCATGTTCCTGTCAAATCTGATGTTTTAAATTTTACTCCCCCCTCAAATTATGACCACCCTCCCTTAACGTATATTATGTGGGAGCAGGTTGTGTGTTACTTTTTATAGATCTTGTGCAGTTTGAAAACGAACCAGAGCACTGATTTTATTTTTCAGGATTTTAACCCTATGAAGCCAATTGTATCATATTTGATACATACTTTTATAATACCTCTATCTACTCAATATGATCAACAAATTACAAAAAAACCCCACCTGAATGCAATCAGATAAATGATAAAAATGTCCTCAAATGGATTATCAGTTGCCAAAAACACCTAATGTATCAAATGAGATATGAAAAATCTATAGGTTGAATTTTATGGACATTTTGTTTTTATGGATTTTAGCAGAAACTGAAACAAACATTTCAGCTCCAAAAAAATAGAATTTTCCTGCTATAATCTATGGTCTTGGGCCTTAAAGGGTTAAAAGAGTGAATCTGTGTGATCCCTACAACCAGAATCATGAATCATCATGATGTGGTTGTGATGTACATTTATAAGTACTGCCCCAAACCTCAGCGCAGTAATTAAAATATGGTAACGCTCTTGAACAGTGCGAACAGAGTGTGGAGTGATTTGTGGTCCAGGAAGTGTTTTGCCTTCCTCACAACTGACATACTTCATCACATTTTTCCACAGCAAAGATCTTCCCATAGTAAAATGAATATTGACCGAATTAAAGCAATCTTTCAAAGAATCAATCTCAACAAAAACAGCTTGTTAGATAGACAAGAGCTTCAGCAAAATATGAAAAAGACAGATCTGAAGAAGTTCTGGCAGAGAGAAAAAGTGAAGAAAAGAGGTGGGGAGGGAGCAGGCTCCACGGTGAAAGGAGGGATGTAGAAAAAAAGAAGAGGTTGGCCAGAAAAAGTGATGTTACGCCAACTCTGGCCTCCTCTGAGATTAGGCTCTTTTCTTCACAGCAAGTCAGCCATGCACTTGTCTACCACTCCCTCCATCTTTCCAAAGCTTTTTATGCTTTATCCCTTTTAGTGTTTTTTATGTAACTGTAAATGTTAAATAAACAAATGTGAAAATAATGTACAAATATCAGCTGAAAATCAGGCTCGGTGTGTCATATTTATTCTTTAACTTCACTTGCTCCATGGTATATTGACAAAAAGGATTTCTGCATCATGTCACTTTGAGAAAATCAAGCTAGTGCAAACCTATTATCATCAGATATATGACAAAGTGCTGCGTGTACAACTAAAGCAGCAGTTAACCAATCCTGTTTTTTGACAGTAATCCAAACTGAGTCTAATGGGTGAGATGGTTGAACTGTCTTGAGAAGCCTCTGACCTGCTCTATCATACTTTAAGACAGCAGCCCCCCTCTCGTGTAATAACAATTGTGTAATTCAATGTTTTTTGTAGAGCATTATAATTATACAGTGTAGATGTAACTGAGGGAGTAGCAGTGCCCCACAAGTAACACCTTTTCATGCACGTTGCCATTCATACTCTCATGGTATCAGTCGTGTCTACCTAATCCGTCCATCAGTGTATATTAGCTAGCCTTTACACGTATACCACTGATGTAGCAGGATCAATACAGGGTTAAGTGTCTTGCCCACGGATACATCGTCCTGTGCAGAGCTCAGATAAACACTTGATTTCAAAAACTGACGGATGAGCGTTTCTCCAAACCGAACCCCCGATGCCCCGATTGTAGTTTCAGTTCTTTCCATCTCTTCAGTAGTAAATAAACACTGATATTTATTTGTTAATTGGCATTTATGAGAGCTTTACTTTGAAAGTCTCACTGCATATGGGTGGTGACGGTTTCAGGCAGAAACTTCTGGGGCAGAAAATGGAGGCCCATGCAAAGTGCCAAAACCTTTCATACCCAGAGTGTCCACTTAAAGGAATACGCCGACGATTTTGGACCCACGCCCTTTCCCTATCATTGACAAAGTGAGACAAGCTCAAAAATACCTTTTTTGTGTCTCTACATCCAGTGGCTGGCTCCCAGCTGTTAGCTTCTTAGGTAGCTTAGCTCAATCGCTGGAGGTCAATTGGAGTCAGAGCCGGACTGACGAAAGTGGACAAAATACTCCTCACATTGGTCCAGGGGATGTCGTAATAGCACGTGAAGTAAATCCGAATGGTTATAAAACACTTTAAAAGACGTGTTTTCTTTTCAACCCGTTAAAATAACGTTTTGAGACACACAGACCTGCACATGCGAGTGCTCCGCGGAAGGATATACCGGCGCACAGTTTACAAAGCCCGGTGAGTTTTGTAAACCAGTGACTTTTTTGGTGAAAGGAAAAACATCATGCCTGTGTCAGCAAACTCTCGTTCAACTTCCTCATCCATCGTGGCTCTGGCAGCTGTTGCGAGGCTACATAAACATGGTTACATCCTAGGTCACCTTGTTCCGGCTGCTATTGCTGTTCCGCGGAGCACTGCGCATGTGTGTATCAAAACGTTATTTTAACGGTTGAAAAGAAAACACGTCTTTTAATGGTCTTTATAACCATTCGGATTTACTTCACGTGCTAATACGCCATCCACTGGACCACTGTAAGGAGTATTTTGTCCACTTTCGTCAGTCCGGCTCTGACTCCTATTGACCTCCAGCGATTGAGCTAAGCTACCTACGAAGCTAACAGCTGGGAGCCAGCCACTGGATGCAGAGACACAAAAAAAGGTATTTTTGAGCTTGTCTCACTTTGTCAATGATAGGGAAAGGGCGTGGGTCCAAAATCGTCGGAGTATTCCTTTAAGGGGGAGGCTGCAGTAACCTGACACCCTTATGAAATGCATATGATCGTGGAAAATACATGTTTTTCAGTGGAATGCACATCTTTACTGCCTGGTTCTAAAAACAGCTTCAGTCTCCTGATCCAGCCTCTTCAATTTTCCTCATCATCTGAGAACAAACTTGATGACACATATTTAGTGGTGTAGATTTTATAAAATACTGTCAGGGTGGGCAGGTTTTAACATGGACCTGCCAGGAAAAGTGAAGAAGATTTGACTGGCTGTATTTATACATATGTGATACATCCATCTGCTCTCTCTGTGAGGGAGGACTTCTTTTGTTTGTTTTTTGACATTTTTCTTGAGGATTTATTGCAGATTTCCAGTTTTGGAAAAGCAGAGTGACTATTAGTCAGACGGCTTCAAGTCCTGCATCAATGAGACCTCTCCGCCCCGGAGAAGGTGAAGTTAAAGTTTGGTTAAGATAACGTGCAGTTTCGCAGCATCCATTTCAAAGCATCAGCAATAATTCAAAGGCTTCTTTGATAATCAAATGTCACATGGCTTCCTTCAATTCTTCTACAGTCTCTGTTTAAGAACGAACAGATTCCTTCCTGTGGGTTCAAACAGGTTTGAGGGGTAGTTGAATGGTGTTCATTATGTCTTTAAATTACATAGATATAGTTTTCTTTCTTTTATCTCAGACATATAGATTTTTCACGTACCTTGACATGTTTCAGCGGAAACGTGGATTTAACGCGTCACACCTATCATCTGGTGACACTTCTGAGGAAGGCGGAAGTTTCCGCAGAAACGTGTCAAGGTACATGAAAAATCTACATGTCTGAGATAAAAGAAAGAAAACTACATCTAGGTTTGAGGGGGATGTTTAGTCCTCCCTTTGCTGTGTGACAATTGTTTGGACATCTGCACTGCTCAGTTTTAACTTATTATTATACAACTTAACTTAATGTTTTTAATATTCACAGCCTGCTTTGGTCTAATCCACACAGAAAACACAACCTCTGGTAGCTTCCTCAAACACATATCTGGCACTGAGGCAGCATTTGTAACTGTAAAAACAGAAAGTCAAAAGCCTGCTGTCAGGTGTCTGTTTGCATCATTCTGTAGATTAAAAGGTTCCAAAGTTTGCAGCTAATTTAAATCTTAAAACTGGAGGTCATGGTCAGTCTTTCTTTAAATTATTATTTTGCCATATTTGTTTATTTATTGTTTCAAGGATGTATGGTTTAAGAAAATGTGTGGAGTTTGGGGTAAGCCCCTGTATGCTCTCTTCTAATAGGGTCCATGTTTGTATATAGCATACATTTAAGAAATCATGCTTTATTGTTGATGAGTTCAGTATTTCTTAGCACTCGCCTATTCAGTAGTAGTAGAAGCAGCCAGTCAGTAGCCATTCCTTCATTCATTTTCTACACTGTTTATCTCTTTCAGGAGGGCTGGAGCCTATCCCAGCTGTCATTGGGCGAGAGGTGGGGTTCACCCTTATCTGGTCGGCAGTCAATCGCAGGGCCACATAGAGAGACAGACAACTATTCACGCTCACACTCTTACCTAAGGGCAATTTAGAGTCACCAATTAACCTAATGAGCATGTTTTTGGTCTGTGGGAAGAAGCTGGAGTGCCCGGAGAGAACCCAGGCATGCACGGGAAGAACATGCAAACTTTAGACAGAAAGGCCCTGCCCGACTCAGGGATCGAACCGGGGACCTTCTTGCTGCGAGGAACATGCACTACCTGCTGTGCCACCGTGCCGCCCGTCTGTAGCCATATTTTTATTTTATATTGTTATTCTAGTGTTTTTATTAGTATTACTATTAATATTTTAGCTTATGTTATTTATTTTTTATATTTATTCACACAAGTCATTCTAATCAGCAATTTTGAGAAAATATTACAGAACATTACTAAAGTTTTTCTCTCCTTATACGAACTCATTAGATCACAAAGAGGGTGCATCTTATGTCACCACCTCAAAATACTTTAATTGTGTCTGTCCCTTCATATTGATGCACCATCCTGACTAAGAGGCTCACTCCCACATACACACTCACACACACACACACACACCTTCAGGCATGAGGTAAGCTTGATTGGCAGCATGGGGTCAGTGCACTGTCAAACAAGATCAGCTGTGTTTAAATGGTCACCATGGTAACTAATTAGCATGTCAATAACGTCAGCAATGAGGTGCCACGGACAGCTCCCAATCACACTCAATTAATCACAAGGACTAATTGGGGCCGTATCAATCAATTGGCTCCTCATCTGAGAGTTTCAGCCAAAGTCACGAACACACTATGCTGAATAAAAACAAGCCTGCAACCAAAGTAAACTGTTAAATGGCTAAAAACACAAGTACACCCTCTGTACTTTTACACTCTTTGAAATATCAGTCACAATCGATCAAAGTATTTTATTAAAGTTCATAAATGAAAACACAGGAACTTGGTGTTAGGGGAAAGAGAGCAACAGGGTGAATGCTAAAACACCTAAAAGGATCCAAAAGGATGAGTCTGTCAGTCATTCATTTGAACTCTGGAGAGCTTGATCCCTTTAATTTAGCTTTTTTTTTTTGTTGTTGCCTGAAGTGAATCTTGTCAATCAATTACTCTTGTGGCACATAAAAGGGCACTTAACAGAGCTCACCAAGGTGACTCTATGTGTTACATTTGACTGTGAGCAGACCCACCAATAAAAAAACAAACAAACGAAGCTCAGAGATTTGTGCCCACAGAGATAGAAATGTTGACACCTGAATTTCAAATGTTTATAAAAGCCTAAAAGTCAGAGAGAACACGACAAGCAAATAAATGACTTGAGCTTGAGCGGTTTTCGAAACCTTGTCCCTGAGCAATTATTCTGCCAGTGTCATTACAGACATGACAAACAGAGAAGTGCTGCTACCTTCAGTAAATATTGGAGCAAAAATAAAAGAAATTAACAAGTAAGCAAACAAACAAATAGACCACAAAGCCTTTGTTTCATTGGGTCTACAGACTAAAAATCATGCAAACTTGTTTTAACCATTAAGGTCTTCATTAAGGCAGGGGCTACATGACTCATGTTACATTTTAAAGAGACCGTGAGGAGTTTCTCAGTAATTACAAAAAAGTCTCACTTTTAGATATATGCCTGATCGAAACACACAATTTAAAGTGAGTTTTATAGCATCAAAATAGGTTATCTATAAATGCTATTCCTTAGCCTTCTGGTCAGGTCGGACAGGGCTGGACTGGCCTGGATACTCAACTTTGGGAACAAGACAATTAAAACTAGTGCAAATTCATATTTTTTTATCATTTATATTACACGTCTAAGAGCACCGGGCTGTAAGCAGCGATATATAGCCGGCTACAACTACGATAATAAGTTTTCACAAAATTGCTTGTTGTCACACATCAAAAACTACCGCTACGTAACTAGAAAGAGATACAGTACCGTCGCTTTGCACCCTGTAAGTTGTTGAAAAAAGAAGTTGTAAAGCAATGCAGAGTTCTGAGGAAGGTCCAAGCTGCATTCATTAGCATCACAACAAACGCACACTTTGCATTCTAGTTGTAGTCAGAAGTAGGAATTTCCGAGTTCCAGGTAGTTAACTGCAACTGGAACGCCTCCTTAAGTCGGAATTTCCTACTGGGAACTTGGTGAAACCTCGCCACCTCCGAGTTGACAATCGAAGATGGATGCCCCCAGTGTGAACAGTTATTTAGCTCCTGTAATAATCAATTTATTTGCACTTCTGACTGGGGTGTGTCGCTCTAGATCAGCATAGTATTGTTAGACTTATATTTACAAAAATGCTGCCATAGTGATAATCATATTCTTCATACAACAACGCAGGGCGTGCTAACAACAGCTAACAATAGCCTGGTAGATCTGCATGTTTTTTTCAGACTTCAACTGGAACGCCGATAAGTCAGAGATGATGTCATTCCCAGTTCCGAGGTTACTGGAACGCAGTATATATATATCTATATGCATGTATAAAATATATATATATATATATATATATATATATATATATACATATATATATCATGGACTTGTAGTTGTTTATACATATATATATATCTATATGCATGTATAAAACAACTACAAGTCTATGATCACGAACTTAGTATTGGCACCAGATAAAAATAAATCTTGCAGAAAAACAATATATATATATATATATATATATATATATATATATATATAACATATATATAAGTGTGGGGGGCAGAGGTGCAAGTAAGGAGGCTGCTGGTTTGAAACCCATGGTCAGTCTTGGCCTTATTTTCAGTGGGGTTTGAAAATTCTCCCCTTGCATGCATGACTTCTTTATGAGCCTTCTATTTTTCTCCAACTGACCAAAAACCTTGCTTGTTAGCGCATGGTGGCTCTAAACTGCACTTATTCTGCACTTTAACTTCTGTCTATCTATGTGGCCCTGCAGTTGGCTGGCACCTGGTTCAGGTTTGGTACAAATATACCAGTATAATGAGTATTATTGTTATTTTTGTTATTAATTTGTTGCTGTACTACTTCTACTACTACTAGCAATAATAATAATAATACTAATAATAACAATAATAATAATAATACTAATAATAATAATAATAATAATAATAATAGTAATAGAAAATATATACATAAATATATATAGGAAAATAGGGATTGTGAGGAATAAAGCAGCATGATTGAAAAAAGTAACACACTTATTCAGGCAATGAACATTCAGACAGATGAAAGATGACATTAGGCAAAGCAGAAAAATAGATGAAAAGAAAAAGACATAAAAAAAGAAAAATGAAATGAAAGGTGTGCAGCAGCAGCATTCTTCCATCATAAATCACTAATGTGTTTCGCCTCAGAAAATGCTATTCAGCTGCTTCAATTAAATCAAACTTCAAAAGCTCTCAATACATCTGAAAATAGAGGTCCTAACAGTGAGAAGTAAACAGAAAGAGAGATATGCACCTGTGGATAGAAACCCGAGAACAAAGAGGGGATGAATATTAAAACTAATGAAATAACTCAGATTAAAATGACACTTTGAATAATGGTCTTTTTAGTCAGGCACCTGTGGGATATGACCCGAGTCAGCAACAGAAAGGATGCCACTTATGAATAAATGTTATTTGTATTAGTGCACTTTCATCATCAGGTTTGCATTGCTAAACAGGGAGTGTGATTTTGAAGATGCCTTTTGTTCATGCTCATGAAACAGACACCTGAATGTGTGAGAACAAGTGGTTGGTTAGATCATTTTAAAATGCTAATAGGTCGAAAACTCAATTTACTGCACACTCCACCTCATTAATCATCATACCCACATCCTTCAAACAATTACTTTACCATTATTACACTTTCTATCATGTATGTTGTACTAAAACCACACAACAGTTTGTATCTACGCTTTATTTATCTAAGTCAATGTTTGGGTGCAGTCTCATCACTTCTCACTACAAAGTAAATAAAAGAAGGAGCACAATTTCCCCGGGACTCTCGCTCGCTCTCTCATATTCTCATGACGAGCTATACTTTCACTTTCCTCCTCGCTTTTCTTAACCTGTCACACAAAAATTCAAAGTCCAGCAAAAGAGGATCTTTGTCACAGGAGGGCGCGCACAGACTCAAACAAACCCTCGCACTCACACAGGAAAGTGATGAGGGACAATGACATTCAGTAGCCTGGTTGCTAGGCTGCAGATGCTGTAGTAATTGCTATTTGGTTGTGTTAGCAGCCTCCCTGTTTCTTTGTGTGTCTTTGTGTGTATGAGTGTGGGTGCTTTTGTGTGTGTGTTAGTCCGTGGTTGTGTGTTTTTATTTTTCTGAATGCATCCCCATGTGTGTGAGCACAAAAATGTCTTTTTTTCTTGTGTTTTTGTGGTTGATTCTCTCGCTTTGACGACAAGGATGAATGCCTTTTTCTTTTTGTTCAGATTTCACCTTTCATTCATTTTTTTTTTTCAAACTAAATCCAGACATGAAACTCTGACTGGAACAACTTTTGCCTGAGCCAGAAAATCCTTCTGGCTCAGATTTCCCGCTCATGCTGTCCTCGCTTCATATTTAACATTTATGGAATCAATTTGACAAACCAGGATCTTTTACAGACAGAGTGTCAAACTAATAAAGCAGAGGAGGGGCAACAACAATCAATCCATCCTCCAATTTGACTAATTACCCACAGACTGCATCCCACTTGGCCATAAATCATTTTTTTGTGATTACATATCCTTCCTTTTAAGAGGAAAGTAGATCCTCTTGGAGCCGGCTGCACTGAATGGCATAACTCATTTAGGCAGATGGTTTTGGTCTCCACTTCTTTTGGGCTGCCAATGCAGGGTTTGCTGCATTTTAGATTAGCACAGTCATGTGTCAGGGGAGAATTAGTCATTTAAATAAAGCTGTATGACAAAGTCACAGTGAGACGGAGAGATGGAGACATGGTGGTGCCTTTCTGTCCAGACCAGCTGGTGTGGCGAACAATAATGTAATTTCAGTGTATTATTTTTATCCAGCGCTGAGAAGCTGCTCCACAGCATGAATGCAAAAGTGAGTCCATCTCTCACAGTATGAGGTCGGTGTATATTCTAGTGAACTGAGAGTGCTTTATTGTCTTGGAGAGCTGGAATATCATTGAAGGAAGGGAAAGTCTGCTTATGAACAGAATCTAGTAGCATATACCTGAGACCATAAGCAGAAAGTTTCCTTTAACAGAGTATTTTGGGGTGATTTTTCAGTTTTGTTGGTGTTATTTCTTACATTCATACCAAACAGTTTGTCATGTTTGTTGAGAAAATGCTATTTTTAGTTTGTATGTAACTTCTTTCTCTCATAAAGCCCACAGATCCAACCAGCTGGTCTTGCTAGTTTCATCACAATATTGTGGGAAAAGTAAAGCACTATAAAATGCCAATAAAGCCAAGATAAAAATGTAAACAAACATGAATGAATGAAATCTTTCTGGCCAAATGGACACCTTTATGGAAATTTGTCTTACACAGAGAGAATACAACACAAAAAAACAATATCAACAATCACATAGGACAGCACACAATAGCTTACACAGTTAAAAACATACAGCAACAACTATAATAATGATAATAATAACAATAATAATAATATATGAATAAATAAACTAGAAAAGCACTCGGAGAGCGCAGACCTCCGCCAGCACCACAGTTCTCAGTCATATTGTGATTTTTACTGAAAATATTAGTTCTACCTTTATTTCATGTCAATATTTAGATTCCTTGACCATGAAAACATACCATTAGCAACTAGATTAATCATGATATCTATTTTAGCTCAGTAGTTATTCACGAAAATCGCCTTTTTTCATCATGGCTTCATCATGACGCCGATCCGGATCAACACCAAAATCGAATCACTTCTTCCTTTTCCCATGCCGAACATTTCCTGAAAATTTCATCAAAATCCATCCATAACTTTTTGAGTTATTTTGTTCACAGATGGACGGACGGACAGATGGTCAGACAGACAGACAAACTCCCCTGAAAACATAACCTCCTTGGCAGAGGTAATGAGTAAGTAAGTAAGTAATACAAGCCATTACAGCACTGCAGGACTCCATGTAAGCCAGATCGAGTGTCAGGGTCTTTAGAGTAAAGTATTAGAGGTTCATGCTGCATGCTCAGAGTTTGCTTAAAACTAATTTAGTATCCAAATCTGAATTTGTAATAAAATAAAAAGAAATCTTAATTGGTTTTAGGATTAATTTCATAAATGGACTTTATATACACATTGGAATAAAAAAAATGCATCTGCTCATTAAGTATTTCTTTCCTCTTTTAATCCATGCCTACTGGGGTTGGGATATTAATCCAGATTTAATCTCAATTACTACCTATCACAATAATGTAGACTGGTTAATTGAGATTAAAAGATTATCGTGAAGCATGTCATGTTGAACTTTGTACGTCTTTGTCCATTACTGAGTGGCACATTGAGTGGTATGACAAACTTTTATAGGCCAAGTGGAAGTTAGCATTGTACTGGTTTACTTGATTGCAAGCCTATTAAAAGCCCATGTGATTGGACACCCAATTGGTGTCATTGGGTTATGAATCATGTCTGTTGAAAAGCTCTGCAGCAAACAAAGAATGATGAAGCTTACATGTTCTGCTTTGTGGTAATCTTAATGAAAGAAACAATTTTCATGATTTTTCATGATTTTAAGCTGAATCGTGATCAGCAGGAGTAAAGATTATTAATAATCTAACATGGAACTACTACATGGCAGTTCAACTTGGGAGCAACTACAATATTTCCAGCGTATAGCAACTTGATGTGACCTCTTGTTTGACATTTTCCTCTTGACTGAATGATTTGACAAAACTGGTGCTCATCACTGTTGCAGAAGTGTTTGAAATATTGATTATTAAAAAAAAACAAATTATTTGCCCTTTTCTGTAGTTCTTGTTCGCATCGAATTAGCAACCATTGTTTTAAACAAACAATAAAAATCCATAAGCAGGCAACATCAGAAATATTATTGAATTGCCAATAAAAGAATAAAATCATGTGTGTGTGATCATCACAAACTTAATTCAGGCATTTTTCCAAACCCAGTGTTCTTGACCACAGTCTCAGGCTTGGGAACATGGAAGTGCTAAATGCTAACTCACTTCCATGTTTTTGGGCTCATTCCCACATCACTACATCCACTATTATCTTTAAGAATAGAGTAAACTTTATTAACATTGCTGGAGAGCTTCTACTTTTTAAGTGCAAAAAAAATGAGTTAAGCAATAAAAAACAAGTAAAGCATAAAACAGTTTTAGGTACAGAATAATAACAAGAAAGCACAAGCACACAATATATACAAGATAAAATCCTACAGGACAGCGCAACTTAGTCTACATACAAATAAAATATAAGAAAAAGGATAAATAGAATGTAGCAATGTATTGCACAGAATAGTTGAGTATTAACAAAATACTTATAAGGTATTTGCATTTGTAATGCATTGCCTGGTCTTTAATTTTCAAAATGAAAGTGTTAACAGCATATATGTTCAGTAGTGGCATGTGGTGCATGTTTTAAAATATGTGAGTAATCTTGTGTCCTAATTGTGGTCTCAATATCTATTCAAATAACTGTGATTATGATGTTTGCCAAATCGAGCAGCCCTCCATGTCCACTCTCTCATTTCATTGGTCCTGAGCTTCTCCTCAGAACCAAAGCCTGTGAAGGGGGCTGTGAGCGAGCGGGCAGATACACACACACTGCACAGCACAATGATGGCCTGGCATTCCAGGAATGTCTCTTTGCCAATTGGAAACAGGCGTGTGAGAGATGTATGAATGAAAAATGGATGAATACCTCATGGGAGCATCAGGAGCTGATATGTCTGAGCTCCATAGAGACGGAGACAAACTCGAGGAAAATGATTTCAGAGGATCCAAAATTAAAACTAATCAGTAATGGATTTCACAGCTTCCCAATCACCATTTGACCTGTTCTGTTCTAAAGAAAAGACATGACAAAAAACTCTTACAAAAGGAAAGTCCAAGCTGCACCAAATGCTGATTTTAAGGGACTGCTGAGACCTATGAGGGAGTTTTTCAAAGGTTTGCATTGACCTCTCCAGCTCAGCAGGTCAGACACAGGAAGACAGCCATTATACCTGGACACGTAGATTAGCCCCGGGCCTGTCTCTCACTCTCTCTCACACAACACTTGCTCACTTAGCCACCTGACATCACAAATCTCTCTCAAAGCTTGGGGATAACAGCTTACGTTTCACAGGAAATAAAACAAGATTCTCAGGCAGTCTTGCACGTAAAAACACAATCTCACCTCGAGCACTTGTTTTGACTGCCTCCATCCTCACGCAAAACCTCTATTAGTAAAAAACGTTTTTGTTAGGAGATGACGAGTCATTTATCATGGCCAAAGCCTCGTAAAATCACCTTGTGCTTTAAATTAATGGCATGATAGTGGATATAATGATGTTACAACTGACTTCTTCACAGACACTTTTGCTCAAGATTACTGCTAAATTAGAAAACAGTGCCAAATGTTCATTGTTAATTATGGCATAGAAAAAAAGTGAAGTCCTTGCCAAGGAGAGGGAGTCTGACTTTGTTTGTTTGTGAGAGACAACTATTACATCTCAGCAGGAGAGTAAATTCTTTCACTGCTCCCTGCTTACTTTCATCTCTTCCCCTTTTCTATGCCAAACACTGCCATCTTAGCCAGCTCCTTTCTTTCTTTTTTTTTTTTTTTTCAATTTCAGCATTTGATAATCTTTAAAAACTGCATTATATCTTAATGCTAGTGGAAACATTTTTATGGAATATCATCAAATAAAAGGTTCATCTTCACTCCATGTGCTGTTCGGACTGGCTTTTTGGACAAACAAACATTTTTTTTCAGAGTTTTTTCTGATTTGCTTCCTGTGTCTGCTTGGCTTGCGTCAAATCTCTGCACAAACAAAAAGCACTGAATCCAGAAGCTTATGCAAGGCCAGGCATTCCTTTTTTGGTACTTCATTCTAACAATATTTTATTATTATCTGACTAGACAGCCTACTGAAGACTGCCTGGAAAGATGAAAAACCAGCACAGTGCCATTCATTACTGATGTGTCCATTTGATTTAATCTTCTTTTCAAAACTTCAGAATTCAATATTCATGCTTTGGCCCCACATGCCTCTCCAAACTATGTCCAATTCCTTTTTATAGAAGAAAACAAAAGAAAACAAGAGTGTTTTTTATCTCACAAGGTCAAGAGTTTTGTTTATCAGACACTTAAATGATTGTCAAGGAGAAAACTGTCTTAAACTTTAGGGATCAAAAGTGTTTTTACTCGATCAGCATTGGGCCAGGTTAAATCCTAATTGCATTTGTCAGGGGCACAGCGGCAGGTCAAACATTTGGCTAACAGGGGATCAAGTCCAGCACTCTGTAACCTTCAAAGTAATGCAGGGTGACACTTAAAATCGGAGATATCAATAGTCATCATCTTTAGCTTTCCAAGAGGGAGAGTGAGGACAGGCTAATCACTGTGATTTATTTGACCGACCTCTCGATGCTTTCTGCGGTAGAGCAGCCAAATCACTGTGCTCCCTTTAGATTTTCAGATGTTACTTCAGTACTTCTTTAAAAACTTAGCCTTACTTTCCTCATCACACTGATGTTGGACAAGAAACTTGGATGAAGTTTTTTGTAGAGGGAAAGGGTGGAAAGCTATTGAGGTCGAAATAATGCCAGCACCCTGATGAAACTAGAAATTGCCATTCCATTACTGACAATCCACTCAGCACTTCTCATCAGGAGGTGGTGATTTACCGTGCGAATTTTAAATTTGAGTGTGTTAAGCTGTTGAGTTGAGATGTCTCTTGTCTCACTGAGAGGTAAAGCTCTATGTCACCATGGCAATAATAGCCTGAGGCTTTGTCACCGCTGCAACAATTGCCTCTTAGCTGCAGTGTCCATGATGGTGAAATGAGTGACAGGCTGGGATTGACCAATCAGAGGTGTCAGCCTGCCAAAAGCACAAACAGCCATCTGCCATCACTCAGAGAGCCAGAGCAGAGAGAAGACAGGCAGGTACCACCTGAATCCCCTGCTGAAGCAGCTGAGTGCTTTAAATTTAGCTGTCAGATTCAAAGCAAGAAAGACAGACAGACACACAGGAAGACAGAGAGACCGGGAGAAATCAAAAGTGTCTGGCCTGTAAAGCTTGAGGCCATCATTGTGAATTCAGCCAACTGCTTTGTGCAGAAGCACTGTGCTGTCTTTTTACATACACCATGTTCGCTTTATAGAGTTATGAAAGGTGTCACATTACTGTGGGGGAACACAGACCCGTCTGCACAGTCTGAAACCTTTAGATACACATTTCTGCCGATACAGAGAGAGTAGACAAGCGGCTGAACACACACTGTGACTGCCCAACAGTAAAAAATAAATAAATTTAAAAAAGACAGACTAGGTATCCACATAATAGACAAAAAAGAAAATCTAACTAAAACAGAGACAGTATTGTGAGCAGTTCTGGCTGCCATTCTGGGTGATCCTGATACATTACTGTTAGCTGGAGACCCTTAGCTATATGGTTTCAGACAGGTCCTCCATTCACTTAATTTTAAAGGCTTATGTCACCTTAGTTTTATTTCAGCCATGCTAGATTTCAGCTATTTGTGATATCAGAGACAAAGCTAACAGCAAAATGAAGCACTGGCCACGACAGATCCAGAAGTGGTTCATATGGTTTATGAAGTACGGCCCATATATGTCACAGGTTCAAACTGGCATTGACTTGAGTTGGGTTTTTCGGATTTCCCATCTTATTACCCCCACCAAGAAGGTTATGTTTTTGCCAGCCTATGTTTGTTTTCAAGATTAAACAAAAACTACAGAAGAGCCCAATTTTGAAATGGTTAGATATTGGTGGTGATCCAAACAATGATGACTAGCAAATAATCATTTTTGCTCAATAGCTTTCTAGCTATAAATAATATCAACATGATTCTGTGTGCTAGGTGTGGATTTCAGGGTCAATGAATAACATTATGATGATAACTTTATCATGGAACTATTGCTTATAGATGTAACAGCAATGTGTGAGCTACGTAGGTGGAAGTTTGCTCTCTCCAATGCTCTCTAGTGCTTTGGTATGTAACATCACATACCAAGTTGCCCTTAATTTGATTTTGAGAAAAATGAGTCTGCTCTCTGAACTCTAACAGAATGGGTCATTGTCTGTGGATGCAGTTAAATTTGATGAACTGGCTTCTGCTTGTTTAAAAAGGTAACAGTTAAAAAGGGAGCAATAGGGTATTAAACACAACCTACAACTAAAAACAACAATACATACATCTTTTTTTCTGAAAACTACCAATGATCTGCACAGACTTGACTTTATAAAGGTGACATAGCACAACAAAACAGTGGTGTCATAAAAATACGTTATCTATTTATTTCAGTGTGGTTTAGAACTTTTTTAGAGTTTGCACAGCTTTGATTTGCATGTCACCATGGATAAGAGGTGTATGTGTTCACCAGTATGACCCAAGTCAAACAATAGTATTGTATGCTTATTTTAAGCCCAATATGATTATTTCATGAAAGAAAGATGTTACTGATACCAGTCAGAGGTGTGATCATGATTAACAGTATCTGGCACCTTCTTCTCCAATTGCTGGAATTTGAAATACCAAATATTCAATACAACAATGGCAGTAAATAATGTCAGGCCTGCAGAGCTGGCTGCTCAGGGCCCTGTTGCGATCTGGAAGACCCTGAGAGGGAGGAAGTAATCACCAGCAGCACACTACAAACAAGTTAATGTGCATCTGTTTCTTAAGCGAGCTCATTAAAAACAATTTAACGTTACATTCTTGAATGACCACAAAACAAGCAAAAGCCTTTAAAACTAATAGGAGCTTGGTAAAGCCATCTTAGCTCCAAAGTAGGCTTGTGCCCACACCTCACAGTGCAAGCACGCTAAAAGCTCTCTGAAGCCACATTAAACTTGGTACCTGTTGACATTTTATGAAAAATAAAACCCTCTGCATGCAGCTTTGTCGACCTCTTAGCAGGAGCCACTGATTCAGTTCACACAAAGCAGGCAAAGTGAAGCAAAGTCGGAGAACACTAAATAAAGCTTTCCTCCCTCCTGCACAAACCCCAGAAGAGATAAGTTCAGATTATCGCAGGTGAATCATTCGGTCATTAATTTTCCTTATTATCATTCAGAGCGGGGAAGGCATGTGGCTTAGGTACTATAGACAAACTCTCCAGATGCCAGCTACTCATGAGGGAACACCATCTTAAGAAATCACTCTCCTGTACAGTGAGACGCTTAAGATATATTTAATATTTAGACTGGTGCTGTTTGCTGAACCAAGCTGTGAACATGTTTATCTCGGCTGTATATTTATTCCACACACACTCATCCTGTTTGGCTGCAACCACCCTCAGGCGGACACTCATGACAGTGCACTTCTTGCACTTACATCATTTTGAGGACATGTCACATCTTTGCTTCAAGTTATAGCTTATATCTAGCTAGCTTTCTCATCGATAGGAGGTGAACCAGAAAATCAATTTAAAGATTGTTTTTGATTCATTTTCAATAAAAAAGTTGGAGTTACCTGGAATGATGTACTTATACATCCACTGGGTGCAATTTAAAGCCATGATAGATACTTTAGATAGCAAGATAGATAGCAGGATAAATAGATAGAAAGATGTACTTTTTACAGACTAAGAATGTATAGTGTTCCAGCAACTGGTTACAGAGAAAGGAAGCAAAGCAACACAGACACCAAAACAAGAACTATGGATATAGGCCTAAACAAAATACAATTTACTTCTTCACCATACACAATAAGAAAAGCATTTGCAGTCCACTATAGACAAAAAACAACAACAAAAGCACTCAACAAAGCAGAGTAACCAGAGTATAAATAAAAATCAACCTGAGAATAAGTAATGATTGGCCTACTGCTTTCTCAAAAGTTGTTAATGTGCAAATTCAGCTTTCTTAGCAATGTGCAGTGTAATGACAATGGAAGACATTTCAGCTCCAGGAATTAATTTAATAAAAATGAAACCTGTTCTGGACTTAATTTCAAGAAATGCATCCATTGAGAAGTTTGTTATTGCCATGCTGGTTAGATCTATTCTAGTTATTTGTCTTCTAAAAATTGCTTATTCATAAAAAAGTCACTATGTAGAACTGCTACTCCATTACCTTACAAGATCAGTTTGCATCGTTATTCTGCATATGTATCTAATGACTGGAAAAGTCTTAAAGCCGCATTCACACACTAAAAATTTTGCTGATCTGGACCATAGACTGTAAAAAAACATGGACGCCATGACACTGGGCTAAAATTGAAGCCGCCACAAAAATTGCTCCCCCTGGTGACTGGCTGCAGTATAGGTCAAAAATCCGTCTCCCCCATTCATTTGGACGGGCCAAAGTGAAACTTCAAAAAATTTTTACACCTCATAGAAATATTTCTCCCATCCGTATGCTGTGGTGACATTAAAGTATTATTTGGCCGCGTGTTTTCCAAGTCCTCTTTTTTCTGAAAAGTTTATTTTTTATTAGTTATTAGAGTTTAAAAATGGCCGCGGTTTACGGCAGTTCCACAATGATTGTGTACGGCGTATGCTGCGGAGTGTCGCGACCGTTTACGACAACTGCGTCCGGATTATGGCCCAAATTCTCTACTGGCTGCACAATGGCGGCGCCCTGACGAGGGATATTTTGGCTTCAAATCCGTTACATGGCGGAAGGCGGAGCCACGCTATCCAGTTCTTATAATACATCCATGATCTGGACTGAAATGTCAAGCTGCGTTGAGCCAAGTCAAGCCAGTTCACATCACTCGAGCAGGTCTGTAAACACATCAGGAACACTGGGACCTGCTGCAGGTGTTGACGTTCTGGGTAATGTCACAAAACATTCATACAACATTTAGGCTACATTAGGCCAAAGTTGAGCCTACTACCTCTGTGTGCCTACATTTCTCTCTGCTTTTGATATGTCAGCAAGTGTTGAACATATTAAAATAGACCAATGAAACATAATTCCTCAAAGACGGTCCATGTCAGCGAATCAACCTTGATTTGTAAATAAACTGAGATAAGTTTGAGAACTCGCTGCCATGCCAGAAACAAAGACACATCAAACCTGTAGAGTTCAAACTGAACATGTCTGAGTGGTTAATAATAGTTTTATTGGAGGTTAAAGGTCCTGAGAGTAGGAGCCATGGCTCACAACTTTAGCGAGTACATGTTAACGAAACAGCATGAACCAAAAAATACTGTTTGTCTTCAAGCAGAAAAGAATATCAGTGTAAAAAAAAGTATTGACACTACTGCTAAAATAATTGCCAATTTTCATGTCACCAAAAAGCAAGAAACACAGCAAGGGGATAGCAGCATGGAGAGAAGCATCCCAACACACTGTAACATGTCCCTGTGTGAAGATTCTCCAGCAGATAAGTAATCATGATCATAAAATTCAATTTCCTTGTCCTTGAGAGAAAACGTCTCTAACTTTCCAGTCCTAGAGGCACAATTTGTAAGGGAGGAGTGCTAAATTGAGGCAATAAAGCAAGATGGAGTCAGTCTACATGGTTAAATGAGGGAACAAACAATGATCTCATCCCGCAGCAGCATTTTTGGCTGAGACACAACCACAACAGGATGCTCTTATCACACCTATCCCCATTCCTCTGAGTCCTGTTTGGATTTAACAGCCAAGAAACACAAACACACAAGCTGATGCTTTCCTTTAGAGCCCTGAATCAAAGTGACTGTTTGAAGTGATGTTAACTTTTTCTCCGGCACTTCTTTCCCTTTTTGACATCAGCCAAAATCATCTCCTGAGACTGACTTTGTAAAATACAAAAATGGAATTTTGGGGACTGATCTAAGAGAGGAAAAGCTTTTTCTGGTCTTCCTTTCCTGTTCCCTGAACCTTTTATATCAAACAATCCTTAAAACTATTTTATTGGCTTGGTGTGTGACTCTTGAGAGTGAATTTGACTTTGCCATGTTTACTGTATCACACGGGGCTCAATAATTTTCTGGCATAAGGATTCAGGCAGAGAGACTGGAGATGAGATACAGGATTTTCTCTTCATCTGCATTCTCCCAATCTATCATTCTTTCAAACTGTTTTCCAAGTATTCCCCCCTCTTTTTTACATCCCACCCACCCCTTTAATTTTGTGGTGGGGCTTAAACCATGGGTTTTATCGAACCTAAACCTCAGCCCTCAAGACCTATCATTAGATAATTACAAACATCTCCATTGCCACTCTGCAAGTCAACAACAGTGTTTTGAGAAGGCAACCCCATCGTGTCAACATAAATGATCAGTTAAGCTTTTTTATTTTAGAACAATGATTTATTGTGTTTTCCTCTCTATTATTTTGGGGGGATTATTCCTGGCAATGTTGGTATAAAAGTAGAAAAGAGAAGCCAGGGAGACGATGGGTAGATGGGGCAGATGAGGAGGGGGTCCAAGAGATTAAAAGCAGGAGACTGGGCTAAAAAAGAAAAAGCAAGTAGGCAAGAAAAAAGGATAAATGACACTCATTGTTCCTTCCTCTTGCTGTCAGTTCTCAGTAATGCTAATCACTAGGCTAATCTGACAGGATGGTACACACACTCACACACACATGCACACCATGTCCCCTTGCCCCCCACCCTTGTGCTGCATTCCAGTTCCCAGTGTCAATGAGACGGAACCACCACATTACATGGCTGTTTGTTCTCTTTGTACCCTCGCCTGCAATGCTATTAGGACCAGAGCGTGTGTGTGTGTGTGCGTGTGTGTGTGTGTGTGTGTGGGTTTGCTTGCGCTTGATCAGTGAAACCAAGTGGTCCAGTTAAAGATTATGATTAATTTAAATTTGAAAGCAAAGTCGTAAAATATCACGCTAAATGATTTTTATGACCCACACAACACATTGTATATTTTTAAACGATCTTTTCTCCAATGCAGCTTGATTTTCTAAGTTCTTTAATATAGATCATGTTTTTTTCTTGATAATTTTATTAACACCAAATTCAGAAAACAAGTGTAAAAGGGATTAGTCTAAAATAAAAACTTCTTCAATTTTAGGATTTATTTTCCTTGAATTTTTTTGTGTGCCATCTGACTCATTTTTCTTAAACAATGCAAGCTTTTATTGAAATGTTAAAAGGCTCTCTATAAATGCTTCCTCTCTGGACTGTTGGTGGGTTTAATTCTGGCCTTGTAGGGGCGCCCTTGGTGCACTATTGGGCAGTGAAGCAAATAAATGAAGAAGGGACTTCAGATCAGGGGAGTCCCCAGAGTTTGATTTTTTTATCTGAGAAATCTTATTATTTGAAAGTCGACACTGAAGCAATTGAGCATTTTTCCATCCCAATCTCCAATTTCATACACTGGTAAAATAAAGCTCTGAAAAGTCTCTAGGTTGCAGAGTGTTTATTGCTCTCAGAAAAAGTTGCAAGGGCCACATAATACCGGGTTTAAATAAAATTAAGTATATTTTAGGGTTCTTCTATATAAATCACTTTTTATGTTTTAATTTATCAAAACTTGGAAAACAATAATTATCTGGAACTGCTTCAAAAGAAAAACTTTTTAAAAGATTTGTTTCTGAAGGTTTTGTTTTTAATCATTTTATTCTGACTGTGTGCCATCAGACTTCTTTTTTTCTGAAAGATGCGTTATTTAAACATTTTAACTTCTGACTGAAATTTTCAAGGCAATGCAGCCATGCCGGCGTTAACAATTACTGGAGGGTTTAATTCTTTGTAGGAGCGTCCTTGATGAGCTATCTGGCTTTGAAGCAAATGAATTAATAAGCAACTTCAGGTCAGTGCATTCCTCAAATTTGATTTTTATTACAAAAAAGACCTGTTCTTCATGAATTACTCAACAGCAAACAGCAACAATGAAAGTCTACACTTTCAATCTCAATCTCCATTTTTCTTAACAATAAAGGTCCCTTGGGTACTGAGTGATTCCTGCCCCCAGAAAAAGTTAAGAGGGCCACACAATCCTGGGCTTAAGTGGGATGGAGTACCTTTAAAGAAGTAAAAGTTTGCTTATGTTTGCTCAGAAGGACCAAGTGGTCTAGTTAAAGATTATGACTTATTCAAACTTAAACTTAAATTCACAGTCAAGCTGAACGGTTTTTGAGACTCATATATTACATTATATATATATAAAATAGATTTTCTCAAATGGAAGCAGACACATTAATATAAATCATGATTTTCTTCCCTCATTTATTTGATTAAAGGCAAACTTGGGCAAACAAATATAAGCTATCATCTGGCACTGTTTCATAGCAGAAAGTTTATTCTAAATGACAGAGGATTTCAATCTGACTTCTTTTTCTATTAAGTTGCCATTGGGACACTTTGTAATCCTTTACTGAAATTTTTCAAGGCTACCCATGCATATCCTTTGGTGATTATTGGTGGGCATTCTGGCCTCCCAGGGACATTCTTGGTGAGGTATTTGTCCCATAACCAAATGAATTATACCTGACTTCCTGTCAGTGCATTCTCCAGAGTTTTGAATTTTTTAAAAAAGTTCTTTGTGAACTACTCTACATAAGGGGCCATCAACTAAATCTGCACAAGGACCATTATTTCTACTGAATAGATAGAGCAACATCAAAAACCAAAGTAATAATATACAGTAAGTATTTTAGTCTACCAAACATACAAAGACTGCTGCTTCAATTTTCCCCTCCAAGCCAAGTTTCAGCTGAGTTCCAGCCAAATCCCTGCCAACTTTCAGCCCTCCAAACATAGCTCGAATTGAACCATAAACAAACAATTATTCCTTTCTTTTTCTTTTTTTCCCTCTCTTTTTGTGTGTATTTCACAGCCCTTAAAAGATCCGTTTATATCCCTCATAGTACTGCCAGCCACATGGAGCAATAATTATTTCTGCTTTTCTGCTTTCTGGGGCTGCCATGTTTTCCATCACTGCTTTTGACCAAGTTTACTGATCCCCCTGGGTGAACACTGGCTGACGATGAAGTAATTCCTGATTAAATTGTTCCAACTGCAACTATATTTGGGTTGCGCTCATAGCAATACGAAAAGTTAAGTTATGTTGCACTATACACCTGCTGTCCACACTGCATCTCATAAAAATGCAATTCACTGAGCTAAACTTCACTGTGCAGAGTGTATCAAGTGCTTTAACTTCACAGCAGGAGTAAAGGATGTGCAATGCTTTGTATTTTGAGGAGTGGTCTCAAACGTCCACCAATACTCAGCTCCCTGAACTAGAGATTCTCCCTCCATGTTGAAAGTAAATCATTTCACTCATTCACAAACATGAACGCTCCTCTACGTCCGCCATGTTAAATAGATGAACATGCTCTGCTGAGTGAGAAAAGCCAGAAAAAAAACAGGAAAATCCCTCCAGCACCTTGTCAAAATTGCTTTCCACCCACTCCCCATCTGTGCCAGCGTCGGCGTGGCACAAAATGAAAACAGAAAGTGTGACATCAAGGCAAAAACATAACGCTGCATCGCACAGCATTGCACGGCATTATGCTGCCACTCTGGGTAGCATTTAGGACACTCACATATGATTTAATGTCACGGGCCTGATTTCATCACTGGAATACCCAATCATTTTCAGTTAGGACACAGTGTTACATTTTCAGAACTTCAATGTGAAAACAGACTCCCACCCAATATGCAGACTAATATGTTACTGAACAGAAAAACTGAATATAAGTCTGATGTAATTTTTAGTCTTTTGGGGATTTCTGTTCCAACTGTGAGTTTGTTATGATGCTTCTCTACGGTGTTATTGTCTTATGGACCTTTAATGTTCCCTTTTTTGTATAATTTTAAACTGATAATTTATTTGTTAGTCTCATTTTAGGCTGTAAATAGACTCTTATAATATGAACTCTCTTAGTCTGAAAGCTGATGCTTGTCTGTTAGCTTGTTGATGCTGATGTGACGTCATGATGATAACTGACACTGGTGTGATGTCCACTTCCTATTTAAGTTGTCCTGCCCTCTAAAACAAGCTGATTGCTTGATGAAGGTCTGAGACCAAATCAATACAAATAAACACTTTTTCTTGCACGTTAGATGGTGTGCAGGACTTAATTTGACTTCTTTTCTCCTATGCACCTGTCCCTTGCATTAGATGTGCCTCTAAATGTTCAGAATATTAAAATATTCGTTGAGGCCAGTAAAGGAGCTATGAGGGGGCCTAATGTGGCCCCTGGGCTGCCAGTTGCAGCTCTATAGAAGCAATGAAAGTCAACACTGAAACAATTCCACATTTTTCAGTCTCAATCTCTATTTTCTTACATTGAGACTGAAAAATAAAAACTTAATAAAACTTCTGAAAAGTCTCTGGAGTGCTGAGTGAGTCTTGCTCTCGGAGAAAGTTGAGAGGGCCACACAATCTTGGGTTTAAGTGGGATGGAGTACCATTAAATAAGTGTGTATGTGAGCGTGTGTTTAGGCGTGTGTGTGTTTGTGTGTCCTGAGGGAAAAGAGGGATCATGGGATAGAATAGGTAACAGTGGAATGTAATTGAGCTGAAAATTGAAAAGCGAAGCCGTAGCAAAGCCAGGCTGATGTGCATGTATGTGTGCTCAAGTTAGAGTGCATGCTGTGCAGGTATACTCTGGAATGTGCCTGTGTGTGTTTTTGTGTGCATGATTTCATGTGTGTGTGTGTTTGTTTGTGTTTTAAAACCAGAGTGGGATGCCAGCGTAATCCTCACACAGCCGGACCCCCAAGGATAACAGACTTTACTGCTGCGTGGGTGAGCCACATAGGCATGAATATGTTAGCACACCCTCACACACATACACAAACGCACAAAGCCCTGTGCCAACTACCTGAGAGAGTAAAGAAGAGCGGGATGAGAGCCTGCTGAGTTTCGCTCCCCTTCTCTCCAGAAACACTAACTTGGAAAATTGCAAATTGCTTTTCCCTCTCTTCTGGGCATCACTTACGGTTCATTTCCTCAAGTGTAACAACATAACATACAGTGCATAGAAAATAATATGCGTTGTTACCAAACAGTGTGGAGTTCATTTTATTTCAGTGTTGATTTCCTTAAATTAAAAAAAGGATTGATAACATTGATTTTTGCAAACTACATCTGAATTGCAAAAGACACCACAGGCTTCCTCGTGGTGCCATCTGTCTCTGATAGTATGGGAGGGAGAGCAGTAATCAGGAGGGAGAGCAGTAATCAGGATCTTCTTCTTGGGAATCATTAACCAATCGCACTTCAGGAAGTAGACACCCTCCTTACCTTTAGGAGTGACTTAAAACTGTCCTTTTAAAAAGGTTTTCTGTCAGGGCTGGCTAAGTCTTGGACCATCCCAGAGTTTAGCTGCTTAGACTTCTTGGGGATTCAACACACCAAGCTCCTCCTCTCTATCCCTCCCTCCCCTCTTTTTTGCCTCTCATCTCTGGTTTTTGACTTGCAGGCTGCTCCAGGTCAGTGGTATGGACGGCTTGCTGCCGTGGACCCACACAGCTTCCACTTCCACTACTACAATTAAAAATATTTGACCTTACGCTTAGCCCCATTCCACTGTCATTTTAGTTTCTAATATCAACCAAAGAGTGATCAGTGAATTAAAATACATGGTAGTTCCTGCAAATATCACATGTTTATTGTGCTGTCTGTGCATAACAGCATTAAATATGCTATTTTCCCCTGCTGGAAGCATAAGGGAACAAGTTCCTTATGTTTTGACCTAACAGTGTTTCTGTAGTGGGTGGAAGTAACCATTCAGAAACTTCAAACTTTGTTTCATTTCAGTTTCAGTGTTCAGCTTGAAAAACATAGGCTTTTGAGTATGTTCAAGTTTATTGTTTGATAATGCTACTAGGACAGTGTCACAGCCTTGTCTTGGATCCCTCTGTGTTCCTGTTTCCTGTCTCACTGGAGGACTGGACCTTGGTCATCAACACACCTGGCTGAATCACACACCTGCATCTCATCAACAGCTCTACAAGAACCCCGGCTTCTCCTCCTCATACTGCCAGATTATTCAGTCTACTCTGTGGTAGTGCTCTGGCTGCTTTGCTTTGTAAGCATCAGAGTTTTCTTCAAAGACTATTTTTCAGTGAGTCCAACCTGATTTTCCTTTCTGCCCAGATCCTCTGGATTCAAGCGTCCAAGCCTTAAGTCTTCTGTGGGGTGTTTCTCCAGTCCTTTACGGAAGTCCAACTTTGCCAAAATTTACCAGACCACAACTGTCTCATCCTCAAATAAATCTGTGTTCATCCTTGCTCTACCAGTTGTCTTTTCTGCTCTTGGGTTCAGTGATACTATAAACTACGACAGACTGTGTAATATGTTGATTAAACAAAAACTGTGTATTCTGTAGATAGCCCACAACTGCGGTAGATGCTAAAGCTAGCATAAGCATGTGTTTTTCCATAGACATTAGCCAGAAGCTTACGCACCTTTGGTAGTGCAGTATTTTCTGTTTATGAAACTGACATATATATATTTGTTTGTCTAGTTTTACAGTGTTTTTCTGAGATAAGACTCCACGTGGATCTTCTGAATCAGGGTTTCCTTGAGACCAGTTGTGTATCTGCTCAGCTGTGGTAGCAAACAGAATATTTATTACTATAGCTGTGACAACCAACATGGACGACCTGAGGCTGTGGACCAACTTGACAAGTGATTTATCCTAAATCAACCATCATCAGAAATTACAGTATTTAACGTAACATTTTGAATGGATCAAAATCAATTTAGTTTGCAGTTCAACTAGCTGTAGCTACATTAACATCAGTCATCTCTATGTTAAAATCACTGTAACCGTTATTGTTAAATTTGAATGATCTCTGTACTGATTTAAACAAGGGAACGGTATATGACTGAGATGAAAAAAAGCAGCTTAACTGAAGCACTGATAATGCTCTGCTCTTCTGCAAAGTGTCCTACTCAGATAAAGAGGCCTCTAAAATGCAAAGAGGTTCCATGAAACCTCTACTTGGAGGTCTCATGGAAGTGCAATCTCCTGTATTTAAACTACTGTCTGCCTCAGAAGGACCTGAGGACTGAAAATATAATGCTGATGTGGTTTACTTCATCTTTAGCACCTGAATTTTCAATCAAATGTTGAAAGAATATAATCAAAGTTATGTTCAGGGACCTGAGAATATAAATTAAGTCGTGGAATTTGAGCTACAAATGCAGGTCCTCACCTCAGATGTGCCATTTGAAAACAGTCTCCATAATAAGCAGTTGTAAAATGAGAGGCCAAGACCAATAACTTTGTTCCTAATTATTGGGTAATTTGATGGTGCTGAGATTGTGTGTCAGAAAACATGTAATTTACCCAGCAGCATTTATTGCATTTTACATACTTTTAATTACACTGTGCTTTAAACAAAATACTCTTCATGAGCTGCAATAAGGTTTTCTCGCTTTGCAGGAAACTGGGTGCAATGCAAACAACTGAGAGCAACCTAAGGTACCACCTTTTTAATCATTTATTCATTTGGGCCAACTGATAACAGAGCAACAGTGTGAAAGTAATGGGGCACAACTGGAAAAATGATTTTAGAGAATATTGTTAGTGCTTCAAATCAATGTTTCATTGCAAGCCTCTTCCACAACAAGGTCCTCCAGTAACACAAGTTTTACACTCAATCGGAATGCAGTGCATTATTCGCACTTTGCTTATCTGAAGATCATAGCGACCCCATTTGTGGAGGGCGAATAAGTTTGTAACAACACATGTCTTATGTCTTGGCGTGAGGACAAAGAGTCCTGATGGTGAAAAGGTTGTGGTTGATGGATGGGCCAAACAAATGGAACTCATTTACTTAAATACATCCATCCAGTCATGCCCATGAATAGAACACTGTGTTGAAAATACAGAGCATCCTTTATGACTTATTACCAGTTATGTCAACAAAACAAAATGTTCCTTTACTCAGAGACAAAAATGACTAATAAATGTATTAGTACAAGATACCATCTCTGGTCAATGAGAGGCTGGATGTTTTTATGGTCCCAACATAATCACAACAACAATTTTGGCAACCATTCATGGAGTGACAAATGACAAAATAATTGCTTCTAATAAGACTAAATATTAACCTTGCAAACCATTCAATATATTTCATCAGTCTATCTGGGATAAAGCCTACAGAAAGTGTTCAAAGAGGGCAGAACCTTTCAAAAACACATCTGGCATGTAATTAGACAATCATTCTGTCAGTCAGCATTTATTTTAGGCCAATTGGATAATGAAATAGGCAAGAACTGCTGTGCTACAGAACGTGAGACCTTCCAAAAACTCATCAAAATATGTTAGAAGTGAAGTCAAAAATGTCCTTTCTATAAAGAAGTTTGTAGTGTTGCTCTTTCTTTTTCATTCAATAAAGAAATGCTGTCCAGATCTGAGAAAACTGCTTCAGAAACTGTTAGCATCTATGCTAATTCCTCTACAAGCAGTTACTTTCTGCAGTTCCTCCCTCTTAACTTTAACCTCTTCCTTCTTTGAAGGGCCAAACACAATCCCTAAAGATTGGAGCTTGGAAATTGATAAGTTTGATTGCAGACATTGGGTGAAGGAGGCCCAGCAGCTCTGCAAGATTACTGTTGGGCCAGTTCACTCTTAAAGTAAAATAACTTAAGGTTCAGTCCACATTTCCTTAAAGAAACTATATATGTTCATTTTTCCTTGATCAAAAGTATGAACGAAGTTAGCTGTGTACAAAGTAACTTGGATTTTATTCCCTTTATCACCATGAAGCTTGTCTTTAAATTTTTACCTTAAAACAGGTCAAAAACAAGGGGAACAAAGTACAGTAATCAGCTACATATAGAATAAAAGCCTTACATTGTCCAACCACAAAGTAATAATGATCAAGATTTAACTTTGAACAACATGCAGACTGATAGGAACATTTTATTTTAACAACTGTAACAAACTCTTCATATGGCTACTCACACAGTGCTGTCAAAAAGAGACCCTCAAAGTCCCCTATAATAAGCAGAACTGGCAACTATGGGCAGCACTTGATTGGCATATACTGTTCAAGTATTTCAGTTAAAAGTAAATACATTTGTAAAAATTAATTCGCTGGTGGGTTAGACTGGGGTAAATTCTGCACCTGTTTCTGGCACTTGACCTGTCGATGCTGTGATCAAAACAAACTGAAATCATTAAATAACTGCAGTTTTTGGAGGAAAAGGAAAAGCAGAAAAATGATTTGTTTTCTGTTCAGGTCTCCATTTTTTTCTGTTTACAGATTTCTTTATTGCTCACCATCTGGTCTATATCTCCCTCTTTCTGCAAGTGTTTCACTGCTTGTCTCTATGAAGATAACACCTGCTGTGTGTGTGTGTGTGTGCTTTTCAGTGTGTGTGTGTGTGTGTGTGTGTGTGTGTGTGTGTGTGGTCTGAGCGGTGTTTGACTGCCTGATAGGCAGGCCACACAGACACTGACAGCTTCATCCATCAGTGTGTCCGTCTGATGGACAGGCCTCTGTAGAGAGGGCACGCCACTCGCCTATGTGTGTGTGTGTGTGTGTTTGTGTGAGTGTGTGGTAAGACACATATTCCTCTATTGGGCCACAAAAATATCTCAGTCTCTGCTAGAATAATAAGGAGATGCTCTGCTCTCCTCTGGCAATGCCCTACCTTTTTTGTCTTTGAGCCAATCAATGACGAATAACTACATCCCTCATTTGTCTCTTTATTAAATGCTTCGTGCTGTTTTTGTTTCATCTTCTAACTTTCATTTTCCTCTACTTGACCTTGTCTGTCCTTTATGGCTCACTTCCATAATGACTTGTTCCTCTCTCATATAGTCCTGCCATGTTCATTTCACCTTGACATCAGACAGTCACTTTCAGGAACTTTAATATATGAATTTCAACTGTTAATCAACAGCGTCATCATAATGTGATTGTACGTGTGCACCAATTTGACAATTTTGGGAACTACGTGATACTAAGAATCCCCTATCCAAACACTTGTGCTCACAAATGACAGCATCGGTATGTGAGGACATGCATACCAGGAAGAAAGAGTGCTGTCATTCTTCCACCCAAAGGATCAAAATAGTTCCCCAACACCAAACAAGAAAGTGCTCCCTGGCAACAGGCACTAATTTCTGGACAAATTGACCTCAAATTTTTGAAAGATCTCTGACTGCATTTTTCTCTTTCACTCACAACTTTGTTATGGGAACGTGAAGCATTCACTGCCGATACATCATTGTCAGTGTAAGATAATGCATTTGAGTGAGTGGACCTCTGGGGAATACTGCCTTGTCCCATCAAACAGAAACCGAAAAGATACTCAAAGTGAATGACAAATGGAAATACTTCTCAAGCCTTGAACTTTTACTTGCTCCATAAAACCCTTACCTTTCTTTTGCTTTTGTATCTTTTTCTGATCTGCTTGTAGAAAATAATATTCCGTTAGGTCATGACAGAAATTACAGCTGGTGAGATTTTGTAGAATAACATTTTTGAGGAGTTTTTTCTTTTAATGAAATCTTTTTTTACTTCCAGTGTTGTTTTGCCAACTTGGGAGAAATTTCAAAACTTCTTTCCCTGCTTGCCTGCCTGTCAAAACAAAAGTCATACTAAATTAAAAATTAGAACTAAAGGCAACTACCTCTGGTTCTAATCATTTACAAATGTATTTACAAATGTGTGTGACACATCTTCAGGAAAGACAGTTACTTCTAAATCCAAAAACATGTGAAGGTGACTACTAGATAACCTTTTCTTGGTAGATCCTTAGAGGCAGTCGCACATTTACATGTAGCAGCTGACATTGACCATTGACATTTAAAAAAATTGAAATTAAAAGCTTCATTGTCATTGCACTAAATACAGTGTATTATAACAACAAAATATAAGGTGCTTCTCTGAACTGTGCCAAAAGAAAAAGTAAAGATAAATAGTAGCAATAAATAAGTAAATAGTAAAAAAAAGTTATAATAATAATCATCACATTTTTTTATGCAAATATGCTCCCAGGGTCAAGTTTGCAAACTCCAATTACAGGTCACTGTATCTAAAGCAGAGCTGGTGGAGTAGGACAGCTCCTTGACTAACTGTTGACAGATTTTAACCCTTTTTCCAACATAGATGTAACACATGGGTAGCTTGCTCAGCCTAGGGGAATTTTGGTCTACTTAGCTTGGCACTACTGATTGATATACAAATGTATTGTGATGCCACTTGCAATGAATGCCATATAAGGCAGGCATATGCCATCTCATCACCTGAATCTGCAGCTGGTCTCAGTTTTCTGTCACTATGTCCAGAGGCTGAAAAGCAGCTGCACCAGAAAGTGTGCTAAAAGTCGTAAAACCTGGGTCATGAGCATATGTCAAATTTTCAACGAACACAAGTATATCACAACAGACTACATTTTAATTCTGCATGTCTTGACTTAGTTTGATGAACTTTAAGTTTCAGTAGACATCAAAAAGATGACGAAAATATGAGTGTGTGAGTATGGCTTCAGTGAGATGTTTGTCATATATACAGATTAGGGCTCTCACTTTATATTCGATATTCGAACTGATCAAATATGGGCATAAATATCCGTAACCGAATATTAAATAAATATTCAAATGTAAAATATTGAGTGTAGCGGCACATTAGGGCACCTGGAGCAGTGGACCGTTCTGTCCGACAGAGGGCGCTGTGAGCACAGCTTGACCCTCAGTCACATCCGCCACTGTCTTGACCTCAGTAAACAAAGAGTTTCCAGGAGAGCTGTGTGGAAGTAGTTTTGCTTCTACACCGTTGATGGCAAACTTAAAATTAAAGACCAGGCTGTGTGTTCTGTGAAATGCAGTTTAGTCACTCGTCGTCCACTTATTTGTGTGCTCAGCAGTCAGCTTTTCATCCAAGTTATACGGCGAGTGCAGCGGCGCTTCGTCAAGAGTTTAACCCCATGTGACTGTGTTTTTTCGGCAGGGCCTTTACCGCAGGATAATCGAATATCTTCGATTATTTGGGTGCATGTCGGAAAACTGTTCGAGTTTGATTTTTAGAAAAAGTGACAGCCTTAATACAGATGCAAGTGCACTTTCTTCATGAAAATAAGCTTCCTATATCTAGTGTTCATGAATTCATAATTTTTGTTTTAAGGAAACGTGTGCTCACTACTTCTCACAATGTCTGTGCTTTCTGCATCTTAAATCTTACATTTGACTTCTTTCTTGCCTCTTAAAACATGGCAGTAACGTTATTGAATCAAATAATTGTATAACACAGTATTCTCCTCCAAAAAGTTCAAGGAGAATTCATTTACCTGCTGCATACTTTTCAAAATCCAGAATATTTCTATAACTGACATTCAAATGGACTCATCACTTTTGGCTCATCCCTGAGTTGACATTTTAATGATATTTGACATTTGATCTCCCAGTCTCTCTTACACTCTAACTTCCCACTAAGTCCCAAGTTTCTACCCCCCTTGTGCCGTCTTGCTCTCTCTCTCTCAGTCAGCCGCGCATTCCAGGCAAGCTTGGCTTCTTTGTCATGAATGACATCACAGACATAAGGCCATGACAGGCAAGACAGGAGGAATGCGGAGCAAGAGAGGGATAGAAACCATAAAAGAGCGAGAGAGACAGAGTGAGAGAGAATAACCAGATGATGGAAAGAGAGAAAGTCTGTGAGGGGATGAGGAAAAAAAGGGAAACCAGGGAGAGAGGGAGAAAGAATTCCATTGATTCAGCAGGGCATGAATGGACTTCACAGAGGACTCCCCAACCAAGGCACACACACACACACGCCTCCCACCTCTCACCACTATAACCCTCCCACCCATCCACTCCCTCCCTTGCGGCTTCTCTCTCATCCCTCCGTCTATCCCCTCCTCCTCTGTTTGTACTCCTTTCATTAATCTCCTTTAGAGGATTCAGACAAGAACAGCCCCTCCAAAAGACCCAGAGGGAGAAAGTTTTCACACATGCAGCAGTTAAAGAAAGTCCCACCCTGTTACATGGGTTAGGAGAGCATGTTTCACCATGGAGGTTTAAGACGGTTGGTAAAGTTTTAATGAAAAAATACACTGCTGTCATAAAAGAGATGCCTCAAAGTATGTTTAAACCAGTTTTATGGAGAAATAAACTGACCTTACTCTTTCAGTAAAACATGCATGGGTAATTTGGCCTGTCATATTAAAGGACTTGAGCTTATATAGATTTTTTTTATCTTTCTGAATTATTAAAGGAGACATATCATGCTTGTTTCTCCTTTTCACTATGTCAGACTAGGATGCCTGTAAAGCATTTCTGCCCTCAGTACAAGTCATTTAGTTCCTTCATTGCCCCACAACAGCGTTCTCAAAATCCTCATTTTAGGCCATTATCAAGCTCTCGTTCAAACGCTCGGTTCTCAGACTGACCTACAGTTACCTCACAACATCACAGCCCTTTGTGCTCTGATTGGTCAGTTATGTCAGAGCTGCCGAGAGGGTTGAGCCAGCCTGTCCTTCTTCTTCTACTGTATTTTCCGGCAGGCTCAAAGCAGCGACCGCGTATTGAGTCTCCCTACAGGCCAGAGCTGGTAATGAGTGAGTATGAGCTAGGGATCTATATACTGCTGCTGGTGGATGTGTTCCTCGGTGACAGTTTTGTGGCTAACTGACATTACAGAGGAGGAGCTGTTTTATCAGATTATTCCAATCAAAGAAATGTACCTTGTGTCGTCATGACGATTTAAATCTCGCGGTCATCTCGCAATGACCTATTTTCATAGGCATCAAATCTCGTTCTAGGATATCAGAAAAAATACAATGTCTCATTTTTTGAAAATTAAGGGGGTGTAAGGTCTTGTTTTCAAATTCATTATAATATATGTAAGTATTAAATCATGCATCAGCATGATATGTCTCCTTTAAAGCCTTTTCAAATCTACCCATACGCACTCATTTTCTCTTACACTTACTCACTGATGCTCTTGGGTTTCTATATAGCACCAAATCATTGTGCATGCCTACAGTCCACACTTCATCCATTAAAAATGTAATCTCATGCTTCACAGTTCCCCTTTTTAACAGTACATCAAGCCTTTTGTATTAACAAGGGTTAGTCTCAAAGGCTCATAGATGTGAGCCCAAGTTTCTCCCTCAGTGTTGACAGTGAAAGTAAATCATTTCTCTCACTGGAATAGATAACTGCTCCGCTATCTCCACCATGTTTAAAAGATAAACAAGAAAAGTGCTTAGAGAGTGTAGACCTCCACCGAGCGCTCCACATGGACAGCCGAGTCTCCACTCATGTCTGTCCATGTAGAGGGTGCTGCATAATCAGCGTTCTAGTTACAAAGTCAGAAAAAACGTGCCGATCTACCAGGCTATTGTTAGCAATCGTGTTAGCAGAACTCCTCTGCTGGCCTTTATAAACTTTTTTTGTGACGTCAATCTGGATAGGATCAGCAACAAAATGTAACAGCCTCTTCCTTGGAGCGAACCACACCACTGATAATATTTTGATGTAAATCCATCTCATAGTTTTTGTGTAATCTTGCTAACAGACAAACACGCAAGCAGACAGACCCAGGCTTGCTTGGTGGAGGTAACAAACTCTGCTGAGTGAGAAGAGTCAGGGAAAACTAAGAAAATGCCTTCTGCACCTTGTCAAAATCCTTCTTTTCTCTCCCCATGCTTCTCACAGCACCACGGTACATTGTGCTGCATCATGCTACAATGCTAGCAGGCAGTTTGGACACTCTTATAATCATGGGTGTCCCTGTCTGATGGTGCGCTTGGTCAGTAATTGAAAGGTTGCAGGTTTGAGCCAGGCTCCTGCTGTTAACACGGCGATGTGTCATGGGTGCTCCTACTACTGTGTCAGTTGCGTGCAAATGGGTTTGAATGGATGTAAATGTGTTGATACTGGTGGACAAATGGCATTAAAACAAATCATAAGTGAGTGAATGTGTGAGAAAATGGGTGTGAATGGGCAGATGTGACCTGGTGTGTAAAGCTGCTTTGGGTACTCAAAGACAAGAGAAGCACTACATAAGCTCAAGTTCATTTACATTTGATCTGATGTTGTTACCAAATTTATCACTGGAGCTCCGCTGTCAGGTTAAGTTAGGGCATGATGTAAGTCATCTATTAGTATCAACTATTATATCCATGCCATTGTTTGATCATTTAAATGCCCCTGAAGCAGCAATGGGAGCAACTTGTGATTGTCTTTCCTGAAGATGTGGCAGTCGAACTTCCTGATCAGCATGTAACACAACAGACCCACTAACCCCCCATTCAACAGATTAATGAGTTGTGTCAGCACTTACCATGAAGATCATTCAGTGTGTTTTAAAATGTAATAATAAGAAAAAATCACTAATTTTGTCGCTGAAGTTATGGGGTCTTGTTACTTTCTTGCGCTACACATCGTTTTTGAGAAAATTGTTCAAGCTCTTGGTTGGAAGTGCATAAATAAGCTTTAAAAAAACATGCTTTTAGGACTTTGTGCAATAATCAGAAAAATAAAGTAACACAACCTTCAATACAAGCTTTTAACTTTTGAGTCACAGGTAGCTTATCCAACAGCATTCTCATGAAACAGCCTGATAATCTAGACTCAGGGGTTTTGAATTTTCTTTTTTTTTTTATTAGTTTTACGTTTTCCTTCTCAGTTGTGGCTTTTTCTGACCTGAAAACAAAATGATCTGCTGCTTTACTCACCGTAGGAGGAAAAAAAGTGAAAAGGCGCTCACTGACAGTAAGGTTAAGCAATGAAACATATTGTGAGTACAGCCTACACTTAAGGAGATATTGATTGCTTTACGAGTTTGCCATTTTGTGCAGGTAAAATTTGTTTTCCTTTTGGCTCCTTTGTGGGTGCTTTGCTTATATTTTCAAACTGCAGCTGGGGACAGCCAGGCAGCTGAATGCTACACAGTGTATTCATGGTACAACCTTTAACATTTTGTCACATCTTTTCTTGGTGGAAAGTAATATAGAATAGAGTTTTGTGTTTTCAAAACCCTTTGATATTTATCACCTTTTCAGGCATACAGCCAATAAATGTGCATCAAACAGCCTAGAGATTTTGTTTCTTTCTATTTATTTATTTATCCATTCATTTATGTATTTAACTACCTGACACACATTTTTCAGGCTATAACCTGTCTTACTGTAATCCAATTAACTAATACCTTCACAAAAGTTGCAAGGGCAAAGCAACACATTTTCTATAACACTTTTGATGCACACTACTTGGAAAGGATCCTTGTATAGATGCAGAAAAACACCCTGAAGGGATACAACATCATATAAATAATTAAAGTAGGTTTAAGTCATGCTGACTGCCAAAAAGTGAAATGGTTGAAGCAAAATCCAATTGCTAACTGCTTTAATTTTTCATAGCTCCAAATCTAAATCAACCCTTTTCCCTCAATACTTCCATATAGGAGATTTTTGGTAACAGCTGCAGTAATAACTGGAGTATTTCTTCAGGACATGGTGGCCTTTTACAGCAGTTACACAGTAAAGAGTAGAAAAGTGGAATGGATTCAGGATGTGGGGACTTTTACTACGGTTAACGCTGCAGGAAACTTTAACTTTTGACCACAATATCATATGAGACAGATTGCTTTCCTATGAATATCTCACATAACCACATCAAAGTTTGTCACTGTGAAGTCGAGGAAGAGAGGGAGACTTGAGAAAAAGAGCAAAAGTAGCCTGGGGCCACAAATGAGAGTCAGAGTTTAAGTGAAAATAGAGAAAGAAACATGTCAGGCTCTAAGTATCACAGGCTTCCATGGTGACAAATTAATTTGCATCAGATCAATAACCCATTATCAAACTTTAAACAGATCTGCACACACTTTCATGAACAAAGCACCACAGGACACACACTGAACACAAAAACTGAAACACTAATAAAACAAATTCTCCTGCAGTTATATAAAAATCTGCACACAGGTGAATAAACACACACGCTTAGACAAAAACACACAAAGTTAAGGGTTTGAAACACTGAGGAGGATGAACTTTTCAAAACCCTTGTGCTGATGCGGTGAAATAATTTCACCCCATTAAAAGCAGCAGTGCAGCCACGGCCAAACTAATTATAGAGAGTTCTGTCAAACGCAAGCTCAGGCATGGATGGTAAATAAATGAGTTATACGTGTGAGGGGGTGGAGTGGGGTCAGGAATAGCTGTGCAGGATGCTAGTATCTATCCCAATTGACAAAAACTGGCAAAAAAACCATGGCGAGTGCTCCATCTGTGGGCTCACTGTCTTTTTGCAAGAAGTAGCTAAGTTTGGGTGAAAACTTAAGATAAACTTGTCAGATGCGGTTTGACATATTACAAAAATAAAAAAAATCAAACAACCAATAACAATAACAATAACCACCTATATAGGTCTATATAATACATAGATTGATAGATTGATAGACATAGATATAGATGTAGATAATACACACATTTCCAAAAAAACACAGATGTATCCATCCAGGCAGAAACAAAGGGACTAAAAATAAAAATGCATGATTGTGACAAACCCATGGATGCCCAGACCTTAAGTCTGTCGGTCTGTCCTCATCACATTTGTCTCTACTCAGTATAGATTTATTAAAGGTGAGCCCCCAGAGATGTGGCATGTCTTCTCAAGAGTGTCCTTATGGTTGTAAAGGTTTATATTATCGAGGTATAATCAATAGCAACAGTGGATAGAATATTTCTAATGTTAATTTTAAATGTAATCATAAACTGGAGAAGAATGATGTTTATCAATATGGCAGGATCTAGTTGGACTGCAATTAAATTGGGTTTAACTGGTCTAACAGTATGAAGCTATGTCAGATAATATAATTTCTGTTGATGGTTGATATAAGATAAAGCATTGGGGTTGAGCAGCTCCATGGTAGCAGGGCATTCATGATTGTTAGAAAAGGTCAAACTATTATATACATTTGTGCTGTGTGCAGGAACTACCATGTATTTAATTTTGTTGATCTCTCAGAGGTTAATAACAGCATTTTTAATGAATAATAGAATGGGGCGAAAAGGACAGACCAAATATTTGTAATTATTAACTACAGCTTTGTAGGTTCACAGCAACAGGCCGTCCATACCAAAGATCCAGGCTGCCTTCGAGACTAATTGGTGCTGTATTTTACCTCCTTACTGTCGGAGTAAGGAGATGTTCCCTGAACACTCACTTTGCAATTTGTCTTTGATTTCACTGATTTTACGGAAGTTGAGTCTTGATGTGTCCTTTAATATTATAAGTAATCTGCACTGTTTTTGATCTTTTATGTAATGGAAAAAAGTCTTTGAGTTTCTTAAAAAAAGCTCTATCAATAAAATGAATGTTATTTATTATTTAATCTCTAATTAGGGCAGCGTTTGATATTTGTTGGAGAACAAAGGCAAGTCTAAAACCTTTTTATATTTCTTTTATAACATACAGAGAATTTGAAATTACATTTGCCATCTTGTCATATTATAAATGACACACAAATATGTGCTCTGTACAATATGCAGACTCGGTGTTCGCACTATAGTTTTCTGCTTCTACTGCTGGATTTTTTGCACTGCTGTTGTGTCTGTTAGTCATGTGCATCTCTTCATCACACAGAGCTGTGCATGGATGTGGATGTGGATGTGGGTGGATGGATGGATGGATGGATGGGTAGATGGATGGATGCATGTACTTTATTGATTCCAAGCTGGGAATCTATGGTAATAACAGAAGCTGTTTCATAGGGAGTAAAAACAGATACACACTAAAAAGAGACTAAGGATTTTGACAAAATCTGATTTACTAAACTAAAAAACAAAAATAAAACAAAAAAATAAATAATGCAATAGAAGTCCACTGTTGATTAACTGATTCACAGGGCAGGGATGAGTCACAGGCATGAAAGTGCAGCTTTTCCCGTCATTATTGAGCTGTCAGTGACACTTCCCTGCTTGACAGCCTTGAGCTGTTATACAGGCTCATGGCTCTGGGAAGGAAGGATCCCCTGTATCTGCCCTTCAGACAGCAGAGCTGCACTAGTCTGTTGGAAAAGGTAAGAAGCAAGAAGGCAAGCATGCAATAAGACAATATCACAAAGGGCTTCATATCTCCAGTTTCAAAAAACCAACAAGTTCCTTCTTGATTGGATCACTTTTCCTTTGTATTTCCTTTGCTCTAGTTTGTGATGCCTTATTTGTTGTGAGCGTGAGCCCAAGCAAGTGCTACAGCAAACAAAAGCAATTGGGTAAGAAGAGCAAGCAAGTGTCTTAGTCTGCATGTAAGATTTTAGAAAGGGTTTCTGCAGAATATGGCAGATGAAATCTTTGAGTATGTGGCAGTGCTTCTCTGAGCATGAAACCAGGCAATCTCTAGAATCCCAAACGCCATGAACCTGTCCATCCGTAGCACTTGCAGGTGCCGTGCTCATCTGTATGGAGTTTGACTGCTTGCACAACAGATGCTGATGGCTACACACAATGTGCGGGAATTAAAAACTCATATTCTCAACAAGCTGGAAATTAAAAATGAGTCTGGAGTCTGTGAGGGACAGTTTCAAGTCAAGTCCCGAGTCCCCTCTGGGTCCTGATTTTCAGGTTTAGATTTATGTCAAATGTCTTATCCAATCAAAAAGGAAATGCAGATGAGATGAAATAAAAGGCATGCTCCAAAACTCACTCAATGGCAATATCACTCTTGACAAAAATGCCAATCAGAGTGACATCATTTGTCAATGCCAAATAAAAACAAAAAAGCACAAGCAGCAAAATGTGTCTAACATTAGAGACAGTTGGGTTTCATTCTTTGGTATCTTGGTATGACTGTTATGTTTTAGGAGAGGATTGTATCCCTACAATAGCTTCCTAATGCCTTTTAAATATAAAACAGAAACTCTTTAAATGGATAGTTTTGGTTTTTTGAAGTAGGGTTGTGTGATATACATGGCTTAAAGTTCATTTGCCACAGTGTCACTGCTCAGTTCTCTCTTTGTACAGAAAAACTTGGGGCAGATGCTTATGCTACACATTGCTGTCCATGGTGCCAAAATCTCTGCTTGATTAAAAAATGTGGGAGAAATAAGACACAAAAAAGTTTGGGATCATCACACACTACAAATACTTTGTTTACATCCACAATCAAGTTGTTTTGATTGGGCACTATCTTGAGTCTTTAGTTTCAGAAATGTTTTCTTTTTCTTTAATTACATAAATACCTTATCTTAGTCTACCTTTGTGATGGATAACATAACATAACACACAAGCACAAAGGACCGTTTAGAGTTGCTGAAGAGTTTATCCGATTACTGTCGGCAGGGGCAGGCAAGCACTTCCTACTAACTCGCAATGTTTGAGCTAAGCTAATTAGCAGAGAGCCAGCTGTACCCATGTCTTCCTTGTTACTGCACTCACAGTCAAAAGAAAAAATGTGGCATATCCCTTTAAGTATGACATTTATTAATGAGAAGATAATAGAATTGTGCAAGTAAAGCTGCACTTCTTAACGATGTAAGATCAGTTTTTTCTCAGGTTGATAAAATCACCAGAGTGGTGGTGGCCTGTGTGTGTATGTGTGTACGCAGTGATAGGGGCTAAATGGAAACATTAATTTATATCAAGTGGGGCAAACAAGTCATCCAAGCGTGTAAAAATGCATGTAAGACATCATCACAACAAAGCCTTGCAGTCTAATCAGCAGTCTGAGTGATAGTGTATAATGTTTGAGTCGAGTCTTTCCAGCATTAGAGTATTTGGGTGTTATAACAGAAAAAAAGACAAGATCAGCTCAACAATCATTAATCCTGACTTTTGTATTTCTCCCTTATGCCTTTTTTCAATTTGTCACCTCCTTCATCAACTTTTTGGAGCAAGACCATTTCTGTTCCCTCCTCACAAAAGCAAAATCCTCCTCATGGACTCTTATTGCCTCTCTTTTTGTTTAATCGGTTTTATGTTTCCTCTTCAACCCTCTAATTGCACATTTGGTTTGATTTGTAAATTGTTCAAAGTCATGATCGCTTCTGCTTGTTTCTCTCTCACTCCTCTGTCCTCCTTCTTTCCAATACATTTTACCTCTTCTCTTTATCCGAGCCTCATTCTTTAGTCTTTGTAATTTTGCCAGGAATTCTCTTTTCAGTATTCTACATCCCCTGATATCCCTGATCACTTTCTCCTCTCTTGCAGACAGACAGCTTGTCCATTTATGCAGTCTGATTAATTTGCTAACCAAACCGCACCGTTCTAAACAAAGCACATTTCCAGGGGGTAAAGAGGAGATGAGAGGATTGGATGGCACAGCAGTAGGACAAAAAGCCTGTTTGTGTCTTTCAGTTTGTGATTTGAAATATTAAATATTTGGTTTACAATAATGTTAAGTGGCCTGAGCCTGAGTTATGGTGCTGTGGTGGCTTCTCTGTTTGTTTTGCTGTTTATGGTTCTGAAATATTAATCTTTTGTTGTAGACTAATAAGGCTAAGTGGTCCTGGGGAATGAATTATGGTCTGTGCATCAGCAGCTGTTGTTAAAGCACTGGGCACCTTTCCTTGCCCACAAGCTCGCGACCCATTAGGTTCCATTTTAGACGTATGCTTTCTATATGCAATCTGTGAATCCTGCCAATACACATTTATGAAGTACAGTGTCAACAACTTGAAGACAAAAATGGACACAGCTTTAGAGAAATATTTACTGAAGCTCTTGACATGTTACTAGTTATTTGCCAAATGCCTTCCTCTCTTTGAATAAGTCACAGAACAGCTTCAATAAAAAGCAGGGGGGATTTTTCACTGATATTTTCCCACCAGGTAAAGTTTGCCACATTAGGACAAAAACAAACTTTGAAGAGGATAGTCAACAACAAGAACAGCGGGGAAGTGAAGTGTAAATGGACAAAACTACTTTGACATTTTAAATTTTTCAAAGAGCATTTTTAGTTTTAACAACACAACAAACAGCTCAGGCTTATCTCTCAAAATTGGTTACTGATGCAAAGAAAATCCCAGCCTATTTTACACAGCTGTTGACAGCTCCAGAGCCTCTTTTACACCCACACAATATCAAAGTGATGAGTTCAAAGTGTTCTTCAGAGATAGAGATGTAATTCAGGCTGATGTATAAACACGTATTGTGTGTGGTGAGTAAGCACCTATCAGTATGTGAGAAAAAGAGGGTGCTCGACACATTTGCTGTTGTAACAGAATCTATTTAAGGAAAGAACACGTAGTCTAAACTTACTCCAACTAATCCCACTTGGTTTAACTTTTCAGTCCACATTTCTCACTTTGTGATGGATTATGGCATGAAGACAACTAATCCTCCACCCTTCCATCCTACATGCAATGTGTCTTTTTACTTATATTCCACCTATCTAATGCATAAGTTTCAGCAGCAGAAAAAGAAAACTATCATGATGATAATGGACCTGCATACTTTACAGAGCGTGTTTTAATGTTAAAGGTGATTTCAAATTTACTGTAAGTTATAAATAGACCAGAATTTGATATCACAGCAATTGTTTGACAAATTATTTATCACTCATATAAGAATCACAAATCAGTGGTTCTAAAATAGTGTGCCCTGACCCAGACCGACACTCAGTGTTGTGTGTTAGAAAGTAACGCGTTACAGTAACGAAACTACTTTTTCGGGTAAAAAGTGAAGTAACGCGCTACTGTTGAAAATTTGGTAACGAAACGTAGTTCCTTTTTTAATGCAGCGCGACGTTACATTTCCCTCGGACAGATCTGACACTGAAGCTGCCTTCTCAGCTGCTCGCACAGACACGAGCAGCGTTGCCAAGTCCGCTCGTTATAAGCATCTAAAGGCTGAAAATTTCGTGAGTCACGGCTGCAGGTTGTGTTTTTTTGGGCTTGTTTCTAGACGTGAAGTTGCTTCTTGGGGCTCTTCAGTCTGTATGCATCCCCCTGATTATCTTCCAGCTTCTAACATGAAGGAAAACACGACTGCGGTAGGTAGTTTGTCCACTTCCTCGTTTCCTGGCTATATGCACGCCCCCAAACACACTCATGCACATGGCGCATGCTCCAGAGCCAAAGTTGCCAGGTCTGCTTGTTATAAGCGACGGTCTTTTCTTGAAAAGATACTTAGCACTGTGATATTGAAATGTAATGTAGACGAAAATTAACACACTTTGTGTAGACTTCTCTTGTTAAAAAGTAGTATATCACATTAGGAAAGGAAATAGCTGGAGGTTGCTTATTTTGGGCTTATTTTTGTTGACCTGTTGCTTATTTCAGAAGCAAAATGTGGAAACACTGGGCAGGAGCTCTCATTCCACAGGGTATGTGACATTTTGTAAAATAAAGAGCACAAAAACCTGTTATGTTCTCTGTAGTAGAACTTTTTGTAGGCCTTTACATTTAGGAATAGATATGGGGTTCTGTCCATGATCAAGCAATGTAAAAGTAATGGAAAAGTAACTTGAGAAGTTACTCTTCATAGAGGGTAACTAAGTAAAGTAAAGAGTTACTTTTTTCAGATGTAACAAGTAACAAGCAAACACTACTTTTTAAAAGTAACTTCCCCAACACTGCCGACACTTGGATGAAACCAAAAAAACCTACCTGCTGCCCCGCCATGCCACCCACTGAAAAATGTATAACTTGAAAGAAAAAAACATTTGGAAAAAGCAAGGGAAGACTGTATTTTGCTTTCCAAGACATTATTGATTTATTAATCTAAGTCTAAAAGAGACCCTAGCAGTTTAAAATGCTTAGAATATAGAGATTTTATGAAATTTAAAATAAATTCTTGAATATTTTATATGGATGCAGAATACGATTTACGTAACAGTTACTTGCTCTAAAACCTAAAATCATTATTGGCAAATACAAACATTTCTACCATTAATTACAGACAGCATTTTTGCCTTACTTATTAAGCATCACATTTGTACATTTTTTGGAATTACATTTAACTGTTGAGGTAAAAAATACATTTTGCCCTCAATGTGGCCGTAGAAAAAAAATGCATTAGTGTATATTAGGGGGTGTAAAATGACGAAATAAAATTTAAAGACGCACGATATAAAAGCATGAAATAAAAAAACGCGAAGGTGATTTTTTACCCTCCTCGTCTACTGAGCAAAACACTTGCTTCAATATGGAGGAAGACGAGGTCGAGGGATTAGCCGACGCTCCTTCGTCAAATAAATCGGTTGTGTGGACCTATTTTCTTCATACTTCCCAAGTAAAAGACGAGAGAGCAGTGAGAAGATTGCGGACAAAACAACCGTGCGCAGAATATGCCGCTACAGTTCACCGTATACTGCGGCAAGTACAACTACCAACAACCAACTACTTTGAACTGGAGACAGGCAGCAACTGAATGTTGGTGTAAGTCTGCATAAAAAACAATATTTTATATTTGCAACTACTGTTGAGTTGACAGAATTTGATCATACTTGAAGATCAGAAGTATATGCGCTGTTATAGGCTAAATATTATAGTTCACAGTTCAGACATTTATAGGTCAAAACTGCAGCTCTGAGGACTGCTGTTTGTTTTCCTTTTCATTCAAGAATGTAGTTATCCTGATTGTTACAACAACAAAGTCCTTTCATTGAGATTTTATGTTTGTATTTGCACTGTAGTCTAAATAAGGGGAAAAACTACAATTTTGTTTATTTTCAAAGAGCATTTATTTCGTACTGATGCAGCAATATTTTTTGTATGTCTGCATTAGGAGGAAAATCTAGAAAATGAGATTTTTGCACATCTTCCTACTGTTGAGGATTTTCTTGCAACTTTATTTTGTATGAGCCCTGTTTCATATTTCGTATCGTTTCGTAAGTTGACCATTTTGTTACACCCCTAATGTATATTGTTATCAATATCCGTGAGGGCTAAAATTAGGTCAAAAAATATTAGTAAAGTCAAGCTGTTGACCTAGTAAACCTAGTAAATGTGACATCAATGGTATAAAAAGCAAAACCATGTAAGACTAAAAACATATCAAAACATACAGCAAGGCTTTCTTATGAGGATAAGAACGAGGTGTGTGCTGAAATTTTGGCTTGGGAAAAAAAAGGACGTTGGAAATTTCTGTATTAGACATGTAACTCTCTTTCCCTATAGATCGTAGACACTGTTTTTGGGTTTAAATCTATTTTATTCCATCTACCTTATAGAAACCAGTCCTGATCATATCATAAAAAAAGACTTTTAATTCATGCTCACTATTATTCTCTCCATTCAGGCCTGTACATATTTCTTTCCTACCTTCATTTTATGTTAAAGTTTAATTACTGTTCTTCTGTTCCTGTTGTTTATGTCTATATCCTGTAGTCTGTAGTTAAGGAGTAAAGTTACCCAGAGTCCTTCTTCCACATATCCGGCCTGTGATGATGATTCTGATTCTGAATTTAATTACCACTGGAAGATCTTGGTGTGAATAAAGCATGTGCCCCCAGGAGCTCTCAGTTGCTCAAACACTGGCCCTCAACCAGGAGAAAGACCTCGCATCTCAAGACTTCAACTCTTGAACTGTTTCGTAAGCATTACTATCTGTCGGTAGTCTCTAATGAAATCTAAGCACTCTGTTGCATGCATTTCTTTCTCAGACTGAAGTAAAAAAAATCAAGGCCTATATGGTCCATAGGTAGTAAATAAATTACAAAAACCACACACACCCACATACTACTATTGCAAAGCAAAGATTCCAACTTTAAAAAGTTTCAGAGTTTCTTCATGCTCACCCCTTTTCATGACATCAATAGTCTAACACAAAGGTTTTTGGGAGATCACTAAAGCCTGGTTGTTGGATATTCATGTCATCTTTTGTTCTTGAAGCATCATACTGTGATGTGTTAAAGCTGTATTTGCATTTCATTTGCTTCATCTGGCATGTTTGTTCAGACCTGCAGATTTCATGCATGGCCCCTGCCTGTATGTGCGGTGGGTGTCTCTTGGGGGATTATAACAGGGTGGAATAAAGGCTTTGTGATAATTAATTGGATTATCAGATTAGACAAAAGATTAGGCCTTGCTGTCTTCATAACAGTGCAATGATAGAGATAAACACAGAAAAGTTGTGTGTGGTAAACATTGCTCCTTGATTTGGAATATTTGACAGCCAATCTGAATTACCTTTGTGACACGATGACAGATAATTGTAAATCTGTTTAATATAGAACTGACACATCTAATCTAAGAATAATCTAAGAATCTTTTTTCAAACAATACTGTATAATGTATGTTTTTTGTACATTTTATTTCTTTATCTTTTTTGACATTTGATGTTAAAAACTTCAACATAGATTGAGCATGTGTGCGTGTATATGCATATATGTATATATGTGGGAAGATGTATTTGTAAGGATTTGTATTTAGATGCACATTTAGAACAAGTCTGATTTCTTTTTGGTTCATTGAGTGAATAAGCCTTGTTTTATAAACAGACAAAATCAAATTAAAAGCAAATCACTTGTTTACATATAAATAGATTGGGTAGCTCAATAATTGGTTATTTATTGATAGAGAGGGAGTGGGATTAAATAGGTTTTGACTTCTTCTCACTCCTTTTCAGACATGTAACACTTATTCAAGTGCTAATTTTGTCTTTTTTGTCTGTACTTTGATCTAACATTTTTTTATATGTTTGAAATAAAGTTATCGAATCAAATAGATTTAAAATAATAATAAGAAAATATATATTTTGAGGACCTGCAAGAAAACTGCTGAACATTTTAAACAAATGTAACAAGGACCAACACACTTAGATTTATCAGCTCAAAACTGATTTGTTACAGCTAGGTAATGCTTTCATAAGACCCAAATTAAGCTAATCCTTGACCTAAAACACACTCTCTGAGCTTAAAAATCAAACAGCATAAATTCTAGGAATTACAGATGGAGCCCATTATTTCCTTGGCGGAGTCTTGGCTGATCCGTGACAGGAAAGTGATTGAACCTGCCCACCCTAATGGTTTTAACTAGATACCATGCAATTATGTGGCAAACATGTAACCCTTACAACTTATTCTACAGGGTACATAAATTAAAAATTTTGCTCAGCATTGAAAATGCCATCAAGTACAGATATTTAGAACAGAAACAAATCAAAAAAAGAATCCCTGATTAGACTAGTGGTTGGAAGTTGGCTGGCAACTTTATGGGACTCAGCTGGCGTTTGACTGGTAGGGGAAAATTGAAGTGGCTGCATATGTATACAAGTCATCGTGTCATCTGCCTTTGGGTATCACCAAGAACTTGGGGAACAATGTTCACTGTATTTACTGTATACAAAAAGTAAAGTATATGCACAAACAAAACAGAAAAGAGAGAGCAGTAAATCTGTCTGCGTATTAGGCATTTACAGTTCTTCATGACTGCTAAGATAAAGTTCTTGAGAGTCTTCCTCCAATTCCCTGATCAGTAAACACATATCTCTCCTTTTCAAAATATGTTCACTAGACCTCTGACTCTGGAAAAAACCAAACACTCACACCAAACAGTTTGTAACTGAGCTTAAACTCAAACAATTGTTCTCAGATCATACACTGTGCAGTCAGACTGAAACACTGCTGAGCAGGAAATGCTCCCACGACTCAGAACAGAAAACACAGAGATCGAGAGAGTGAGCAAAAGACTGTAAGTAAAGTTCATTACAACACAACAAATGTTACTGCTGTAAAAATATCTTAAGTAACATTTTTCCATAAGCAATGAGGAAAAATGTTTGCCCTCAGCTGCAAAGAGGTTAACTTCAGAAAGACAAAGAGACTGAAAAACACACTGTCTTTTGCACTAACACAGAAGTAAGAATTGTTTTTCTTTTGTTTTTTACTCTATCAAAATAAATATTCACATCTACAGTTCCAGCATTCAAGATTGAGTGCTGCAGAGTTTTCATTCTGTCTCTGCATCATCTCTTTCTGCTCGATCAGGCCAGATGATTTCATCTACCTCACAGGTAATGTTCTTCATGAATGTGCAACAAGGGGAAAAGTCTTTGTTGTGCCTGATCCAGCCCTGCCAAGACTCGAGAGCTTATGGTTTTTACGTACTTCTTAAATCTAAGTGTTATTGTTCTAAAAAAATACAGCATTTCATAAAGCCTACGTTCCCCTTTTAAATGAAATGCATAATGTTCTGCAATGTTTCTGCCAATAAAGCTCAATAAAATTGTACTGAATCTCCTGAAATGTTATGAAACATTAAATCTTTGATTTGCATGTGCAGATGACTGTGCAAAAATCTTTTATTTATTGTTGTGGGGAAAAAAATATGATCAACTGAGCTGCAGTTTAAATGCATCATTCCTACAATTGTTAGTATTCATCTTTGCTAATAATTTTCAGTTAACTTGAGCTTTGTGGAATCCCTCACACTGGCTTCATCAGGTTGGCAGGCAAAGCATTTTTGACTTGCTGGTGCCAAAAAGTGACTCTTGTGTTGTATATGAATTTAACAGATGCTTCCTGTGGCCACAGTTCAAATATAGAAAATATAACATGTAACCAGTTTACTGCTCGCCAACTGGTTAGCAAAGTCAAACAGAAGTAAGTCCAATAGTTAGGAGCTGAAAAAGAGCACAAACAATGTGGAGATGGAAGCTTCCATTATTTAATCAAATTTTCTATGGAGCTTGTACAAGGTTAGTCGTCCAATTTTATGTCAAAACTTTTTTCTTCTTTAAACTCTCTCTGGTACATATTTTCTTTAAACAAACAAGTTTTGGAAACTGCAGCCAAGATACCGTCCTCCGGTGTACAATATCACACCTTCAGGAATGCTTTCTATTCAAGTTGACGTTGAAACATCAGGTGTCAAAACTGGAATCTCATTGGAGTTTGACTGAAGTGATGCCCTTCACATACATGACAGCTTTTCTGTAAAGCACCTGGATTTGAGAATACCTGTCCCAATTTTCCAAATGTACCACAAAACCCCCCAAATGTCTGGGCTTAAAAAACAGATACAACAAAAAGTCCACTTTCCACAAAGCAAAACAGGACTGAACAGATTCAGATTGACAGTCCAAGGATTTCTTAATGTTTCTAGAGTACAATTTTAAAGTAACTTGTGGCAAATTCCTAAATGTCATCCCAAATAAATGTGTCTAATGTAAAAGTCCTGCCTTTTTGAAGGCACTGCTTCAAATGCAAATATGTTCTGGCAAAAATAACCAACCAAACAAACAGCAATAAAAAATCTTGCAGGTGTTTGTCCTTGAGGGTTTTTCTTTTCCAAGACAGCCCTTTATTAAACTTTTAGGTCTGTGTTCCCTATCTGAGCTACTTTTGGGAAACAACAATATAACGACTTCCCAAAGTCTGCACTGGATTTGGAATAAACTGAGGTTTGTGGCTGCACTGCCCCTATGGTTAAACACTACCTGCTACCACTAAAAACCACTGGAGCTGCACACAAACAGCAGAATGTTTAATCATTCAGCCACACACATGCAGACTGGAAAGGCCATGGGCAGACACAGACAAGGCCACAGGTTAACCGATCTCCTGTCATTACAACACAGCCTCCTGTTTGGTTTCACACAGGATATGTGCTTATCCTTTCTGTCAGTAAAAACAAGTGAAAGACTCGTTCAGAAAAAAACACGGGTTCATTTCTATCCCATCTACAATATCCTTTAAGCTTTAAGTGTGTCAAAGTATTATGAGTAGAAAATGATAAAATGGAATCTGTGCTCTGTTACAGCATACAGAGCATGTAAGCTGCTTTTCTTGGCAAAATGTGGTACACAAAAAAGAGTGGTGCATTAAAAGAGCAAACATCAGTGATTCACTTCAGAATTCATTATCTGTGACATTAGTCATAATACACTTGTTCCTTATTATAAACACATTACTGTGTCTCTGGCAGAGTAGAGCTGGTCTTCATCTGCTCCCCACACTTCAACTACAGAGAGGAAAAAGTTCACTTACAGACAAAAAGAATATTCATAATTGTTTTTGAAAGCTTTAATCTGACAGTGAAAAGACTCCCAAAAAGAGGGCAAGGAGCTTTAGGGGAGGATTCAAGGACATATGATCCAAAAGCAAAAAAAAGGTGGATCATATGGTATAAAGTAGGTCCGGGGCATTGACCTCATTAAAATCTTTAAATACTGCTATTTGCATGGACCTTTTGGGTTTACGATTTCTTGACAGTGAAAGCAGTCTGTTGTTGTAACAAACAAACCACTGCTACTTCAGTTCATCCTCAAGCCCTAAGAATAGCATCATATAATTATACCTTATAATTCATGAGGAGAAGTACTTATTTGCACACTTTTAAAATCCATGCTTACACAAGCATATTTACAGATTTCTTATTTTGCTGGACGTCAGGAGAACATTTTGACCTTTGTCATGGAGATTGGAAAGAAGTCTTCAGGACTTCAACCCAACAAATTCATATTTCTGACCTCTGAAGTGGCATTGGCGGGTATTTCATCACTTCCTTGCTGGTTTGTGTGCTTCATGTGCCCTTGTACTTCAGCTGATAGGGTACAGCTCATTACCTGGAGCTAATATGCTGCTTGTACTTTTCCCAACTTTTCTCGAAAGAGTTTTGACTGACTGAAACTTACTGGGACATTTCTGCCATCATGCCTGTAATTAAATGATGACGCAACACTATATCTCACTAGTCCGCCTGGGAAAGAGTCCACAGAAAGTGTTTAGAGAGGGTAGAACCTTTCAGAAGCATATCCAGCAGGTGATTGGACAACTGTTCTGTTAATCAACATATATTAAAGGCCAATCAGATAATGTGATAGGTGAAAGCTACTGCAAACCTTAGCCACTTCATCACACAAACTATCTTCAAAACATGTCAAATGAAAAGTGTAAACATACTTACTACATGAGAGGTCTGTAGAGTTGGTATTTGTGTTTCATTTATTAAAGAAATATGATCATGATCTCTAAAAACTGCTACTGAAGCTGGTAGCATCTATGCTAATCTCTGTGCAGTCACTTTCTGCTGTTGTTTCGCTGGTACTCTTCCTGCTCCTAAGGACGCTAATTAGGTTGTGCCACCTTGGGCCGCTCACAATCATTGCAGATTGAATCTTGGCAAGATGAACCTGCCTGATTACAAACATTAAATCATGCACATCTACCTGCTGTGCGAGGTTTAGGCACACATGTTCCAGCTGGGAACTGGTAAGGTTGGAGTACCTGAAGATCCGACCTCCAGGACTGAAATTCCAGCCAAGGGGGCATTCCCATCAACAAATCTTTAGTTGTAGGCCTACTTCTGAAATTCGGCACCATAGGGGTCTATAATGAAGCACACTGTATGTGTTCCTGTGATGGATGTGCTTTCTCATAAAGAGACGCTGCAGTTACGTCATTGGGCGTTTCTACGGTAGGATTTGGTATAATCCCAAAGATGTTGGCGGTGACTCTCTGTGGCTGGTGATAAGGCTTGGCAGGCATTCTGTAGGTATTATGCTGCATACACACCGCACGCTACTTTTTTTTAAAGTAAAAAAAGGTGTGTGCACATGTGACGGTACCCTGGACAGACAGTAATTCATCTGGACTACAGAGTAACAATCCATGTCTGTGTGGGAAACATTAGTCAGTGAGGACATTAGTTCCACCTAGACGGACCATGGGAAACTCACAGATAATGCTGCTGCAGTGTTTTGTGCTTGATAAGTGAATAAAAAGGATACAGCTGGAATAATGTCCACTTATACATCCTATTATATGATATATGACATGATCGCGGTGAAACTCGAGCGGACGTGACGTCACCGAGCGACGGCAAGGGTGACCAAAATGAGGTTTTTATGGACGCGCGACGATACGCCAGTGGGCGACACAGTTTTGGTAGCTGGGTCGCTTGCGGTGTGAATGCAGCATTAGGCTGGGATTTGGATGGAAGGGGAAAACTTAAGTACTAGGGGTTTAAATCACCAGTTTCATGATGATACGATACGATATCGATTCTTTGGATAACAATACAATATTTGCCGATAACTCAAAGTCTGTCACGATTCGATACGATACGATACGATATGATTCAGGAACCTTCGATCTATTTAAGACGATATTATGTCCTCACTGAACACAATCAGCTACATTTCACCTGAAGCAAGAAATAAATACAAAACAATTTTGATAGTTTTATTACTGAAATGTGGAACGATGTGCTGACCTTTGGGTATGATAGTTTATAGAGGATTATAACCATCTGTATGATCTAATCATGTTTAAAATTACTGGTTTAATGCAGGTAAGGTGCTTTTTTGCCCCCACTATTACCTTATGGGTCTTATTGTTACATTGTAATGTTTGTTTATTATATCAAGTAATGATGCAACACTTTAATAAAAATTACTGAATTATGATTTAAATTTCATTACATTGACTTCCAACATTTGACCATGCTCTATCAAACCAAAAATGTGTAGTTTGATTTTAATTACATCCAAACATTTCTCGTGTTCAAAATAAGAGCTATTAACTTAACTAACTCACCATTGATGACTTGATTGTTTGTCAATGTGATCAGACTTTGTTTAACTGTTTAATGGTCGATGTTCAGGAGGAATGACATTAAGCTCTCGCTGTTTTACTTTCTAACTATGAAATTTCTTTAATCAGTGCACTACAAAATCAAATGAGATAACTCACTGCAGTCGTGTGATAAAGTACTCCTGTCGTGCGTGCAGCATGCATCCTCTGCTGTCAGGATACAGCAGAGCTATTTTCTGATATGTCCGATATGTCTGGCTCCTGTTTAGCTCTGTGATGCTAACAGCGTCTTACTACGTGTTCGTCTACAGTGGTGTTACTCGGTGGGCGCTAAACAGTACATTTTACAGCAGGACAAATATCAGGCGTGGCGTGTCAGAGAGTAAAAAGGTTCAAATGTGTGTCTCATACGCTACGCGTAAGACTTGAGAGGAAACTTCAGAACGACGCGGGGTTGGCCGGAAACGGACACGCATGTCCGGTCGGGATTTCAAAATAAAGGCATACATTAAAGACCAAGATGTTGATTGATGTTTTGAGTTTCCATCGATGTGATTGGATCATTGCTTAACCAATCGATGTATCGATATATATCGATGGATCATTGCATCCCTATTAAGTACCTGCATCTATATCATGACAACAAGATGAGACATTTAGGAAGCTTTGTATCAATATCTTTTGATACAAGATGTGTCATGTTTTCTCTCTCAACATTATGAAGCTCAACACTTAAGTAAATGGAGAAAATTAAAATCCTGTAATTTTCAGCTCAGCTTATCAGATGAAGAAGTACAAAATTGCTCAAAACAATCATAAAATCGGTGTTGTTTCTGAACACCAGTGTACACTTTAGCTAATTCTGTTTTGGGATCTTGGGGTAACATAAAAGATAAAAAATGATGAGGCAGAGACGTGTCGTTCAGCAAATTAAAGCACAGGCCACGGTGTACAGTAGATGAGGATGGAATGTGACATGACTAACTGCTCTGCGCCGTAGCCCACAAATACCACAAATGTCACCTGCGAAAAGACCTTTTCACTCCTGTCTGCAATCTCCCACACGCCCACACAGAATAAATGTATAGTACATGCACACCATTACACACCCTACAGTGATATCACGCAGAAACAATCTCAGTCAGAACTGTGCTGCTGTTGATCAAGCGGTTACTTTGAAGCACAATTTCATCTGGCTGTTGGAAATGTCCATGTGTGTGTGTGAGAAAGAGTGGGTAGAGCGTGTGTTTTTTCAACACAAGGGGGTCAGTCACCTGGGGTGTTGGGGAATTTTCTATCAAAATATTCCTGTGTAATTGTAGAACTCAGTGCACAGAGCTATGTGTATAAGAGTGTGTACATTCATGTGTCTTTTTATCTGTGTGAACTGCAAGTGCATGTCTGCGCGGCCTTATGGGTGTTGCTTTGGTTGTGTGCATGTGTGCATGTGTGTTGCAGGTTGGCATAAGGCCAGAGTGAATGGGGGCCTTGTTACTGTTTTAAATGCCTTCTTGGATCTGACAGGACATGTGCAGGCATAAAGGCATGCCAGTGAAGTGTGGGTATGTGTCTGTGTTACAGAATGTGTTTGCATTTACTGCAGGGAGATAAAGAAAGCCAGTCTATCATCCAAAAAGTTCTATTGTCCTCTGAGAACGTGTGCATGATGTGTATATACAGTGTGCTGAAAGAGCGGAGGCAGATGTTACAGATTTCCATACACACATCTGAGTCATCCATTTGAAGTTTCAGTTCACATTTTTCATTTTCAAGTTGGTTCTCAAAATAGAGCACTATTATCTGACACCACACTTTGATGTGCTGCTCAAAAATACTGTATTGTGAAAGTGCTGCCCATCAAATGTCCCATCGGATAATTACTAAGTAAAATAAAATCAGATGTCTCCTAAACCAGGACAGAAAAGCTGACAACTAAGCATTTTTTCAAAAAGGAAACTGTTTTTTTCATGTCCAAATCTGACAAAAAGTCTTAATAAAAAAAACAAACGGTATGAGTTTCAGGTTGCTTTCACACAGAAAGTTTGGCAGATTCTACTTGGTGATGGGGTAAAGTTACAATTCTTTTTTCACTTTTCTCTTGGCTTCGTTTGCTTTCACACTGCTAACAGTCAGGCAGACCAAAGCATGTCAAATAATGTGTTATATAGAGACCAGCCACTTCTTGTGACTGTAGCTGTGGTGTTTGCTCCTGCCATCAGGCTCTGAAATACACAGTTAGCTTCAATAATACTGACTGATGCAATGTAAACCACATTCTGCACAGTTTTGTAAATCTGTTTATGCCCCAGTCACACATTCCCATTTCTCATAGCGATTGTGCAGGACTGTACACGATTGAGGAGGCTGGTGTGATTGCTATGATACGGGATGAAATTACTGTCTCACCCCTGGACACACCCCGTAAATACACCGTCAGTAGCGCTTCTACAGCACTTCGGGGGGGTTCGTCCCGCTCCAGTTAGGTTAATACAACGATATGATGAGGATTCCATGAATTTCCATCCTGCTGACACGACGTCAGCCTCGCTCGAGCTCAGTTCGCAACACGTAAGTCCCGACTGAGCCCTGTCTCTTGCGCAGTCTTGAATGGGACACAGTCGGGACACAAACGGATATTCATTATATATAAAAAAACATATAATAAACTGATAATTTATTGAGGAAAACATACAGAATTATTGAAGAGGGGTTGTATGGGCCTACACACATCAACCAAGCATTGAAAAAGTATCGACCAATCCAGTAAATGAATTCCAATTACACAAAAAAGCAAAATAATTTGAGAATATGTGCAGTTGTATTTGGGAAAAGAAATGTCTCTTTGTTTTCTTGTGAGTTTTGAAGATATGAAAATTGCAGATATAACAATTGTGGCTGATATTTGCAGTCTATATTTTAATAGTACAATACAGTTGCCATGTATTTATACTGGCAGAACATACAAATAATTCATTTTTTGTTTGCTGATCAAACCTGAATGTCCATTTTGATGAATCTAAAGTATATTTTTTCCAATTATAAAATATCGTTTGTCTTGTGTTACATCTTTTTCTAGCACAAATAGACTGAAATCTATATTGGTGTACGTAATGATAAGTGTGGAAACATATGCAAAATCCAAAATCATGCATCACAAACACATAGTTAAAAAAAAATAAAAGTAAAATAATGAAGTAATATTTTTGAATTGTGATGAAACAAAATGTATGAATTAATCACAACATAGTAGAATGTAAAAAATGTTCAGGTTCAAAGTTCTTTTCTTTAATTTGTTTCACTTTGTTGACTGTTTGTTTCTTTGTTTGACTGTTTACTTTCTTTGTTATTTTTGTTTCAACTGCGTTATGTTCAAAAGGTATATGGACATATGTTTGAGCATGACTTGAACAAATGTTATCTTTCTTATTAATTCTTCCATTTACTTTAGAGTATAATAGAACATACATAAAATATGAAAGCTTGCTGACATTTGTGCTGACAAATCTTCTATTTTATATCTTTATGTTTCCAAAATGATCACTGAAAAATAATTCAAAAAAGTGTTTGTTAAAAAACTGAGGGAGTGAATAGAGAGAAGTGTCATTTCATGCCAGGAATCAAGGCAAAAAAGAAGTGTTTAAATGCATTTCAGGCACAATCTAATAAATAATAAGGTTTAATCCTGGCACAGATTCAGGAGTCCTTGAAATTTACTGTGTCTTCTATCAAAGAAAAAACAATCTTTTATTTCAGTATAAACTCTAAACTAAAAGACTAAAAGAAATGTTTGCATGCAACAGCAGAATGCAATTTCACTGAAAATAAGGTAATAAATTGAGTTTGACACAGTCTCGACTGGGGGAGGTTAGGAGGGGATTTTTCCAATATCTGTCGTCTATAACTGGTTGTAGGATATATGGAAGCCTTTCCTTTTTGTTGATTGCACGCCTGCAGCCGTCGACTGCCAGTAGGGATGGTTGTCCTCCATCTGCAATATTTAATTAAAAGATTGAAGAATATACACCGGCAGTGTAAAGGGACATGGCTCATTTAGTCCCTGTACCACTGCAACACGGGCTGGAAAATTTGGGCTCAAAATTGGGCGATATCAGTGTGGACAAAATCGATTAGTGGAAACATATTGACTAAATTACACAGCACATTGACAGGATTTTAGTGTTGTAAGATTTCAAAAAGTGCAGATTATTGTACTCTGGAAGGAGTCAAGTCCCATCTCTTTGAGAGTGTTGAAAGTGTTGTAAAAAAATTTTGTAGTGCTTATTCAATTTGCAGGTTTCTTTAATCTGTAATACTTTTTTTACTCAGGACTCTTGACCTGGATATAACACTGGAGGTGTCAATCATATATGCCCTCCCTCTTCATTTACATCCAAAAGCTGATACTCACCTCCTTTAAGAAAACTACAACCTCTGATATTAGTTAAACAGGTTTTTTTTTTTTTCCGTTTCTATAAGCTCTCCTTGTTAATGGTCCATTTTTCAAGGAATTAGCTATTGCAATAATGTAATTGGCTAAGCTAAAAAAAGTCTAACCAGCAACCTTTAACAGACACTGTCTCATTATTTCATTTAGGTTGCTCCAACTTGATGGTGAATACCATAACCAACATGAATGTAAAAATTAAAATCAAAACAGTTATTTTATTAACACACAGCAAACCGAGTTCAATATGAGGCCAACTACAGAAGTGTTTCATCAAAACTGTTTGCATCAATAAGTAGAAATGTCAGCCCGCACAGAGGCAAACTAACTGCTGTGCTAATTATAACAGGTTTCTATTAAATCATATTTAAACCATTATTACAAGCATATCTACATTTCTAACATAAAAGTGTAACAAAGTGTGATTTCACCAAATAAGTTAGTAATTGCACTTGATAAGCAATGAGGTACCGACTCTCCAAAATGAATTAAATCAACACTCTATGGTGTGGACCTGTAAAGACACTTTAGTCGTGTTAAAATTAACTCTGGTCGTGTTATTTGACCATGCAGATTTGTTGAATAATGGCAATGATTTCACACCAACCCCAAACACAACTATTGATAGTGCAAATAAAAAAATGTGTGGTTTAGAGAAAAAAAAATCTTATTCATTTTTTCCCCACATCATACAAAGTTCAAAGAAATGAGAGTGGTTCACATGTTTCTACTCAAACATTTAGTATGTACTCCTGCAAATCTCTACAAAAGAAGCAAAGCAAGAAGGAGGCAAGCTGACCAGAGGAAATAAAAGTAAAAAAAAAAATACGGTAAGATTCAAGAGCTGCAGTTCAGAGAAAAGGACGAAAAAGATGAAAAATGGAGAAAAGGGAAAAAGTGTTAGCCCGCTGATAAAGAGAGAGCAGAGAAAGAGAGGGAGAGCATTTCAACAGGATCATGGAGAAAAGAACAGAGGGCAGAGAAAACAGTGGGAAGAAAGCTGTAGGAAGACATGAAAAAAGAAAGGGAGCATGGGAAAAAGTAAGGAGAGGCCGAGAGAAGAAGAAGGAGTGTTTGAGGAAGCTTTATGCAGCGCTTGGGTGATGAAATCATGAATGACCCCCCGCTGTGGACTGCTCTTTGAGGATGCGTCGTCTCTCACTCTCTCATTCGCAGAAACACACATGGATGGACATAGATTTGCAGACAAACAAACACAAAGACACTAAGCTGGCTCCAACTCACATGGATGCATACATCCCCTCATGGCTGTACAATGGTCAGAAACAAACTCCGAAACACAAGCACAAGCAACCTTTAACACCAAGCCCCAACTTTACCAACAACTTGAGCTCCCATACTGCTTCTTTTTCTTGTCCTTGTGCATAGCTTCCTCCTCCCCTGCTTCCCCTTACTGTTTTCTCTTCACCCAACACTCCTCAAACTAAACCTAAGGTGACAGTCCGTAGCCAGAGAGGGATAGATTGGGACAGAAGAGGAGAAAGAGGCAGACCAGAGGTAAGCAGCCTCTCCACATGAGGGAAGAGGATAAAGAGGCTTTAAATGATGAAATATGGAGGCCAATAAGGGTGCCTGCTGCAAAGTTCCTGCTGTGTTTTTGTCCCATAGATTCAGACTGTTTACAAAGAAATTCCCCTGATGGGTTTATTTTCATAATTATCCTCACAGCCTGAAATGAGAAGTGTCTAAACAGAAAACAGACTGTACATTCAAAAGTATTTGAATAAACACAACCCTATGCCAACTACTGTAAAGAGGCTTCATTATGATTCTGGAGTGAAGCTGCACAAAAGGATTCAGACTTAAGAGAATTTCTATATATGCAAGAAAGTGGAAATATATACTTCTACAGATATCTGATGATCGTGAGTCTTTAAATTGATAGTCCTGCAACTGAAGGCTGTATCACTTGATGCAGATTAATGTGTTTATGACTAAAGACATGATTATTGATTTAAAAGGTCATAGTCGAGAGCCAGAGAGGTATATCATTTAATTATATGGATGCTGAGATACAGAACAGTTATTGATTATAAATATCATACCTTTCTTAGTCTGAGAGCTGAGGAGTATTATTAAAGAAGGCTACTTTTTGGTTTTAAACTTTTCAGTAATATGATTTTTTTATCATGTATCTTAAACTAATAATTACTCTTTTGATCGGCTACATACGACACTTCATGTTTACTTTTAAATGCAATGATTCCTGACAATAATTATCATTAGTAAGAATTATGAGAACGGTATTTTTAAAGCGAACATCTTAAGCAAAAAACACTTTTTGAAGGCTTTTGAACACATTTTGGGTATTTGGCCTTCCTCTCGACCCACAAAATGTGATAATAGACAAAAATCTTTGCATACCTAACCTGATTGGTCTACCTGAGTATCCCCTCTGAGTATTCAGAGGCTTTTTGGACCAAAGCATGTTACTAATGTTTCATGAAGACATCAAGGATCCATGTTAAACTGAAGAAAAAGAGCAAAATATGGGACCTTTAAATGTATCTTTATTTATTGAGGTGTATTTTAAACTTATCTGATATGTTCATTGTGATATCTTTTGCCAACAAGTGGCACCATGAGTGCCAATAAAGACGTGACATCAGTGCACCAACATAAACTTTGACCCCACACAGGTGCAAGATAAGACAAAAGAGACTATGCAAAAATTAATGCTCATGCTACACTTCTTGTTTTGGTTTTGATACAAGTATGATATATTTGAAAAAAATAAAATGTAACGTTAAAACATGTGCCATTTATCTGAAGCTCAGTGGCGTTGATGGTGATGCTTATTTGAGAATGTGCATTTGAGCTCGCACCTCAAATGCACCCTGCAAGTTACCAGGTACTCATGGGGACCCTTGGCTAGCCCTGCCATACATATATGTATGTATGTATGTATGTACGTATGTATGTATGTATGTTTAGCACCCAAATGAGCTTTAAAAACATTCTCTGTCAAAGATATTGTGCTTGCATTTCCTTCTGGTGGAATGACACATAGACTGCAATACTGCCAAATCAAAGCAGTAGTGTGATAGAAAGTTTAGTGGACATAAGGAAACTATTTCCACTGTGTGATCATCCCACACTGTTTTGAGGCTTGTTTTCTCCAACAAGTAAGTACATTAATTAAGAAGAGAACCTGATACTTTGAACAGCAATGTTTAGCATAAGCATCCGTCCAAGATCTTCTGAACAGAGAGAGAACTGAGTTGTGACACTGTGGCACACGTTCAGGCTCATGCAACGCCCCACACAAAGCCATTTCAAAAAACCTGAACTATCCCTTTAAGGACGCATGTTCTCGGTGCAAAGCCAGGCACAGGAGGCAAAGAGGATGCCTTGATTATGTGTTGGTGTGTTCTGGTCTCAACAGATCAAAACAATCAGAGAGTAAGTGTGCAACAGTCGTCTGGTGTTTCAGTATTGACACAACGGATTTAGTTGTTTGGTCAGAATTTCGTCTGGATTATTTAATTCCTCTCCTTTTGTTGTGCCAATACACTCAAGAACACACACAGATCACTGTTTGAAATCTATTAATGCTCACATTCAAGTTCTTTTTTTGTCACTGAAGCATCCAGAGCATACAAAAGCACCCAGAAGGCAAATCAGAACCATCCTGAAGAAACCTTGTTTATCTCCTGTTAAAACAGACAACATCAGACTTCTTTATGTTTATGACAGACATGTTTACTGTACACCAGGTAACTGTGGACTTATTTGACTTATTTTCCCTGCAGGAATCCTTAGCTCTAGTCTTTAAAGCATGCTTTTGTATGTGCTGAAAAAAAGGCACAGTGTTTCTCAGCTCTCTGTACGGTTATGACGTTTAAATTGAATTCTTCAACAAGTGCTCTGGTGGAGGTGTGCTGCTGTGCATCCTGTGTGGGTGAAACAGGCTCAGTAAAGTGTGTATTGATGTTGCTGATGTGTACCAATCTATAACGCTTTCCTAAAATAGCGGAGACATTCAATGCCACAGACTTCAGACTTTAGACCGGGTACATGGAGGTTTAAAGGGCAGTCAATTGTACACCACTGGGCACAAATGGGTGTACATGTTGATTTGTTATTTAAACAGCATGGTGTATAATAAATGACATGCATGAGCAGTAAATAAGGGATGACACCTACACTTCACACTAAAACACTTTGCGGCGATCATAAAAAAGGGCCCTCAAGGTGTGTAAGATCTTTCTGTGTGCTTTACCTGTGCTTAAGAGAAACTGTTTTTACATATTGCTTCACTTCTTTGCTGGTTGTCTCACATTTTCTAGTGAAAATCAGACTTGAAAAGCTGGTCAGAATAGCAAGCAAGGTGATTGGACAGCAGCTCAGGTGCAGGGAATCTACAGTATGTTATCAACAGGACAACAATTTCTTAACTGCCCTTATTTGCATTGTTTTGCTGAATTGGATTGTCTCCCTACTGGATGCCATTATGGCAGGGGTGTCTAAATCTTTCACATGGAGGGTCAAATAAAGAGGAATACATATACGACTGAGCCACTGCTGCACCTTACTTTTAGTATATTTATGTTAAAGGCCAGGACAAATTCAATATGGGCATCCAATATTGGTCCCTGGGCCATAGTTTGGACACCCCTGCACTATAGAGTGTCCCAAATCAAGGCAATTTCTGCCAGAACCTCTTTTATCCCTGCTGCCACTGAAAATCTCATTTCATTAGTGTGATTTGTTTTCTTGTGTGTATTTTAATGCAGTTGTGGGTTGGATTGGTTTCTTGAGAGCCATCTTTTTGATTTAATTAGTAATTATTTATCTCTTTGACTATATTGTCGTGATTATTTATGATTACTATATAATTTAACAACTGCACAGCACTTTAATGACTGAATGCACATCAAGCTGGGCCTGATTTTTAGCCCCCGGCTCATTGTGCTTTAAGTAGTTAATGTATGCTTTTCTCTTATGTTTAAGATTTTCCATATACCTGTAGGTTAACTTAGCCTTGCACAGCAGCTGGAACAGCCTGATTGAACATCTGTAATCAGGCAGATCCACCCTGTCTACACAACTTTGCTCCACCCAGAGAGGCACGGCCCAATCACAGTCATGTGGAGCAGGTAAAGTAGCGAGATACAAGCAAGATAATGGAAAGGAGTGGGTACACTTCAGTGGCGGCTGCTGGTCAGTCAAGGAGGGGAAGCTCATCTTTTTCCGGCCTACATCATAAATTTGTTTATATATTTAAATGTAAATTCTACCCTCCGTTCCTTTACAAGAAAATGATCTGTGAAGCCGAGCGTTCAGGCTGGCCCACTGCCTCATAGAACCCCAGAAAAGCTGAGCGTCAGATGGGCGGGACAAAGCCCAGCGTTTATCCAATGACCGTCCAGTTTCCACAGTGGAACAACCCACTCTATGCCTCCCCATCGAAGTCAGCAGATGCTCAGCGTCCGACTGTGTTAAAGCGCTGAGACGCTGCGGGGATGAATGAGAAGAAAGTCGCGCCAGTTACCTGTGATAAGTAGCTGATTCTGAACAAAAGATGAAGGTATTAGCGCGTATTTAGTCAATCAAATGTAAACACAGCAGTACATATCACCACTTTTTGGGGGGACATTTTAGGGCAAGCTGAGCTTCCCTAGCAGTCTTAGAGCAATTGCCACTGGTACACTTATATAAATTAGCATAGATGTTTACAGTTCAGTAGCAGCTAATCAGATGGATAATGGATAGCTTCACTCCACCACAGGCATGTTTTGACCTGAGTTTGCTTTACAAAGTGGGTCATGTTCTGTAAGACAGTAGCACCTGCTGCTGCCTAATCTGATTGGCCAACAATAAATGTTAATTGTTGGAATAATCATCTATTCACCTGCCAGATGTGCTTCTGAACAGCTCTGCCCCTGTTGCTATCTGATAACAGTAATTGTTGATTTTTATATGAATTATATATCAGCACCATCATGTCTGTTGTAGTGTGTAGTCAAGTCCAACTTTGTAGTGTGTTGCCATTAAGTGTATGTGGGGGCAAGTACCATGTCTAACACATGCAAGCCTTACAGCAGCATGAAATGAGCTCTATTGCAACACTTTTTGTAAAACAAACAAAACAAAACAAAACAAAAAAAAAAACATTGTTGGTAGGACTGATGACTGTATTAACCAAAAAAATGTGTAGTCTATTGTCAGCATTAGTCTTTGTTATTTCTTAACAGAGAACCACTTTATTTTCTTCCCTTCAAACCATTCATTTTCTTCTGAACTCAACCTTTTGCAGTGAAACATTATCAGCTTTCCAAAGTGCTGTCAATTATGTTCTAGACATGGCTGAATGATGTTGATGAGAGATTTACCTTATTCTGAAATAAGGGGATGAAATATGCCACATCCTTTTCCTTATATTTCATATGCAAAAGCTCAACTTTTCAAACTGTGGCGGCTACTTTTCAATTCATTTGTAATATCAGTCTTTCTGTAACTGTCTGTGTAACTAGCCAGCAGATGAACAAATGTCAAAATAACAACATCATGACAACAATGAAATTTCTCCAACTCTGACTTTTAACCATCACACAGAAGAAAATCTATCATTTTAAAGAGATACTGATTTTTCTACGAACAATAACGCTGGAGCCACTTCTTGCTTGTTGAATAAGAGGCTCAATGTCCCTGCACTGCCAAGGAGAAAACCTCGTTTTATTTCTCATCCTGTCTAAATATATAATTTTCTGCTGAATAGAATACATTTGCATATTTTCTGTGGGTTGCTGAATGGAATTCTGGGAAACACTGAAGAGTGGCAGACAAACTCATGGCAAATGATGCAGGTTAAGATGGAGTACATGCTCAGAGGAGTCTGACTGTTCTGATAAGCTGCTCAGCTAAGTGCCCAGTACATTAGCTCATAACCATATGGCCCGGGAACATGGATAAGGGTCCATGCAACAGATGGAGGATTCAATTACAGGCTGAATCATAGGTAAAATTAGAGAGAAGCCAGGGAGGAAAAGGCGGAGCAGGAGAGTGATGCGCTGTCACACACCGAAGAGAGGGAAACGTTCTTGCAATGCATCATAGGCAACCACATGCAAAGTCAATAAATACCAGGCTTTGCAGACAGCAGCTTCTGAGTTTATGGCCTGTTTTACTTTCAAGCATAATTAAGAAGGTGCATTTCTTGACAGGCAGTATCAAATAAAAGTGTCCTGCAGCTACGTGATGTTTACTCAGAGCCTCTTCTGATGTTGACTATTGAAAGAACAGTGATGTTTTTTAGAGATGTGTCACAATTATAACACTTTCAGCTATTTGTCAGCTTGTAGGCCAATGTGGTTTGCTGACAGTGGAATACATCTGCATCTTGAAAGAAACAAATATTTTGGTAAGAAAACAAGATCAGTTTTGTCTTTCATGATCCTGTATTTTCTTAGTAACCTTGCAATGCAGATAACACAGCAGAAATTATTGTGTGTAATCAGGCAAGTCCTTCTTGCTAAGCTCAAAACTACTATGATTTTGCTCGGCCTTAAGCAGAACAATCAGAGTCCTTGGACAGGAAGAGGTGGGAGCTTTGGGGGGAATGACGGCAGTAAGTGATGACTCAAATAGAGATAGCGTGGATGCTAACAGCTTCAGTTGCAAATTTCTTAGATCAGGACCACATTTCATTATTAAACACAAACAACACTACAACACATTTCTCTGTAGAAAATATATTTCCACACCACATCTTTTGAGAGGCTGTTCTACAAAGTGGCTCATGTCCTGTCCTAGTTGTAGTACCAGCCTATTTTATTATCTGATTGGCTCATGATAAATGTGATTGATGGAAAAATTGTCCAATCACCTGCTGAATATGCTAAAAAGGGTTCTGCTCATTCACATTCACAGGTGGACTGGTGTGTCAGGTTATTTTATCATTGCAGCATTGTTATGTTATTGCAAACAACATCAATATTCATGGTTTCATATCAAAGTTGTCAAAGTTTTTATCACTAAATATGAAACCTTATTCTGCTTGTTTTGAAAAAATAAACTGAAGCTGTATTTAAAGAAAGAGATTACATAAAATTCAAATGTCAATGCACTTTCTTTTTATCAAACATCAGATTAACTCTTGAAAAAACAGCAAGGAAACTACAGAAATACATTTCAAAGGGCGACTCCAAGTCGAGGTGGAAAGTGGACCGTAAATGTTTGGTTTCAGCAAGAATTATTTCCTTAAACCTTTACAATCCTCTTATCAGACAAACACAGAAGCTGAAACAGCTTTTATGATGCACAAACAACAGCCTGTGAGGTAAAAAAAAAAAGAGAGAAGGATAATATACACCACTGGTGCAAAGGAGTCCTGTGAGCATTGTCTTTATCTTGCCCTTAGGCTTAATAGAGAATTCATATTTCGATACCCTTCTGCAGGGTCAAATGTCTTTTTCAATGGTCTTTAGCTGCAACTTACAAGATCTTTGCTAAGCATTAATCGAAATGAAAAAAAACGTACCTTTATTACTTTGGGAAACAGTATGCACCCAAAAAGTATATCAGGAATAAAATGTCTCTCTATTAGTCCAGTGCAAAAATGTATTTGCAGCTAAAACTATCGATAGAAGAATTTGCAGGGTTATTCATTTCAATGTCAGCCTAAACAAACTGTTTAACTCCTATTTCTTAACAGACTTCAAGCAACTGCCAGCTTCTTTTCTTCTGCTTTTATTGCGCGGGTCCATTTTATTTCTGGATTCAAAGGCTATGTTTCCAGCTCTGCTCATTATTTGGAGATGATGACGGTAAACAAATTACCATGGCGCCATTTCAAGGTGTCTGAACCTTAATTACATTTTTAATAAACTCCCTGGCATGCTTGCAAGTGGATGTGTGCGGCGGCTTTGAGCACAAATTACCCACTAAGAAAAGCATTTTATGTGTGTTTGTGTGGCTGTCTGCTCTTGCTAAAGGGTAATTTGCACAAAACACACAGGCACAGCTACACAACAGTAGATGAACAGATATGGTAAGTGCACATACATACAAACACACGCATAAATGGATTGCCAGATGCTACATGAGCAGTATCTGGTGAACTCTAAGACATGATGATATTGAAGCCTCTAATGGCCATCATTAATCACATGATACTAAATCACTCTGGGTAAAGGGTGGGGTGGCGTGGTATGGAAGATAAGATAAAACACCAAGGTAACAGAGAGAGAAAATTAATTTTAAAAAAGGGCCAACGGAAGGTCAGAAAGGCAAAGAGAGTCAAGTTTGAGAGGTTGATTTTTTTCACTATAGTGCATGTTTATGAGATCATTTTACAGTGGCACTTTTAAAATCATTTATGCAGCTTGGTGACAAACAAATAGATAAAAAGACCTGAATCCATTTCACAAAGAAAACAGAAAGAAGAAGAGAAAGAAAGAGCATTCAACAGGGAATGGCGTGGGTTGAGGAAAACTGCTTGGGCATCAAATTAATATTTGTGATATCAATCGTAGTAGTTTTACTGGTAATGAAATTTGAGGCTGATAGATGTTTTTGAGTCCTTCATCGAGTCTGCATCTGGACAGTAAATGTGTTTGGATGCACTACAGAATTCCTAATAGTGCTACTTTTGTCATTTAATATGTGAATTTCATTCACAGTATAAGCATTTTATCTTTATTTATGTAAATATGTTGAAGTTCTGAGTTCATGCACAAATGCTTAAATAAAACATATTTTGCATAAGGCATTAATTTTGGTTGGTGTTTGGCATTCCAGACAAGTGATAGTTTCATCCTGTATGGCGACTGTCGAGGTAGGCCTTTGCTTGAAAATATTCACTGTTGTTTATCCATATTTCAAATACAAGTTCAGTCAATCAACTCACATTTAATTGTTTTATTGCAGTTGCAAATACATGTTATAGGTTTGGCGTCCAGGCTCCAGTCTCATCACTCCTTGCAGAAAGGGTTACATGAAGGCATGGAGGAGTGATAAGCAAAACATGCCAACACCCCTGGAGCCTGCAGGTGGATGCTGGGGTGGAGGTGGGGGTGAAAGAACATGCAGCAAATCATTGGCAGCATAGACGTTTGCCGGGCAGAAGGAGAGATGGGTAAATTCCCAGTTTAAATATGCCGCCAAATTGAGAGGTGGAGAGTGTGATTGGAGGATGGAAGAGGAGTGTGACCTGTGACATGTGACATGTTCCTGTGCATAGCAGCGCAGCTCGAGTTGTCTGCCTGAACGAGCTCGTAGGCTTCGCTTCATTTATGTAATGGCTTTTTAGTGCAAACCATTGGCCTAAAGTAACTGTTTGAGTGTAAAGCCCAAGTTATACAAAAATAGCTTATTGAGTTGAAATCATGTGCTTACATCTTGATTCCCTGCAATTCAAAATCCCATCCCTTCCCCTGAGCGCATGTACTTAATTTTGGTCACCTCATGAATCTTTTGGCTTTACTAGTACTGTAATTCACTAGAAATACTAGAAGAGCTTATGCAAATGGTGTAGGAAGGATTATAACTTAATCCAGCACCCTTATTGGTTGTAGCAGTTCAAAAGCCAATGGAAAGTTTAAATTTGCTTTTCCCCCTCCCATTATTAGCATATATGACTTACTAGTACTGGTGAATATTTCTACATCCACTAGTATAATTAATAGACTTAACAAAAATAAATACTAGAGTACGAGTGACACTTTTAGCTTCACTAGTAAAGTCTACTTGCCAGTTGACCGATATTAAGTACATGTACTCCAAATTGGAGTGCTAGTAAAGCTGAACTATGGTTGATATCACTGGTATCAATTTTAAGCCCAGATGGGTTTCTTTACTAGCTAATAATGTGTTATTATATTTTACATCATATTTAATCATAAAGAAAAGAGAGAGCAAACATGTTCATCTAACCAACCTAATATCCATCATAATTCCAAACAGATTCTGCAGGTGTGTTTTTAGGGATATTGCTTTGTTGCTTTCAAATGCTAACCATTTTGAAATTATAAAGGGTCCAGCTGTGAACCAGTTATTAGAGGTCTCTATTTCAAGTTTCAATTTGCATTACACTGGCTATGAGCAGGTGAAATACACTTTCCTGTTAGAGCTAAGTGAAAAGTAACAATTTACCAGTGATACGGTTATGCGCTCACAAATGTTTTATTTCATTTGTTAAAGTCATCCAGCTGCTTCTCATTTTAAATTATTGCTTTTGTGTTCCTCCCTTTAGAAGCTACTTTCTCGTAGCCTTACTTCCCACAGTTTGTTCATGCCTTTTCAAACACAATTCTGGTTGCTAATTGGACTTTCTTCTCAACAGAAGAAGTTGCAACATTATCCTCATGTTTCATGGTGTAAATAATCTAACACGACAAAATGGAGAGATTTTTGAACGACTCATTTGAGATTTAATCAGTATTACAATCAACCACAGAATTTCACCCATAGAAAACAGCATAAAACAAACAGACAAAAAGAACAGACACAAATGAGTGTGATCCGCTCTCCTTCTCCCAGCTTGTGGTGTGTTGCTTTTATGGTGAGACTAAAGACAGCACCCATCATTAAGTGTGCAGACGTAGGAACACATCCCATTTATAAACAGTCAACAACATCAGGGCAAAACACATCAGCCTTGAACCTGACCCACAAACCAAAAAGCACACATCAGCAAGGCTAGAGTCAGAAGACTAGCTTCACTGTGTTTGTGAGCACATCTCATAACCACTGTGTGAAGGGTAAATGACTGGTTTTGATACTGCCAAGGGAATTTCCCCAGTCAGATTATATACAGATCAATTTTCGTGTGGGTTTCGGGGTAGCCAGATGTTGCCATGCATTTTTCATTGCTTTTGCTGAGTAAACACACAAGTATGTTTGAAGAGAGCACTACTTGAACAACACCTTCAGTGGGAATGATGACTCACAATAAATTAACTTTGATTTAACATACACACACACGCACACACATATATACGATAGGGTGTCCCAGACAAATGTGATCAAATAACATCAATATGTGAGGCATATCAAAACACTATGATAGCTGACAACTAAAGCCTCAATCTACGAATTGAGTAACATAACAACAGGGATATCCAGTGGTAAAATAATCAGTGATGTGTTACTTTAACAGTGATTCACTGTTGCACAGCTAAAACATGTCTCCACATCCGTGTAAAAAAAAAAAAAAAAGCTCAAATACTTTCGTGTGATGTCACCATTGACAGAGACTGCATGTCAATGTGGGTAAGGAACCCTCACCACCTCATCACACTTTAATTAAAAAGTCCATATTTGCCTGAAATCAGGTTAATATTTATCATACACTTCTGTAAAAAAACACCCTATATATTTATAATAATAATCACCCCTCGCAGAGCTCCTGCCACTTCAACGCTCCTGTTCCTACATGGGCCCAGTCCACTTTTACTGGTCTAAAGCTATTAAGAGGTGATTAGATTGACATTGCTTGGTGCCATGTTGTCAATGGCCCTTAATCTATACTAAACTGTCTGCCCTTCACTGGGCTAAGCAGTCCAAACCAATGACCCCCAACTACTGACGAAACAGTGGCAGGACTTTGGAACTAGGGCCAATATTTGGCGTAAGCCCAGGAGTTGCTGGGGTGATAATAAACATAAGTAGTTTAAAACTTAGGAGACATCTAAGCTAAATGATTAACCCTGCTGCCTTAACCTTGAATAACTGAATGGAGAATTAAGTGGATAGATAAATCTGCCAACTTTTGTCTTATGCCTAGAAGTGCTCTATCATGTAGAGGAGGCATGCAACACACAAAAAGAGGCTCAAACAGGATTGTGCAGACTCTGTATGTCATTAAGTCAGTGGCAACCCTATAATAAGGAGGTTTCTGCATTTTGGGTTCAAGATTGAATCCATAACTTCAGCCTTAATTACATCTATCTCAGCTGGAGCAACACCTCAGATGTTAGTTTTGTCTAAACTCTGTCACAAGCTCAGATTTATTCAAGTTTGGTCTGAACTTGCCAGAATCTGGAGCAGCCTGAAGCAGGGCTTGCATGTCTGGCCTTAGGTAAGAGAAATGATAAAGCAGATTGTTTCAATCCATACTACATCTTATTTGATTGTTTTTCTTCAATGTATTACAGAGGAGCTGTTAAGAATATACAGTATTATCAATTACACAATGTTTATAATTTTCTATCCCTTGGCAACTGATGAAAAATGAGTGCACTTAGGGCATCAATCCATCACTATGCTGTTGTTGTGTATTGGGGACATAATTGGTTACTGATTGGGTTCCCAATGGATCCACTTAAACTTTCTTTGTTGTCATTTCAAACTTTATTCTGAAACCTTTCACTTCAATCATGAGCCTAATTTACATGCTTATTACAAATATTTCCTTATATTTGTAACACTGATTCTACTACCAGAGAAGTTTGTATGTGGTATACAAAAGAAACTATTTCATTTTCTATTTTTACTATTCAAGCAATAGAAAAAGTGTCATTATAGCCTAGCATCTGCATTAGCATTGCCCACATGAAGCAATCTTGCAGTGCTCGTAGTGATTCACAATGAGTGTAACATCGAGGCCAGGTAGGAAAATGTTTTTCCTCTAAAGACTAAAGCAAGGTCAGGTGCAGTGGGGATTTGGTGGTAGGGGGGAAGAACGTGAAGTGATTCTTCAAGAGCTGCACTTTCTATTCATGAGGGAAGACAGGGAGTGAGTGTCAGTGTGACTCAAGCAGAAGAGACACCCCCCACTGGAGAGCAGCAGCTGAGAAGAAGTGGAGCACTGACATGATCACTTCTGGGTAGAGAGACAAAAGTGTACAAAGACAGCCGAGGAGCGCTTTGATTTTTGTACAGTACACTTGTGCACCTCGGAAAGCTTGTATAGTTCAACCAGAAACTGTGAATCTGACATCTGAGGGCAAACAGGAAGGAAATAAGTTGGTGGGAAACAACAACATGGAAAGTAGTAAGAAGTAAGAGGACAAACAAAGTATGGTAAGTGTAAAGTCATCCTAATGACAGCATCGCGCAGAACTTACACTTTAAGTTCAATTTATATCTGGAAATATATTTCCAAAATATGTTTTGGCAAACTAAATGGACCTGAGCTTATATAGTGCTAACCTTGCTCTGCAGCTGGATCTGCCTGATTCAATGTCTGTTATCAGGCAGGTCCAGCTTAACAAGCTCCAGTCTACAACAATTGTGTTCAGCCAAAAGCAGAACAGCCTTTAGAACAGGAAGAGGTGAGCGATACAAGCTTGACAATGGCAGGAAGTGACAGCAATTACAGACATTAGCACAGATGCTAGCAGCTTCAGAAGCAGTTTAATCAGATTGTGACCTAATTTCTTTCCTAAATTAAAAAGAAAAACAACTCTGAATAGTTCTCTCTCGTAAGAATATATTCCTTTCACTTTAGACATGTTTTGCCATGAGTTTATTTTGCTTCTGAAAGGCTCTGCTCTCCAAAACCCTTTCTATAGGCTTTTTCCAAGGTGGATTGATAAAATGTTTTGAATGGTTCACCTGGTGTGTCAGGTAAATATGTACTTGACATAAACCCATTCATATACATTTGCTCTCACAGTCACTCACTGATGTTTTGAGTTTCATGTCAGTTCTTTAGCCGTATCAGCTATCACATCTTCCCCCTTTCTTACTCATTTACATCACTTGCAGTGGGAGCAATCTGAAGCTAAGGGTGAATCCCAATTCTACCCCTTAACCCTTTCCCTGAGAAAACACCACTCGATTCTCACTACATCATCACCCAGAGCCGCTTGCTAGCCGTGACGCAGGCAGATGCGACAATCGCCGTGGCTACAGCTGCAAAAGCTAGCAACCACAAATTTTAAAAAACAACCAGCAATTCGAAACATGTTTAATCATTACTTGATGATTTAATAATTACTTATAATTACGTGCTTCTTGTGGTCTCTGCTCTGCCTTCATGTCAGTGGGTGCAGTGTATTATGGGAAATTCTCATACACCTTCCTTTCAAGTGAGGACCCGATCTGTCTTTGTTTCGAGGGCTGTGTAGCCCTTTGTCTTAGCCCTTCCCCTTAACCCCACGGAGGACTGGGATACCACTTCACTAGACATGAATGTGTAAAACCAATGGGTAAGGGGTAAGACGATGATTTAATACTTACATATAATATAATAAATTTGAAAACAAAACCTTACACCCCCTTAATTTTCAAAAAATGAGATATTGTATTTTTTCTGATATCCTAGAACGAGATTTGATGCCTCTGAAAATAGGTCATTGCGAGATGTCCGCGAGATTTAAATCGTCATGACGACACGAGGTACCTTTCTTTTATTGGAGTAATCTGATAAAACACTTCCTCCTCTGTGATGTCCATTAGCCACAAAACCGTCACCGAGGAACACATCCACCAGCAGCAGTATATAGCTCCCTAGCTCACACTCACTCATTACCAACTCTGGCCTGTAGGGGGACTCAATACGCGGTTGCTGCTTTGAGCCTGCCGGAAAATACAGTAGAAAAAGAAGGACAGGCTGGCTCAACCCTCTCGGCAGCTCTGACAGAACTGACCAATCAGAGCACAAAGGGCTGTGACGTTGCGAGGTAACTTTAGGTCAGTCTGAGATCCGAGTGTTTCAACGAGAGCTTGATAATGGCCTAAAATGAGGATTTTGAGAACGCTATTGTGGGGCAATGGAGGAACTAAATGACTTGTGCTGAGGGCAGAAATGCTTTACAGGCATCCTAGTCTGGCATAGTGAAAAGGAGAAACAAGCATGATATGTCTCCTTTAAGCTAGTGAGCAAAGATATGAAAAGTTTTGATCATGTTTGACTCCATGTCTTAAAAAAATAAGTTTGGGTGAAACAAAGACTTCATCTTGGCTCGAAGTTCTCTCTCTCTCTCTCTCTCTCTCTCTCTCTCTCTCTCTCTCGCTCTCTCTCTCTCTCTCTCTCTCTCTCGAGTGGCTAAATTCTGTCATTTGCATTTTTAATCATTAGTTATCAGTGCTGTGCCTGAATCTGCTCAATGCAGCTTTCTTTAGTCAAAGATTTTTTTCACCAGTTTTCGCCGTAACCCACTTCAAGAAGGGGTCACTAAGCAGAGGAACTCTCCTCACCATTGGAAATAGCTTGAGTGATTTTATATCACAATATTTGCCTGTTTTGTCTATATTAAAAATATCCTTAGTCTAGAGTTTTATTTGCAGTATATAAACATGTATGATTTTCAACTGTGTTACAAAATGTCTAAAAAAGATGTTTTCCCCAACATTTGAAGCCCTGTCCCTGTAAAGCCCTTTGCATGTCCCTGCAGATGATTTCCCTGATTTGACAACAAAAGGCTTAAATAAGAAGCAGAGGCTCAGACTGTGCATTTCCTCTTTCAGCAATGCTGCCCTGTCTCATACAAGTAATATTTAAAAGGACGTGCAAAATGATTGAGCTTTTGCATCAGTTGATGGACGTCACCACAGCCATTCAGCTAAACATCACATGAATAATAACATTCTGCAGCACTTTACCTCGGGTGCCTTCACCCCATGACAGAAGCATGTAATCAAATACATTATGTCCATTTACTCATGAGGCCATTAATCCTAATGTAATGGCTGAGCTTTGCATCAGCTTTCAATTTCAACAGCCTGTATTACACTAAAGCTCCGAGGACATAGGTGTAGGTCTTTTTCTAAGAAGGCATGATTTCACATGTTTCAAAGCTGTGCACATTGCCCTTGACACCGCCGTAGCCTGTGTTATGAATTTTATAATAGGCATCGACCTGGCTTTCAACATCCCAGGGATATCTGAAGATATAAAAAAGTTGTTGTCATGTAAAACCCCAAATGAATAAAACATTTTTTTAAACTGCAATGCACAGCAGACATCGTCTCAGAGGAAAAGCCTGGAAAGAGGTTGGACAACTGAGATTGAATTTTGTAATGACACTTTCAGCCAGATCTAATAAGCCTTTGTTATACCATTTCTAAAAGGCTATTTGATGCTGAAGGTGTTTGACGTGAGACAGTCATTAACCTGGAGGTCACACAATCAAGACAGTAAGGAAGAAGAAAGTTGTGAGGTGTGTTAAGGCTGTCAGAGGGCAGAGGTATTTTTATCACTGCTATATCTGACAGTTATTCATGTTGTTTAGAAATGTAGTTTAATGACTATTTCCTTTCACAGCCAGCTTTAGATTTCTGCACTGAGCTTAAAGGGATGTTAATTATTATAATTTGCACTATTTAACTTACCTGCATTTATGGCAAAATTGCCTCTTAATCTTCAAAATGTTTTTTATGATTTAATACACCTTACATTTTCTCTGATGTCAGGTCTTAAATAAATGTTTTCAGAGGTACTGAGTATGCAGTTTTTGTAAATACTATCAGACATAGTCACATATTCATATCACACATTTTCTTACTCTGTGATTGTTTTCTTCTGTTTAAAATTGCTTACCTCTGATATTTGTTAAGAAGCACATGTGTTATCAAGTGCAATATCCTAACCGACAAACCTTGCTTTGGTAACAAACTATACTGTACTGTCAAACAGTGCTGTCATATTGTATACATACTATATATATTGTTCATGTAAATAGTGAAAATCCTTTGGCCAATTTTTTTCATTGAAAAAGAATTTGTCATGTCTGAAAGATTCTGCATACTGGAACCTGCTCATTATCTATTTTGATGTCTATACATGATATTCCTGCTGCTACTCCGTGGGTAAGATCATCTAAAACAACCAAACTTCCACTTGGAGATTAATAAAGTATTTTTTAAATTCTGATTCTTATACAATTCCAATAAAATATTACATTTTATAGTCAGATATTAAGCAACATTGTTTATCTTTGTGTCAAATGTTTTCCATTTATCTTAAATGTACCTTTAAAATAAATGCAGGGGATTCCAAAGAAAAAATGGCTTTATGTGCTAAGTGTACTCAAAGAGATGGATATGGATGGATCAGCTCTTGTTTATGTCTAACTGTGCAGGGTTGCAACCAGAATTTTTTAGGTAATTTCCTTTTTTAAGCTTTATTTTTTGCATTTTATGCCTTTTTTTTTTTTTTTTACCAGAGATAGACAGTGGATAGGCTTGTGTAACAGGGCAAGCGACGGCATGGGGAGGACACCCTGCAAACTAGCTGTAGGCAGGATTCAAACCTGTACCAGCAGGGGCTTGGGTAAGGGGGCATGGGTAAGGGACATGCCTGTTTGCATACCACTCTGCCAAATCAACAGCCAACAGAATATTTATTCCAAAGGACCACTTATAACTATAACAGCAGAGTTATTTAGTTTAAAGACACAAATTAGCCTCAAACAGTGAAGAAAACACTCTTCAGATTTATTATTATTACTGAATTAATCTATTTACCATACAGAGTTTGTATTTAGACCAAGCATTTTGTTGTATTTTTTTCATCCTATAATTAGCCATCATGAACTCTGTCTTTAAATCCTGTAGCAGAGTCAACACTGATGCAGAGTGCACATCTGTCTTGAGCAGCAGATTACTTTTCTAAAGACCCAAATATTGTAGCATAATTTTTGGTACAGAAAAAGAAAAACTGTTAATAAATCATAAAAAGGGCCATATTTAATATAAATGTTATTTTATGGGAGTTAACATATACAAATAACTGAGGTATCTGAATAATGTTTTTGGTAATTAAAACAAGAAAAGCTTAGTATTGTTTGTGTGTGAAGAGAAGGGATTTGTAAATACTTGTTCAAGCAGGAAGACCTTTAATATCTCACTCTGCCTGCCTGCACAGGTGATTCAAATCATCAGCTGATTGGGGGCGTGGCCTAACTTAAGCAAAGAGCCAACCAGATTCTGCCACCACCCGTCTTTCCAATCACCCTGCTGCTGCCATATTTTGAAAACTGTGTCTTTCCTCCTCTAGAGTCAGCGCAGTGGTGTCATGCTGTGTGATCTCCTCCACCCTCCTCCACCCCAGACACCTTCAGTCATCTCATCAGTGTCCAGGTCCAACAGAAGTCTGGCCTCTCACCTCATCAGCACCTGAGTCCAATGATCAGAGTCTCAGAAAGCTGTTCAGAAGTCTGCTACTAATCATATCCTGTATTCTTTACTACCACCAGTGTCTCGACTTCAAGAGGGGTGTCCCATCTCTCATTCACCCTCAGTGTCTCTGAAGTAGACTTTATAATGGAGTCCAAGCACCAAAGAGATTCTACCCACAGAGACAGGGCACATTTTCATACCAACTTGTATTATGAATAACTGTTCACTCAAATTTGGTCTCTCTGATTGGAATGGCAGAAATGTAAAACATTGACATGTTGGGTCCCTCTTTCTAATGGCTCCCCCCCTTACAGCCCCCGTACATGTGCAGAGGAAAAGCTATTAGAAAATGTGTGTGCTTTGTACTCATGCATCTTATATACTGTGTGTATTCATTCTCAGTTGTGTGTGCCTAAGACTCGGTGAGCGTAGGTCTCACTGGGAGTGTTATGTATCTAATTGCTGTAGCTTTAATAATTTACATTCCCTACTCTCTGATGCTTATCATTAAGAAATGAGGGAATTACCCCCAGCTGTATAAATGAATGCACAGGAGGGTGTGTGCCAGTGTGTGTGTCTGTGTCTGAGGAACGGACTGCTCTGTGATGTCCCTACTTTACTGCTCTCTTACAGCCCTGGCCTTTGTTTGTGCGCATGCATGATGCATGGCCTTTTCCTATGAGTGTGTGTGTGTGGAAGAGAGAGGGAGAGACAGAGACAGAGAGATAAAGAGAGAGGCAGAGAGGGAGTTCTCTAAACCTCTCCTGACCATTATGGTAAGTGTACATAATTTATTACGGCCTGCCAAGAACATTATCAACAGAGAACAAAGTTGGGCAGGAGGAAATGAAAGGCAGACGCATGTTTTGTTCTGTTAGATGGGATCTTTTGTGATGAACTCAGCCAAACCAAATTATGTATTATTTTCAGTGTCATTCAGGGTATTTGACTTAAATTAAAAGAATTAAATTATTTAACCCTTACTTAACATATCTTATCTCATAATCCTGTTCCAGTTTTTGACAAATAGTTACCATACAACCCAAGACAGAATTTAAATAATCTCATTAGAAGGGCACTGTCTGGTATCAACAATCCGCTCAGTCAACAACAGGAAGGTTGGAAGTTCAAGCAAAGCTATACATATCACAAGTGTACGTATCCTTGGGCAACACACTAAACCCCAGGTTTTTCCCACTACTGACACTGGCGGCATGTAAATGGGTATAAAAAGGCGAGGATTTGTTAGCTGATTCTGATGGAACTAACTGAAACAGAAACTTCAACCATCAATGAGTGATTGTTAGAGTGAATAGATGTATGTGAGTAGATGTGATGTGGTGTAAAGCTGTGTTAAGTAGTTAAAAAGACTAGAAACGTTCAAAAGAAGCTCAAGTCCACTTACCATTAGTTTTATTATTTTACAAGCCATGAAGGAGCTGGATTAAATTAACCCTTTAAGGCCCAAGACCATAGGTTATAGCCAGAAAATTATAATTTTTGGGGGCTGAAATGTTTGTTTCACTTTCTGCTAAAATACATAAAAATCAAAATGTCCATAAAATTCAACATATAGATTTTCCATATCTCATTTGATACATTAGGTGTTTTTTCAGCAACTGATAATCCATTTGAAGACATTTTTTTTAATTATTTATCTGATTGTATTCAGATTTTTTTTGTAATTTGTTGATCATATTGAGTAGAAAGAGGTATTATAAAAGTATGTATCAAATATGATACAATTGGCTTTACAGGGTTAATGTTTTTATTCTATTTTTGATTCAATAACAAAGAGTTACTAGTATTATTGAAATAATATACATATCTAGTTTCCAAAACTAACACAAACATTCACTTTAACAGATCAGAAACACACACCATTGACCATCCTCCCTCAGAAGAATGTGAATTTCATTGTTTAAAGATGTGTTTCTAAAGAGAGTGATGAGCATACTGTATATTTGGCTCTAGTTATTTTTGTATGGATTGGCTGTGATTGGTTGCAGAGTCTGCTGTTTATCATTTGGAAGACTGAACATTTTAGATTCATAGCCAGAGGTGCCACAGGTAGGTTTGGACCCCATGAATGGATAACAGATTGGGCCCCAGCACATCTGTCCTGATGAGGAGTAACTGCTCTTTTGCACAACCCAATATTATTAAATAGATAAAATAAATAAATAAATAAATAGATAGATAACCTTGTGTACCATGATTAAACAAAAAAGGGAAAGTGTTGTTACTCTTTAGTGTTATCTACAGCCTTGTCAACATTTATCCTATAAAGTTTCTTCAACACTTTGCAGAGACTTTTGACTAATAAAAAATATTATTCATGTTACCATGTTATAAAACAACTAATGTCTTTAAAAATGTGAAGAAAGTATAAGCTATATGTAAATTAAAGTTATGAAGCTCCATGTCCAGCTGTGACATGTCCTTGTGTCCCTGGACAAGACACTTCACCCCAAGTAGCTCCCTACTGTGTCATGAGCGTGAAAGGGTGTGAATGTGTTGATGAACAACTAACAGAGATCCATAGCCATCAGTCGGTGCATGAGTGTGGATGGGACCTGCAGTAAAAGTCCCCCAGTTTTACGTCTCTTTCAGGGCAGTTTGGGGCTACATAAATCTTATAGCATGTTGTTCATCTTCAACACAACAGAGTTTATAAATTAAAACATGTTTCATTAGGTATTGAGAAAGTATTTAGCCTGGATGATGTCTACAAATAGGTTAAAGAAACAATATAGATTCAATAATATATGATGGCATGGATCATTTTGGGTGATGGATGCAAAACCCTTTAACTAACCCTAAATACAGAGATCGTACATTAAACCTCCATTATCAATTGTTTAGTTTTATATTGAGATGTATTTCTAACTTTGTTCTTGGATAAATTGCTCAAAGATGAATTGAATAAAGCAAAATGGCAACACATTGTTGCAGGAACTAAGAGCCAAAATATGAAGTCCTGTTCATGTGGAAATATTTCCTTTGTAACAAGAATATTGTGCACAATTGTAGACACTTCATCCCAAGTTGTTCACACTGCTGCGTCAGTGGCGTGTAAATGGATGAAAGGGTGGGAATGCGCTAATTGATACTGATGTACAGCTGACGTAGCTCCAGCCATCAGTGAGTGAATATGAGAGTGGGGGTGTGTGAATGGGCAGATATGACCTGCAGTTGAAAGCTGCTAAAAGACTCGGAAAGTGCAATCAAGTCAAATTGCCAAAAAATAAAATGTAAAGTTAACCAATGTCTGTATACTTTGAAGGGCCACTGCTTACCTTAAGTTTTGTTCCTTTGTATCCTTAAATTGCTCTGATTGAGATTCATAAAACTGGAGAAGTCTTTACTTCATCTGTTTGACTTTGTCAGTGTGATCTGAACAGAACAAAACCTCTCCAAGGATTTAAAGGACTAGAAATGTGCTCATCAAGTTATCTTCCTTTCTTTATCATGTTAACCTATATATTTTTTCTTAGACCTAAGGGTAACTAATTCTTATCAAAGATCTTTTGAATTCAGAAAATGAGTGGGAGGCACCTTAATTTAGCTGTAACTCCATCATTAGCAATACATTATATCTTTTTTCACCTCTGTACTTTGATGGAGCTACTGTAGGCAAATGAGGTTGTGTTTAGCATGGTAGGCTAATGTCTCATGTCCATGGAATCATATTTATTGAGCTCAGCAGTATTCACGAGGGTAAAGGCGTATATTGAAAATATGTTTACCATGCTGATGTGATTTTTTCATATCTAATAAGTTGAAAGCTCAATGCATTTTTCAAGCCCTTTTCTTATTTCTTTTCTTCCGTTGCTCAGTACTTCAATTGAGCAATAGTCTTGAATCATGTTATATTAATAGAGTGCATGCCCAGTTGAGCAGCGCAATATCAATAATAATTCTGTCTTCATTTCCCAGGAGCATTTTTACATTGTCAACTCGCTCTCTTTATATTGTAAGTCAGCATTATAAAATACCATTGGGAAACCCTGCCTTAAGCAAAAGTGAATTGGGTTAATTATTTCTTAATAAGCTTTGCAGAGATAATGATACTGACTATTGAGGCGAGATAGCGTTTTCAATTATTGCTTTTGCTGAAAACAAAAACGGTAGATTATGTGTGATTATGAGACATATATGAAGGATGAGGATGACACGACACAATAAAGGAGACGTGGTATACGTAAGACGAGGAGGAGAGGATTTGGACTGAGAGAAAGGCATGACGAGCCCAAGGCAAATAATTCATTAATTTGTGTCTAATCTTAAACGCTGTGTGCACACATTTATAAATGGTATTTAACTTTTGTGATTACACTAATGGAGAAATATATCTGTTCTAATTAAAACAGTGCTTGTTAAAGTTACTGGGAAGACATAAAAATCTTGTGTAGGAACCATTTCCTGTCCAGCAAAGCCATCATTTATTTTATGTTTTTCATTTAGTGTTTGGCATGTATTGTACAAACAAAGCCAACTGTACCACATACTTCAGGCTATGTTTTTCTTTTGTTGACTGTTTTCATGAATAATGAAATTTTAAAGTCTGATGTGAAAACAAAAAGTGTTTCTGCTGCTCAGATGTTGGGAAAAGTAACACGCTTATGCTCTGACAGATCCATATCAGAGGAATTGACAGGAAAGACCCCCAGAGAAAGAGAAAAAGAAAGAGCTATACGGAAAAGAGACAGACAGCCAATGAAAGGAGGGAGGGAGAGAAAAAGCCTAAACCAAAGGGCAGTAGAGGAGAAATGTAAAAACAGACGGATGGAGGTGCAGGCTGGCTTGGGCTTGATTTCATCATCTCTCTGATTAACACGAAATATCTTTCCACTTCATAGATGCTAACAAATCTGGCCTTGTGTTCTCTCTGCACTGAGTTCTCAAAAACAGCCGTCCAACCTCAACAAATGTCTGCAAATGTGTGTACACTAACCTCGTTGCAGAACCCTGCAGGAAAAAAATAAATGTGGATTACAGATTTGCATTATTAGTCATTGTTCTCTCAGCTTGCAAGGTGCTGACAGGACAGTTTGTGGTTGAAATTTTGCAGGTTGCTGCCTCTTGGATGTGTTTTACTGCTTGTTGTTCATCCTCAACTCAACATAGCTTACATTGAACATATTTTATCAAGAATTCAGAAGTATTTAGCCTGGATGATCTTTGCAAATAGGTTAAAGAAAAAGCACTATTAACCTTTAACTCCACCTCAATGCAAAGATCGTACATACACATTTTTAATTGGATAATGGCTAAAACAATAAGTGAATGATACAAAGTGGTGACATGTTGCAGAAAGTAAGAGTCAAAATATAAAGTAATGAAATATTCCCTTTGTAACAAGTACATTGAGCACAAGGTTAAAAAAAACAACTAGAGGAATTTAGAGTAAGAACTGTGAGAAATGAGTGTTTCCCCTCCCCCATTTCTTCTGAATCTTTTTCAGAGTGTGATTTTTGTTCTCCTCCTTCCCTGTGTGCTAAACAAGACATGCAGATGTTCATTTTGACAGTGAATCACAGATTAGTTTTACATCTTTGATTAGTGACAACAGACTTTGGGGAGCAAAGTCAAAGATATTCTTTGTAAGTACTGTCAAAACTCAAACTGAAACATTTCTTATGTTTTATTAAGCGTGCTGCTTCACAACTTTGTGCTGTGTGTAATCACTCCATTGTGATATTTTTTACACTAGCAGAACTACACAGCTTAATGGAGAGAAAGACTGTTTTGTTCATGCTTTAATTTGTGATGGATTATGGTTGAAGCCTCAGGATCAGTAACTCAAAGGGCTTTCTTATTTTAAGAAAGATCAAGCACAATAGCAGGCAGATAAGCAAAAGCAACTTTAAATTGTTAAACCATTAACAAAGATGTCAACCAAGAGACTTATCATTTATTTCCTTTTATTAACACTAACAACACCAGCTTTTCCAGTGTTTATGAGGCTATGATAACTTTAAAATATATTCTCTGTTAAATTATTACAAGAGGAACCAGCACTTACAATCAAGAAACAAAAGAATTTTATTGTTACATCTCCATTATCTTTGAAAGACAAACAATCCAAAAGGACAAAACTTTGTAAAGGTCAAACACCAGACAGAGACAGACATTTTGTTGCTTGCTATAAAACAAGAAGTAAAGATGGAGCTCTTCTCTTGGTTGTCTGTGGTCCATCTCCTCATGAAAGCAAAGTTTGGATCATTCATCTTTCTCAGGTAAACAGACTGTATCGAGCAAACATCAATTTTAAAAAGATAATGTCCATAATCAAAGATTTTGATCAAGTGTGTCTGTAACTAAAAAAGAACAAAATTGATTCAGGGCACTTTAGATGTTCTTGATATCTGTAGCTGAAAGGTAAGACAGAACATAATATTTACCCTGACAACGGAAACAGTGAAGACCACAAACAGAAAGGAAGGGACCATGTTCAGAATAATTTTGTTTGTGAATTAAAACATTAATTAATCAGCTTCAATTTGTCTAGCACCAAATCATCACAAATTCTTTCTCAAGACACTTTACTTAATACTAGATAAATGCCATACTACATTTTATTAAAGCTGTTGTATGTAATGTATGCTCCTACCAATGCCCCCTCCCTTATGCACAACCAATCCACAGTGTCTGTAGCTGCCATTAGCATTATGTTAATGGGATGTATTTCAGCCATTAGTCACAAATCACACCCCATTTATCAATTCATCCACATATCCATTATCTATACCCCTTATCCCGTTGGGGTCACGGGTGGGAGGCTGGAACCTATCCCAGCTGACACTGACACTCTGAACTGGTCCTCAGCCAATAGCTGATACAGCTCACTCTCACACTCGTACCCAATTTGGAGTCACCTAAACCAAGTTTTTGGTCTGTAGGAGGAAAACACTAACCTGACAAGCCAGATAGACAGCTCAATATATCTGCCACAGAAATATTTCACTAGTCCATCTGAGTAGGAGCCCTTTGAATTTGTTTTCAGGGGCAGAACGTTAAAAAAAACACAAGCTTGTGATTGGACAATCGTTTGGCTCGTCACATTCATCACAGACCAATCCACATCAAGCACGGTTGCCTCCTATAATGTAGCATACATAGTGGTTAATGGCTAACAACAGTTAACAACAGTTCATGGATGTTAGCCATAGCGGCTACCTTAGTTGCTGATAGCTAACGGCCTTATACTATTGTCTTACACTAAATTGTACCCCACAGATGATTCATTTAACACTTACATGTGACATGAACCTCGTCAAAGACAAACAAGTGCACCAAGTAAAAGTGTTAGGCGCAATCTTAAAAATTTGAGTTGACAAAAGTAACCGCAGTAGCGGAACAATTCGTCCAAAAATGGGCAAGACACAGCACCTGCTTTCTCTCTTTTCTCTGTCCCTGCATTTCATCTTCGCAGGCTGCAGGCTGTAGACCCACCCAAACACATGCACACATACGCACAGCCCTCAGTAATAATCCAATCAGCTGTTAGTATGCAAATGAGCCCTGGTGGAGCATGACTGTGATGTCAGGTTTCAGCATGGAATGGTAACTCTAAAGAAGCAGTGAAGTCCTGCCAAATTTGTCTTAGTGACTGTCAGATAATAAACACCCAACAAAAACAAGTTGACTTATGCCATTAAAGGTGACACTATGAAAAATTTGGGTGCACCTAATTTTTGTGCTGGTGCACCCTAAAAAAATGTTTAGGTGCACCGTTGCAACCAATGCAAAAAGTTAGTCTGGAGCCCTGCGTTAAGAATTCAGCCGAGTGAATTTGTTGAACAACGAAGGCTGGCGAGACGGACCTGCAGGATTTCAGAATCAGGCAGGTCTGTCTGCTCTGCAAAGGCTAGGAATACACAGTGCCTAGAAAGAACCCATGCATGCATGGGAAGACCATGCAAGCAAACTCCACACAGAAAGGCCATGACAAACACAGGGATCAAACCAGCAACCTTTGCTTTGAGGCTTGTGCACTACATGATGGTGCCACCTTTGATTAATATATTCTTAGTTTTAATTCAAAAATGAACATGAATCCACCATGAGTGCAGCACATGGCCACAATTGGCAACAGATAAAGTAGCAAGTAAAATCCTCTGTTAAGTAGTTGCACAGCTTGATCTAACAATACCATAACGGGGTTGTGAGTGGGAGGAGGTAGGAAGGTGGGCAGAGAAAAAAATGGGACTAAATTCATAATTGGGACAAGTTTATGGATGCCCAAACCACAAATTTTGTCCTAATCATATTTGTATCTATTGAATTTACATCTATCAGAGTTTAGCCCCTTGTTTTCCAGAGGGTCCTCCTGTTATGGAATTTTTAAATGCAGTTATTCTAGTGTTATAATTAATAACCATGGAAAAGGGGGAATGCTTTAATAATGAAAACTATAATGATTATGAAGATTGATATCAGCTCTTTAACACTGCAATTTGCACATTAAACACTTGAACCCTGAGGGTCTCCATGTTATGGTTTGTCTTGAGCATATTACTTGTATTGTTGTATTTGTGTCTCATGATTCAATGTAAATTTCATGTTATGTTTATCAGTCATCCTGCTGCTGCCTTTGACCGTTGTTTTATGTACTTCATGTATTTTATGACTGTACATACCTGTACAAATGCATTATATCAACCTGTTGGGAACCACAGATGGAAATTAGCCTGTAGCTATAATCTGGCACATTCTCATGTCAGTGTTTATTAATATGCACTGTCCTCTATTCTAAATAAATAAATTAAATGCATAAATGTCAATGTAGAAGCATATAGCAGAAGTGAAACTGAATTGGGTTTAACAGATTTAAAGTAAGAATTTTGAGGTAAAGATTACGTTAAAAATTAAAATTACAAATTAAAAATAACTAACTTGAAATGAAATTAATAAAGTAGTCTACCAATATAACTGATATAAAAGTGATTGACTGCAATATACCTAACGTAAAGTCTAGTAGTTTATAAGACAACTTCCGTAAGAGACCACCAAACACAGCAAAGCATGAGGCTGGAACAGAGGAAAGAGGCTGAAAAACAGTCAGCCTGGAGCAAATGATGGAGCGAGAAATGAAGAGAAAATGCTAATGAACTCATCCTCGGAAGCTCAAATCAAAATGCTGCAATGTCCACACATTTCCAGAATTGTACAGCTGATAATTGGACTTAACGCTGTTATGTGAAAAAGTGTCCATGCAGTGCTCTTTAGTGTGTGTGTGCAGAGCGTGTGTGCATGCGTTGTGTGTTGACAGTGTGAAGCTAGGCCTACATAAACAAGTGCAGCACAAGCATGCACTCCACATGCACACACACATACACAATACCAATACAGCCCACATTCTTGTCCAGCCAAGACCAATATCGTTGTGTTTTTCCACAATAAGAGTGGCTCATTCGACACAGGAGCTATGTTTGTGCGAGACTCCTTTCATCCTCCCACCGAAACATGTGTGTGATGTGGGTGTGTGTGCATGTGTGTGTGTGAGTGTGCTTGAGCATGCGTGTGGCAGAACTTCTTGAAGAAAGTGTTTGTTTATTCTAAACAGAAGCTCGGTTTTACTTCCCATATTCCCTTTTTTTACCGCATGACCCTTGGGCCTACTTTTTGATGAAACAGTTTTGGTATGCTTATGTCTAAGTAGGTACTCGTAATTAATAGTTGTCGTCCAAGCACAGTTCAGAAGCAATGCAGAAATTTTGTTTTTAAATCTTATGATCCTGTTTTTGTAACTCTGAAGTCGTCAGGCGAATAATATTCTGTCTTTGCATTTCCTCCCTCTTTTCCCTTTCCCATCCCTCTGTTTTTTTTCTTTCTATTTTCTACCACGCTGCTGTGTTTTGCGGGCATATATGCCTTTGGGAAACATTCCATTTAGCCACAGTCCAGGCTCACAGCTGGCTGGTCCCAGGAGAGTGGACAGACAAGATGGTGTAATTGAGACATCTCCGATAGAACAGCAGCGCTGAACCACCCCCTGAAGTCCTTGGATTTTTAAAGAACACAGACCCCTTTATCCCACAAAAAGGCAGTCTGCGATTTCTGCTCCTGTTTGACCTGCTGCTCTCCGTCTGTGCTCTTTACGTTCACTAATGTTAAAAATTTGATCAGTAAACAATAAAGTAACGGCTACTGAATTAAATGCATTCTGGTAATGATTAAACCATATCTATTGTTTCCTTTTAAATAATTTTAATCTGGAAACTAAACTGATGCAGCAGTTTAGGAATAAACTGAAGGCATGTTATAATTGATCAACTGCAGGTGTGATCAGGGGATTTTAAGATTTACGCACATTTACTTGAATATTGTACTATAGAACATTTTTGAATATCTGTTCTTGACATGATTATTAGTTTTCTGGAAACTTTTTTATCTTCTTTACATTTAAAAGACAAAATTGTACTTTTAACTCCACTAGAACTCAAAGAAGGGTCTCATTACTGGAGGCAGCAGAATGTCTTTTCTCCTCTAGAATGCAATCTGCGTGTGATTTGCTCAAGTAGTGATGTCGTACATGTACCTGCACTACTCAGACCAGGCAGGTAAACACTGGGCTAACGTTGCTCAGATAACAGTTGGTCTTGGGAGTAATGACGACTTTGGCAGATACAGACAAAGATTCTACATCAGAGTAACCATGGCTATATCGGAAGTATGATTCAATTGTATTTCAACAGACATTTCCATTGGCTTTGTCACATATTATACAGGCTTTTTATTTCACAAGTTCTGGAAGAAGGTAAATGCATTCAGTCGGTTGTTTCAGTCATTAGGTTCTTTCAATAAAATATGGCAATAATACAATAATATGTTGATATTAAAACAAAATTGTTCTTTTTATATTTCCATTATTCAAATGCTGGCACTCCAGTACTTTAACTTCAGCAAAAATCTGTCTGGACAACTTTCTTTTGTATTGGAGTAATATTTGACCAGAAGTATCTCTACTTTCACTCAAGTGATGGAGTTGTTGACTTTGTCCACCACAGATCAACTGTGTAATAACTGTTTAATAAGTGGACACTATGAACAACATATTTGATGACTCATTAGCAACCATAAGCTTGCTTATTTTACCTCTGTGTTATCTATGTCTTCTCCTTTGGATAGTTGTTTGACACAAATCGCACAAACATTGCCAAGGACATTTAGTATGAGTCTCTGCAAAAGCACTTTGCCGACAACAATGGGTGCAGACATTTTGCAGACAACAACTGTGGTAGAAGGTTTTTATAACAAGCATTTGAAATCAGCAAAAGCCAAAAGCCATGCTTCCAGGTTATTAATGTTGCTTCAGTCCCTTTAGTAAAACTAAAAGACAAGCCCACTCCACATTATCCACATTAACTTTGTGCAGTTGGATCTGCCTGATTCAAAGTCTCCAAAGTCTGTGAGTGACCCAAAGTGGCACGGCCCAATTAATGTCATTTAGAGGAGGAAGAGGAATGAGCAAGATGACAGCAGGAAGTGACTGCACCTCCAGGGATTAGCATAGATGCTAACAGTTTCCGTGGCAGTTTTATCAGATTGCATTTCTTTAATAAACGAAAAACGAACACAAACACTGCAAATCTCTTCATAGTAATGACATTTTACAAATCTATATTTATCTTTGTATGCATATTTATATTTATATATTTGCTCTACTTCTCATATGTTTGAAGAGATTTTGTTTTACTAAGAGGCTCAACTTCTGTGGCACAGTAGCTCCTGCCTATGACATTATCTGATTGGCATGTAATAAATGTTGACTGACATAACGATCATCCAATCACCTTCCAGATATGCTTCAGAAAGGTTCTGCCCTCTCTGAACACTTTCTATGGACTCCTTTCCTGATTGACTTGTGAAATATATAGAACAGTCCGTCTGGTGTGCCATGCTAAAGTGTTCAATTGCTTTTAAGGAATCTGTCATCAATATTTGGCTTTTTAAAACAAACTGAAATGGAGGATGCATTGGGTTATGTTAAAAGCTCCTTTGAGTCTTTGCACAATTCTTATTAGGACTCAAAACAATGCACCTTTGGGTGTTCTGTGTGGCAGACATCATGCCCCTAGAACATCTTAAAGAGCTGGAGGACTGCTTGTATAATATCCTTGGTTTAACAAGTCAGTGAGCAAGTGAGAAACAATTTCCTTGGGAAGCGCAGATTAGTTTGCTGAATCAAATAGAAACAGCCAAATAGACCAAATGGAGAAGTTACTTTCATCCTGAAGCGTGAAATTATGTTAGGACTCAGTCCATTACACACATATATAAGGACACATTCAGTGGAAATATAGTGACCATGCTCTTTCATGCATGCACAAAAGATGTATTAACACATGCATCTATGTTGATTTTTTTTCATAAACTCCCACACATGCACACTTTTGAGAGTCTTACAAATGAATGTTTTCTTATTTTATTCTTATCCATAGGCAGACACCATCTTTCTTCTTATTATGAACCTCTATGCCCTCAATGACCATTGAGGAAATCCAGATCCAGAGTCAGTATGTATGCAAAAAAATATTTTGTTTTGCAGGTCATTGCTTGAACGAGTGTAGCAGGTGACCAAGTAACTGATGAAGCTGCATATCTCACTGTTTCTCACTGTCAATCTGTGTGTGTCCAAGGTGAATTATTCAAACAAAACAGATGATAGTCTGTGTGTGTTGACAACTATTAAACTTCTCTCAAAAAGGAAAAATGACTTTGGCCCCTGTTGCATGCCCAGTGTGTTTTTAAGGGTGTCTTCTTTGCTTTCCATCTGACACAGATATTATTTTTCCACACAGCGCTAATGTTAAATAACAAATGATTGCTCATGTTTGCACTGAGGTGGTGTGCTTTAAACATCTGATCTTAAGTTTAAAGTCTGTGGTATTGTGTTTCTGCAACTTTGAGAATGCACTGGAGAGATTGACATTTATCCGTGGGATCTTCTCTGAGCTTGTTTCCCTCACACTGGATGCAAAACAGCACACCTCAAATGTAAAATATCAAAACATTTTCTCAATAATTTAGTTTAAAGTTGACAGCCGTACAGTGGGACAGCCCCGTCCTGTTGCAGCACTTCTTGGTGAGCTATTTCTGTGCACCCCAGCGTGCATAATCCTCCCAGACACAAGAAAAACATGCATACACAATTAGAGCTGCAACTAACAATGATTACAGTTATTGATTTGATGAATGGGAAAAGGGTAAGAAATCCCATCCCTTGTGTAAACATTATGCAAAAGAGGACCAAAGACACAACTGGCATGTATTAAAATGATTGTTGAGTTGTCCTGGCAGAGGCTATTTTAAGTTGTTCAATTATTTTATTCATTATCAACGTCGCTTACGAAAGGTACAAAGAAGTGAACCACAGCATTGTTTGGTGGTCAATTATAACAAGGCATTTTTGCTGGGATTTATTTAAGTTAATGTGGTAATTAAAAGGCTATAATTAAGTTGGTGCATTATTATTATTATTGTTTGCTTGCTTTTGAATAACTAAAGATAAAATGCCAAAAAAATTAAATGCATTAAAACTCTATTCATTTTGTAAATTAAATGGATGAATCATAGTTTATTTTTGTGGACAGTTGTTAAAGAAAAAGTATTTTCATTCGAGAAACAATTTAAAACATTACTGCATCAAATTAAGCGCCTACTATATATGCATACTTTCTATCTTTGAGTCGATACATTTAACAAGAGTGCACATTCATCATGTCTAATTATTATTTGTATTTTTTTAATATTAAAGAATGACATAACATGACAGAAATAAATCTTAAATCACTATCAGAAGTTTTAGAGTTAAAGTATTAACCTAAGTTTTCAATAAATCAGTTGTCATTTTAATACAAATTCAAATTTCTTGTATTTTTTAAAATTTGTCTCATTACAGTTTGTTTCAATTGAGCATAATTGATGATTGTCTTGTATATATCGTCTAAAGTTAATTATTAAACATATCAGCAAAACCACACTGAGATAGTGCTATGTTTTTATCACATGTAGTTACAATTAAAAGGGAAATATATATAATATATAATTATATTGTTGTCAATGGCAGCAGAGATTTTCTTTGCTGCATCACTCTATTAAATTCAACAAACAACTAAAAAAAAGGAAATATATCTACTAGATGTCATTTACATAACAAGATATCCATGATAATAATACAATTTCATGTGCAACACTTGTCACTAAGATCAGTCAGTGATCTGAATGATTGTGACGGATGTTGGTTGAAAGGATTTGGGAGTAGGCGGTGTTACCTCTGTCTGAAACTTTGGTATTTGAAGGTCTTTCAGACCCACATATACAAAACAAAACGTCTGTTGAGCATGTTTTCATGGATATGTGACCATTTCTAAGTGGCTTGACGTCAGTCGAGAACACTGGTCAACCTCACCCCTGGACACTGAACCAAGAGGAATACTTTATGGTCAGAGGCTCTGCTTTCCCTCCTTCTGCTCTCTCTGTCCCGACATCACACAAACACAAACAGAGGATTGTCCAGAGGCTGATACAGCTGAGAAATGTGAACTTAACCGGACACTAATCAAGAGAGAACAAGCCTTTACCTCCTTTGTATACATACAAAACATGCTGTGACAGCTACTGATGCACTCAACCATACACAAGCTCACACAAAAATGCTGCTGCAAATTCTGGCATAAACAAAGAAGTCTGCACACAGCCACAGAGACAGAGTGACACATTAATGTGAAGCACACAGCAAAGACACCCACAAGAAGCAGCACAATACACAACCAATACAGTACACTCACACAAGGCACAACCATTTCTGTTTTGCTGCATGTCAAATGTAGGAAAGCGGGGCAAACAGAGGAGACAAGATAATAATACTGTCAGTTGGTTTATTTCACTACCTCTGGATGGGTAATTAGAGCCAGAAAAGGAGGGAGACTTGAAGAGAGAGAGCGAGAGAGAAAGAAAGAGAGAGGAGAAAAAAAGATTGAACCCTGAAATCTTTAAGCAATGGAATGCTTTTCTAGACCTGAAGGTTGTCAAACGTAATCCTTGAATAAAATGATGGCTTTAGCCCTCCATTAAACCAGTGGTCTGTTTGATTGTGTTTTTTAAGTGGTTGTAAATGTGTGTAAAATAAGATGTGCAAAACAGAAAGAAGAAGAACATTTGAAAAGGTGAACCCAAATAAAGGAGTTGGATGATTTAAACTAAAGAAAAAAGAACAAGAAGTCTAAGGACGGCAAAAACAGTCTTCACACTGCCAATTACCACATATACTTCCACGGTTTTGTTTCATGCAGAGCATTTGAGTGGAACGGAGTTGAAGCGTTGCAAATTTAATTGGAGCAAGGAGCAGCATATCAGACGGCTAGATGTGATGCCCCAGCTGCTCGAGTTCAACCGCTAAAGTTTGCTCCAGGAGGCTCTAATGCCACTGAAAACAAAACCCATGAGCCTCGAGTTTTTGACATGATCTGTGGGCACTTCCCAGAATGCTTGAGGTCGTCCGAGTTTCAACTTCAGTCTTGTCACACCAGAGTCACACGGACATAAAAAGATAAGCCTTGAGGGGTAGATATGCTAACTCTGATTGTGTTCTCAAGAGAAAAAAAAGCAAATATGACGTACTTTCTTCCCCCAACTTCCCAGTGTCGGTCCCAAAAGCTATTTCTAAATTTGCACACAAGGTCAGCGAGCTTCAACACTTGCATGGTAACTTCATGAGAAATGCAAATGATTCCTGTGCCTGTCTAACTTCCATGTTGTCAGATGTTTTTAGGCTTCTTTTACTTTGTGTGACATCAAGCTGCATGCCAGTTCTGCTTTTGTATTTAAATAACAGACTTCACATATTCCTAGAGGATATGAAAAGTGACTATCTTACTTTCTCTCAAACAACTTGGACAGTTTTATTTTTAGCTAAACTGTGCAAAGTTCCTGAATCCTGCTCCTGATCTGTCCTGTAAATTGTGTTAGGCTCCTGTTACTTAAGATAAGCTTCTCTGCCTTAAGCTGTGATTTATCTAACTTAAGTACCCCTCAACTTTAGTTTCTTTCCAGGTAGATATTTAACACAGCAAACCCGATCTGCAGGCACATTATTGACTTAAGCTTTACCATTTTCCATATGCAATGCATCCTTGTTGTTTTACTGTTTTCATCTTGAATTATCACAAGAAAAAAAAATAAATGTGTGGTTTTTTTTTTTAACTAAACAAACATTTTATTACAGCATGGGGATATATGAAATGATGATACAAGACGACACACAAGCTGTGATTGTTACTAAAAAACACAAGTGATTCATTTAAAGGTGTTAACTTTTCAATTAAGGTTGATTGGCCTGATCCAGTGTTTAATCAGCCAGGTCCTATTTGCAAAGCTTCAGGTTGCAACAGTTGACCCCAGTCGGCAAAAGCACTCTCCAATCAGAGTGTTTTGAGAAGAAAGACCACAAGAAGCATCTACAAGCATGTATATAATGGCTGATTTATGAGAACCAGACCACATTCCTCGAAACAGTGGTGGCTTGGTTTGTTAGTTCACACCATCAGCAATGGGGAGGTTGCAGGTTTGAGCCCAGCATTGGCTGTCACATGCCAGTGTGTTCTTGGGTAAAACTGCTACATCAGTTGTGTGTAAGATGAGGCATGAACCTGTTGGAAGATGCCGACAGCATCTTAACATATAAACCCTGAGCCGTCAGTGAGTATATGATTGTGAATGCAGACATAACCTGCAGTGTGAAGTGCTCTGAGTATCTGAGAGACTAGAAAAGGGAGCTCAAGTCCATTTAGCACTTACACTTGTTTACAATATCTCTGTGACCTTGCAGCGGATCTTTATAAGGTCAACTTTGTCTGAGAGCGTATCATTTTTTCGATCTATCGCAGGCTTCTGGTCAGATGTTTTGCTTCTTAATCCAGCCATAAAGATTAGTGTTTTTCAGAGATTTAACACTTTAAACCCACAGTTACAAAGCTTTAGTTATACATTTATCTTCAGCATCCACAATTTTTTTCATATTGTTTGAACTTTCTGTTATGTCAGCCAGATACACTTTTCATACAACTTCATACAATAAATGCATATAGCTGAAACATAACTCTCTGAATAAGTTTTGAATGTGTTATCATGTTGCTGGCCTATTTTACCATCTGATTGCTGAGGCTTGAGGAAAGCCTATTTAGATGCCAAAAGGCCCCACAATAGTTGTCCATGTGTGGTTGCACAAAGGTCTGTTTGTGTTTTTGTGTTTTTTTACTTTTATTTTGTATTTTATGGGAAACTAGAAAAGCACTTGAAGAGCGCAGAACTCTGCAAGTGCCACAGTCCTCACCCATATTGTGATTTTCACCAGAAATATTAGTCCAATCTTTATTTCATCAAACTATTTAGATTCCTTGACCATGAAAACATATCATTAGCAATTGGATTCATAATGATATCTATTTTAGTTCAGTAGTTATTCACAAAAATCACATTTTTCGTCATGGCGGCCAGACGCTGATCTGGATCAACACTAAAATCAAATCAGTTCTTCCTTTTCCCATGCTGAACATTTCCTGAAAATTTCATCAAAATCCATCTTTTACTTTTTGAGTTATTTTGTTCACAGACGGATGGACGAACAAACAAACTCTCCGGAAAACATAACCTCCTTGGTGGAGGTAATAATTTGGACATCATTAAGATATAAATGTTCTGATAGCCCAAGCTGTCTCAGAAAAAAATGATATTTTGTTTTACTGTATACAGTTTAGATTACAGGTCTTTAAGAATAAAGAAGAAATAATAACAAAAAGCATGATAAATAAACTAAAGAAGCTAAATTACACGTAGAACTAAGAAACTGACATCATGGGGTGCTGGTTTGGCGTAGTGGTTAGCACCCCATGTACTTGCTTCTGCTGGTCCAGGTTCGAATCCCGCCTGTGACCAGTTTGCAGAGTGTCTTCCCCTCCTCTCTCACCCCCTTTTGAAAAGCCTATCCACTGTCTCTCTCCTATCAATAAAGGCACAAAATGCCCAAAAATATACATTAACAAAAAAGAAAAGAAACTGACATCATTTTCAACATGGCAATATTACAAAACATATTATTGTCCTCCCCACAGTTTGATTTAAAAAATAACTTGTTTTATGTACATTTCTCCCCAGAAGCAGCATCTGCTCAGTCCATCATCTTATTGGCTTGTAATAATGTGATTTAGAGCAGAACTCTTTAGCCATGATCCAGGTAGGTTTTCAGCTGCAGTGGCTCAGAGGGAGAACACTTGAGTGTGACGTCAAGTTATGAGAATTAAAAAGGAGGCTTATACTATACACTGAACCACAAACAGAAAGAAGAGGAAGAGAAAGAAGTGGGTAATATGAAATGGTCCAGGGGGCAGAATAAGAGGATTAGAGCAAAAGAAAGGGGGGAACCAAGTGGAGGGGCCAGAATATTAAGACGGAGAAGAAAAGAAGTAAAAGCAGTCAGGGGAGAAATATGATACATGGTTGAGAGTAATGGTTGGGCAGACTAGTGGTGAGATACAATGAAAAATATGTTAAATAGAAGAGTAGACTCAAAACCTCAAGAAAAGCCTCAGAATCATTGGGATGTACTCCTGATCCCTACTAATGTGTGCGAGTATATTTATTAGTATTAATACGTTTCTAACAGCCAAGTAATTGTCCCAACTGACCTGATGGGTAATACTATATTTGGTGTATACAAATGTTCTCATAAGTTATGATAAAAGAATAAGGAATATGGAAATTGATGTAATTAAAATATACGTTACAGCCACCTTTGTAAAAGTTAAGATAGAAAGAAAGAACAATGGTTGTAATTGCTCCTGGAATCAAAGAAACATTTGTGAGGAATAAGTGTACATTTGCAGGTTTGGTTGCACACATGTCCTTCTCTTTATAGCCAAGGATTGACAGAGCTGTTTTTGAGCATCAAAAGGCTTGTTCGTCACTGATCTTTGTCTTATTTGTGCAATATTCAGTAAAATGTAAATCTCAGTTTGGAATCTCTGTGCATTTTAAATAGTCTTACAACTTCTAATACAATGATATAATATCATCACAGCAAAAATATTCTGACAGCTCTGGTTGACCTAAAAAAAGGTTAAGGGCTTGACTTTGCTTGAAGCACTGAGATTTAACATCCAATCTTACAACAACCAAATCCAGGCAGACTGAAAATTGCAGAAAATGGATTGGATTTAAAAGGGTAAAGTTGCCTAACGTCTTACTGTGCAGTGGAAGGTCCCTGTCCTGCAACAAGACATAAGCAGCACTTTTAAACATCTCGAGATTAATCAATTTTAGATACTTTGGTGGACATAAAAAAAAAGTTGTACGCATTTGTAATTTTTCACTACATTGGTTTTGTCTTATAAAAAAAAAAATCAAGATTTGAATTCACTTTTTTCAGCTTTTTTAAAATCCCATTACATTATCTTGTAGAGCCAAAACACAATTTCACAGGCTGACATTATGTTTCTTATTTATTTTTATCTTAGTAAGTAAGTTATTACACAGTTGTACCACTCTGTCCTGCTCACCTCTCACACATGCAATTGCTTCCTGCAAACAGAGACCCAAGATAGCCGCAGGTGATAGAATATAATGCTGAGGTTGTATAAATTGCCAGGGCTGGTATTTTCTGTTTATTTAGACTGACCAAGCTCTGGGAAGGGTAATTAAAATGGAAGCTGAGTAGATCTTACTCTGGCCTCACATGTTTGCCCAACTTCTCTCTAGTTTGAACAGCAGGTCCCAGAGGAGAAAGAGCTCAACATATTCACCATCCCGCATGATCTGTCTGCAAGGAGACAAGACAATTCCATTAACCAGCAATGCAGCACATGTCCCCTGTGTGAGTCTGAGTGTGTGGGGCGCTGCACACAAGAGCAATCTGCCCAGGGAAAGGAAATTCATACCAATTGGTGTTTTCTGTGTGTTTGTGTATATAGTGTGTTTGTGGGTGCGTATGTGCGGATTGAAGATGCCTGAGGGTACAAGATGTGCATCAATCTAACAAGAGAGCTCACTCCTACCTGCACTTATCCCCAGAAAGGCTTGCAGCGACCAATATGTGTGTGTGTGCCTGTAAACTTAGATGGGCTTCATTTGGGGTAAAAATGTATTTAACTGACAAAGCAGGAATGGATCATCTTGATGTTAGATTACATTCAGAATGAGTACTCCAAACATAATCTAACCGAAATGTCATGAAAAAGTCAATACATCTAAAGAACAGAGCTCCCAGCAGATATCAGGCCCTATCATGTGCCTGGGGCAAAGTGTTTTGGCGTAGCCCTAATTTCCACCTGATGTAGGTGTCATTTATGCACCTAGCACTCTCAGTGTAAAAATAGTAAATGATCATGCTCACCCATTTTCGCTCAAGAGTGTTTGTCTGAAAAAAAGGAGTGGTCAGGCAGCAGCATGGCATGTTCCTGACTTGAGAATGCAGAATTTGACTGAGCTATAAACCTCCTCATACCTGGTCGATAGACTTAAAGGAAAAGTTTGGTTCCTGCAGCTTTTACATTGTTTATAGAATGAAGAACAACAATATACTCACCCAGAAGGCTTTACTGATCCAAACAGTGCTTCGGGAGATATTTAGATCAAAAATCGAGCAGCAGACACCGATATAATGGTAGCCCGTAGGGCATAGATAATCGTCCAAAAACTCATTAATTTCACCAATATTTCATCATGATCAGTTCCGGATGGTCCTCCATTGCAGTCTGTGTCTCTCCACACAGCGCTGTGTGGCTGTACTAACCTCTGAACTGACGAGTTTGTTTACGTGCCCTTCGCGCATGCGCAGTACTCTCTGGAGCGTTGCCTTCGCTTCCTCCTTTCTATGAGCTCCTTATCTGTAAACTCTGGCTCGAAACTGTAAGGACGTCCATCATATTCAAAGTTCTCCTCCACAACATCTTCATCCGATAGATATTCATCCATTTTGCACAAAACTGGAAGAAGAAAGTCGATTTGTAGCTGCCGGTCTTCCCCTGAAACAATGAGCCGCACTGCGCATGCGCGAAGGGCACGTAAACAAACTCGTCAGTTCAGAGGTCAGTACAGCCACACAGCGCTGTGTGGAGTGACACAGACTGCAATGGAGGACCATCCGGAACAGATCATGATGGAATATTGGTGAAAAACATGAGTTTTTGGACGATTAATGCAGTTTTAGGAGCGGCGATCTATGCCCTACGGGCTACCATTATATCGGTGTCCGCTGCTCGATTTTGGATCTAAATATCTCCCGAAGCACTGTTTGGATCAGGAAAGCCTTCTGGGTGAGTATATTGTTGTTCTTCATTCTATAAACAATGTAAAAGCTGCAGGAACCAAACTTTTCCTTTAAGTCAGAGTGTTTCAGCTATTTTGAGGATGCATTGGACAGATTGGCACACAGTCCTGACTTGAAAATACATTCTTTACTGAGCTTGTTTCACTCACAGTTGCACAACAGCACACATCTGCCATTAAAGATCATTTACAGTGTTTGATGAAAAACTCAGTTTAAAGCTCAACACAGGGCAGAGAGCTATGCGACAGTATGTCTTAATTTACCAGCACTCCTTGGTGCATTTTATAAACTAATGAATTTCCCTGATAATTATACCAACAGATAAGACGACAGGTTGGGTGGTGTGTTTTACACATAAAACACAGAAAAGAGCCAATGATCTCTGCAGGAAAAGGAAAACCATATTGTAGTTTGCCTGAAGCCAACAGGTATTCTCATACACAATAAACAGATCTATCATAAATATGAATCTGCCTGAAAGGCTCATCTAAACTGTTAGGATCCAAGTGCAAATATCCTGATACAAAATCAAGTTTAAACACGATAATAATCAATTGATGCTGCCTATCCTAGAAAACCAACAATTAAGAAATCTGTTATGATTTTTATATTTGTAGTAAAAAAAGGCTTGACAATATATACCATTCACAACATGGCGCTGCTCTGATCTGAAAGCAGCTCAGACAGTATCTGTTAACAAATCTGCAAAACTGCAAGACACAGAAATCCCCTTTATTAACCTTGATCGTGTAATGATATATTGTATACATTCTGACACTATATTTGCTCACTATTTAGGGTTTTTAAGAAAGTCAATCTCTTGGACTTTCTGTCAAAAAACAAAACTACTGATACATTATATATTTTATTGTGGTGGTGGTGGTGGTGGTGGTGGTGGTGGGGTGGGGGTGTCAAATGCTTCAGGAAATTATATTCAATGAACACAAATAATTGTTCTCAGCTTATTCAAAGCCATTTTTCCATCACTGGGGGGGTTTGAATCTCTCCTCTGTCAATTTCCATTTTATTTCATCTTGTTTTGTTTTGTTCATGGCATTTCCTCTAGATCAAAAACAATATATCAAAAAAAAACTTCACTCTACTAGGACAAATGGCAGAAACATTATTTTTACTAAATTACTCTAACAAAAACAAAGGCATTTCACTTGTCTGGCAGGCTTTTTGCTGCAAGGTCAACATAAAGCCTGCACAGCTGCTGCCATTAATTGTTCAACTTTTTTTGACAGCATAAACTATCAAACGTGTCCAGCCTCTGAGTTATAACCAACTTGTGAGGTGATGTATCTTACAGGCTGACTGTACAATGGCTCACCAGGGTGACTGGCTGGATATATGGGCCACCGAAGTGATGCTGTGTTTGATTTTAGGCTGAACAACAGAGAGGATCTGGAACATTTGCGAGGCTGTAAATTTCTTAGCTGCGGCTATTGGGGACATCAACAGAAAGACGAATGGACAAAGATGGAAGGACAGGGCAGAAAAAAGGCTGATAGTGACAGCAAAAGAACATGCTGTATTTCACCAATGTTCATACATTTCCTTCTTTAACAGTCTGTTTCTTTTTATACACCTAACATCAAATAAAATCTGTTTTTAGATTGTATTTGAAGACTCCATTGATTATTCCAGTGCTGAAGTGCATTTTAAAATACAAGTGCTGGGGTGCAGAGGTCAGCAAACAGCAGCCTGTTGGCCATTTCCAGCATAAATAACGTCTGGCCAGCATATTGATTTGGAGAGTGAATCTTAAATATCTCTTTTTTTCTTGACAAACAACTCCACAATAATCAGAAAAAGATGAACTAAAAATTGGCTGCACAAGGATGGAGCACTTTCCAGTCAACCATGACTCCACTCAAATTAAACCTTTACCAAGAGCCTCATTGTACATATACAGCTTATTACTGATATAGCTCCCTTAAGTTACATCAGATGCCCAAAGGGGTTTGCACAGTGCATCCTTATAACAGAAATTATAAGTATTTGATTCTAAAAATAAAGAGTCAGCTGCTCCTCCCTTTCAACTCTGCAAATAATAGAGGTTGCAATGCTTAAGCAGAGAAACAAAATGGTGTGGAGCAAAGGCATGGCACAGGCGGAAAATAAAAAAAATCCTGCTTTATCATCTGTTCCAATGTTTCTTAGCTTATCAGAGAATAGAGCAAATAGGAGCAGACTGTTCATTGATTGATGCTGTGTCTGAAAAATGAATGCTTAGTGTGCAATGTGGAAAGCTCAGATGGTCAGCAATGGACCATCAGTGATCTGTTTGTTACAAATACAAGCAACTCAGGGACACATCTGTGTGAACTTTGGCAGTGAATTGGTTGTCTGTTGTTTATTGGTTGCTGTTAACAGCCCACTTAAAGCATAGCATTTCCTCAAGACTCAAATAAATTGATAATAATAATTCAAAAGGAATACACAGAATTTATTGCAACAATATCAGTATCAGCAGATAATTGCTTAAATATATTATCTGTACCAGTGTGTGGATATATTGTTGATATTTGCAGCTAATATTTTAGCGGGACAATTAGCTCATCATTATCCTACATATTGGCTATAATTTTTTATTCATTTATTTAACCTTTATTTAACCAGGAAATCCCATTGTGATTAAAAAATCTCTTTTACAAGAGAGACCTGGCCAAAATAGCAGCCGCACAGAGTCACGGTACATAGGAAATGACACAACACAATCAACAGGTTTGAAACAAATAAGCAAATACACATTTGGCTTTCAAGAAAAACAACCACATGCCTCTGTCACCACTAAAGATTATAATTATTTTCATACATCCTGCCATAATATTGGCAGGATGTATTAATGGTTTACCTCATGATCACTTCATTTACACTTCCATAAATATCAAAAGCATCATTTATTAAAGAACAAAAAGTTCACAAAAAGAGAGCACTAACTGCCATTAACACATTTCTAACATTTTAGGCAAGTTATTGTCAAAAATGTGGAAAACTTAACCTGGCACACCAGATGGACCTTTCAATACATTTCACTGGTCAATCTGGGTAAGAGCCCACAGAAAGTGTCTGATGACGGTAGAACCTTTCAACAGGTTGTTGGACAAACTCTTGTCAGAAATATGAAAATATCCTAACTACAGATAAGTTTATGTTGTTGTTAGCTGTTTTTCATTTAATAAAGAATCTGATAAAACTACTACTGAAGTTGTTAGCATCCATGCTAATCTCTGTCAGAGTCGTCACTTCCTGCTGCCACCTCATCTAAAGCTGCTCTTAAGGACTTTGATTGGGCCGTGCCACTGTTTTGAAGGCTGGAGCTCGCAAGATGGATCTGCCTAATAACAGACAAAAGCTGTGTTCGAAATCGTCCACTCATTCACTCACTCACTATCCCCTATGTAATGTAAATGAAATAATGGACTACATAGGGAATGACCAAATGACATTTTGGACACTACACTGAAATTTTATAACAATGTACCGTCAGCAGGTGAGCCGGATATTCCTGTGACGAAAGTGGACGTGCCAAAATTCACATAAACAAACCGGGCACTCGGGAGGATAAGTGGCAAATTTTGAAGCTGTTTACAGCCGCTAAAAGACGTTAAAGAGCTACGCTACGATTGTGTCAAAGATACTTTAACGTATTTTACATTTATGAATGAAAGCAGCGCCTAACAGTCTTCTTTCTCTTCTTCTTCGATGGAAAAACACGACTGCATTGCATTGTAGTATACGGGAGTACAATATAGGGTACATCATATGTACACTCACTTTTGCTCTGCATTGTAGGTATTTTGTAGTGCACTACATAGTGAATGAAATTAACTGCTGAGAATTCCAACAGCACTACAAAATGGCGAACACACTAGATAGTGCACTACATCTGTGATAGTGAGCGATTTCGAACACAGCACCTGAATCAGGCACAGCTGCTCTGCAAGGTTCTGGAAAACTGTTCAGAAATCCTTGAAAAAAAATTCTGGATCAGTATCCAAGTTGAGATCACCTCCAAAATCAAATTATTTCTCCCTTGGGTCATTACCAAGATTCCCATCAAAGTCCACAGTTAACTTTTTGAGTTATTAGCAAATTGTGAAAAACTGCCTTATCTCACAACACAATCGACTTGGAGGATGTGAAAATTATCTCTCCTAATTAACTCCTGATTTTGTTCCAGCCCACTATACAGTGACCTGAAGGCAATCCGAATTGCATACGCCTGTCTTTGAGGTTTGTTTGACATGTTGTCTATGAGAAATATTCGTCTTCCGCCAATGTATTTGCATGCAGCATCGTGGGAGGAAAGAGAAAATAACTTTAGGATCATCAAAATGTGTCTGATTGTGAAACAAGCATACACACAGACAGTTTCTGGCTCATAGTTTTGACAAACTGTGTTTACACTGTTAGAAAATATTTTTTAAACAAATAACCATTAGGTGTCTCTCATTTACTACATTTACATTAATCAGTAGAGAATATTTAGTGTGGGCAAGATGGGGATGATAATACTAAAGAAGTAAGTGAGGACAATGACAGAGAAGATATATAAAGGTAGAAAACATCTATGTATGAAAAAAATGAAAACTCTATGATCTAGTTTAAGAAGTATTGAGACAGAGAGTGAAGAAGAATTAGAAAAGGCATAGACAGATGGCTCTGGGCTGTTCTCCTGATAACACTTCTATGTGTGTTAAACATAACAAGCCCCTTGTGTCAGTAATAAACGCTACATAAAATCAAACTGTCATCGCGCTGCTAATCAGAACAAGTGTTGCTTGTCATGCTGTCAGTGTTTTTTGAAACTTGATTCTATGATAATGAAGACCAAAAATAATCAGAAGTAACAGGTTAGAAAAGACCAGATGAAAGCAACATATTAAAAAAACGAAAAAGATACAGACTAAAGCTCTTTCATGAGTACATCCAAGAATAGTTGAGCAGAATAGATGTAACACAACACTGATTTGTCAAATAGACTCAGACAGATGCACTGTGGGAGGCAGAAGGGATAAATCTGAGCAGCATTCATGTCAATAACAAATGCCTGCTTGTAAACCAAAAAGTATCAGAAAATGTGACATGAAAAATGGACTTGAGATCATAAAGAGCTTTTGACCACTTAAAGCAGCTTTACATCGCAGGTCACATCTAATCTTGCAGAGCAGGTGGATCAGCTGGATTTGACATCTGTAATCAGGCAGATCCATGTTACAAAGCTCCAATATCCAGTGATTGTGAGCTCAATCAGATTCCTGAAAGAGGAATGAGCTACAAGCAAGATGACAACAGGAAGTAACTGCACATACAGAGATTAGCATAGATGCTAACAGATTCACTGGCAGTTTTGTCTGAATGTGACTGCTTTTCTTCATAAAATGAAAAATAAAACCACAAACCTCTCAATAGAAATAATATTTTTGGTCCACTTCTGACCATTTTAACGAGAGTTTGTTCTACTATATGGCTCATGACACTACCTGTCATAGGCAGACGGAAGAATCATCCAATCACCTGCTGGATATGCTTCTGAAAGGTCAACCCTTCCCAAACACTTTCTATGGGCTCTTTTCCAGATGACTAGTGAACTACATTGTCCATCTGGTGTGCCAATTTCTGTCATATCTACCCATTTACCCACTGATGGCGTCACTAGTTTCTGTGTCAGTTGTCCATCAGGACCAGCAAATGCATTCATACACTTTCATACCCATTGCCTAACACTGACGGAGTGGGAGCAACTTAGGGCTAAGTACACTTTCAGACTGTGCCTCATTTATTATAACACATACTGCACTGTACTGCAGTGGTTCCCAGCCTAAAACTAATTAGTAAATTACATTACTATGGATATTGATACAGTTGATGCAAGAGGAATGATGGGCATAGCATGAAACACGTAAATGACAAACGCCTACCAGGCTATTTAAAGCTAAACTGCTCTCAAAGAACATTTTGTAGTAATACTCTAAATCTAATGTAGCAGCTATTCAAACCCTTTCCAACTTGCTGCAGCATCAAACAGGCTTTCAAACCGCACACCCCTCTTTCTGTGTTTTATGTTATGCACATAGCCCCTAGCAGCATCTTTTTATCAATAAAAGGCTATGCAAAAGGGGCCAGAGAGACACAAAGACAGACAATGATCGAATAAGTTTCTGTCGTTTAAATGGAGAATTAAAATTGATGTTTTCCCAGAGCGTTCCTCGTGTCATAAAATCACCAACTGTTATTTAGGTAATTATATTCACAACCAGGCAAAACCACGAAGGTATTGTTCTCCAAAACATATAATTGTCCCCGAAAGAACAGTTTCACAATGCAGCTCTGTTTCTCGTGTTTCTATTGCTCTCTCGCACACACTTACACTGTTTGAGACCACCAAAGTGTCATTATGATGGAGAAAATTACCAGCAGCGAAAAAAAAAAACATACAGGAGTTGCACATCAACCTGTGGTGTGTCAATTTCTTGTCTGTCTCACATTTGCACACACGCATGCACACACACCTGTGACATAACCTACAATAACATATAATTCTGATTAATGTGGTACTATTTCAGCATATAGCAATTCATCACTGGCGATATGATTAACCTAAGTGTCACCTTTACCTATAGTCTCATTCATCAAACATTTGCATAAAAAATGTAGCTTTAAACATCTCCTAGAGTACAGTGTTGATGGGCTTTATAGGTTTTGTAACTGTTCTGTTGGGCCAATAAAAATGAAATGGCATAATGCAGGTGTGATCTCCAATAAATTGATTAAGAAACACTTCAAGACGCGGATCATGCTACACCTACTACACTTGATTTCTAAAGAAAGAGTTTATGCCGATTCAAAGCACTGATCTGATTTTTACATTTACCTAGACATTACAGCTACACATTTTTTTCTTCCTTATTTGTTTTTAAACTAAATTGGCACACCTTCTAACATGATGACATCATTCTAATTCCTTTAACATATCAAGCTCGCATTATTTTATATACCTCTTTAAAAATGTAACTTCTACAGACTACACAGATGACCTGTTAGCTACTGGCTAACTTACACCTGCTATCACTTGCACATTTACAGTCTGATTTAATGTGAGCTCAACTTATAGAAACTGATGTAAACAATTGCAGTGAGATGATCAGTATGGTGAAAGTCAATTTGTTTAAATGAATGGAGATACCATTAAGAGCCATTTCCTAAGTTCATTTGTATAATTAAAAAAAAGTCAATTTGATTTAACTCTTATCCTATTAGAACACTATTAATATTCACTAGAATAATGGATCACAAAGGCAGTCTTTGCCAAAATCACAGAATACAGTGACATCCGGTTCAATTCACAATCAACATGCCATTAATGATTAAAATGAAAACAGGATTTTTATTCATATTTTATTCTCGCTTCCGTCTGGAAGGACTCCTGCTCAGCACGATATCAAAGTTTTCAAATTCAAATTAACTATTCAGCAAAATAATGAATATTATCTAAGATAAAAAGACATACCATGGTGAGGTGCTTCTTTAACTTGAGGGTATATTTAAAATAAAGAAGAAAAACAAAAATCAGATAACTTACTGCTGCCTTTTTTAATTACATTACTTGGTGATTTATGCCAAAATATTTCAGAAAAGGCACCCAAAATAAATCCTACTAATGCTTAGTAATAAAATGTACACAGCCGCCAAACCAAAATGATAAGAAATATACATAAAAACGTGAATTTAATTTTAATGTACTTTGAACATTTTCCATTAAAACTTGAAACAAATCTAAATGAACTGTCTTATTGTGCAGGATACACTATTTAGTTCCAAACTCACATCGTCAACTGAGACATCAGCAGACTAGAGTCTGCTAAGAAAATATTTCCATTTGAAGCTTTATATTTATTTTTCCACACATGATTTATTTTAAAATTAATCAATCTTGTCTCAGTTGGTTTGAAACTAAGTCTATTTTCCCCAGCACATAATCAATAATAGCAGGAAAGCCATGAAAGAAACATAATTAAACACAAACAAAGCACTTCATGGTTCTTCAAGAGACCAAAATTAAAATGCTTCAGTGCAATTTTATGTTTTGTGCATTGTTTTTGTCTTTCGTTTTGGACACATATGCAAGTAAAATCTGTTAGAACTCTCATAATTAATACATTGGTACCATTCCTCTCAGAGATGTAATTGCATTGTGGTCATCTCTATTCTGCTCCTTCCTTTTAGTCTCAATGCCGTAATGACCCAGTTCCCCCTTTGGGATAATTAAAGATTCATCATGTCTTATTTGAAGTAATATTTGGCGGGCCATTGTCTGGCTACTTACCGCCGATGTGGAGGTAGATGGTGTCACGTCTCTCTCCGTGTGGGTTCTGAAAGCAGCTGTAGAGTCCGTTGTGGCTCAAGTCGACTTCATTCAGCATCAATCTTGGGCCCTCTAGACGGTGCTGGGCCTTCACATCAGTCCCATTCACCTTCCATGACACTGATGCGTCATTGTCAAGGGAGCCACACTGCATGGTGACATCGCTGCCCATTCGTTCATACTGGTTCCTGGCAACTGAAAACAGACAGAGGCAGATTTTAAGTAAGTATTTTAAAAGATCTTAACAGGTGAAATATTTTTCAGGTTGCAATACCGTCACTGCTCCTAGAAACTGGAAGGTGGAAGTGAGACAAATCATTAAATTGACATCAGCATGCTAAAACGTTGTGTTTGTCGGTTTGCTCCTGCATGATTATCCTAAATATTGTCCAAAATAACATTATAAAAAAACACAATATTAATTATATTTCACAGCAGTTTTAAAAATCACTATTGAATCAAAAAAATTATTTTGCCTCTGTGGTCTGGGTTAAATGCATTCACTCTTTATTATTTTATGAAACATTACTATCCACATAAGTGTACTGATACACCACTGAGGCTGCTTGCTATGGAGTGAAAAAAGCAAGAAAATTAACTCTTCGTGCAGCTTAAAAACTTTTGGATAGTAAGAATAATTAGGAAACAGGCCTTTCGTAGAAAACTTAAGTTGGTTTTACACAAAACAAAACAGAAAACTCTTCAGAAATACAGACCCCAGTTCCAATGAAGTTAGGATGTTGTGTAATACATAAATAAAACAGAATACAATGATTTGTAAATCTTTTTTAACCAGCAGTCAACTGACAACAATTCAAAGACAGTATATTGACTTTTCAAACTAATAAATTTCATTGTTTTTAATTTGATGCCTGCAACTCGTTTTAAAAAAAGCCTGGAAAACAGCAACAAAAGACTGGGAAAGTTAACTAATGCTCTAAAATCACCTTTTTGTAATATTACACAGGTGAACTGGTTAATTAGAACCAGGTGAGTGTCATGGCTGGATAAAGATGGAGCATACATTGAAGGCTCAGTCACTCACAATCAATGTGTATATCTATTTCCTGCACATGTGAACAAACATACATCTTCTTCTATTCCTATTATGTGTACATATTTGTTTCTACTACGTGCATACATATATTCTTTTTCTCTAATTAAGTGTATTTTTACACAGATATTTTTTTCTGTTATGGTTATGTTTATATTTTCTGTTGTTTATTCCACTAGTGACACCACCTGCCAAAGCTAAATTTCTTGTATGTTGTGAACATACTTGGCCAATAAAGCTGATTTTGATTCTGATTCTGATCCAGGTTGCGGCAACATTCACCACTTGGTGAAAAACTGTGGGAGCAAATGTTTCAAGACTTTAAGAACAACCTTTCTTAACTTAAGACTGCAACAAACTCAGACATCTCATCATCTACAGCCCATTATATCACCTAAAGATTCAGAGAATCCAGAGGATGCTCTGCAACACAGCTGAAAACCAACACTGAATGCCATTGACCTCCAATTCCTTAGGGATGCACTGCATTAAAATCATCATTATGTAAAATATACTACCATGTGGGCTCAGGAGCACTAAGGAAAACCATTGTATGTTAACAATTCAACGTTTCATCAACAAGCAGAAGGATGGCCATGTAAAGTGTACGCCATATCAACAAGAGCCAGAAACACTGCCATCTTCTCTAGGCCAAGCTCATCAGAGATGGACTGGCACAAAGTAGAAAAGTTTTCTTTGGTCTGATAAGTCCTCATTTAAAATGGTTTTATTGGAAATCATGGATGTTGATTGTTATTAGTACAAAGTTTAATAGCCAGCAGTGTAATGGATTAAGGAGTGTTAGTGCCCATGGCATGGGTAACTTGCAAAACTGTAAGGGCACTATTGATGCTGAAAGGTAAATACAGACAACGGGACAACAAATACTGCCATCTCAGCAATGTCATTTACAGTAACACCAATGCTATTTCAGCATAGTTCAAGAGTGTGCATAGGTACGAGACTGACCTACCTGCAGTCCAGACCCACTGAAAAGTGTGCCACATTATAAGCACAAAATACGACAACGGAACCCCCTAGACTGTTGCGCAACTGAAGTTGTACATCAAGAAAGAAGAAACTACACCTACAAAGCTTCAATAATAAGTGTCTGCAGTTCTCAAATGCTTTTTGAGTGTTGTTATAGGAAAGGTGATCTAACAGGGTGTCCCAGCCATATGTGTTGCAAGTATCGTTTTCAAAATCTGAAATTATTTTCAGTAAAATATAAAAATATTTGTCTTTGGAGTGTATTCAAACCTAGGTCAGAGAGGGTTTTCAAATAAGTGTTGTCTTTATATGAATGTTTTAGACAACGCCCTGAATTCAAAGTACTTTATACTGAACCCTGATGCATCATTCATTTTATTGTTGACCTCAGACTGTACTTGCACATGGCTTTGGTCAAGAGTATCGGAAAAGTTGTAGAGGTTTTGGCCCAAGGGACACAAGGGTTCATGTTAGCTTAATGGAAGTTTTAGCCAGGGTAAGTACTCTGTAGTGTTTGTACGTCCCAATGGGCTTGTCATGACCACATGGAGTGAAGACCTCAGATTAACACTTGAACACTGAGGATCAACAGCCAACAAAAGCCATGATAAAATATTGATTTCCATCTCAGGGAAAAGTCCTTATCATGGAAAAAAGAAAAAAAAAACAGTGGCTCCATTGGCTTGGGATCAAAAGCTGTCAAGTCCTGATCCGATGTCTCCCTCCCTCTATTTTCTTTTGTCTTTGTAACCCCTTCCCCCATTCTCCCTTCAAAGCCTCCTCGCTGATTTTCTTGAGCAAGCTTCCTTCTCCTGGTCTCCTCAGACATGCTTTTTAATGCAGCCGATACAGATGTCAACCTTGTGTTTCATGTATATTTCATGTGCCATTCCAGAGCCATCTATATTAAATAAGACAAGATTCTTCGCCCCATTAACCTGACAGTTTGTTCCCCCTGCCTCTCTCTCTTCTGTCTGTTGTTCAGCTGCCTTCACCCTTCCTGCAATCCTCCTCTCCCTTTTCTGTCTCATTCTGCCCTCTTATGTCATCGTTTTTCTTCTTCTGTCCATCCTCGTTATCTCCAAGCTCTCTTCCCAATTTAACCAAGTTGGAATAATTTTGCTTTTATTCATGTTGGTGGTAGAATATGCAGTTTTTGTTTGATCTCCTTCTCCATCAAGTGTCTAAGAACGGATGTGACTTTATTTACATAAGAGTTATTTCAATCTCAGCAAGAAAAATAAAATACAGCTTGACTTTGATGTTGGTTTTGATGATGATGCTGGAGTTCTTCGTCTTAATGTGGCAAAGATATGTAGAAAAAAGAAGAGATATTAGGAACTTTTGTCAGAATGCACTCAACTGTAAGAAAGTTAAAATCCTTGCATACTGTATTAAAGACAAATCCCAACTCAACTTCATACATCATTTTGGCAAAGTACTAATGCAGTATCCAAGCTGTAAGGCCAGGTAAAGTCAGTTTACAGCAATCACCTGTTTGGAATTTTGTTCCTTCAACCTGATCCCTAGGCCTGTCATGATAACAAATTTGCTGGACGATAATTGTCCAAAAAAATTGTCGATAAAGGATATTATTGTCAATATTGTTTTGAAACATCATTTTTTTCATTCATGTAATTATGATATATGTCATAATATTGTAAGTACACTGTATCAAAAGCAATAAACATTCATTTCTTAAAGAGTATTTAACTGTAATTGGAAGGTCAAGAGCTTTTATTAAAAGAAATTAAACAAACATTATAATAAATTTAACAAAAAAGAGAGAAATACCCAATGGGAATGAAATGGACTCTCTTTTGGTAAACAAAAATCATTATACTAATAAAAAAAAAATAGACCCCGTCTTTTGAAAGAAAAAGAACTCCAATAAAAACACACACAACAATAAAAACAATAAATAAAATAGAGTATATGCAGTTCCTGAAATGTTTGTGACATACATTCTACCAGTCAGTTTGTACTGTCTGTGAGACGTTTGTAACATCCCCCGAAATGCAGGCTTTTCAACTGTATTGAATGGTTGCATTTCTTTTGCAATGTAGCGAACAACACTGTCTTTGAGCTTGCACCATTTTGCACTGTTTTATTTATATTTTCTTTGCTGACCAAGCGCCTCAGTAAGCGCTGACTGTCATGATGAAGGCTCCGCTGAACCTCCCCTTCTTCTTCTTCGTCATCACTACTTTCAAACAAATACGACATATCGGCTCGTCGGCGTTCATGGGCTCACACCTTGTTCATTCTGTTTAAAACCAAAATATTCCCACACTGGGGCTGTGGCATTCAGCTTAGGAACTTTCGTGCCTTCTACATATTAGTGCTTGTGTCCTTGTTACTCCTCGGGACGCTCACTTCAGCTCTATGTGTGTGTCTGCACAAGGGGCCCCGCCTCCCCCACAAAGATTGAAAGAATGACAAATGCTCACTCCGCTACAAATCTGCTACACAACCAATGTACCCAGGTGTTGAGAAAGTTGCACAGAGTGACCCATCTTCTCATCCAGCCTGTTTGGTAGAGAGACAAGAGGAAAACAAACAAGCATGCACGTGTCAGCTTATCAAGGCCGGCAAACTTACCGAGGATGTTTTTATTTATCGTGTGGTTAATTGATTTATTGATTATCGTGACAGGCCTACTGGTCCCTAAATCAAATTGACCTCCTGATAGTCATATCCACGCCTGAGCCAGGCCCATGATCCAACTCTTCGGGTAACCTCCTAGCTGACCCCTCTATAATGCATGCAGTTGCCCCTGTGGCCTGAATCAACCCACCAGCTCCTGGGCACCAAACTGCAGTGAGTTGGATCAGGTTCAGGATAGCACAGCAGGTGCCTATACAAGCAGAGACGCTGCTCCTGTATCCAGCTGCTGACCCTCCCCATCCCCGCCCTCCTGAACATGTCAGGATTAGACACATGGTCCTGCCAATAATGCCCAGAAATGTGTCAAAGGGAAGTGGTCATGAAAGAAGAACCAGGGACCCAAAGACCTTTCTTCACATGCAAACATACTGTGAGCACCAAACAGGCCTGTTCAGTGAAGTCATCACTCCATACGTGGGACCGAAGAGACTGTTACCTTCTTAAATTTGTTAGTGAATGAAATAGGATGAATCAACAATGCCTTAACAAGAACAGGCCACTATTTTACTTAAGTGATTTTATTCACCTTCTTTCTGAGAATGACCTTCAGGGTCCAAACACAGCACTTTGAGGCACAGAGAGAGGCATCAACAGAAAATTGTTGCCAGTAAAATAACTGTTTCCTGTGCCGCAGCGTGCCTGCCAGGTGCTTTTCTCTGCTACTGTGTGACACAGCTTCAACTTGTCCTTGTCCTTTCCTCAGTAATGCTTCCTTTTCAAGATTGGTTTTATTTCACCTTTTCTAAAAAACAGAACAGTTTATTACAATTTTCTCAGTTTCTTGTACTTTGTAAAATATAGTAGATACGTGAGTGACCATTCTGTTGTATCAAACATTACAAATATATGTCTGAAATTTGTAATTATTTTATTTGGCTCTCAAGCTTTAAAACATCTATTTTGTGTAATTTTTTTTAAGTCCACTGTAATGCACATGCCAACATGTTATGCCAAGTGATTCATTTAAGATATGGAACATGTTACATACATGTTCCTTATAGGACTTACATGTTTATGTCCTATGAATGGCTAGTGCCTTGGTAGATTTTCTTTTATCATGTTTTTTTTTCTTTTCTGGAAGAGCTCATTTGATATTTCTGAAAGCAAGTCCCTAACTTCAATGATAATGTCCAGTGTAAAGGAATATTAGGTTTTTGATCAGTTATTGGAAGTCAAAAATACATGGTAGAGACTTGGTGATAAATAACGTAAAGGAAAAATAGAGGCTTTGACAAGGGGACTTCAGATGAAGTGGATGTGATGCAAAATTCGGAAATGCAGAGGGAAAATTCTGAATTGAAAATGTTTTAGATAGATAGATAGATAGATAGATAGATAGATAGATAGATAGATAGATAGAGTATAATGGTAAGCGATAAAATTTCCCACGATAATCGTTACGTGTCAATCAAAATTACTTGATCACCACACTACCTCAGTAACGAACGGTGATGCTACTCTTTGCCTGGAAAAGCCGGAACTATGTATCTGCCCTCGATTAAGGAGCCTCACGCGAGGTGCACATGCGCAGTTTGCATTGTTTGGCCTCTGAGTTTGACACATTTATTGACAAAAAAGACAAAAGAACTGTTATGAATATAACAATAAAGGGGTTAAATGATTTCAATTCTGTGTAAAAGTACTTTGGGAACATTTTGAGCACACTGCAACAATACCGCGATAATAATGATAACCGTGATAATTTTGGCTACAATAACCGTAATACAAAATTTCTATATCGTTACATCCCTAATAGATAGATAGATAGATAGATAGATTGATGAGTTTTTCATTATATGTTATTTATTTATATTTCTTAGGAAAACCATTCTTGGTCAAGAACATTTCCTCATAGCTGCCTTATATCTTCAATTAAACAGTTGTATAAATATAGAAGTGACTTCTCTTCATGGGAGATAAATCCTATGTTAAGTACTAAAATCTTTCTTTTTTTGGTAATTATTCTGTCCAATGTGTTCACATCACGTAAAAAATGAAAGAAAGCTTTATGGCAGAAAGAGCAAGGCAAGAGGAAGTGACTATGTATAGAGATTAGCATAGATGCTAACAGCTTCAGTAGCACTTTTATCAGATTCAGACTGCATTGCTTAATAAAATGAATAATTTCTACCTTGCACCACGGTAGTGTCCACTCACTACATTAGGTGATTGATCTGTAATGAATGTGACTGATGCATGATCATGTAATCATCTGTCAGATATGCTTTCATATGTTCTGCTCTTTCCCAAACACTTTCTACGGGCTGTCACAGGTATAGTAACACTGGATTCTGCAGCAATGATTATGTTCATTTTTGAGCACACTGTTGCTTTCCTCAATCTGTTTTTCTTATCACACTGTACATCCCTCTGCTCACCTTTACCACCACCTTTTCTACAATCTCTCTCCCCCTCACTCTAACACTATCACATCCTTTCTCTCTGAACACCAAAAGCATTCACATATCCCTGTTCATATGTATTCTACTCACATGATGCCACATGCATAATACACCTTAAGCATTTGTGAAAACCATAGCAGATGCTCTTGTGAGTACACTCATGTAGTCACTTACACATGCTGTGACACAGTCCTGCATAATGTCCTTAGACCTCATCACCATACAGACACGCAGGCCTAACAACCATAATGACATTCAGTTCAAGAGCTATTGATCTCCTGGTAATACACGGAGTTTCACTACCTGCAAAGCCCAGATGATCCCATCTAAACAAAAATCATAGAATACATGTCCTTCACAGGGGTTTCTTCACTTATTTTGATGAAAATTTTACCTTGCAAATGTATTTTGTCTATGCTGAAAAAAGTAAAATTGAACAACAGGAAAATGTTATTAATGAATAGAGGAGAGGGAAAAAATGCCACATTTATTGATCTTATGTACAATAATTACAGGGCACAGTCACTGTCTCTGTGTCTCAATTCAATTCAATCATTCATTGATTCATTCACTATACCTCTCATCCCTTTGGGGGGGGGGGGGTCTGAAGCCTATCCCAGTTGTCATTGGACGAGAGGCTGGGTACACCCTGAACCAGTCGACCACACAGAGAGACAGACAACCATTCACACTCACACTCATATCTCGGGTCAAGTTAGAGTCACCCATTGACCTAATGAGCTTGTTTTGGTCTGTGGGAGGAAGCCTGAGTGCCCGGAGAGAACCCAGGCATGCATGGGAAGAACATGCAAACTTCACACAGAAAGGCCCTGCCTGATCAGGAGATTGAACCAGGGACCTTCTTGCTGTAAGGCATGTGCACTACCTACTGCGCCACTGTGCCGCCCCTCAATTCAATTCAATTTAACATTGCTTAATAAATATACATTCTTAGTACTGATGTTGATAAATGTAGCGCCCTCCAGTTAACCTGCTATTTGATGGGTTTAACAGGTCTGAAACACTTTAAATGAGATTTTAAATCTATGTGAGTTTTTTCTTGTTAAATAAAGTTCATAATAATCCCAAAAGCATACATAAAACTAACTTTACCAGCAGCTTGCAAATAATGTCAGTGTTTTCAGATAGTTTACAGATTTGTAGTCTGTTTAGCCAACTTTGTAACATCTTATCCATCTTTTTCTTCATCTACTCATTCTCTCTCTCTATCTCCTTTCGTTCGTTTTATCCAGCTGCTTGTGCTTCTGATTAAAACACAGAAAGCAGCTCACTATTCCACCAACTTTACATTAAACGGTAGTGCTACAGTCACAAAGGCAAAGATACACTGACTTTTGCAGAAGACTATTGAAGGTTAAACTTTGAACTGTTTAACACTCGGTCTACCAGAATTCCGCCACTACTAGCCCTTTTGTTAGCAGAAGCCCTCCTGGCATTGCAAGGGCAGCAAGGAAATGTAGCATGGCATAGCCTTGAAAAACATTCATGTTAGTATGCAAATAAACTACAATTTCCATAACTTTATAAATGAATGGGATTTGCCATTATAAACAAAAGTGTTTTGTGTCATCAACCTGGATCTGATCAGCACCAAACCGAATGCCTTCTTCTTACACACCCAGTGATTTTTTTTTTTTTTGTAAATCTAATCAGAAGTTTTTGCATAATCTTGCTAACAGACAAAGAGACGGACCCCGGCGAAAACATTACCTCATTGGTTGAGGTCATTATTTGGAAGGCCACATGTAGCACCTTTGCAGGCCACCTGTGGGCCTGGACCACAGGTTGTTAACCACTGGTCTATATATAGACTAAGAAGCTCTCAAGAACATATAAAACTAGTACAAGCTTACATTACAGTATGATAATAAAGATTCCTGCTGTAGACCTCATACCTTTAAAATTAGCAGATGAGATGTCAGCAAATGCATTGATGTTTCCAGTCATCTTTTTTTTTAACTAGGGGGCATCTCTAAAATATTTTCTGAGTCACTCCCAGAGCTAGATGAACCTTCATGCAGCACTAAGAGACATTACACTCTGAACCTGCTCTGGTTCTTCCTTGTCAAGGCTCTGAAGCAAGACTAAAGCCTCCTTATTTGTAATTCGCCTTCAAGTTATCACTTTTGCCTCTCTTGTTAGATTTCAGAAGAAAATTTACCCACAATTAGGAAAAGTCAGGGTCCTATGGGTACGTAGATATTAATTAATCAAAGTTATGACATCGCAAATTTTGAAAGCAGTCAAAATGACTTCCTTGGCAGTTCCAGTGTTAATAAAATCTGTTGTGCTGCTCCTTTTTTACTTTCATACTTCTAGTAAGATTCTCTATAACTCTATATGGGAAATGCTCCCTTTTTTCCTACATTTTAGTTCAAGCAATTTATCAGTTTGATATAAAAATATTAAAACAAAATTTTTGACCAATGATGGAACCATGGCTCGCATCTCTGATGGCACATGATCTTACATCTTACATACTGAGTAGCCTGAGCCTGAACTGTATGCATACATTAAGAATAGTGACTAGTAATTCACTCATGAACTTCTATCCTCCCACTCCACACCCTCACTTTGTAATAGATTTATTTCCATAGCAAGAACATTTCTTGCCACAGTCAGCAGTTGGCAGAGCTGGTTAGGCAGGTTCCTCAGATGTTTCTGTGAGGTACGACACAGTAAAATGCTTAATCCCCCCGTGATTTATAAGACAGAGATCCGATTAACTGCCGTATGACATTAAGTAATGCAATAAACTGCTCCTAGCATTTATGTGGCTGTGCACACATTAATAAACTGATACAGTTTCTCTGTAGTTCAGAGACTACATAAAGAATATGCTCACAGGCACTCATACAGAGGCCACACAGGCTCCAAAAAACAAACTTGGATGGAAGTCTGTACGGACATACACACACATATACACTCTTCCTCTCTGCTCTCACACATGCACTTCCTCTGCAAACATCTTGGAATTAAGTTATCACTTTATCCTCTCCTGTCTCTCTTTCCCACAGAGAGATTAACATTCACTCTCTCTCTCTCTGCATTTGCCTCTCCTTTCATGTGAGCACTGAGGCAGCTGCAGCTGTGTAAGTGTTTCTATGTGCGTGTGTGTGTGTGTGTGTGTTTTCTGTGCATGTTTGTGCATGAGTCGGGGCACGGACGCTCAAATAAATCAACTTCCTGTTTCCTGCCATCTTATCTTAGCCCCCCAGCACATGGAGATGTACAGTGTTGTGTGTGTTTGTGCGCGCTTGTGTGTGTCTCATCATTCCCCTAATCATCTCGCTCACAGAAGCCACCAGAGAGCATCTGCAGGCGACAGGGTTAATTGACACTTCACGTGCTGGATGTCTACGTTCCGTGAGGAACATGGAAGCAAAATTAATAAATAAACAAATAATTAAGCAGGAATGTAAAAGAAGAGGAGGATGTGGAGAAACAGAGGGATGGAGTGAAAAGTTGAAGTGGGGGAGCAGGCAGAGGAAAGGGGGACAGCACAGGAGGGAGGAGGAATTGTTGAGAGAGAGTAGGGCAGTTAATATTTTACAAGCCTGGATTAGAGAGGTCATGAAATGAGGAATGGGAGAAAGAATCCTGAGAGTCAGCTTCAGGGAGAAGGAGCGAAAAGGAGTGGGACAGCTGGATAACACTGCTTTGATCAGAAACATCTGTAGGTTGTACGTTTTGCAGCAGAGAGAGAAAAACAGCAAGCAGCTTGGGAGAAATGAATGCCTCTTACTTCGTCTGTTTGCTTGGGCAGGCAGAAGCTTGGCTTGTTATCTACCCAATTCCTCTGTTTCCTCAGTGTCTGCTCAAAATAATCTTTAAAGGCAATTTTATGGTCTTGCATGTGTTTTCAGTAAGACACAAGGGGAGAAAAAAATGTTTTTTTCAGTTCTGATCTATTTGACATTTCTTTAAAAACATTTTCAACCAAATACTGACCAATTGATTCGAACAATTTATGCTGTTCTCCTGCAATTTAATTAACTGCGACTTAATCAAAAGCAGAAAAATGGCTGCACCAATTCTCATTTAATGTCATCCACACTGATAAAAACAGCATCTAATTAGCTGTAGGTTACTTGTTTGCAGCAGTGATGGTGGAGGTCTGTAAAGGTCAAATGGTGTGCTAATTAGACTCCTCATAAAATTATTTTGAAAAAGCACAGAGTATTTTTACTGATATTCAGATCAGTGATTGTTTCCACTGTAAAATGAGAAAAAAGCTTGCAGAGCTACTGACACTGTTAATCAATCATGGTCGGCATCACATAGCAATTATCTATTACATTAGGGAAGCAGAAAACGATCATCTAATTTACGTTTTGGTGACCCATCATGACTTCCTTGATGTTGACTCCAACCAGACTGACTGTCTCAGCAGACTTTAATCATTTGGCTTTGGAGGAAATAAAAGAGCCAAGGCATCCGCAGCATTGAGATATGATTCCATCCAACCCATAATTATGATAATTATGTTACTGGTGTTTACATGTGAATATTTATGTAAATATGATCTTATGAAGTGGTGGGATGGGGTGAAATCCCCACATATAGAAGTGATTTAACAGTCACTATCCATTGCATGAAATCCCCCAAAAAAGGGAGTGGTTTCTTTTAATCAGCTTTAATTATGAACTGTGTGTCTTCCAAAGTGTTTTGACTCCTCCTGGCATGACTGCTTTAATGAAGATAATCTCACATAAGCCTGTAAAAACCTTCATGGCAGTCCTAATCTTATTGTTTAATAACATTGCTTACACCACCCTAAGCCTTCCCAGAGAGCCAGACTCTGAAGGTCAGTGCTAATACCAGGCTGCTCATTTAGAAAACCAAATGGGGAGCTAGATAAAACACTAACATTACAAAAAAGATTAGCATGAGTAGAAATGATAAGGAAACAGATGCTGAAAGAGAGACAAAGAAATGGGATGAGTGGAAAGTGGGGAATGAAACAGTAAAAGACATTTGAGGAGGGTCATGGACAAGAGCAAGAGACAAAGTCTGAAAAGATAAATGGATGAAGCAGGAGACAGAGGAGGGAGAAGTTTCAGAGGGCAAGATGAGATGAGATGGGAGAGGAGAGCGGAAGTGAAATGGCCATTTTAATTAATGGACTGTTATATTTTTAAAATATTCTTGGGTTCCAAGATAATATCAGCAAAAATTATAGCCCTCATCATGGGCATGCTGTGCAAATATACCATGACCTTGAAAGAGTGTGAGGCTGTAGAGCGATTTGAAAAAGTTGACAGGAACTAAAAGTGTCTTTCCTGCAATAAAAAGCTATGGTGTTTCTAATAATGAAATAGGATGGAGGAAGAGCAAGCCCCCTACAATCTCCATGGTAAAAATTCTGGGCCAACTGAGAGTGCTGTTTAAGTGCTGTGGTATGGCGTGCCAAGTTTATTTTAATGCAGTAATTACAGTTTTTTATATCTTTTCTTTAATAAAAGTAAATTTTAAATATTTTTCTGTCATCATTTTAGTAGGAAGATCCCTTACTCAGACTTTATTATATGTATATATACTGTAAATATATTTTACAAAGGGGCATCAAGTTGAGATATCTCCCATCCTGGAAAACACCTGATGTCATGTTTTAATGATACAATCATTAGGTTGGATGTGTGTCCATTCTCTTGACAAAGACTTCAGATTTCTGTCCTTTGTCATATCACCACAGCACCACCCACTACAGATGGAGAACTTTACCGAACAAAATGTGTGTGTAAAACCAGAAGCTGCACATGGTGGGTTTTTGTGTCCGGGAGCTACAGATTTGGTCACATGGCCTCTGAAATCCAAATTTTAATTAGGTCACTCTCATGACAGCGAGGACATTTGAGCAGTTTCACATAATCCCTAGACTCGTGTCCCTAGTCTAGACATGTTTAAAGGAATGGATGGGCAGGATGGAAGAATGATCATGGGGCTCAAGGCCTTAAACATGACCTATGGCCTTAAAATTAATAATGTCATTTTGAGATGGAGCTTGGTGATATGGTATTTTTTCCAGCCGAACACAAAAATCAGAAGATATTCACAGTGTGGTCATAAAGAGATGTACTTGGTCAGTCAGGAAAATATTCCACATGGAGTGTCACTACCAGCTAAACCAATGATACAAAGCAGGATGGATCCAAGCTTCCATGCTGTTTACACAAAATTCTGACCCTACCATTTACTGTTTCAGCAGAAACTGAGACTCACCAGATGAGGGAACAGCAAAGTGTTGCCTTGGTTCCCTGTTTTCAAGCTGATAGAAGGGGCACCTGGTGTGGTTTCTGCTTCAGTAGCCCATCTTTAATAATGATGTGCTTTCAGAAATGGTCTTCTGCATACTTTGGTGGTAACAAGTAGTATGTTTCCCACATGTGCTATTAACTGGACATTCTCTTGGTTTCTGGACCATTCTCTGTAAGCCCTGGTGATGGCTGTGCCTGACCCCATCCCAGCCCCAGATCTAATAGATCAGTAGTCTTTGTAATATCCAGACCAAGCAACCTGGCATGAACAGCTTTGCCACATTCAGAGTCTCTTTGTTCTACATCCTGATGCTTTGGATGAACTTCAGCTGGCTGTGACCATGTTCACAAGCCCAAATACAGTGAGTTGTTGCCATAGAATTGGCTGATTAGCTATTTTGGCTGTAAAGCCAGTTAAACAGCAGTATCTTATGAAATGGCTGCTGAATCTTTATGGTATGAAATTACACATAACATAATGGAACAAAGACATTTTAATTTAGGATAAAAAATTTAATGTGAATTCTATGTGCTTTGAAAATGGGAATTTTTTTTTCTTGGTTTAAAAAACAAACAAACAAAAAAAGTGTGTGCTTTGTATATATCAGCACATCTTTGCGTGGGAAAAGCAATTAAGATATTTCTGCCCTGCTGCTGAACTCAAATGAACAGTAGCTGCTTTAAGCCATCAATCACTTGACACTTGGAGCAGCAACCAGCCGGGTCCGCCAAGCTGTCAGTGCGGCAGCTAAATGGAGCACAGGCACAACTCCACCACACAACAGTGGAACTTCCAGCATTGTTATTTGAGTCAGCGATCAAAGGACCACCATTCCAGCAGGGACTTCAGGCTATTTCCCTGTCGCCGCAGAGGTTCGGAGGAATTCAAAATGATTTTTTTTTTCTTTTTTCCATGGATTTGTGCTTCCAGCCTTGGCTGTGTGACTGTTTTCCAAGTACTAGTAGGTAGCGAGGGACCTGCACATGAGTAGCTCTGAAGCTACAATCAATCATGAGTGTCTGTGAAAATGTAACAGCCCCACACAACCTTAAACACAGAGCATTTTCACCGGTGTGAAGGGAGTCACAGTCGACATATACACACAAACACACACACACATATGAATAGACATCCCCCTGCATGCTAAGACGTGTGTGTGTACGATTTCTTTCCATCTCTCTTGTAGTGACATCAGTGAACTCAGACACACAACAAGCAAGATGTGATGAGAGAAGAATTACTGTCAGGTTTAGCAGCTGCAAACACAAGTCTGTAATCCAAGCAGCTGAAAAGGCACATACTCTCTCTCCTGAGCATCTGCTGGTATGAAGGACAGGAAAAAGAGAAAAAAGACCTGGACAGATTACTCAAAAGAGGCTCAGCAGTGCATGCATGATTTATTAAAAATGAAGCAGGGTTGTGGGGCTGTTGCTTTGTCCTTGATGCCAAAGTTTACTTTCATTTTCATGCTTGTCATTTGTCACAGGAGGACTAATGATTCTGCGCATAAGAGTTATTAAAAATCATCACCAGCGAGTTGTTCTCTTTGAAAAGCTGCTCTCTTTCCTGGTAGCCATCACACACTTCAAAGAGCGGTTTAACACAAGGCAAAACGCGCTCTCTCATCTCTTATTGAAGAGCTCAAAGTACCATACTTCAATTAATACATCAGTCTAAGACAATTTCAACAATAATGTCTAAAACTACAGCAACTAATATCAGTCTTGAATATCAGAACAAAGTCAGATGACTATGGAATAATCAATGAACATACAATTGTAGATGAGCATGTGTCCATATTTTTTGTGTGTACTTTGAAACATAAGCAGCACTACAAGCTGCTGACATGTGACCTACACACAAATGCAATGTCTATTAAATAACTAGACTGCACTCGTGAGAATAAAACCTTATGGATCATAGTCAGACTAAGATTTATATAAAGGTTGGGTATTCATGCACTACTGCTGCAACTTATAATGATGTGATGTTTCTTCACTGCTAGCCACTGAAGTGAATGTGCATTTGCTCACGCAATCCATACAATTTTTGGTGAAACTGAACAATGTATGGGGAATACTGCATGTCACATGTATGGATGGCAAAAAGGATTTTGTGACTGCAGAGGATGTCCCAGACAATCAACGTCCTACGCTCTGATGCACCTCACAAATGTCTGATGACATTCCACAAAATGAAAAAGTCAATCAACATTATTGATGACTCAGTGTAAAAAAGAATAGCAAAAATGGTTTACATTGATAAAGAGACCGTTTGGCAAATTTTGCATCTAAACTTGAGCATGGCAAAAGTGTGTCAAAGTTGTTCCTTGCCTTCAGGGTCCTGATCAAATAAAAAAAAAAAAAAAAAACACCACCCACTTTTAGGAAACATTAAATGAAACTCTTTTTTATTTCGAAGAGGTGATTATATGTGATTAAACTTAGATCTTCCAAATACAATATTGAGACAAAGCAGTAGTCAATGCCTTGTAAAACATCATCGTCACCAAAGATGAAGATGGCATGACAAAGCAAATCCAAATCAAGGCTACTACATTGCAATACTATCACTAACAGGATTTAGAAAAATATAGAAAAATCTGAGACCAAAAATTTTGAAATGATTTTGTTCTTCATCAAGATAATGCACCAGCTCACACTGCGCTCTCGGTAAAGCAGTTTATGGCCCAAAAAAATAACCACAGTACTTGATCCTTATTCCCAAGATTAAATCTGTGCTCACAGGGTTTTTTTTCGTCTGTATAAGAAGTTAAGAAAAACAGACTCTCTGACACAACTGCCTGAAAAACCTACTGCTTTAAGTATCAGTTTTTAGACACATACTAGCAGTTAATGCTTGGAAAACAGCGTTAGTTTGTTCAGTCTGGATGCACAGAGTAGGACAAAAGTAAATATAAAAAGTTTTTTGCACTTTTGTCTATTGTATTATGCTAGGAAATTCTTCACCATGCAAACATATACAGAGGTACTTAGTGTTTGGTTGGCCATTATTATTTTTTTCTAGAATTTCTGTCTAATCCTAGCTAAATCTGAATCATTGTAATTAATCTCCTTTCTTTATTAACAAGGAAACAGAGTCTTAAAATCCAAAGTAGGAACTGAGTATTGCTTTTCGTCATTGAATTCCAAACAAAGCATCTCATTCATTTTACAGGCATGTGTGAGAACTAATTACATATCTTCCCAATGCTCTAAAAATAAACAGCAGAAAACATGGCCAGCAGCTTTGGTGAAACAGTGAGGAACAGATGGTCAATAACAAGCGGAAAGAACCTGCCAGGCCAGACACAACCGGAATCAATAAACCTCTTCCTTAATGCACTAAAAGTCAGTTATTACTTCTTCCCTCTTGTATTCAATTTTTTCGGTGTCTTTTCGGCAAGTGGCCCACACTGAACATGTGCCATGGTCACAAAGGTTCAGTAGGCTATTGCTGTTGTGCTCAGCTGTTTTGGCTGTGATGTGGACATGTTAAAAAAAAGCGAAAACACATTAAAACCATCACCATTGTTGTCACTGTTGTAATTACACACATACATGCACACAGACACAAGCAGACACAACTTAGAAACAGATAGGTCAGGCTTTATGCCACAAATTGAAACCACAGAAATGCAGAGTGCCAGAGCTAACAACAGAACAACCAAGTGGGAGAAATTAAGAGGCTTTGTTGGTGCTAAGAAAGAATGTCAAAACACATGTTATGAATGAGCAAAGTGACTTTTTCTTTTCCCTTTTTTTTCTTTTTGAGTGGCAATATAAAAGGGAAGCTACAGTCATGGGGAAAAGTATGTAGGACTCCATGATAAGAAGGTTAGTAAAAGAAAAAGGCAAATACATTTTCTCATAAAAGTGAGTACACCCCTTAATTATTGGCTAATATCTTATATCTTTTCATAGGACAACACTGAAGAAATTACATTTTGATACAATATAAAGTAATGAGTGTACAGCTTGTACAACTGTGTAAACTTATTGTCCCCTCAGAATAACTCAATACACAGCCATTAATGTCTAAACTGCTGGCAAAAAAAGTAAAAGTGTCCAAACTGGGCCCAAAGTGTCAACATTTTCTGTGGCCACAACTATTTTTCAGCACTGCCTTAACTCTCTTGTGCATTTTGTACACCAGAGCTTCACAGGCTGCCACTGGAAGCTTTTTCCACCCCACACCTTCCTTTGGAGGACACAGATGTTCAATAGGGTCTAGGTCTGGAGACATGCTTGGCCAGTCCATCACCTTTACCCTCAGCTTCTTTAACACGGCAGTGGTCGTCTTGGAAGGTGTGTTTTGGGGTTATTATTAAGTTGGATTCTGCCTTGCTGCACAGTTTCTAGAGGCAGAGGATCTGCTTCAGCATGTCACAGTAGTAGCATTCATTGTTCCCTCAGTGAAGTGTAGCTCCCAAGTGCCGGCAGCACTCATGGAGCCCCAGGCCATAAGACTCCCACCACCATGCTTCACTGTAGGCAAGACACACTTTGTCCTTGTACTTTTCACCTGCTTGCCGCCACACATGCTTGACACAACCGAAGCAAATAAATTTTTCTTGGTCTCATCAGACCACAGGAAATAGTTCTATCAATCCATGTCCTTAGTCTTCTTGTTTTCAGTAAACTGTTTGTGGACTTTCTTGAGCATCATCTTTAGAAGAGACTTCCTTCTGGGACAACAGCCATGCAGACCAATTTGATAGAGTGTACTGCATATGGTCTGAGCAGTGACAAGGCTGAGCCCCCACCCCTTCAACCTCTGAAGCACTCATACGTCCATTTCCCAAAGACAACCTCTGTATATGATGCTGTGCACCTGCACTAAACTTCTTTGTTAGACCATGAGGAGTGGAACTTATGTCCTTCGACTTCCGAGCTCAGTTTGCAATGGATGTGAAATCCCAACCAAATAAGAACCAAACAAGGCAAGCAAACCAAAAGGTAATATCACAACATTAAGCAGAACATAGGGTTGACTGACAATGTGAAGTAGATTAGCATCACTAGCACCACTAGCCTCTGGTCCTCTTTAAAGGTTATCGGCTACAAATCCATGAATCACTCCAGCCAAAGTGCAAGTGCCATCAAATGCAACCTAAATGCAGCTATATCTGTATTTACTGACAAAGAATAGGTCTGTTCAGAGCTTAATAGTGTTATGATGGTTGTGTATTTCTGGATCATAAAGCAACATTTAGCCACATGGCAGGATCAAAGACGATAGCTACAGCCCAGTGGCAGGAGGCTCGGTTGCACAACACTTTACAGGCTCTGGTCCACCTGAATAAGTTTAAAACAAAGAGTGTCAGAAGTGGATTGAAAATATCCTTTCTATAGGTCTGTTATGTTGGTAATTGTTTTCTTTCAATAAAAAAAAAAATGTGGTCCATATCTAATAAAACTGCTCCTGAAGCTGTTAGCATGTGTGCTGGCTGGCAGTCACTACCTGCTGTCGTCTTGCTTGTAGGTCATTTCTCCTCCTGCTCTGCAAGTCGCAGATTGGAGCTTAGCAAAATGGATCTACCAACACTGAATCAGGCAGAGCCTGCTGCTGTTACTTTGTTTTTAAACCTGCCCTAAAATAAACATGCCATCAAATCATATTTCTTATAGAAACTTAGTCAGTTTACAGCAACAAAATTTCAATCCTGTTTGGCCCAAAGCTTAGACTGTAGCCTCTTATAAATTTTGTCCCTTCTGTGATTGAGTATGACACCCCTGCCCGTAGTTGCATGGCCCAAACTACATTCTCTCAATCAGGAAGAGGTGGGAGCTACAAGCAAGATGAGCACAGGAAATGGCTGCCCATACAGGGATTAGCATAGATGCCAATGACTTCAACAGAAGTTTTCTTAGATCCGGACCACATGCCATTATTAGATTAAATCAAATGCTGAAACCATTTCTCAATGAATGTGATTGACAAAACAATAGTCCAATCACCTGCTGTACTGAATCACCTGCTGTACTGTGGATGCTTTAAAAGGCTCTGCCTTTCCTAAATACTTTCATTGGTCCAATTGTTGCCCAATTGGAATAGTGTAATATATTCTCAATTAGACTAGTGTAAACTGAATGGTCTATCTGGTGTGTCAGGTTGTGCTGTCGGACATTTAACTTTAAAAGTAGAAACCATTGTTTAACTCCTCTTTAAATTCTGTGTAGAATCTAAAAGGAAAAATATTTATAGAAAAGTCTGTGTCAGTCGATTCATAATTGTATTGATTAAGGTTTCACAGTGATATGTAAATAATTAATCATAACACTGTGTGGTTCAGATGTCCTGATGTTTTGTATCAGTCTTTGTGTTTTGTACCACTCTCTCAAATATAATGTAGCCTAAGTAGAACCATGTTGCTTTTGCAGTCAGGTTTTGCTGCCACCTGAGGCAGAATTCTTCAAATATGTTCACTTGGATACTTTAACAAATAAAATATGTGGATGTTTTAACAAATAAAAAGCAAATGTACACACAGTTAGATACACAAACAGGGTTAGTTCTTGGCCCCTCAGCTGCAGCACTAAGCTTCTCTGGAGTGTAGCTGTAATGACATCCAGGTATGTTTGCTCTTCATTTTACATGGCTCATCGCGGCTCCAAAACAGGATATCAACAAACAGAGGAGGGTTCTCTTGTTCACTCTTTGTGTCTGTGTGTGAGAGAGAGATCTTTAAATGCATTGTTGATGCTAACTCACATGCTAGCATACCATGTGTCATAGGATTAGCTGTCAAAACCTGGTCTTTATTAATAAGTGTATATGCCTGACTTTTGTTGTTGACTTTAAACAATGTTATTTAACTGTTTGTTCCAGTAAGTTTGAGCTCATGTTCAGTAAAAAGTAAAAATGTTTAATGTACCTATGTGTTCCTTCTATTGTTGGTGTATGTCTATATGTGTGTAGACATAGCTCACATGAGTAGACAGAGCCCTCACCTCAGCTTGTTGACATTCCAGTAGCTTGGCCTCGCTGTCTGCTCCAAACTGTGCTCATTCAAAACAGACCTGCCCTCTCCTTTTCCCCTCTCTCCAACAGACACATTTTAACATGATACACATGGAAGCACACACACAATTTCTACCTTCTTATTAAAAACACACGGCATGAGTGTACAAGTTTCTACGTTCTTCTCACAGTTTTGACGGCTCATCCTTGAGTTAAGCAGGAGCAGAGCATCTACTCTGTGCTGTAGTACTGGTAGAATCTGTGCGGTCATAAATTAGACCAGGCCTGGGCGTGACGTTTACTATTATGATGCCACGTTTAATACTGCTTCCAGTAATTTAGGCTCCTCTTTCCTATTTCAAACGGAAATATCTCCTGCTTCAAAATAGAATAAATATGAATAAATGTACTAATACTAAAGCAAGCTCAAACATAATACAGGTGAAGTGGCATAAATATTTGACAGTAGTTTATTTATGATATTAGTTGTGACCTTGGCTCTAAGCCATGGTTCAGAAAATACTCAGAAGTAAAATAAAAATGTCTTTGGCTGACAGATTTAGGGAAATTGAAAATCATGCAAAGCAGTTTCATTAAACGTCCACTCTAAAGATGTATTATTTAAGTTATGTCTCAGCAAAGTCACAACATGATACTGCCTGACATTTATCTAGTCTGTGCTAGTGCTACTAAAGTTGCTGAGTCATTCCTGCCAGACATGTCCACAGATGGGACAGTCTCCAAATCCCCCAAAATACAGATGTCCTGTGCAAAGAGGCACTGTATCTGAAGTAAACTGTTTTGATTTGCAGGAAGCCCTTTACATACATACAGCCTGTTATTATCAGGATAATGTCTGGATAGCCTGCCCAGGAAATTCCCTGATATGGATGTTTGCACTTGCTCCTCTTAGTGAAAATGGTGGAGGCACCATAAGAAGGCTCTTCGGATGCTCGAGAGACCAGGTGGGGATTGTTTTAGAGCAGATGTAGTACAGATCTTTGATAATATGCAATGGAAAGAGCATGACCATAAACATCCAGATATACAAAACCCAAAACCAGTGAAGTTGGCACGTTGTATAAATCGTAAATAAAAACAGAATACAATGATTTGCAAATCCTTATCAACTTATATTCAATTGAATACACTGCAAAGACAAGATATTTAATGTTCAAACTGAGAAACTTTATTTTCTTTTGCAAATAATCATCAACTTAGAATTTAATGGCAGCAATACATTGCAAAAAAGTTGGCACAGGGGCATTTGTACCACTGTGTTACATCGCCTTTCCTTTTAAAAACACTCAGTAAACGTTTGGGAACTGAGGAGACCAATTTTTGAAGCTTTGGGTGGAATTCTTTCCCATTCTTGCTTGATGTACAGCTTAACTTGTTCAACAGTCTGGGGTCTCAGTTGTTGTATTTTAAGCTTCATAATGTGCCACACATTTTCAATGGGGGACAGGTCTGGACTACAGGCAGGCCAGTCTAGTACCCGCACTCCTTTATGATGAAGCCACGCAGTTGTAACACGTGCAGAATGTGGCTTGGCATTGTCTTGCTGAAATAAGCAGGGGCGTCCATGAAAAAGACGTTGCTTGGATGGCAACATATGTTGCTCCAAAACCTGTATGCACCTTTCAGCATTATGCATGAATATAGGTTGAAAACGATTTGCAAATCATTGTATTCTGTTCTTATTTACGATTTACACAACGTGCCAACTTCACTGATTTTGGGTTTTGTTCATGTCAGTATGTGTTGCTCCTCTTTTCTATTAAATAAACCTCTCTTACAACAAAGGCTCATTTAATTTATCCTGTCAAGTCTTCCTTTTCAATGTCCTGCCAGTCACACTGGCTGAACATCATCACCTCTTCTCACTCAACTCAATTGAATTTCCCTGATTATTTGCTGCAGCGTTCACACGTTTGCTCACCCAGACTTTAAATACTCAGGGCATGCAAGGTAATTCTGCTGGTTAAGTCGGGGTGAAAAGCTTTGCTGTTTGTGTTCACACAGATGGCTCAAAAAAGTCAGGATAATTTCAGGTTTTTTTTGCAAGTGTGAATGTGGTATGACAGCATAAACAAGCCTTAATCACTGGCATTTATATGATTGAGTCTTGGTTGCTCAGTACGCCTAAAAAAATGCTCCCAAAAGGCTTTGAACAGAAAGTCTTGTCATGTTATCATTTGATCCTCCAACATCAGGTTCTTGTATGTGTAGATACTGAATGAACCAAAATGTCAGATTAATGGTCTAACAGGCGGTTTTATTATGTGGGTGTCAGGAGCTCTCAAGTCAAAGCATGTTCAGGTGGCCTTTAAAGTGGAGAACCACTTGCTGTTAATTGCAGGTACGGATGATATCTACTACATGTCCCTTGTGTCCACTTGGCATTCATGCAATGCAAGTCCTTAAGAAACAAGCATGATAATGATGCAGTACATATGATTAGTTTGGGCAGGGTACAGGCAGGAGGGAAGCATTATTGCTTCTGCAATTATCAATATCTAGAACAGTAACTTATCATTTCTGGTATGTTATATATGAGTGTAAATTAAAAAAAAAAAACAAATATTTCTGTCAAGTCGAGTGTTCATCAAAATGATCAAGGACCACAAACAGCAGCTCTTTTTTTTGAGATGGTCAATTTAAATTGAGAATCTAATCATCCTAGTAATTATATTTAACTTCATTTGAGGAGCATTCTTCTTTTCCAGGATGCAGGATATAATGTCATTTATATACATGCTAAAACTGTAAAGCTGTGTCATGATAAAAGCAGCCGTTGTTCTTTGTAGCTCTTGGCCTGTGTAAATTTGATTCAGAGCTGACTGTGTTTTTTTTCTCACTTACATAAAAAATATTGAAATATTAATACTGTCCATTGTTCACTCTTAATCAGTTCAATGTGCCTTGTCACTGAACAGTAACAAACACTTCTGTCACATTAGCCAACAGCCCATGAGTTCATTTGGAGAAGTCACTTTCAGTGTGAAACATCGAAACCTAATGAAAACAAGATGATTGTTTGAGTTCAGCAGCTGATCTTGTAAACTGCTGACTATTAGCTGAGTGCAATAAAAGCTGTATGTGTAATATTTCATTTTCTCATTTAATGCATGGTGTTTTTTGTTATTATAATGACAGGACAACAAATAAAGCAATTGAATAGGATCCGTTCAGCTTGGTGCAGATGAAATTAATAAGACATCTAAGGATGTATGCAGCTGAAAAACAGATTAATCCAGTCACTGATTAAACTTATACACAAAGACTATTACATCAGGCTACAGAGGACATCATTAAAGAATGTAATGCTGGTTGTACTGATAGTGTTTTCTGTTTAATGGTCATCAGGTTTTGTGTTAAAGTGGTGTCACTATTGATTATTTTTGTATTTGTTGTGCAAGGTCATGAGTCAGAATATTATAATGGTAACCTCCTCAAGTGTTGTGTAGCCCCTGATGTTAGAAGTATACAGCCTGAGATGTTTTTTTCTTTAATATGCATTGAGCGAGCCTGAACATTATCAATAAAGCTCATGATGTGGATGAATACATATGTGAAAACAAGGTTAAAGGTTTCTTCAATCTCAAGTGTACACAACATCCTTTTTCACATCCCTACTGCAGCTTCTCAAAAGCCACAGACAGCCCGTTCACTTCTGAAGCGGATTTGCTCAATGTGATGTTATTGGCATAAGCACATATGGGATCCCTGTCACTGAGGACAAAAGCATCCATGTCCATTATGCATGCTGAAGGAGGTTTATTATTGTCTTCTCTTGCACACACAGCTGAGAGTGTCACTTTACGTTTCCACAACTGGCAGGAATACTTTCAATAGTACAATGAAAGTCACAAGGTTCCTGCAGAAAAGGAAGTTTATAATATGAAATATAAAACCACAAAAACTAACTAAATACATAAATAGATAAAAGGCAGTCAGAATATTGTTTTCATTAATGCATATCACGAAACACTTTCTTTTTCTGTTCATTTAAAAGCACATGCACTGGAAACTGCAAAATGTATTTTTTTAAGACAGGCTTTGGAAATAATGCCTTAAAAGCCCATCTAAAGCTGTGATGACTATAGAAGTAAATTACAAAAGGAGAATAGTTAGATGCTATTCTATGTTGGATACAATTGTGCTACAAGGTGCAGTAATCAAAACAAGGAGGATGAAAGAGGACTTCTTGTTATGTTGTTTGGATTTTGGCTTACCAATGCTCAAAGATGTGCAGCAACCCTCTGGCAAAAGCCCATTGTGTAAACTGCACGAGTTTCCTCAGTGTCCACTTCAGTTAAGTGATGCATTAAGCTCAAAGGAGATGATGACTCAGGGTCCCATAAAGGTAATGCTACTCAGATAAGCTACATGTCAATGCTGCTGATCCAGAAGAAGGCTGCATTGTCAGAGCTGCTATTGTGTCTATCCTATTATTACAATTCGGAGGGTGAGAACATTTTTAAAGTCAGGAGTGAAACCTTTCATTTTATCGTGAAGGGCTCGTGACCTTCTGAAGAGAATTGATTTTTAATATATGAGAGGAAAACAAGAGCGTGATGAATGTCAGAGAGGGAAAAGAGGACGACCAAATGTCAAAATGCGAGAGAGAAAAGAGGAGAGACACAGTTCATGGCTGCATTAGCACATGAAAAGACTAAAGATTCTAAGAAAAAACATGTCAGAAAATCTCAACAAAAATACCAGATAGATGGAGAGACAGACAGAGATAGATAGATAGATAGATAGATAGATAGATAGATAGATAGATAGATAGATAGATAGATAGATAGATAGATAGATAGATAGATAGATAGATAGATAGATAGATAGATAGATAGATAGATAGATAGATAGATAGACAGACAGACAGACAGACAGACAGACAGACAGACAGACAGACAGACAGACAGACAGACAGACAGACAGACAGACAGACAGACAGACAGACAGATAGATAGATAGATAGATAGATAGATAGATAGATAGATAGATAGATAGATAGATAGATAGATTGATAGATTCATTGATACATTGATGCATTGATTCATTGATTCATATATTCATATTTAACAATACACTTTGCTCACACTTGGCAGGTCTTGTGAATACCAACAGAAGTCAGACAAAGAGAGAGAGACAACCATCTGCACCAGATAGAGGCAGACTGTCAAGAACAGAAAATCAATATATAAGAGTTAAGCTGGAGCCGTTTTATTACAGTGCACCATCCTCTTTGTCAAGGTTGTAACCAATCATTTCCTGCCAAAGATAATATCTGTCTTACCCATTGATAATTGAATAAACTAATTTTATGCACAGACATTGGTTGTGCTTCTTTATGGAATACAAATACAGTTTTGTAAATTTGACAGCATCTTTGCATATTGAACATTTTTGTTTTTGTACCATTCATTACTTATACAGCGTATCCATTTCAGGGTTGTAAGGACGAGAGCCTATCCTAATTGACATTGAGCTAGAGGCAGGGTACACCCTGAACCTTTCACCAGTTGATCACAGGGCCACACAGAAAGACAGAAAACCATTTGTACACTCACCCAAATTTGAGTCAGCAATTAACTCTAAAAAGTAAGGCTGAACGATTTGAGAAAATAATCTAACTGCGATATTTTTCCCCAATATTGCAATTGAGATTTACTCTGCAATTGTTTTAATGTTCCTCATCTTATGTATTCTTAAACAAACATAAGCAGTAGATTGTTTTATAGTATAACCAATATGACAGTAAATCAATATAAGGATAAAAGATTTGAGAAAAAGTGGAGAAATGAAGAACAGAAGCAAAATTGGTATGAAATTGTAAAAACTGGGTAGAAGAAATGGTACGAAAGCGAAAAAAAAAGTTAATAGGTGAAGAAAATGTATGAAATTGCAAAAAAAAAAAAGGCAAAAAAAATTCAAAGGTGACTAAGGAAAATTGATTATAGCAGCAAAATTGGGATTAAATTTCAAAAACCATGTAAAAATTCCAAACATGATCTGACAGTGGCCAAAAAAAAAGATGAACGGGAGCAAGATAGGCATAAAGTTGTAAAAACTGGGTTAAAATAGGTTAAAATCGGCATGAAATTGCAAGAAACTACATCAACATGCCAAAATGTTCAACACATTTTGGGTTTAAAATATTGTACTGTCTGCAATTTGAAAATTACAACAAGCCATATTGCGATTTAATCTAATTTGCAATTAATTGATCAGCCCTACTAAAAAGCATGTTTTTTTTTTACTCTGTGGGAGGAAGCCAGAGTACCTGAAGATGACCCAATGCATGCACAGGGAGAACATGCAAACTCCACACAGAAAGACCCTGACCAACACAGGGTCCAAACCAGTGACCCTCTTGTTGTGAAACATGTGCACGACCTGCTGCACCACCAGCTGCCCCGTTTTCACTTTCGACTGCAGTGATTCATTTTCTGTGTGCTAACAAACTTAATGCAAAATTACAATTACAATCACAGACACAGCACAACATCTGCACCAGCAAATCCCTGCTCTCTTTATCATTATGAGCATGCTGGGCTTACTTTCAGTTGCTGTTCAGGTTTGTGTGCTGCTTGTTGTGAGGGCAGTACAGGGAGATAGATTGGATTTCAGCAGAGCTGGCCAGCAGTGATAAGAAACCTAAATCTTTCATACTTTATCACATGGCTTTAGGCTCCATCGTAGGAATTGTTGCATCCATCGACAGACACTGGTAAAAGCATATGGTGTGAGGGAAAAGGTGTTTAACATTTCAAAATCAAGTTATGCTGCCAAATCACATATATTTGCAATGTCTTACTTCCCATGTATCAAGAGGATTTAAAATGCAGCCAGCTAATGAACAATATGAACTTTTAACCACCATCCTGAGACTGATTTTTTTTTTTGCACGGTAAGCGCAGCATCCTTCACTTGCACATAGCAATTTGAATTTTAATAGTTTGTGGAGAAATAACTGGTTTCCCTTCCATTATCTCTACTGCTTGATACATTTTGAGGCACTTCCATTTGTGCTGACATTGGGCAGGAGGTGGGCTTCACTGAAGGTGGACTGGTCACAGGGCAGACAAAGAGAGACTGATTTAACACACATACCCACACATAAGGGCAGAGGAGCATGGCGAATTAAACGTGTGCATGTTTTTGCTCTGTGGGAGGAAACAAGAGTACCCAGCACATCTACATATGGACGGAAAGAAAGAATAAACTAGGTCCCCTAAACAAGAAGGTCAATTCAGCATCATTTAAGGTGATGGCACTACCCCTTACACCCCTTTGTTTACACAATGCATTCAAACCAGCATCTTCTTTGGGTGAACATGTTTCCAACTGAAAAATGTTTTCAATTAGATATCTCAAACTACATCCAGAGGTGGTCTGGACTGATTTGACTGTGCAGACTCAGCATGTACTGAAATTGATTCAACACTGACCCAACTACTGGCATAATCTGTGGCAGTCTGCAATGTTATCCTTCAAGATTTTCCCCTGCTCTTTCAAGATTTTCCACAGGGTACATCAATAATTACATCCCTTCAGTCCTTTTTACACAGCAAAACTTCTTCTAGAGCCCTGTAGCTATTACATTTGTAAATAAAGATAATAATGTTAACAGATTGTACTCTGTTCTAGTCTTCTTGTAGTACGTTCAAGCTGGCATTGTTCATTTTGAAAATTTAGGGCAAGAAAGGGGATTTGTAATTGCCAAGCTATAATGAGAGGAACATAGATTTGCACATTTTCTACATGAAACAGTGGTACTGGATGACTTCTGTGTTTGTGAGTTGGTATATCAACTTCTGACTAAACATCAGAACAAAAAAAAAAACATTTGCAGGACAATACAACACTGTACAGGACATTTTAATGATATATCCTGAATTTCCCCAAAGGGATTAATAGAGTATCGATCCAAATAACCCTAACTCTATCCATCTACTCATGGATCCATCTATTAATCTATTTGTTCAATGCCCCCATGTATTTACAAAAAGCTTTTTAATGAGGCCTTGACAACCGAAAGTGTCATATAAACTAAATAAATAAATAAAACAAGTAGTGCTGCTAAAATGATAACAATAAATATTTCAATGTGCTCTTAAACAGTAAAAAAATGAATACTCAAAATGAACAATTACATTTGGATAACTCTGAGTTCACTAGAAAAATATGGATATTAAACACAAATAAAAATTGTAATCTCTTAATAGCCCTACAAAACAAGGAAATAAACCTATAGTGATAGAGGTAATAAGATATAAGTTAATTTGGTCGAGTCAGGATTAAACATCTTCATACTTAAGAATAATTTAACATGATTGGATATGGTATGCAAAATGGTTCATTACATGGTGGATCAACTAGCACACAAAATGAAATATGCAATGGTAATGCTACTTCCTATGGTGAGGCTGCATCAAATCCATTGAAAGACAAACCAACTTTTACTTAAGATTAAAAAAGCAAGGCATATGAATTGTGATTCTACATTTCAGCTGATCCTCCAAAAATCCATTGTATTGAAACACAAAAGAAAAGAACACCCTCAGAAAGTAATCAGGACATAAAAATAGATGCAGTGCAATGCTTGTACGATGTAAGAGAAAATGTTGACCATGACGATTAACAGTGATCACAGAGGCACAATCTGCTGTCATGTGTTTCTCTGTGGCTTTGTCAGCAGAACAACTAAAGCCACCTTGATATGTGAGCAATGCTATAAACCAGTCACACTGATAATGAAATAGACTCTAGTGTTGTCAGGTGTAAGTTCCTCGTGCTCTGAGCAAGTGAAACAACTATTGACACAAATTAACAACAGGATGGGAGACACTAAACACTACAGACTTGATTTTTCAGTCTGCCTTTGACTCTCTCTCTCTCAAAGATGTGTCGGACAGGTTCTCCAGAGCTCTGAGAGTTGTTGTCTGTCTTAAAAAATAAGTTTGGAAAAACACTTCAACAAGCTTTGAACTTACTGATTAAAAGATGTATGTTCAACTCTTAGTTCAACCCGGTAAAGCACAACTACAAGGCGTTATGTTTACACCTCAAAAATTCACATTAATTCTGTGGCGACATTGCATCTGTACTGATTCATGCTGCAGTATGGCTTGGATGGGGCATGCCCCAAACAAACACAAAGGCAGACACACTTGCGGCGTTCCTGTCACCTGCTAAGTCTGCATGCTTCTGTCTCTCCTAAATCACGCCACTGTTACTTCTTCTGGAGATGGAGCAAAAGGTGATCAACGCATTCCCCCATATCATCGATGCGATGTTCACAGGAAGTCAAACATCACTGGGGCTCACATACTGCGGCTTGTAACCGCAGTGTAAAGTGGGCTAATGTTTAGCATGGGGTGCTCTAATCACAGGAGTTAAACACACTGCACATCATGTTGAGGTGTGCTAGCAGGGTGATAGGTAAAGCCCCAGTCACACATTCCCGTTTCTCATGGCGATTGTGCACATCTGTCATAATCTTGATAAAGCGTGCTTTGGTCGTGGTGCATGCGCTACTTGGTCTGGATCACCGTTGTATAGTCGTGGATGAACGGAGGGGAACGTGGAAGCTCCACAACAGTTTTGAACTGTTCAAAACTGTCGTGGAGAATCGGCGCTCTCAGTGGAGCGGGATGGAAGCCTAATGCAGTCCTAATGCGAGCGGTATTAGTGTGGCATGTACGGGGCTCAGTCGGGCTGAACGTGGCCCAATCATGGCTCAATCCTGAAAGGACGACTGACAAGGATGTATCCGTATGAGCCCCGTTCAAGACGGCGCAAGCTTACGTCACGCGAACTGAGCTCGAGCGGAGCTGACGTCCTGTCAGCGGGATGGAATCCTCCTCATATCGCTGCATTAACCTAACTGGAGCGGGACAAACGCCCCCTGTAGCGCTGAAGCAGCGCCACTGACGGTGTATTTACGGGGTGTGTCCAGGGGTGAGACAGTCATTTCATCCCGTATCATAGCGATCACACCAGCCTCCTCAATCGTGCACAGTCGCAATGAGAAACGGGAATGTGTGACTTAGGCATAAAGAAGAAAAGCTTCTTATCATGGATAAAGATAGTAACACATCTGTAAAAACATCAATATAATGATCCACCCATACTGGGGAGTCAGTGGCTAGGTTAAGGTTGCACGTTCAAGCCCAGCTCATTCTGTTACATTGTGATTTGCCCTTTGGCCAGACACTTAACTAACCTGGCACATCAGATGGACCATTCAATATATTTCACTCATCCATCTGGGAAAATGCCAATAGAAAGAGTTTGGGAAGGGCAGAACTTTTTAGAGGGATATTCTTCAGTTGATTAGACAGTTGTTAAATCCATGAACATTTAATTAAGGGTCACTCAGATAATGTCATAGGTGGAAGCTTCTGCAGAGGGTGAGCTACTTTGTAAACCAAACTTTCATCAAAACATGTAAGAAGTGGAGTAAAATAGCCTTACTATGCCTTAAAATATGAGCATTGATGCTAATTGCTGTATGAGCAGTCATTTCTGGCTGCTGTCTTGCTCATAGCTCACTCATTTTCCCACTCCAAAGAATTGGTTGAATCCTGCTGCGTTGGGCCTCTCTAGTTGCAGACTGGATTGTGGCAAGATGGACCTGTCCGATAGCAGGTATGGAATCAGGCAGGTCCTTCTGTTGTACAAGATTAACACTTAAACCAAAGTTGCTCCCATTGATGTGTCAGCAACTAACAATTTCTAACATATGTAAAGACATATTTTTGATTCCCTGGTAACTCTGTTAAAAAAGGTCTTTTCTATGTCTAGATTCTGGTGTCATCCCTGTTCAGTAATCTCAGCACCCACTTCGTCGTTCAGTGTCCTCTAATCTTATATGTTGATGATTAATTTCTCAATAAACTCCCATACAAGTCAAACACCTGTATATCTGTTTACAATACAGGCACCCAAACATGCCTCAGTTATTTATTTATTAAAATCTTTACTTTTTGTTATTCAAATCAATGTCTATTATCATTACTTTGCACTGTTCTCTCCACAAATCCCTCTGACAACCTTGTTACTGGAACTAATTTATCAGTGTTTACGTTGTTTCTTCTTATCTCTTGACTGTCGTTATCATTATCATCATTTTTTGTTAGATCTTTTTTCTCTGTATATCTCACTTCTCCTCTTATCTGGCTCTTGTGAATCAGAATGTCTTACGTTTTACTAATTAAAAGAAATAGAGAGAAGAGTCTTGGGAAAACAAAAGAGTAGTTAAAGTATTAATAACACTCAAATTTTACCCATAATTCACTTCTAGTCAAGAACATTTTTCAATTGTATTTATTTAAGAAGTACTTGTGGGTTAAAACAGTATGTTTAAACCTAAGTGTATTTTTTCAACATTAATTATTACATAGAAGTCAGATGTTTTATTCTTCACTGCATAATCTAAATTAACAGAGTATTATATATTTAGGTATGCATTAAGTATGTCCAGCTCATACTGAATGTATTACATTGTCCTTGTGTACATATCATATTGAAGGTATTATATTGTTTCTGTGTACATACAAACGAGAGAGAGAGTATATATATATATATTTTTACTTTAATGAGATAAGGGCAGGCGATATAAGCTCTGCTTCAGCCTACACCTTTTCGGTCAGTCCCTGTTTTGATGGTACCTTATTTTCTGTTTGCTTTGCTTTTGTATTTGCCGCTTTCTTCCTTCTGTATTTATTTTCTACTGTCAAATTGACCGAAATAAAATCAATCAATCAATCAATCAATCAATCAATCAATCAGTATTCTGGTGTCATTAATCGAGAAGTTGATATAGATCTTAAATAGGTACTCTTAGGCTCTGTCCTCACAAAAATGAAAATGTTTATATTTTAAATCTTTTCTTGTAAACATGACATTGTTTCAAGAAATGTGTCCATCTACATGAAAAGAATGGAAATGCTACGGTACATATGAAGTAATACTCTAAAACTACAGCAGACATACACTAAAACCAGAGAAGAAGACATGGAGCATATGCATGCACCGTGTCAGATGTCAACAATCCCTGTCCTATGCTGTTTTCTATGCCCTCTTGATGCTCACGTTGGTCGTAGAGGAGCAGAAAATATTGCTGTTAAAACCATAACAAGCTCAGTAGCTTCAACAATGTGAATACAACATTGTATTATGTCATTTTGTCTATTCCTGTTGGGGTAAGTGCAAAAGGATTAAGGGGAAGGTGGAGCTATGAGATCATCATTCATGAAAATGTGCATGTACATATGGAGATGCAGCCATTTCCGGGCTCCTAAAACACCAGATGCATGTGGATGAAAGGCCCTAAGGAAAAAACAACTTTTTCCACTGATCTGGCCTCAGAACACTAACAAAGACTCTAAGGTAACAGATCACCTGGAAAATCATAGTCAGCAAGGGCTGAAAGGTATAGTGTTTTAACATAATCATGGTCAAAGCTGCAATTTTTTGCAGGGCTCTTGACCGACCCAGTATCTGTTGTATCAACTTTGTTACACAAACTATTATAGAAATCACAATTTGCACTTGCAGAAATGCTGGTAAGCAGGTCAATGATACAATCTGTTTGGGAGTAGAAGTTCTAGTACCCCTTAGATAATTAAAAAAATATATTTATCATCAATTTTAGACGATGAATAATGTGCTATGTGATTCTGATAACCCTTTGCTTACTGTTGTCTGTAAATATAATGAAAATTGCACCATAGTTTGATTTGAAAAAAATCATTGAGTTGAACTTACAATATTTGCCAGAAAATTGGCAATTAGATCTCCTCCTACATTCCTTCAGCCCACTTGTTTGTTTGGTTCACATCCTGTATTCAACCAGTTGTTTGTGCTGTTACACCCCTTGTTAGTAGCAAACAATTCTTGCAAACGGACTGTTACTTGGCCTTTGCTGCTTGTTATCTTAATCAGGTAGGGGGGTAAAGTGTTAATGTCTTTTTTTGGGAATGAAAACAGTTTAATGGATAATTTGGGAGCCACTTACTGAAAACAAGCATTGCTGGTGTGCTGGAGAGGGTTTTAAAAGCCCATAAGTGAACATCCGTCCATTGTTACAAAGTCAGCTATGTCAGATCCTGTAGACTGTAGCAGGTTAATGCTGTTTTTTTATTTTAACAAACAACATCAGTTTGACAAGCCAAGATGAATAAATACTTCTTCTGGATGTCTTCTTCTGAGACAGGTCCCTTGTTTATCTGTTTCTTTGGGGCTTCACAGAGTTATCCACGTGTCCCATATGTGTCTATACTCTCTCAGGGAGGAGTTTCATTTCTGTACGTGCCGAAAAAATCCACGTTATTTCAAAATGCAAAAATGGAGACGTAAATGAGCTGTTAGACATTAGCCAGTCGGGCCTCACAAACCGCTCCCCTTTTACACCTGCCTGCTGTAAAACAGCAACATCATGTTGATCAGAATCCAACTCTGTCACACCAGAACCAGGATGAGGGGGGCTCTGAAACCTTTTACTCCACCTACTCTTCACTGGGACTCAGCACAGTGAATGTTTTAGCGTTTAGTACTGCCTATTTGTAATTCTGGCAACAAAACCCACTGTCAGCATGTCTATCTAACACTCCCCCTCCCACTTATTTATGATATTACCTGCAGTAACCCCACAGCAGCATCAACATTTTGGAGTCTCAGTTTGAGCAATTACACATCAAGCAGATGGAGGGGTCATCTTCCTGCTGAAGCTGGAGCTCCACCACCGACTAAGATACTTACTTCTATAGCCAAAAGTGAAAACTGTATCCTCTACAGAGACGTGCCCATCTCCAAGCAATACAATATCTACAGCTTTTAACCTGCCTATTAAACAGCGCCACCATGTTTTTAGCTGTGGAACTGCTGCGAATGGTAAAACACTAGCATGTGATTCCTGTCACTGTCACTGTAGTTTTCCTGCACACTCTCAGTAGGCTGGAGCTTTTTATTGTTATGCACACAAGAGATCAGCCTCAGGGCAAGTTTTCATTCAATTCAGGTGTCACACTGCAGGTCTTAATGTTCACTCCTGGTCTTTTGTTACATTCTGTTTTTTTGTGTGTGGTTGTTCTATATGATTTAAATGTTACTGCCAGCAGACTTCAAAATGAACCATCTACAGTGGGTGAGCAATCGGAACCAACTCAATTATGACAGAGTGAAAAAGAGAAGAGGAAGACTGTAAAAAAGAGAGCACACATCTTAACGACAGCCTATTGTGGAGCAGTGGTTGCTACCTCTGCACAGACGAGTGTGGATGTCTGAGCCAGGGTGTTGGGTTTGTGATGTGAGGGGCTCCATTGACAAACATCCAAAATTGTTTTGTCCTTGTTTACATTGGATCTTGCCACGTTCCGCCTCCTCTGGCACAGATTTGTGATATGCCTTACTTCAATAATGGAAAAGTCAACAAAATGCAACATGATTCTTCAGACTGAGGTCACTTTGAAAACATCAGATATGTGTATGGTTGTTCAGACTTTTATGAAATAGAGATATGGGTGATATCAGTCATTGGTCATATATGGGGAAGACAGGCAGATTTGGTCCTCTATGGTGAACCAAGCCATTGCGCTGGGACACTCTAGCTTTATACTTTTGCCAAGTAGGTTATGTCTTTGCCATTTTATTATTTTGAACTTTATTGAAAGATCTGAAGGATAACTGGAAAAGTCATGAATTTATTTTAAAGAAATTTCTAAGGTATGTTGGTCATGGCATAAAGACGCCACAAATAAGATTTGGTGGTGATCCAAATTTGGATGCTGATCCAAGAATTTCTCGAATGATTTGCCAATGACAGGGCAGTTTTCCACATTATTGACAACATAACACCTAACAGTGTTGTAATTGCCTTGGCAGAGGTTTGTGCTCTCAGAGCACTTCTAGTTGAGTTTTATTTTTATTTTATGATTGATTTTTCCAGTGAGTGTTTGGCCTGGAAGCCCTATCCCTCAGCACCCTCTTTTGGCCAGTCACCACTGAATTAACTACAGCACCCACACGGTGCTGAGTGTTCTTGCTCTGCAGTTAAATTCATCCTTCTCACCAATCCTCATGGGAATGGTTTATACCTGTTTTGGCAGTGACCCAGTTTGCAAAGGTAACACCTTGTGGAGTAATTCTTCAAACTCTCAGCCAAGAGCAATGGTTTAAGCAGTTCATACAAAGAAATAATGAACTGTCACGTAACACAGTTTGAAGAGCTCTCATTCTGGAGTTTCCCTTTCAATTCACTGAAAAATTACCCTTTTACAAAAAGATAAATTGTAATACTAACTTTGAATAATTTAAGCTCAGCAGTGCTGTTTCATTCATTGTAAATATAGTCGCAATCATGCTTTGCTTACTCAAGTCTTTAATGACACTTCAGCTGAAAACATTTTTTTGACAAATTAAATCAGTATTTTTTAGTTTTATACACTGTTTAGTTTGTTTTGCTTGTCCCATGTCAGTATGGGCTCTTTAAATGGCAGTGTGGTTTCCACTTAACTGAGACAATGAAGGTTTGGCTGCTTGGTCTGTGAGCCTGTGGTGCACGACAGCCACCACTCCTTGTGGGAACTCTGATTTAAAAGTTCTATACTTGTGCACTTGTTTGTTTGGTTCACATCCTGTATTCAACCAGTTGTTTGTGCTGTTACACCCCTTGTTAGTAGCAAACATTTCTTGCAAACAGACTATTACTTGGCCTTTGCTGCTTGTTATCTTAATCAGGTAGGGGGGTAAAGTGTTAATGTTTTTTTTGGGAATGAAAACAGTTTAATGGATAATTTGGGAGCCACTTATTGAAGCAAGCATTGCTGGTGTGCTGAAGAGGGTTTTAAAAGCCCATAAGTGAACATCCGTCCATTGTTACAAAGTCAGTTAAAGCCCATGGCTCATGGTAGCAAGCCCACCGCAGAGAAGAAAATATGAAATTAAAATATATAGCCCAGCAGTGCTGAACTGACCAATTACCACAGAGAAGACCTGATGCCCAATTAGAGCAGACTGGGCCCACGTGGGAAAGGAAGCCCAACAGAGCTCCAAGAGCGTCTCCCACAAATGGAGAATACAGCAGCATCAGGGGTATTCTGTTAGGAAAACTAGAGGGTTTATGGGACATTAGGGTTGAGAAACTACCCAAGCATTCACCAAAAATGCATACATGAACCAAATTTCAGGCAAAATATGATCTCAGTCCTATAGCTGAACTCCCCTAAAAGACAACAGATTCTAAAACTTTAAAATGTATACGTCAATACAGCTGTTCTGTAATGCAAACTATGGCTGTTGAGTGGCTCATTGACTTCCTCATGGATTTTACTTCATGTGAAACTTGTTTAGACATTAATTTAAGGAACAGGGGAAAATAAGCTAGCAAGTATTTAAGTTAATGTGGGTTTATAAGAGTCCATTTTCCTGTGAGAGATGAGAGCAGGCCTCGCTCACAGGCCTTCAAGCCCCTGTGGACTTTCTGTATCTCCCAGCTATGGTCCTTGTTTTGCCAGCTTGAAGGACAGAAAGCACTGGGAATTTCAAACTGAAGGGAGAGTAGAAAGGCTACTGTCCCCAGACAATATAGCACAAAGGTTTGGAGAGATAGTATTTATTTTATGTATCCATTTTTGCACAGGAAGTCAAAGAAACAGGGAGCGATAGGACTGTCCTTGCACAATGTCACAGTCAATAAACACAAATCACGCCTACATTGGATGTACACAGTAATGCTTTACTCTCTCATGTCGCATCTCCTGTACAAGGACAAACTTGTTTTCCTTGTCGTGCTGTTTGTAAACTGGAACACAGATCTTATTTTGTGCCCTGTTAGAATTTGACTGTTCTTTTCAACATGATGAATTCCTGACACAAATGTTGCTCATGCTAAGCGCAAAAAATGAATCAAAATCCCAAATTTGCTCGGAAGACATCTAACTGCTTGAGAATTTTAGTCTTTCTTTTGATTGCATCCCTACTTAACATGCAGGAATGCCAAACTGTGTCAAAAAGTCTTTTTTTTTAGCTGTGCATATCCACACACCTGCAAGTTCTACTACAGGTACATAATTAAACTGACAATCTAAGTGTTTTTGATAGCATACAACTATAAAGATTGATAAATACTGATTTAAAAAAAAGTACTCTGGCTCTATTTTACCACCTCAACATGTGTTCAAGTTTTTCAGAGCGTAACTGTACAAACCTTTTTTAGATTTTAGCTCACAAACACTGGTTGAAAGCAGAATAAGCTGTTTTATGATCTGTTTTGACACCTGCTTTACAACACTTATAAATGAAATCATCATACATGGTGATGTATCACTGTTATTTAGCATCATTTACTCTTGCACTGCTGCTAATTGGACTCTTTTTAGTTTTGTTTCTCTTGATCTAATTTGTGTCTCAGTGTCTATTGTTCTGGATTCATCCCACTTCTCCCCTGCATCTTGCTCTTAGATTCTTTCCCCCTCTCTGTGCACTTCAGTTAAGTGGAGTGACACAAGTTGAGAGGAATGACGATAAAGTTCAGCTGAATTAAATTAAACTGAAGTTCAAAGTGATAAATAGTAATCTTTTCCTTCTGCCACTCCTCTGCTCTCAACCCGCTGCACAACACACAGAGGCCTTTATGTTCACAATAGATCAAATTAAGTGTGTATATTTAGACGTGTTGCACCACTAAGGGGGCCAAGACCCCTTTTAAGGCTCTGGAGATTCAGTTTCAACGTCTTGGAACAAAGTTTTATTGCAAATCAACATTAGCCAAGAACTCTGTGCATACTGTCTGAAATTACATTAGGCTTCTGGCAGCATTAACTTATTGAACAGTCTATCAGGATGAATTTGAAAGAACCAGTTTGGGCTCAGTGATTTTAATGGCATATTAAAAAACAACTTGAGATTTAATAGGTTGGAATCAACAAAATGGGTCTTGAAACAGAAAATCTATCCTGTGAATGTTCACTTAGTTCAGTGGATGGATGAAACATAATATTCAATTACAAAGGTAGTGCTTTTTAAGTTACTTTAATGAATTGATTTCTTAAATGACTCTTAAATGAAGACGACTAGTTGGCTTACTGCACCTGATTTGCCGTATCAACCCGCATTAGATACATGAATAAATGATACAGTTCTTTTGTGCTGTTCCGATTAAAGTGTTGGGACAGGCCTAGTGTTCAGCTGTTCTATACAGTTTAAACAATTGCACAGTCAATGGGGATGTCCAATCTCCTGTTCCTTATACTATTGAGTTAGTGGTCATGCATAGACTGCAAGTGTAGCAACCCACCTAAGCTCTCTCTCCATACATACATATACTTACAGAAAGAGAGAAATATCAAGCAATACAAAACAGTTTGTCCAAGCACATATGGATGCAGCTGCTTCAATTTTTTCCCTTGAGCCAAATACCAGCTGAGTTCCAACCAGTTGCCAGCCAACCCTAAAAATGACTTTTTGTTGTTTGTTTTTTGTTTGTTTTCAATTTCTGTGAACAGTGACATTTTTCCATCTCAAGCAAAATTTTCATTCATATGTTATATATTGAAAGTGGTAAGAAATAAATGTTTTCATATAATTAGGGGGGGATCTCATAACAAACATTAAGGTGGGTAGGTCAGAGCACTTTCCTGTTATGGACCAGCCGGGACTCTGCCAAGGAGATTGGGAAGAGTTTAAGAGGCTCCATCTGTAACAAAATGCTTCCATTGGACGTTATTAATTACTACCAACAAGACGGTTTTGTTCTTTTCAGCATTTGTCTGTTCATTTGTTTGGCTGTCTGACCATTCATCAGGTAAGTTAAAAAAAATTGTAAAACTGATGACATTTTTATGGAATATTGCTCTAATTATTTGTTTTTGCATGCTGCTCGGAGTACAAATGTGAATCCAGGAAATGTTTTTTAAATGCATTTTTAGTTATGCCGGAAAAACTTCTGGAGTATGTTCTTAATGGCACATTAAATAAGCAACTATATTTTGGTAATGATCAGAATTAAATGTGAATCCAGTCATTTTAAAAGGATATGGTAACACTAAAATCTGGTGCAGTTTTCAACATTTTCCTTAAAGGAGACATATCATGCTGATGCATGATTTAATACTTACATATAATATAATAAATTTGAAAACAAGACCTTACAGCCCCTTAATTAAAAAAAAAATGAGATATTGTATTTTTTCTGATATCCTAGAACGAGATTTGATGCCTCTGAAAATAGGTCATTGCGAGATGTCCACGAGATTTCAATCGTCATGACATCATGAGGTACCTTTTTTTTTATTGGAGTAATCTGATAAAACACTTCCTCCTCTGTGATGTCCGTCAGCCCCAAACCGTCACCGAGGAACACATCCACCAGCAACAGTATATAGCTCCCTCACTCACACTTCCTTATTACCAGCTCTGGCCTGTAGGGGGACTCAATACGGGGTCGCTGCTTTGAGCCTGCCGGAAAATACAGTAGAAGAAGGACAGGCTGGCTCTACCCCCGATAGAACTGACCAATCAGAGCACAAAGGGCTGTGACATTGCGAGGTAACTTTAGGTCATCCTCAGATCCGAGTGTTTCAGCGAGAGCTTGATAATGGCCTAAAATGAGGATTTTGAGAACGCTATTGTTGGGCAATGAAGGAACTAAATGACTTGTACTGAGGGCAGAAATGCTTTACAGGCATCCTAGTCTGGCATAGTGAAAAGGAGAAACAATCATGATATGTCCTCTTTAGTAAGCCGGCAAATAAATGCCATGATGGACATTTGTGCTCTGTGAGCCCTTATATTTATTTTGATTTCATCTTCTTTTGTGGAACATTGTCTTTTCTTTGCTTCATCTTGGTTTATTTAACTTGTTGAAACTGGTGGGTCTTTGATTTTTGTCTTGGCCAATATTTTTCAAGTGCTGTGCCTTGTCACATCGTCATGTTATGTCTCATCTTGTCCTATCCTTTATTGTTACTTAGATACGTAAAACAAAAGAGGCTCAATAAGTCATTGTCAAACAATTTGACCTATGGGTTAAAATTAGAGTAACATATACCTTAAAATCTTAAAAATATCGACCTTAGTGTGTAATCTGTGTGAGATGGGCAAACAATTGTAATACAGTAATACAACAAAAACCAACAAGACTATAAAATTAGAACGAAGAGGGATGACAATGACAGACTGTTTGCATCAACAACTTGACGGAGGATTGTTAGGAAAAAAAGGGGGTTTGATTTAATTTCATGCAATTGCTTTAAATTTTATATAATGTTAGTAATCTGATTAATAGCTTCAGAGACGTTAGGAGCTGTATATTACTGAGGTTTTACTTGAAAAAAGAGATCATATTCTGCCGACTATTGACATATAAATAAAAAAAAACAACATATTTTTAAAGACATACTCAAATAACCCAACTTGAAATACCCCCAAACACACACACATAATCCCAAAACCACCAAGAATTTTGGCTTTAATATCTTCTCTACAGATGCTAATGAGAAGGAATAAATAGATAAGCTTATATAGCACTTAAGCCAAAATACTGAACCATTTTCTATGCAATTCAGATATTGTAGAAAAAAAGAGAAGTATTGTCCACAGTAATGTGCATGCAGTTTCAAATTCTTCAATTCAATTCCAGCCCGTGTTATAAATATGCAGCTTCGTTCACAATATGCAAAACACGGCCCGACCCTAAGCCATGCAACATTCTGCTCTCGATTTTTTTGTCATTAACAACAAGCTTGCTGTGACCTGCTGTAAGCCTCATTAAAAAATGCTTCCATTAATGACTTGCACTGGGCAGCCGACAAGCACACACACTTACACACAAACACACGTAAAAATACACACAGATCAGCATATTCATATACTTTGTTCTCTATACATCCCTACTGCCAAGAAGAGGACTTGTAAACCGGCTCACACAGTGCAATACTGCCAGACAACAGCTTCACCTACATGTCCTCTACTTTCATCCTTAATGAGGATCTGAAGGAGATGCATTCAGGCAATACGATGGAGAAAACGACAAAAAAGGCACACTGCACTCTTGCATTGAGGGCTAAAGATCAAGAATGTTGCTTTTGTTTCTTAAGTGTTGCGAAAGAGGGTGATTCTCAGAAAGGTGGGAAGGTGGGACAGGGAGATGATGGAGGAGGAGATGAGTGGAGTGAGTCTTGAATGGTTTCATTTGTGCCGTACAATGTTTTTTTTTCCTTAACGCTTGAGGATCTCACAATAAACATGTCCAAATCTTAGGCTGGAACAGACACATGAGTTAAAGTTTGGTGATATAAAACTGCTGCTTGCACAGCTGTCGCTCTCCTCTATGCATTAGACTTTTCATGTTTTATAGCCATGTTATTTCTTGTAGTCTTACAAGCATTATTTTGTTGGTATTGACATTACAAAACTCAAAATATAAATATAACCACTGACTTGAACTGTATAAGGGTTGTTTCATTTTTGACTGGAACAATTAAGAAAGAGACCAATCAGCCTATTGTTTTTTTTTTTTAAGAGGTCACATCATGCTTTTCTATTTCTATAAGCCCTTTGGTGTGTTTAGCATGCCTCCTCCTTATGATAGAGCACCTCTGAACAAAACAAAATGTCCAAGACTTGTCTCTCTGCCCTTCTTTATGACAACCACTGAAAAAACAATCATACGCCTACCAGTGTAACAAAATAAAATATTTTTATCAGCAGTTTAGGCTCATTGGGTCATAATAGCAAACCCAATTCAGAGCTAAGATGTTAGAATGAAAGCAGAGTTGTTGACAACATGGCTCAGCAGTGCTAAATTGACCAATGAGGGACAGAGCAGCCTTGTAAACCAATCAGAGCAGACTTGGTCCGTAAGGGGAAGGGAGTCCTAAAGGGGCAGGAGCTAAAACAAAGAGTCTCACACTCATAAAAAGCAAAGCACTATGGGGGACTGTGTATGAAGATTTTTTTTGGACACTAGTAATTAAGAATATGGCAACCTGATTTAACGGCGTGTTCACACCGAAAGCGTTGAAAGTGAATGTATTTGTCAAGTGAAATCGCGCCGCGCTAGACGCTCGAGTTTTGACGCTGGTACAAATATGCAAAAAAACGTTCATCGCTCGCCGCGGCATCGTCCGCCATTATCATTTCATCATATCATTTCATCGTCGAACATGGCTCTGATTACCACCATCGCTGCTCTGTACCTGCTGTGGAGAAGTCAGCTGCGGGCTAGGCGCCGACGTCGGTACTGGATGCATGCTACCCTACGGAGGCGGTGTGAGCTCGGCCGGTTCCAGCGGTACTTCAGGCTGACTGTTGCCCAGTTTGAAGACCTGCTATCCCGGGTTGGTGCCAGGATCTCCCCCCTGGATACAAACTACAGGCAAGACAGTCCAGCTGCGGAGCCCCTTTCCATCTGTCTCCAGTTTAGCAGTTTGGTTAGTAGTGAGGAAGTGAGCATAGAGCGGCGTCAAGCGTCAGCAAGCGTTGAGCGCGCTTGGCAATTGACTTTGTATGTAATATCGACGTGCGAAAAATTTGCGACGCTTTAAGTGTGAACACGCCGTAAGACGAAGAAAAACAATGACTTCTTAAAACCACCCCACTCTAAACTGAAAACATGGGAATAAGACACAATATAAAAAACATGATAACATTTTTATTTCATAATTATTATTACTAGTAGGAAATAGTATCATGAGTATTGTATAGCTATAACTAGAAGTCGTGGTAGCGAAGTAGCAGTCGTAGTACTCCAGGATAACCACAGATACATTTTGACAAAACTAAAAGTAAGGAGTAAAACATTAGGGCAATTTTTAAGTCATCAATCAGCCTAATTGACATGTTTTTGATCAGTAGAACAAAGCCCAAGTGCCCGAAGAGAACCCACACATGCACAGCGAAAGGCTGTGGGATTAAACAGGTGCTGTGAGGCATATGCACTTCCTGTTGTGTCACTGTGCCGCCCTACACATAAAGTGCCCATTAAATGTAAGTTTTATGACACAGTCCGTCGTAAAATGAACAGCACTGATTATAGTCCAAACCATGACTTTTTTGTTTCTGTAATGACTGATACACCAGAAGCTCTTTAACTGGAATGAAGTTTCGATGATAAAAAATAATTACTGTTACTGGCAATGAAGTTTCACATTTAGTGATTTAAGAAAAAAAATAGTAAAGCACTTATAATTTCTTGATTAAGATGTCAAATTATAGTTAATCACTTGCATTACTAAACAGAAAAATTAGTTTAAGTGGTTGAATGTTATGCTTCATTTATTTCAGACTTCTCAGGCGAGCCCAGTGAGCGGCTCGACTTTGGGTATTAAAAGGAATATTCAGTTTAAAATTCCTTTCCCTGATAAAACACTGGGCCCAATAACAATCACAATTTCAGTTTTAACACGTTTCTGAAAGATTTCCAAAATATTTATTTGTTTTCATATTTAAGACAGGCAGCACTGAATATACATGTGAGAGAGAGAGACAACAAGAGGGGGAAAGGGTCCTGCCCTGATATCTTCCTCTATTACATTTCAATCCATGCCTTCATACTGCAATCCATTCTTCCTCAAGTCTTATTTTGACTCAATCTTCTCTTCAACATTATTGGTCATATCATTCAGACTCTTAACTGCTACTCTTACTTTATGTACCCATACATTTGCATGTATCTGCTTATTTAAATCATTGTCACTGATTCTGTTTTTATCTTTGATTGCCTTCCTCTTCTTGTTCTTCTCTGACACATCTCATCAATCACCTGAGAGCACAACAGCAGATCTACCGCCTGTGACATCATTTGCCGACATTATCAGTTGTGTTTTGTGTTTCACCTCTGCTCTTCATCGAGGTTTGAGTCACTGATTCACTCTTTTATCGGGAAAACAGGGAGCAAGTGAGAGACATAAGGAAACATAACAGAAAGGAAATCGCAGCAATTGACAGACAGCAAGGGAGTAGGAGGTTAACTTACACTAATTTCATGGTATTACAGCTGTCAAAGGCTGGTTTTATTTCCTGAGCTTTTGACACATGCTGCCATGACTTTCAAACATGCCCTGTAGAGGCTCTGCTACACTGCAGTATGTGTTCACCACATTGTGATTGGGTTACGTCAAATACTACAAAATGCTCTCTGCTGACCGCCAGTTAAAACTTAGCATAAACATGTTAGATATGTTTTTTTCTGCCCATTAATTGTGGCTTAATTCTGCTCTTTAAAGGGACTGTGAGGAGTTTCTGATTAATTACAAAAAGTCTCACTTTTAGATACATGCCTGATGGAAATACACACTTTAAGATGAGTTTTATAGCATCAAATTAGGTTATCTATAAATGCTATTCCTTAGCTTCGCGGTCGGGTCGGACAGGGCTGGACTGGCCTGGATACTCAACTTCGGGAACAAGACAATTAAAACTAGAGCAAATTTATATTACTTGGACACATCTTAGAGCACCGGGCTGTAAGTAACAATATATAGCCGGCTACAAAACTACCATACTAAGTTTTCCAGAAATTGCTTGTTCAAAAAACTACCGCTACGTAACTAGAAAGAGATACATTATCTTGCTGTTTGCATCCTGTAAGTTGTTGAAAAAAGAAGTTGTAAAGCAATGCAGAGTTCTGAGGAAGGTCCGAGCTGCATTCATTGGCAACAAAACAACAAACACATGCTTTGGCTTGGGTCTTTTGGTGCATTCCAGTTGTAGTCAAAAGTAGGAATTTCCGAGTTTGGAGTAGGAAACTGCAACTGGAACGTCCTCCGAAGTCGTAATTTCCTACTGTCAACTTGGTGAAACCTTGTCACCCCCGAGTTGACAATCGAAAATGGATGCCCCCAGTGTGAACAGTTATTTAGCTCCTGTAGTTATCAATTTATTTGCACTTCTGACTGGGGTGTGTCGCTCTAGATCAGCTGTACACTGTAGTGATAATCACATTCTTCATGTGATATTTGTGAACAACAACGCAGGGCGTGCTAACAACAGCTAACAATAGCCTGGTAGATTGGCATGTTTTTTTCTGACTTCAACTGGAACAGCGGTAAGTCTGAGATTATGTCACTCCCAGTTCCGAGGTTACAGGAACGCAGCATTATGACAGTCGCTGTGCGTGTGCTCATGGGTAGCAGAGTCTTTATTTCGTTGGTAATAGATTCTCCTCTTAGCACCTTTAAGTTTTATTTTTAGGTTACTCATTATTTCGTTCAAATTCAAACAATGAAAAAAAGACCAAAATATTTGCGTATGAACCAACTCATCTGGAAGTCTAAACAGGTAGATTCAGTTTGCGATGGGATGAGACAGTGACAGTGAACTGTACAACTCCTCCTGACAGAATTCACAGCATGCATGCAGACTGAAAGTTCCCATGATGAAATCACTTGAAATACCAGCTGCTGTTTGTAATTTGTTTACCTCTTCGCTTTAAGAAGCACAGCTGACAAATCAAACAACGTTCATTCACAGGGTTCAACGTGCTCTCGGATGTGGTATCAGTACAAACGCAGCTGAAAAAAGTAAAAAGGACTAAATTCATTTCTGATAGTTATTTGTCTCGGTGTCTCCGATACATAAAGCATTTGTAGGCTGACAGAAAACCTTGATCACACTCATTACGCAGAGTAGCACTCAGTGTAATCAGCATTCGTTGTTTGGCATGCCATTTTTTATTAAATTAAAGTTGGAACCCAACCAGTTTGATTGATTGATTGACTGGGTTTGATGGATTACAGTCAGCCTGACTGGATGAGCGACAGGGAAGTGACTCGAGTAATACTAATCCCACTCAGCGAGGGCTTTGAGACGCAGAGAAATACAGAGCATGTCTGTTTTGTCCAAGATGGGAAACAAAAAAAAAATGACAAACACACTTTTGTGAAAGCAATCATGAAATTGTCTTTCTGTAAAACACGTAAAAAGGGAGAACATTGTTTCTGCATGCAAACATGAAACTTTCTTTTGAGTTTTGTTATGGCCTCATTTGTGCCTCACACATAAAACACTAAGGGCTCGGAGTTTAGTTTAGAAATACTCAGGGGGGAAATTGATTTATAAACCGACTGGCTGCTCACGGTTGACAGCTGACAAATGGTTTAATCAACTGATTGGAATCATAAATTCTGTTCTTGGACAGTGTTGCATCATTTTTGAAGGAGCACTTCTGCAGCCTAAAGACTGAGAGCCTGTCTGATTCCAGAAGCACTGGATATAAAGCAGCTGACAGAGTGGCTGATCGAGATAGAAAATGCTCCTGCCTTCTGATTCAGTTGTCAGACAGTACTACCACATGTTAAACTGAAGACTAGTTTGGCTTTGAAATTACGAACACACACACGTACAAGCATGCACAGACCAAAATACGGAGGAGACAATCAATCAGTAGATCAGTGAGGCAGTAGTTGCAGAAATAGCTCTGCTGTTGCCGTCACAAAAAAATCAAATCAAATCTTAAAGAAGAACAGCACTTCATATTTACAATGTTATGTTTGTTTGGGGATTTTTTGTTCCTAGTTGAAAACTATTCTATCTCACAAAAATGAAGAATCCTGTATGTATCCCAGGATCCAGATCACTATTAGAATCTAAACACTTATCATGCTCTTTTCTTTTCCCATTTATTGTCAACTGTGATAGTCCTTATTGGTATTTATTGTGTAAGGAAACATTGATAGGAACATTGGGCTTAAAGGAATCAAGAGAGAACTGACACTAAAAGACAGAAAGAGAAGAACTGAGACATCAGAACAAACCAGAAAGGAAAAGACTGCCAATCTTGCCCACGTTCAGTATGTGATTTACTTTCAGGGTTTTATACATGAACACACACTTAATAAATCCCAAGTGAAATACAGGATTGTACCACCTCTGGGACAGAAAGTTCTGGTTAACTGAAATCCAGGTTGGGCATGATGCCTTTTTTTCAATATACTCCCATAAGATGTACAATTGGATTTCCAGTTTTAGAGCTCAAGGTGTTCATAAAAATTAGTATGATTATATTGATTAGTAGGGTGGCACGGTGGCACGACAGGAGCGGCACATGCCTCACAGCAAGAAGGTCCCTGGTTCGATTCTGAGTTTGATCCCCAGGTTGGAAAGGGGCTTTCTGTGGGAAGTTTGCATTTCCTTCCAGTGCACGCGTGGGTTCTCTCCAGGCACACCAGCTTTCTCCCACAGACCAAAAACATGCTCATTAGGTTAATTGTTGACTCTAAATTGCCCTCTTTGTGGCCCTGCAATCGACTGGCAACCGGCACAGGGTGTATCCCGCCTCTCATCCAATGGGCCCATGCTGCAATACATTACATGTATTTTGTAGTGCATATGTGTATGTATGTGTTTATATGGATTATATGTTTTGTAGTGTACATATGTATAATGTATTTGCATTGCTGTTAAAGCAGAATATATTTTATACAACTCATGAGAAACAGTAATAAGAATAGTTATATTGAGCAATTAAAAAGAAATTACCTTCCCTTTCCAATAAATATGAATACTTTATTTCTTTTTACTTTGTATATGAATGGTATTTCTATATTTTATTTCTTTGTAAACATGTCTGAAATAAAATTCATTTATTAATTAATTCTTTCATTCAGGGTCTTCTAACCCTTACATGTATGGTGACTACTACAGTAGACAAGAATTTGGCATAAATTTTATACCCCTCAGGTTGCAGTAACATGTCCAACTACCAGGTGGTAAATTCCCAAACTTGTGTCTTAAGTTTCATAAAAAATATTTTCTTTGCATTTTAACCATATTGAGATATGGCATCAATAATTCATAATAGTTGACAAAGGGCAAATTAGATTTAATTTTTGTATTTTTTATTTCAAATTTTGTGTATTTCACAACTAAGATGTTTGATTAATCACAATATAGGGGTACATATTCTTCAGATTTTTCTTTTTCTTTTATTAACTCTTAATAAATGTTTGTAAAGACATGTGTTTGTGGATCTTTATTAACTTCAACTAAATTACCATTTATAACATTGATGCCTGGCATCCACTGTAGTGGGCAGATGCAAATATCCCTCAAAATAAAATCATAAAAAAGATAATGATTTTTAACTTGTTTGAAATTAAAATCAAACATTAAAAAATATTAATTTGGATTTAATAATTCTTGCATGAAAGGGCTAATCATCACACACTGATAAATGAACCAATCTCTTTGTTTGTTGATATTTTTCCACAAAATAAGTCTATGCCAAAAGACATAATAACAAAAAGAGCTCAGACTTTTCAAAAAAGAAAAAAGAAAAAACAGGACAATACTCCATCCAGAATGCAATCACACTTACATGGTGACGCAGGCCTCCTCTGAGGCATTTTTTAGCTCGGTTATTAGCAGTTATGGCACTTGGTAACGCAGCTGAAGGGATTGGTGCCCTTTGCCGAGAGCCTCGGGTTTAAGTTTGCACTCATGAGCCCTTGAACATCATTGCATGCATGTAGTAGCATAAATGTTGCTGTTGGTGCAGACAAGTCGTGAATGATGAATGGCAGAGTCCTAACCCGGCATGTGCTCCCAAACCTGACCTGACCTGACCTTTTAGCAAAAGTGAGAGAACCACCCTATCCGGCAAACGTACATAATTCTGTAAAAAATTCCAGGATCCAGATCACCACTAAAACCAAAACACTTCTTTCTGTGCCACAATCAACATTCATAGATTTTTAAATCACGTAATGAACATCACCTTTAGAGTGCTTATGAGGAGCTCATTTACTCCACTAAAACATTAGACATGATGAACCAAATCCTGTGTTTGCAGTATATGGAATCAGATACAACCCTTTGCATTAAATAACATTCTTGCGAGAGAGTCGAAATTATGGTGACGGTCGTTTCTGAGCATATGATACAGTAGGGTAAATTCTGTCCTCTCATCAAAGAATGTGACTGTCTTGATTGCTCAAGGCTGCAAAGCTTGTAAATAATGATTTTTTCTCCTTGTCACTATGCGACTCTGCTGCTTATGGGCTTGCATACTAAACATGCTCTTTTCATTTTGCTTGCTGGGCATGCAATTTACCCTCAATCTACTACTAATGAATAAAAATTATGTTATCGATCCTTGGGGGGATTTTTTTCCTCCTGGAGAGGTCAGGTTTCAAGGTCAAGGGCAGGTGCACTGAAAGGATGTCTGGTGCTTAGCATAGTTTAAACACAGCAAGGGACAGGCCTGAGAGAAAGGAGACACAACTTTTGAAAAAATTCTCATTTAAATATTTAACGCTCTTCTGATGTTTTGCACTGTGGTAATGCATTTAATGATTTTTGGGATCAGAATAATGTACAATATTTAATTAACATGGAAGGGATGCATTTCCTTTTTTAATAATACATCAAAAAGAAACATCTGACTGCAATCAGGGCTCCCCCTGTGATTTTCATATTTTCCCTCTTGTCGCTCCTTTTGTCATCCATTCTGCACAACATCATATTTTCCCCGATGTGCCTTATCAATCCATTCTAACACATGGGGTAAAAGAAAACAAAAGAGCAACACTTTTTCTGCAATATATTGCATCAATATTTTGTAGAGCAACGTCAATGTTTTAAAAGTTAATAATTCAGAGAATTTGGTTTTGTTTTGCAGTTTAGCCTCCTGCAGATAGTTGGCCTCACACATCCATCCATTCGACTCTCTGTCCATCTGTCATATTTACTGTTATTATTACCACTGTCACACATCCATCCATTATCTATAATGCTTATCCTGAAGGGGGGTTGGAGCCTATCCCAGCTGACAATGGGCAAGAGGTGGGGTACACCCTCAACTGGTCGCCAGCCAATCCCAGAGCCAAATAGAGAGACCAACAACCGTTCACACTCACAGACATACTGAAGGGCAATTTGGTCAGATGTCAGCCTCTGTTTTCGGACTGTGGCAGGGTGTCAGGGAGCCCAGAGAGAACGTAAACTCCACACTGAAAAGCCCCGACATACCCAGGGATAGAACTGGCGACCATCTTGCTCTGAGGCACATGTACTACTACGCTTCCCTGTCACTGACAGCAAACTTTAAATACACTATTTATTAACATTTTGCCCTGTTTAAACATCGCAGTAAATTGTGATATATTCTGTCATAAGTTTGTCTGACTTTAGAGTCTCACTGCCTTTGTGTCAAGTGACAAAACATCAGGGTGCTGCTGTTTTTGTTGCTAAAACTTAAAGTTCCTGGTGTGTTTGAACAACTGCATTGTTTTCTTGGATGTCTATTAAGCAAGGATTTTATTAAAGTTCAATTTTAAAAAGTAAAAATACTTTCTTTGAGGATCAGATGCAGCTCTTTTCCCCTCCTCTTTACACTGTAAAACAGGCTAGTTGTTTTAACTTAAAAAAGTTAGTGTCAGGGCTGCCTTAAAATTTTAAGATGTCTGAATTTAGAAATTTAAGTTCAGTTGAATTAAGAACGATTCAGTTCAAGTGAACTTCTTAAGTTCAATAAGCTTGCTATTAAGTCAGCTCTACTTGTATTGTTTAGTTTAACAAACTTCTAAAAGCAATCCAATGCCAACACAGTAATTCAACTTCTTTAAACTACAGTTTTAAAGGTAAAATAACTTGATCTGAAGTTCAGGTCACTGATGATTTTGAGCTTAATTGACTTATTGCATTTGGATTTAACTTACTCATTTTGTTCTGCTTTGACACAAGTTTAGAAAAATAAAGTTAATATTTGCTTTAAGAAAAACAACCTTAAAAGCAGAAAAAAGGTCTAGTATTTAAAGGGTATTATTGCCAGACAAACTAAAACAACTTCTGTTCTTCATGCTTTAATAACACAACTGGCAATTTTTATCACATGGTAAATGTGGATAGCAAAACAGCTCTGAACAAATTGAAGATACATTTGCCACAGAAAAGTGCATGCTTGCGGGAAAAATGCATTCTCATCCACAAATGTTCTTTAACTTTTACTAAAATTCATCTGGTTTGCATGACGGCTCATTTGGTGGAAAACCGGCTTATAGCTCACATCTTTTACAGTTTTATTTCTTTTTTCACATTTGTGGATGAGGATCAGAGACCTGAACTTCAGATCAAGTTGTTTTACCTTTAAAACTGTAGTTTAAAGAAGTTTAATTACTGTGTTGGCAAAAAAAATAAATACTATTGGAATTGGATTGCTTTTAGAAGTTTGTTAAACTAAACAATTCAAGTGGAGCTGACTTAATAGCAAGCTTATTGAGCTTAAGAAGTTCACTTGAACTGAATCGTTCTTAATTCAACTGAACTTAATTTTCTAAATTCAGATAACTTAAAATTTTAAGGCAGCCCTGACACTAACTTTTTAAAGTTAAAACAGCTAGCTAGCCTTTTATACAGTGTATAAATGGTTGGAGAGAAGCTATTGGAGGCCATAATAAATTGGTCCGTGCTGATTGGCTGCCTAATAAGAGACAGGAAGAGAGGCTATCGGCTTTCAGAATAAGGACATGTAGGTGGAGGCTGTACCGCTATCACATAATAAACAGCAGGAACTGAAAACAGTGTTTTAAGGGTCGCGGTCTTCTTAGCCCCTTCTTAGACCATTAGAAATGATTTTGAAGGACATGGGACCTTTAAATGTTTGTGAATTTTACTCAACTTCAGTTTGTGGTCATCAAGCAGAGACCTGATGAGCACATGCATTTATATTTGCTCAGTACAATTTGAAAAGTTGGTTTGCTCTGGAAATGGAAAATGATTCTTAAGAACAGATTGAAAGTATGAAAACACACATTTGTCAAGGTTTACTCTGAGGTTTTTTTTTTTTTATAAAGTCTAATACTGTTTCATTCATGCAGTAAATTGATTCTTTGTGTTTGGATTTATAAATAGTTATTGAAAGAGACTTGTCCGTGAAGTGTATATAAATTTGTTCCATTGAATGTTTTTCAACACACATTCCTTGCTTCTCTTTTCTCTGCTTTCCTCAATGTCTCTGCATCTTCTTGCTGCACCCTGCTACACTCCTGTTTTTCATTCTTTCATGTCTTGGCTCAGTTTGTGGCTTGGATTGTTTTGTTTATTTTCTTTTGACTTTTCCTTCCCCCTTCAGCCATGCAACATTGACTTCTGTACATGTCAGGATTGTATCTATTTGTCTGACTTAGGCAACAAATGTTTTCCATCAGTGTTTCTTGCCAAATTATATAAAGTACTGTCATTAATTAAGAAACATAAACTGGATTTTCCTTACCTTCAGTGTCACATGCACACACCCACACCCAAACGCACACAGCTTGTGTGCATTTTCTTTTGCATGTGAATGTGTCGATGTGTGTCAAATCTGCAAGTGTGTTTGCGAGCATGCTGTGAACCTGTTTATGTTTGTGTCAAGGCTTAGCCTTGGGAATTCTGTCAATCAAACATGCTAGCAATATGTAACAGATACAAGGCATTTTCTTGCCTAACACACAGATATGTGTTTCTCTGCACAAAGGTTATGCATATTTATAAAGCACTGCAGCATGCATGAAAGATCTCAGCTGAAAATGCACATTCTGGTTGCAGGTCAGTCCTGTTAGGTAGTCATCACTTGAATGTCTTCACATACATTTTGGTGCCCAAAATATTCTTAATGCACCACCCATCAACAGAAATGACATCAGCTGACATAAACTGAAATCAATTTTATGACATTTCACATAAAACCTGCTGTATTAATTAACATCAGTCCTTTCTACCTTATAACCATACTGTGAATATTAATAAAAGAATGACCTCTCTATTCATGGTTGTTTTTTATTTTCTTCCATAAAAACTATTTTTACAACCACATGAGGATCCTCTCAAAAGAGGGATGCCACATCTCATGGGGTTAACCTCTTATAAATATACATTCAGCAGAGACAAACTATGAGGACAAATTTATGGTCCGGGTGTTTCGGTTTTTCTGAAGTGGGGTTGTATGAGTTCAACATGGCCACTAAATTTACATTACATGCAGTAGAGTTCTCTCCTCTCCCTCGGTAAGCCACAATTTGTAAAAGTTTGTGATGCAGAATAGCCACAAAAGGGTATTGTACCAAATACAAAGGGTATTTTCTCTGCTTTATTTAGTTTACTTACTGGTCATATGGAGCTCAAATAACCCCACTTCAAAAACTGAACAATCCCATAAATAGATTTTTTTTTCTTACCACTATTACTGTAAGACACCTAATGTGGCCCAGTGCTGTCCTCAAGGTGGATTCGTATTGGGGTTGGATGCATGTACATATGTAAATGTGTAGTCCTATACATATATTGTATGTATTTAAGCATATATGTACACATAGATTGTGTATCTATTAGGGGTGTAATGGTACATGTACTCGAAATGGACGTTCGGTCCGTTACAGTGCTGTACTCGAATGAGTACAGTAAGTTTACCTTAGCCGCTGTACATGGCTCTTTAATATTCACAGAGGTACTTGTCTATGATTGCCGTGGTTAGGGAAGGCTTTTTAATATTAATGAGGAAAGCGGTCTGTGATTCGTGCTCTTGGGATCATGTGCATATCATGTGGACGTCATGTCTCACAGCGAGCCAATCAGAAGACGAATATCAAAGAGCTTCCGTAACCACAAAAGCTTGTGGCTGAATTGTGCATCATGGTTACTGCTAGTGACCAACCAGAGCTTGAAGAGCCTCCCCCCCATCACGAAAATCTCCTGTTTGGGAACACTTTGGCTTCCTGGTGAAATATTGCAATGGAAAAAGACAAGTGGATAAAACGAAGGCGCAGTGCGGATACTTTTCAACTGAGGTCGGGTATTTTTCTGGCAGCACGTCAAACACCCTAACTCACCTGAAATGGCACCACTCAAGAGTAAAGATTTCCATGGTAAGGGAAAAAAAACACTGTAGTGCAAATTCAACTGCCGTCTGCATTTAAGCATCCTCTTCCAGACAATTCAGATCTGGCCAAAGTGATAACAGCATCCATCTGATTTTTTATAGCATGGGGTCTAAGACCATATTCAACTGTGGAAAATGCTGTTTTTAAACACGTGCTAAAGGCGATTGAGCCCCGGTATAAAGAACCCAGTTGTCCACATTTAAGCCAGGAATTCAAAAAGAAACTCTTTATTTTTAATTTCATACATTTGTTGCTTATTTATTCTATTTAACTTATTAGTATTACCGAACAGCACGTTGAATTTATTTTGGTTTTCAGTTTTTATGATGACACATTTTTGGTTTAATAAACGTGCTGAACAAGCAAGTAGTTTTGCACTCCTCCCATACTGTACCGAAAATGTACCGAACTGTGATCCCAAAACCGAGGTACGTACCGAACCATGATTTTTTTGTACCGTTACATCCCTAGTATCTATGCAATGTGGACTATGGCTTCAGCCTACATTTTTAATGATTTGGTGCAACAAAAATAAAGACTGATTTATTGATTGACTGATTTAAAGATGTAAAATTGGTGAATATATATATATATATATATATATATATATATATATATATATATATATATATATATATATATATATATATATATATATATATATATATATATATATATATATATATATATATATATATATATATAGATATATATATATATATATATATATATATAAATATATATATATATATATATATATATATATATATATATACATATATATATATGTATATATATATATATATATATATATATATATATATATATATATATATATATATATATATATATATATATATATATATATATATATATATATATATATATATATATATATATATATATATATATAAATGCTGTATAGAGTGACACCCAAAAATGGCACTGACAGATTCACTAATGTAATATTTTAGAAATTCATGTATAGTTGAGGCTGGTTTTGTATATATATATAGGTCACATTAAAATAAAAACAAAAAGGAAAACTGTTTCTATTATTGCAGTTTAAGATTCTTTTTCTAGGACACATAAAAACAGCTGTACCCTCAGAACACAGAAGTACTCAGCAGTGCAACTCTCTTTTTCTGATTTCTTTACTCTGCAAACTGCAAAGATAAATCATTATTCCTCCAGATTTTAAATATTCATCTGATTCTCTCTGACTTCAACTGTTTCTTTTTCACTCAATATATTTCAATTCTTCAGCTCCTGCCTTTTGTTTTGTTTCTTCTCCAATCTGCTGCTCACATTCTCTGCTGCTTCACCTAACCTCCGAAAACAACATGCCCATTTTCAAAATCGTTCCTGCACAGTTTCTGCCTGTGAGTTTGTGAATGTGACCCTCGTGACAAAGTGATGTGCGTCACTGGAGGCTTATTAACTTCCTCAGACTCATTCTTTGGGTCATCTGATTTTAACAAACAGACCTCATCGACTAATAAGTCCAGGCCACTCTCCACTAAAAGTCAAGTGACGATCGGACAACTCTATTAGCACATTCAACCATGTAGACACACTCGGGCACAAACCATGGGCATTCTTCAATTCAGAGTCACACATTTTGAGCAAACGCAATGTCTAAATCAATGCATTTGATTGTCTACAATATATTGCCTTTATCAAAACTATACCACAAAAATCAACATGAAAGGACAAATGAGAAGCTGTCTCTCTAAACTGTTCTTTATGTGCACTAAAAAAAGTCTGATCCAATTTTTGTCCAATTTCAAGACAAAAAAATCTCACTAGACTTATTCCAAGCTACAATTTCCTGATATCACTGGATTAAGATAAGTTTTGAAGACAGAAAAGCTCGAATAAAGTCTGAGTTGCTTGTAGTAAGTAAAATAATCTGCCAACAGATGGGACAAATTTATTTTAAATGGTGTCTCAAAATGAAATGTTCTATCCAGAGCAGATAATAAACCTGAATTTAAGACCCTGAGTCAAACTTTCCTTGCTTTATTGGCAGATAGTTCCTTATCATTGCAAGCAATTCAATGCCTAATTTGCCTTTCATTCCTTTAAGGTATTTGTCTCGCCTTGTTAAAGGGACTGTGAGGAGTTTCTAAGTAATTACAAAAAAATGTCTCACTTTTAGATATATGCCTGATCGAAATACACACTTTAAAATGAGTTTTATAGCATCAAATTAGGTTATCTATAAATGCTATTCCTTAGCCTGTCCTGTCGGTTCGGACATGGCTGGACTGGCCTGGATACTCAACTTTGGGAACAAGACAATTAAAACTGGGGCAAATTTATATTATTCAGACACGTCTTAGAGCACCGGGCTGTAAGTAGCGATATATAGCCGGCTACAAAACTACAATACTAAGTTTTCCAAAAATTGCTTGTTGTCACACATCAAAAACTACCGCTATGTAAGTAGAAAGAGATACATTACCTCATCGCTTTGCATCCTGTAAGTTGTTGAAAAAAGAAGTTGCAAAGCAATGCAGAGTTCTGAGGAAGGTCAGAGCTGCATTCATTAGCAACAAAACAAACACAGGCTTTGGCTGAGTGACGTCTTTTGGTGCATTCCAGTTGTAGTCAGAAGTAGGAATTTCCAAGTTCTGAGTAGGAAACTGCAACAGGAACAACCCCTGAAGTCGGAATTTCCTACTGGGAACTCAGTGAAACCTCGCCGCCCCCGAGTTGACAATCAAAGATGGCTGCCCCCAGTGTGAACAGTTATTTAGCTCCTGTAATAATCAAGTTTTTGCACTTCTGACTGGGGTGTGTCGCTCTAGATCAGCTGTATACATAGTATTGTTAGACTTACATTTACAAAAATGCAGAGTCTTAATGTTGCTGCAAATAGATTCTCCTCACAGTCCCTTTAAGTGAATGTGCATATTTTTTACTTGAAAATAGACAAAAACCTTTGCCTAGATCTGAGTTTTTGCAGTGTTTTACTGTCAAAGGTGAATTTTGGCTCGTCTTTCCAACAGTCTGTGACCACATGTGACCAAATTGTATCTCACACTTACAGTTCATATACATAATTGTTGGTTCCTCCAGAGAGTCTGCACAATATAAAACAATCAGAACACATGCTTTTCAGTGCAAATATATTTCATATGACTGAACTAAAACAAAGCAGATTTAAAAATGGGACAGACAGTAGCACCACTGAGAGCAAGTCAAGAAAGTTCATACATATATGTGAATTAGAATTTACTTATTCAGAGTAATTAAGACCCCAGTGGGGGTTGACCAGAGCAACACAGGCCTCAGCAAAGAGGAGACAATAAAAAGGAAGATTGATATGGATACTCACCAAGCTGGCTGCGCCTCTGTGCATATGCTACCACCACCGCAGCCAGGACTACACAGCACAATGATGTCACAAGGTTTGCCATCTGTAGACACACACACAGCAAAGTCATGAGTGTGAGCAGGAGACAGAGAGCCGGCCAGTGAGTGTGTCCGCCTGTCGTCCTGATTGACTGACAGACCCATAGACGCCTTCACCGCCGTGTGAGAGATGAAGAGATAGCTGATTTTTCCCCCCTTTCGTATCTCTAAGTCTCTTTGTGCCTCCTCTCAATAATATGATCCCTGGAGTGTTTTGTTCTGTTTTTATGTCGTTTCCTGTTCTTAAACCTCTTTTTTTGACATGGCAATCCCCTCTTACTTCTGTAACTGTTGTTATCCTGTACTGTGTAACCTCTCTCTCCCTTTCTCTGTCTCTCTCCTCATCAGTCTAATGGGTCCATCCTCTTTGGGATGGGCTTTGGTCAGTGGCTCTTAAAGGGACAGTACACTGTAAACAAACACAGGGCTGCAAAGGAAAACAATAACACCCCATTGGCATTTTGTTGACTTGTTTGTTTGTTCCATTGGTGGTTGGTTGGTAGCTTAAGAGTAATTTGAGTTAACTGTTGAATAATGAAAAGAAGGATGTGCAAGACATTTTCAGTCTTTGATTGCTGTGTTGCATAGTGACATGAAGATTTTATTAGGTCAATTTTCTTCATCCTATTTTTGTATTTTCCTCTCAAATTCATTTATGTTTTTCTTTTTTCTTTGCATTTATGCTACAAAGATTGCTGTCTTGTAGTTCATGTAATAAATAGAAAAAAAGTCAAACAAAACTGTTATTAAACATTCTAAACATCGAAAATGTAGTTACCTTAAGTACCAAGTGAATAAACTATCTGTGCATCTGTGTGTATCTGTGCCTAGTTATCTCACTCTTTGTGTCAGCCCTGTTATTGACTGTTGTACCTTGCTGTACATGTATGTTGATAAATTAACTAGAAAAGCACTTGGAGAGTGCAGACATCCGCCAGCGCCACAGTCCTCACCCATATTGTGATTTTCACCATAAATATTAGTCCTACCTTTATTTCATCTAAATATTTAGATTCCTTGAACATGAAAACATACCATTAGCAATTAGATTCATAATGAAATCTATTTTAGTTCAGTAGTTATTCAACAAAATCACATTTTTCGTCATGCCGGCCAGTCGCTGATCCGGATCAACACCAAAATTGAATCAGTTCTTCCTTTTCCCATGCTGAACATTTCCTGAAAATGTCATCAAAACCCATCCATAAATTTTTGAGTTATTTTGTTCACAGACAGACAGACAGACTCTCCCGAAAACTTAACCTCCTTGGCGAAGGTAATAAAAACACACACATAGAAAATCCCTTGTTATTTTCATTTTGTTTGGGATATCAACAGTTATGGTAAGGAAATAATTTAGTTTTGTCTCAGAACAAAAGTTCAAACCGATATTTCACCTTATTGCCGCAGACAAGATGTGAGGAAAGAGGGAGATTGATGACGTGCAGGAGGAATTTTATTGGGTTTCTTTGTCTCTGTTTAGCATCGCATAGATACTGGTGCCTTCACCTGTTTCAATGGGAGAAATGTATTACATAATTCTGAATTTTTGTATTGATCTATTTACTTTTGGATTAAATATTGAGGGAGAAACTTTGCTTAGCTCGCAGAGAGCTGTATACTGATGAGGCTTGAAGGCCACCCATTGTCAATACAAATCACTTCACATTCGTTTCTCAAGCTGTACAGTAGAAGCACTAAAGCAGGGAAACACATTAAGATTACTGGGCTGTTTTATCCCCTTACAGACAAAAGATGGCAAATTCCAGATTACCTTATGTTTTATATGATTATCCTTTAAGATTATGCTTTGTTTAGAGGTGTGATAAGATTGAAATTGTCCTGATAATCAGCTCCAAAATGGGTCTGACAATCATAACTATGAAGCTTGTTCAGTATGTGGGACCAAAATCTTAATGAATACTCCTGAGTCATGACTCCGTGAACTGTGATGTGAAACTTAATGTAGCCAATTAAGAAGCGAGCTGACTGAGGAACAAGTAAGAAGGCTTTAAAAAAAAACAAGCATATAGCTGACCTGAAGCATAAAGTTCAGTGGACCCCAGCACTGGAGGAACAGCTCACGTATTCATGCTGTCTGCAGGATTTGTTCCACAGTCTTTTCTTGTCCTTTTAGCAGCCCAACAACAGATACTCGCAAACATTCAAGGCACGGTGTAAATGAAGATGTGATTAATTGTTGGTTGTTTTTTTTTTAGTTACTGGTAGAACTGCAAAGTTAAGCATAGCCTCTAACAGAACTACAGCTTGAAGATGTACACCACAGAGGTATTCAAGGACACTCTAGCAGGGCGGATTCCTGCCAAGAGGGGGGCTTGAACCTGAAGCCTCCCATTAGAATGTGGCCCCTTTTCTGTCTCCTTTATCTCCCTGCACCTCCTCTTCTCCCTAGGCTCTTCCTCCATCTCTTTTCCTCTGTTCCACTAAAAAGAGAGGTGGTTGGCTCTCCCCCAGACAAAGGTTATCTAAGGGTCTTCATGGTGCTGGGAGTGAGGTGTATGCCTCTGCGTGAGGACGACAGATTGAGCCTTCTAAAACAGAGGCAAAAGAAGGAAAGTGAATTTTCCTGTTCTTTTGAAGAGCGGCTACAGTCCTCACAAACCACCGTCTTCTACTTATTCCTTCATCTGATAAGCCTCAGCTGTTTAAAAACTTTTCCCTCTCTGCTTCTCCACTGCCTTCACTTTGCTTCTTTAATGATTTAACAAAGAAGCTATCTCTCCTTTCTCTCCAAATGATATCTCTTACTTTTACTCCTGTCGTGCTTGTTAAGGTTTAACATCAACACAACAACACCGTCGTTAGAGGATCTCAGAGAGACTTACATGTCTGTGGTTCTGTTGAAGGATATTCTTGAACATAAAAAAGCTTTTATAGTTTGACTCAAATGTCAAAAAGCACTTAGATAAAATCATAAAACACAGATGTTATTGTTTTCACAAAGCACAAAGTAAGTTAAAAGGGAAAGCTTTAACTTCCATATGTTGTTCTCTGAAATCCTTATTTATGGGTAATTTCATACTGGTGATTAAAAGAAGGTCAAACAAGGAAAAAAATCATCTGACAGTCATCTGCTGATGCAGTCACTCTGAGCTGTAACAGAAATATCTCTGACGAGTGTCATCTGTGGCAAAGTCTGCATGCAGGCATCCATTCTCGAAGAAAGCTTCTTTAACTGTTCACAGTCAAGGAAGAAAGCCAACTTGTCCCTTTGGCTTTTATCAGACAACACTTATGACAGCATTGCATGCTTGGAGTCACATCTGACATTGCATGCTCTGCTATTTGTCTTTGACACATGTGCACTAGACAAATGGAATTTGCAATATTCAGATGATTAATTGTTTTAGTAAGGGCCCAAGCAGCAAATGATTGTGAGAGCCCTCTGGTACTTATTCAGATTGTCATGGACTCTATTTGAAGCAACAGAAATGCTCCAGTTGTTATTAAAGCTGGCACACACCTGGAGGAAAAACAGCTCACAAATGGATATGCTAGCAATAGTGGCACACTGTTTTTTTTAATGAGCCCCATGAAAAGGTTTGACCTGGAGATGCAAAGTTGTGGTAAAGGGGCCATTTCTCGAACTGTAGAGTCTTTATGCCAAATAAAACCCAAAACATGGGTATTTTTTTTTATTTTTCAAGGGGTTTTACCTGGCAGAACTTGTCAGAAGGCTTTCACCTAACTAATCTCAACTTTTGTGTACAGCTAAAGGAGAACTTGGAAAAAAGTTATTGCAAGCGCTTCCTAACTTCTGAGGCATTTTTAAGGTCAACCTTTTTCAAGAAACAGTAAATCTTTTAACTCTGTGGCAGGAGGTTAACATTGAGCAAGTCTATGAACATTCAAGATGCCATTTTGGCATTTAAGCAGCTTTAACTCCAGCATATATAACTGTATCAGAGTTACTTTTCATGCACTCGATAATACTCCCAACGCAGGCACAAAATCACTTAGTAAAACTAGTTTGCATTGCATCTGTGTTTACATAAACAGCCCAAGATGCTACACAACAAAAACTGTGGCTATGGATTTTTGTTTGTTTGTCTGTTTTTGCCATTAAACAGAAAGTCATGTTTTGTTAGATGCATAGTTCTCAAATGTTGTAGATAATGTCTAGCAGGGACAACCTTTGGCTGCAGCTGGATCTGCCTGATTCAGTGTCTATAGTCAGGCAGATCCATCTTGCCAACCTCTAATCCACAACAATTGTAAGGGCCACAAAGTAGCACGGCCCAATCACTGCCCTTTAGAGCAGGAAATGGTGGGAGATACAAACAGGGAGTGACTGCATTTACAGAGATTAGTGTAGATGCCAACAGCTTCAGTGGCTGTTGTATCAGGTCTGGACCACATACGTATAACAAAGAAACAACAAAAAACAACTCAAACTTCTCTATAGTAAGGATGTTTTTGCTCAACTTATGACATGTTTTGATGAGGGTTTGTCTTATGGATTTGCTTATGTTCTGTATTGCAGTAGCGCCACCCTACTACGTGGTCTAAATGGCAGGAAACAAATGTGATTGACAGAATAATCGTCCAACTACCAGCTAGATATGCTTTTAAAAGGTTCTCCCCTCCCCAAACACTTTCTATGGACTGTTTCCCACATTGACTGGTCAATTATGTTGAACAGATCACAACATGATAAATATGACTTTTGTCAGTGAGCTTTGCTACTTGGCTTGATGTAGCTCCTGAAAGATTAAAACACAAAATAAAAATCAGCCCCAAACAAGTCTCAGCCTCTAGCATTTTAATGCATATGGCTGTGCCTACAGAAGAGCCTCTTGGACTCCTACCATGAACTTCCCCAACCATTTTTTTTGTCTGAAAAATGATTAATAATAATAATTAAAAAAAGAAAGAAAAAATGTATTTTTTTGACAATTCCAAGGAATGACGTTTGACAAACTCCCCCTCGAGCTTTAAAAAAATCTCTTTTGGTAAATATTTGTGAAAAGTTACTGAAGCTTTTCTGGAACTGAAAAAAACAGCTCCTTAAGTAAAGTTAAACTTGCCAAGGAAGGCATGTTTAACATAGAGGGCCCAAAGAACCGCACATTTGTCAAGGATGATTGAGGTTTGCGTGAATATCAGCAAGTAACACTTAACATCCACTTAACATCACCTCCGATTATTTACTTATATTGTAATCAGCTCTGCAAGGATTAAATATCCACTTATAATGCTGTTGCTATGGCGATTCATTATTCGCCATGAAACAGTGTGTAGCTTCTTCAGGGCCATTAAATTCCTGTCTATTAACCAAATTTCATAGCCATTACCACACTGTGAGAATTAGACATACTCTACGGGTTTTATAAGTGGGCAGGGCTAAATGGCTCAGTGGTGCTCCGGTAGACATTTAAAATGAAGCTAGGATTTTGAAACTCCATATGAATAATAATCATGCCAAGACCTACAAAAAGCCTCTGCAGCCATATTGTAAAACCAACAATTCCTTTCAATTGTTTAGTTTACACCGACATAAAATTCATAGTTTCAAGAGCTCTTAAATGGAGTTCAGCTGGGTCTGCTGTTTGATTTCAAGCCTGCAGCAGGTCAGTTGTGGTGAAATTTCAGCAAACTGTGTGAATGCATTACAAACACACACAGAAACACACAGGCAGTATCACCAGCTGACACAATACGCAGCTAAATCATAAAAAAAATACTCCAGCATTATGTGATCTGCATACATTTCCCTGCTCATTTTTCCTGATGAGACCAGCACACATAAGGACATCATTGCTGTTACTGTGAGGCTGTCAGACCCACTCCGGCAACACAATAAAGAGCAGAGTAGCAGCTCTTAGATGCTCTCGCTGTGACAGTGAATGCAGTTGGGTGACCAAAATATCAAATATTGGGAGCTGTTGGTCGGGCTGTGATCATCTGTCATGCTTATGTGTACAGTGCAACACAGACAATGCACAGCTGGGATGAAAACTGCCCCAACTTTAAAGTCAGACATATGACTCAAATTTTGGGGAGTGCAATTCGGCAGTGGATGCCCGGCTTAAGACTCCTGAGGAGGTGAAGTTGTCCAGTTGTGGTTTTGATTTTAAGCCACAGTACACATTTATTGAATATTTGCATTGGATTCTCAGTGGTATGGCTTTATGGCTCGTTAAAGCTCCATTACTCATAATGTAACAACAACCAACCATTTGTACTTGTGTGACCTGAGAGCACCTCAAAAATATCATAAATGCCAACAAATATTTTTCAGAGCCCAACCTACTGGTAAAACCCAGCAAGATCATTGTGCAGCTCTGTCAGTTGCTCAACATATAAACATGCTTGTTACACACCAGACTTGAGATCCGTGTGTGCGAGGGCCTGTTCAGTACTGCTGAAGGACCACTCAGTGCCTCTTGCAGCCCTACTTTATACTGACCTCCACTAAACTGACATATGAGAAGGCAACTGACTGAAATGTGGATTAAACTCACACAGATTTTCTTCTTGGGACCAATAACGCCTGAGAAAAAAACAAAAATGTACAGTGGCCACTTCCAGAAATGTAGATTTACTCAAGATTTTCATGTATAATATTACATTTTCCATTAATATACATCCGGTCTTGTTACTTAAAAAGACAGAAGAGTAAACTAAAAGTTTGCATTTATGTTTGAGTATGTCTGCGTGTGGGCACAGTTGTGTTTCCATTTGTTTTTGTGAATGATTGGCAGCTCATATGTATTTCATCTGAGGAGATATTGAAGAGAGTGACAGGGGGTGAAATTAAAATTGCATCCCTTGTCAGAGCATCACAATCCCCATCTCTGCTCTTCAAGTGCTGAATTGCCCATCAAAATCCTGTGTGTGTCTGTGGGTGTGTGCATGTGCGCACATTTGGGCTGCTCTGGGTGCAAATCCTCCTGTGTTTGTGTGCATGCTGGAGACTGCGGGGGTATTTAGCCCGTCTATCAGAATACAATACAGTTTTGAAATCTGACAGCTTCAGATCGCTCACATAATGACAGCCCACAGGCGGTTAGCACTGCAGTCACAGAAACTCAATACATCCCTCCTCTCTTCATCCATGCATCCATCCATTCATCCAACATAGCCCACCCATTTATTCATTTTTCTCTTTCCTCCCTCGTACTTATTTATTCATTTCTTATTGGAGGGGAAAGGGCTGAATAGGCGTGATTCTTTTGGCTGCTTAATTAAAATATATAATTCATAGCTGCATCAAATGATTTTGCCTGTGCGTCATTGTGGAGTCCGATTTGGGAACATTTGCATATAAATTGGAAAGCCAGGAGGGAAATACACTAGGCGGGCCAGGGCCAGTGAGACAGAGAGACAGAAAATACAAGGCATCCCCCTTTTAAAGAAATGCACATTCATAGACTTGTGCTCCTTTTTTCTCTACTTTAACTCTCTCAAACTGTGAACCATCCTTTAGTCCCCACTGCACACTGTTTGCCGAATGGCACAACTCAAACCCCTGCTGTGAGGCGTATTCTTAAACACAGTGTTTTTGTCCACTTACAGTCATTGTGTTTTGTAATTAGTCATTCATCTCCTTCTATAAATTCATTAAACCTTATTAGCGTCCCTTGCTACACAAATGACAAAGAATTGATGCTATAAAACCAAGTGCACAGACTTTCCCTCCATTTTCTTGCTATTATTCAATTGAAAACAGCACTGCCAATCTTCTACCTGCCAGATACAAGACGGCGCATTGCTTATGCAAGGCAAAGAGAAAAGAAAGAAGCATCCTCCTGGGTAATTAACGAGTTCTTTGGTTTAGAGCAGCAGAAGTGTTTACAGCCCTTGGGAACATCAACCATAGCTATCAAATGTGCAGGAGAAGCTCACAATACTGACTGTAAGTATATTCTTCAGGCCACAAATAGAAATCATATCAAGAGATGTGAAGAGTTTTCTTTAAAATTGAGATATCCGTCAGATTAAAACAAGGCAGACGGATTGTTTACAGCCTAAATAAAACCAGATTAAATATACCTTTTAAAGGTTATAAGGAAACCTCTTATTCAGCTCATTTTTAAGTGTTGTGCAGAGTAAAGATTTATGGATCGTAAGGTAATAAAAGTGTACATTATATGATGCAGAGACAGCAGTGTTTTACTCTCCTGAGATGTTACTGGAGGTCACCTGTTTTGAAGATGCTGAAACCAATGTGTATGGCGTTACTGTGAGTTTTATGAAGTCTCTATAATTACACCTTTTGCTGTCTGCCTGCTTTATGGTCTCACTAACAACAATGCAACTCACCATCTGGAGGATACGCTGTGCATACAAAACTGGACAGAGTGCCTCATTTAGCAGTCAGTGATATTGAAATAGCCGAGCCCTGTGCCCTATTCTATTGAAGCTAAAACAGAATCTCCTTAAGGACCTGTCTCTTTAAATCCCACAGTTTTCAAAAGAGCTGCAGAACAGGTGAAGTCTCAAATGATGGAAATATAGCAGGAAAACTTGGGACAAGGAGAAAGGGTGAAATAGCTCTTGATTCTTTCATGGAAGACATTATAATTGCATCATCATGAGCGGTAAAACCTTGGGAGCTCTGAGGTGAGGCATCTTGTCCAAGGGCTGTATCTGTACATCAAAAAGCTCCTCGTTATAGAAGTAAGACCTCTGTGTGCTCCAACTGCCTTACTTTTGAAATAATGTATTTATCCTACCTCGAGGAAATAAAGCTTACACTTTCCTGGACCGCATGAATGTGTGTCTTTGTCTAGTTGTTTGCTCTAGCATCAGTTGAAGGGTTGAGGGTTTACATGTTGATGCATCCTTGGACAAGACACTTAATCACAGACTATTCCCATTGCAGCATCAGTGCTTGGACATGTTAGCTAATGCTAATGGGTGACTTCAATAGAAAGTAAGAGTCATCAGTGAGTATATTTGAAAGGTAATGAGTCTGAATGAACAAGTGTGAGCTGCACTGTAAAAGCACATTGAGTTGTCAGGAAAGCTTTAGGCTCAAGTCTATCACTACAAAAGCTGAGCTGTCAGCACCGTTGTATAATGGTAAAACTTCAAATAGCTTAAGTAGAACAAGTTGACTACAGATGAACCCAACAATTTACTTCTTAAGGGGTCCTTGCTGTTTCCACCTAGCTGTTGATACATTCAGACATGCTGAACAAAATGATGTTGGGTAACACTTTCTATGAAGCTCAATTTCATAATGCATTATTAACACGATATAATCATGTTTGTAAATAACATAATGCACTTATAATGCTGTATAGTCATAGTTTCAACCACTTGTGTAAATTTAAAATGCCTTTTTTATACTAATCACAAGATACTGTAATGCAATTACATATAATATCTACCTCTGCTAGAAGGCTGGCATCTGTTTGTCTTTTTATTAGTTAGTTAGTTAGTTAGTTAGTTTGTTAGTTCAATAGTTAGTTAGTTAGTTAGTTAGTTAGTTTGTTAGTTAGTTTGTTTCTCTGTTAGCAAAATAACTCAAAAAGTAATGTGAATAACTCCTGAATTAAAAAAGATATCATTATGAATCCAATTGGTAGTGGTGTGTTTTCATGGTCAAGGAAATTAAATATTGTGATGAAATAAAGGGTGAAAATCATAATATGAGTGAACTGCGGCGCTGGCAGAAGTCTGCGCTCTCCTAGTGCATTTCTAGTTCATAAAGGCACTAATAGTGAGTTGCTATCTGTAAACATCCATAATGTATTATGGCAATAATCTTATAAGTGTATATATATATATATATAGATAGATAGATATATATATAGATAGATAGATAGATAGATAGATAGATAGATAGATAGATAGATAGATAGATAGATAGATAGATAGATAGATAGATAGATAGATACACATATATATATATTTATATATATATATATATATATAAATATATATGTATGTATTTATACACTCACATATATATATATATATATATATATATATATTTGTGTGTGTGTGTGTGTGTGTGTGTGTGTATATATGTATCTATCTATATATATATATATATATATATATATATATAAACATATATATAGACATATATATGTATATATATATATATATATATATATATATATATCTATCTATCTATATATATATATATATATATATATATATATAAACATATATATACACATATATATGTATATATTTTAACGGTGAGATTCACTTTGGTATTCCAGTTTTTATCGCCAACTTTATCTCACTTTTAATTTTAACATTGTCAATTTTACTCCTTTTACTTCCATCCATATCACTTCTCCCCCATTGGTTGGAGGGGCTCAAACCGATTTCGGCTGACATTGGGTGTGAGACATAGAACACACTGAATGGGTTGCCAGTCAATCGCAGGGCCACATATAGAGAGAGACAATCATTTACACCCACATTCAAACCTAAGGTATGGAATCAACCTTCTTCCTGTGAAACATGTGCACTACATGCTGTGCCACCGTGCCACCCCTCATTTAAAATGTAAAGATAACTAAAATATCAAATTTCTATGGAAATCCTTTTTTAAGTATTCATTATCAACTGAAAATACAATGTCATGAATTTTAGCCACTGAGGATTTGATATGTTGCTCATCAAAAAAGTTTGATTTTAATGCAAAACCATACATTTTACTCCTTTTTACTTTTTTTAAATGAATCTTGAGTTTCATTTTAATTCGACACTTAGATGGCCACATGTAGTGACTTCCTACGTAATAAAAATATTCAAAGTAGTGTTTATAATGTGTTGGAAGTTGTTTACAATGTATAATTAAAGTATAAGTCTAAATAAGAAAGATTTTTCAAACAAAAACATACAATGACCAGCATATATTTAAAAAAAAAACCCTAACCATTTTAGACTCTATGACATGCTTTGAATTCATTGTGATGAAGCATTGTGAATATTTATTTATTACAGCTAGATGTACAAAAGTCACACTAAAAAAGTCCTTATAAATTACGACTGTTGCTTGAGACTTACGATCACATCACATACTTATAAAT